>CM057845.1:138490094-138514944 GCA_030068395.1 Apalone spinifera | reverse complement strand
CCCCCCCCCCCCATGTGCTTATTATTTTACAACCTAGAGGAAACCTTTTTTTAAAAAAATCCCCTCAAAACTGAGTGCAGTATGTTTTAAAGCTAATAGGAGCCAGTCTTACAATTTCATTATTCGAGTCCCTGTACTGGTAGACAAACCCTCGGAGTAAGAATCTCTGTTAGCAACCATGGAAAATCAATTTTAAGCATCACTTACTTTTTGTACCACTCATAATGAAGTTTTGCTTATATAACAAGTCTCTTATTGCAGGTGAAGATGCGTTTGACAACTCACCACCCTCACTTCCGCTGCCGCCACCGCCTCCCGCTCGTCACAGCCTTGTTGAGCATTCCAAACCTCAGGGCTCCGGAAGCCGACCCTCTTCAGGACATGAACTGTTCCTTCCTCCTTCGGGTAGGAGTCACAAAGCAAATAGAGTTTTCATGTACTTTCATTTACAGCAGAAGCTTATCTGAGCTGATAAAGTTGTCATTGCGTGCTAGAAATACATTTGCCCATAGCTAACTGTCTAAAAACTAGAGAGATGAGTTTTTTAAAACCATAGAGGTGAAACAGCTCAGAGAATGTAAAATAGTCTCCACTTTTCTTTCCACCGTATAATAGATAAAAATCAATATTTTCATACTAGACATGACATTTTGGTAAATAACACTTTTCTAATAGGAACAGTTACTTTGAAGTGACAAGTATTCCATTGAGTTCTGTGTTGCTTGTGTGCATCATTTGTCATATCAGCACACATTATTAGTTTCTATAAGACAATATAATATCCCATTTAGTCGTCTTTTTGACTGGGGACAACACCAGAAAAAAAGGGCAAAGAACAATATGTATTTGATAGAACTGTCACTGTCAAAATCTTACTTCTAAACTCTATAAATTGTAAAAACCCCTGATCTCAAGGAACTACAGTTCATCCCGTTCATTGTTCATGAAATTCATATCCCCAAATCATTGTCTATCTCTGTCATTCCAGTTTGTGTCCTACGTATGGTACAGAAACTGTTACTGTCTTGATTGGTTTTCTTCTGTTAATGTGTACGGTTTGGGTCTCCATGCTGATTAAATTGGTCTGTTTGGTGCCTCTGATGTAGATTACCCCCAAAACTATTGTGGACTTAACTTGTGGGTGAGGGTACATATTATAGCTGTTGCGGGGTTCCCTTCTTTCTTCTTTGAGGGACTTCAGAAGATATTGGCCAATTATCTACCTAGCCTAAGGATTCTGTTTTGTGGGTGATCCGCAAGGCTCTGTGTTGTCACCTCTCTTCTTTCAGCAAGTGTATGAAGCTCTTGAGGAGTAAAGTAAGGCATTTTGGGCAGTGGTGTCAGCAGTGTTGTTTTCATTACATCCTGCTGTTGTGTAGTCTTTGCTTTCCCAGTGCATACATGACACTCGTTGTTGGAATGAGAGCTAGCTGGCTGAGGCTCCAGACATGTAGCGGTGATGCTTGTGGATGGCAGAAATGATCCCAAAAGATTATTTGCTTCCTTGTCAGAGAGGTTTTTGTTGTCCCTCTTGTGTCTAATAGGCTCACAAATTAAGAGGTGCCCTTATGCCCCATCTACAACATCCTGCCACGATAGATAATTAGTTAAACTTAATTTTATTTTAACACAAACACCCTTAGCTCTGATTCAGAATAATGTTCTTTTAGCCATGATCTCACAATATAAACACAGTGAAACCCCTGTTTGAAAAAGAAACCTGTTGTGTCCACATTAATAATACATATTGATCTGCCTCAACTGCATGTCGATATAAGTGCATAATTTGTATCATAAATCAACAATTTTGTGTATTTTTCCTGTTAAATTACATTAGAGAAACAACTTTGTTCTTCGGGAACAGCAATTATAGAAATACTTTAATGAAAAATTCTGCCATGGTTTGATTCCTCTTTTAAAAAATTGGATGATATTTCCCACTGCAGCACTTAAAAGGGTACAGCTAAATTCCAAAATCAAGATAAGATTCCATGGATCAGAGCAGAGCTGGTGTTGTGTTAAATAGGAATTCCTTTACAATAACTTGTTCATTATGTGGACAATGTAAGGTATATTATTTCCTTTGCGATTCATTCCTTATATTTAAATTATTAGACCTTTAGTTTTCAAACTAAGGTGAGGAGTGTGATGACTTTATTGTAGGATTAAAGGACCAGGTCCTGGCCAGCTCACACAGGAATAGTAGAATCTCGTGCAAACTCACTTCCCTTTCTCTACTTACACAATGTTTCTTACAGGCGCATGCACCCGCCTCTCTCCCTGGCTGAGCTGGAGTCGGTATGGTGGCAGCACCACCACATGTGTGTCCTTGTCCCCATTACGTGTACACAGGGAGAGGGCAGAACCATGCATGCATCAATTGTTGCTCCTGGCAGAAGGATTTCACATAGGGTACATGAGCCTTCTCCCAACACGTGCTGGTCATGTGGAGATTTTGTGCCCTCTACAGGCTTTGAACTTGACTCTCTCCAAATCTTCCCTTTGCCTATGCCAAAGGCAGATGCAGTGAAAAAAGTTGGGGAACCTCTGGCTTAGGTTTTGTGGCTGTTGTCATATGTAAAGGACGTTGTCATTTAGCAACCTGAACTGTTGTTGTTTGTTTTTTGCAATAGTCTTCTGCAGTGTTTGTCTCCCAGTTCATGGGCCAATGTTTTCAAACATAGGTAGCAAAATTAGACTTCTAAGTCAGACACTTAAACTGGACTGATTTTTCAAAATGGTTGAGCTCACAGGAGCTCCCATCGTCCCCAATGTCATTGTAGGTGCTGTGGCGGAGTCCTATGCTTCCTAGCGGATTTTTAGCATGCCCCAGAGGCTCGCAGTGACCCATCCATGGCCTCTTGTTTCTCAGAGGTGAGGGTTCCCTGCTTACTGAGCCATTTTCATCATCAGCCAGTCACTAGCTTGGAGAGGAAAACCTTTCCGTGGTCCAAAAATCCCCTTCTCCCTGGTGGGTGGCTCACTGGGCCATGTGAAGGGTTGGGGAAAACCCAGTCCTGCCCACTTACTCCAGGTACCAACCCAGGGCCCTAGGTAGCATCTACTAGTGGGGCTCTTGCCCTTGTCCCCACAGAATAGCAGCCTCTCCCTGGGCCACGTCTCCAACCACTCCCACGGTACCTCCTCCCTGGCACCTCGGAGAACCCCTTTCCTGCTTACAGCCTACAGTTTGCCTCTACTCTGTGCTTCCTCCTATCCAGTCCATCACTCTTCTCCTTCCCCTGCCTTACCTGAAGGGTAGCCTTCTATAGTGGACCAGCCAGCCTTAATTGGCTGTAGGTGTCCTATTAGCCTGCTGCTGCCTTGCCCATGACCACTCCCAAAAGCAGCCAGCAAACTCCATCTCTATTCCTGTTGTGCCCCCTTTCCGTTCTGTGGAGAAAGGATACAGAATGGGAGAGGGGTCATCCTGACATCAGCAGCCTTCCTCTCCCTCCCCTCCCCTGTTCAGAAAGCAGGAGGCTCCCCCGGGGGAGGGGCAGCTCCAAGGCAAAGGACAGGAGATGAGCAGCAGTGGAGGAAGGGGCAGCTGAAGTACTAGCACTTGATAGCCACGTGGTCAAACTAGTCAGGATCACCAGTCAGAGGCTCCAAGATCTACCAGTAGTTCCCGGTCTGCTGGTTGGTGACCACTGTGCTACAGTATGAGTACCTGAGAGTAATTAGGTTGAACCCAAGTGACACATTGATGTTTTCTGCTATCTGTCTAGATCTGAATGTTCAATAATGTACTTTACATGAGAGTTCTGTTCACCAACCATCTTGTCAGATAAGTCACTGCCTGGCCTGCCGAAAGAGGACGGGCAAAGGGGGCAACAGTCCTGGGGCCTGGCAATTCAAAAGGGCCCCGGGCTCCCAGGCCCTTTAAATCATTGCCAGAGCACCAAGCAGTGCTCTCCAGACAGCGCTAACGTTTGGGGTGAGATATGCCATGGTGCAGGTAGTGCTGACAGCGGGCTACCTCAGCCTCGCCCCTTCCGCCTGAGGTCTCACCCCTTCCAAGAAAGGAGCTGCCCCCCTCCTCCTCCACCTTTCCCAGGGGCTCAGCAAGGCATATATAGAGTGGATGACTTTGCAAGTTATCTGACTCAAAGGTGCATACTCATGAATTTCAGGGACAGAAATTACTCTAAAATTGAGTACTGAAGATAAACGAAATGTTATCTATAATTCACAAGGTTATGTGGAAAATTATATGGAAATAATATAACAATAATTTAATATAACTTATAAATGTTCACATAAAACCTGGAAAGTACATTTTATGGTCACTTAACATTTTCCATATGTACGTATTAGATATGATCTGTACTGTCGCTGTTCATTAATCTTATAAGTGCCTCAAACTACACAGAGACATATGCTTGTGTGGATTTTGTATTTCATTCTTTTTTTTGAATATTTCTTTAGACAGTGATTTCCAAAGCCATATTTTAATTGGTTTCTGTACAAGCCTTCAGATGATTTCACAGCCTTTCCACAGAGCTAGTGAGTTTACAGCCAGGACCTCATCACAAAAAATATACATATCCCCTGCCGTAAATGGATTGAAGTTAAGACTTGCTGGAGTACTGTCTTCTATGGGGGCCTAAAGTGGAGAAGAAAATATTCTTCTTTGACTTTGCCAACTACTGAAGAAACATTACAAAGATAGACAGAAAGCCTGCTTACTCCTGTTACCAGTTTCTTTAATATGTGTTGGCGAGGGAGACTATATTAATGTAACTATCTCACCTGGTTTTCTCTCGGCATAGTTACATCCCCATTGTAAGAATACAAGTGTGTGTGAGTTAAACACTCCTGCTTGCTTTCACAATCATTTCTCTCCTGAAGGTTCTTGTTCATACAGCTGTAATATAGCCCTGTGTACATGAATCTTGTGAACATTTTCAACTTAAAGTATCCTCTTATTTTTATAGATCTCTTTTTTGATCCAGCTATTAATGTAATTCCTTTGCCTCCTGCTCGAAGATCAACAGGGGAAAATGTCAAAACTAATAGAATCTCCCAGGACTATGATCAGCTTCCATCCTCTTCAGGTAAGGTGAAAAAACCATGCTTAGACAAAGTATTAGCTTAAGAAAGCGAGTATCAGACAAATTGTCAGATGCCAGCAAGTCACATTCATTACTGTCCTGTTTGTGAGGAAATGCCACTGTTGTTCACGACAAGAACTGGCAATTCTCTTCCTATAAAAAACAAGTAGATAACCATCGGAGGAACAATAAAGATGGATCCTTCTGAAAGGACATAAAATCTCAGAATGGTTGGTCCAGGCTTATGATCTGTAGGGTTGCATAGACTAAAAGAAAAATTATTTTCCCTTTCCATAGTCATTCCTTTTAATCCTAGCCACTGGCATGAATGCTTATGTGAATTCTGGTACCTCTTTTTTAAGATAAGGGGGTTTCTCTGTTTGTTTGGAGATCACAAGAGGTCAGAAGCTATGCAGGGGCCATTGTGTCTCTTGGTTCAATTTTATTCTTCTTATATTGCTCTGTGGACAAAATATTTAAACCTATATATTTTTCTCTCTCATGTATCTTGTGTGGCTCTGAGCACATGTATAAATTGCCCAGGACACCCAAAAGCAACTAAAATAACATATCCAGTTTGTATCAACCCTATCAACATAATATAAAAAATTAAAAAGATGGCCATTATACATAACATCACTGATCCAGAAGGAGCCTCAAATTTTTCACAGTCTAGTTAGAATGTATGGTCCCAATCCTGTGACTGGATTCACATGGATGGACCTTTCCTCACTAGTCCAATGACAGATTGAAAGTCTAGAAGGAGCTACTATGAGGAAATGCTGTAAGATGGGTGTATAACTGGTTGGAAAACTATTCCCAGAAAGCAGTTACAAGTGGTTCACAGTCAATCTGGAATGGCATAAGAAATGGGTTCCCCTAGGGATCAGTCCTGAGTCCAGTTCTGTTCTATATCTTTATCAGTGATTTTGATAATGGCATAGAGAGAACAATTACGAAGTTTGTGGGGGTACTAATCTGAGAGCAGTTACAAGTGCTTTGGAGGATAGAATTAAAATGATCTGAACAAACTGAAGAAATTGTCTTAATGAAATTCAGTGAGGACAAATACATAGTAATCCACTGAGGAGGGAACAATTAGTTGCACACATACAAAATGGGAAATGACTGGATAGGAAGGTGTACTGCAGAAAGGGATCTTAGAATCATAGAATACTAGGACTGGAAGGGACCTCGAGAGGTCATCGAGTCAAGTCCCCTGCCCTCATGGCAGGACCAAATACTGTCTAGACCATCCCTGTTAGACATTTATCTAACCTACTCTTAAATATCTCCAGAGATGGAGATTCCACAACCTCCTTGGGCAATTTATTCCAGTGTCTGACCACCCTGACAGTAAGGAACTTTTTCCTAATGTCCAACCTAAACCTCCCTTGCTGCAGTTTAAGCCCATTGCTTCTTGTTCTATCCTCAGAGGCCAAGATGAACAAGTTCTCTCCCTCCTCCTTATGACATCCTTTTAGATATCCTTTTAGATATCTTGGGCCACAGTGGATCACAAGATGAATATGAGTCAACAGTGTGACACAGTTGCAAAAAAAGCAAATATTCTGGAATGTATTAGAGTATTATAAACGAGTCACAGGAAGTAATTCTTCCACTCTGTGCTGATTAGACCTCAGCTGGAGTATTATGTGCAGTTCTGGGCACCACATTTCAATAAAGATGTGGACAAAATGGAAAAATCTCAGAGAAGAGTAACAAAAGTGATTAAAGGACCAACACCTGTCAGGGATGGTCTAGACTTTAGGTGGTGCTTGGTTCTTCCATGAGTTCATGGAGCCATCCTACAATGGTCCTACAAATCTATGATTCTATCCTTTTATGCACAGCAGAAATTATTTAATACACCAAAGAATGTACTTGCCTTTGCAAAACCACACAGCAATTATTTGAAGCGATACTGTCAACTACAAATTTAATCAGTTAGAACGAAATAAAGTAGTTTCATTATTACCCCCATCTCTGAGTCCTTTGCCTATTTACAGTTAGTTTTCTTGTTCCTTACAAATGTATTTTCTCTCCTGGTGCTGTATAAAAGCCCCCACAATCAGGGGAAACTAGCCAACAGAGGGCCTGAGTTTATAGTGTGAATAGCTGTACTGAGTTGTGTATGTAGCTATTAGGATTGAGCCATGAAGAACTGTTCAGGGCAAATGGAAATCTTATGCATGCAAACTGTTCTCAAATGCACAAAGTAAACATACTGAAAAACATGATTTTGTTCTCTAGTTTTTTAGTAATTACAGATGTAACTTGCCACAACAGTAGGTGATAGATTTTCCAACCAAAATGTGATTTTTTTTTTAATGGTAAAGTTGGTCCTTCAACAGTGTGTTACTCCAGTATACTACAGTATAGATTAGGAAGCAAAGGACACTTTTTCCAATTGAAAATACAGGTGAGCTTGAGCGTGAAAAGTGCTGGGGATCTTTAATGGTCACCATTGGTTGGGGAACCTCAGTTTGATGTCTCCAATAAATGATAGCATTTTCAAGACTACAGAATGCTTGTGCTCACTGTTTAGATAGCATTGAAAATGGGCTTTATAGCACATGTGTTATTTTATAAAATCTTCAGGACATATTTCTTGTCTTTCTTCCTTCCAGAATGGGGCTTTGATTTTGATGGAAGGGGGGCCTAGATGTGGTTGTAATATACCTTCATGATAGTAAATGGATTAACTTAAAGGTATTAGAGCAGCAAGGTGAATAAGATATTACCTTTTATTGGGCAAACTTCTGTTGGTGAGTGAAAACTTACCCAGAAGAGCTTACCCAAAGCTCTTCTGAAGAAAAAAATATTACCTCGCCCACCTTGTTTCTCTTGGGACTGACACAGCTACAACAACATGGCCACAACAGCACTGCATACTGTAAAGGGTATGGCACTTTCCCTCTGTGCCAATATAAAAACACCATGGTTGCTTCATGCATTCAAAATAGAAGATAGTGCATTTTATATTAGTTTAAGGTTTTCCTTTAAAGGTAATATAGAAGGAGCTTCATTACATTTCACATACTAACTTACACTTCTGTGTAGTCTGTTAATGCTTTTTTTGATGGGACTGTTGTATTTTAAGGCACTCCACAAAGGAAGCTGATGTAGAGAAGTTTTTAATTCTGCAAAATGATTGCAAGATGCTTGCTTTTTAAGATCTCAAATAGTTTTTTTGTATTGTTTAGTAAATTCTTCATTCCCTAAATGGTTTGCATAGCCTTCTTCTAAAATATCCCTATATTTTAACCTCTGCTATAACTATACCAATCCAGCATGATCTATACATAAATGTTTTCAGTTTAATTTGATTTAAATAGCTGTTTCTTAAATCATGCCATGCTACAATTGGAAAGTTGTATTTGCAGTGGTTGTAATTCTATCTGAGGGAATTAATGAGTTCCAGTATGAACAGATTCAAGTTACACCTGGATTCAAAAAGGCAATCTTGTATGAAGAATAGAGCAGTATTTGAGTTATTCCTTAACCATTCATTTCTGGTAGACAGTTTTGCTTCATTCCAAACCTGTTACAGGATTGCTATAGGAGCCAGTGTTAGAAAGAAAATGAATATAGTCCTCTGATTAAATTCTGTTCCTAGTACTGCCACTGACTTACTGTACAGTGTTAGGCAAGTCACTTAACTCCTCTGTGCCTTAGGCTGTGTATAAAATGGGAATAATACCTACCTCACTGTAATGTTCAGCTTAATAGCTGACTTATAAGGGCAAACGTATTTCTCTTATTGTTACTTCTTTTGTTGTCTTAAATATCAAGAAAGTAGATCATGTATGGTAAAATATAGCGTGTCTTTTGCCTCTGACACCCATCGCTTAGAGCTCTAAGGAAGATTTACACCATTCTTAACATTCTACAATGTTAGGCACTAAGTTCTTTGCTTCCTTAGTGCCTCAAAATGAGGGATCCTCTGGCCTCTCTCCTGTCCCATTGAGGTGTTTTTTCTTGTACCCCGATAGACTTGTCTGTCGTCCTCCACTCCACAGAGGCTTACCTGACCAGTCTCCTTCCTTTCATCCACCAGCATATGTGATTGCATGGTGCTCTCAGAGGGACAGCAGCAGAAGTTAGAGCATGTTGAGAGAGCAGGAAGGGAACAGAGGGGGTGCTTCACTGCAGGGGGTAATGAATCTATTTAGCCTCACTGCCAGCAAGAGTCCTGACTTACCTCTAGCTCTTAGCAGCATAGAAGGCTTCTTCTTCCCCACCATTGATCTCTCCCACTCACCTGCTGCTAGGGAATCATAGTTTTTTATTAAATTAGCCTGTCCCTGGGAATTGTTTGCTTTGGGAATTACAGTAGCTTGTTTCCTAAAGGTTGAAGGCACCACGGGAGCAGAAGTGTTAGTGATTAAGGCTGGCTGCTCAAAGGCTGAAACAATTAATTGAATTGTACAACTATAAAATTAACTGAAAATTCAGCCAAAGATTTTTTTTTTTTTTAAAGAATCTGAGGTGGCTAAAGCATCAGTATGGGTTAAGAGAAAGAAAGTCCTTGTTTTAATGCCCCTAACTCTAAGTTCAGAGGAACGTGCAGGTTAAGCTTAGTATTTTTAAGCTCATAATCTACGGGTACGTCTACACAGTAGCGCATAGCTCAAAATAAGCTATCCCATTTGTGCTATGCAAATTGTGTAGCTTATTTTGAAATTTGGCACTGTCTGTACAGCATTTATTTTTAAATAAATCATTATTTCGGTGTTTTCCTTAATCCTTGTGCTGCGAGGTTTGCAGGAAGCCAGAATAACAAGTCCATTATTTTGAATGTATTTCGAAATAACAGGCATCCTGTTAAGATGCGCAGAACTCTATTTTGGGATAACGGATGTTAACACCTAAATAGCACCACTGTGTGGACGTAGCTTAATAGGATACCTACCTTTGGGTAAAATTTTGTATGGGTGTGAAGATATTGAGAAAGGTGTGTTTTAAAAGAGTTGAGTTACCTGGAGGAAAACATAAGAACGGCCAGATCAAAGGTCCATCTAGCCAGTATCCTGTCTGCTGATAGTGGCCAATGCCAGATGCCCCAGAGGGAGGGAACACACCAGGTAATCATCACATGATCCCTCTCTTGTCATCCATTTCCAGCCTCTGACACAGGCTAGGGACACCATTCCTATCCATCCTGGCTAATAGCCGCTGATGGACCTAACCTCCTTGAATCTATCTAGCTCTTTTTTTGAACCCTGTTAAAGTCCTAGTCTTCACAACATCCTCTGGCAAGGAGTTCCACAGGTTGACTATGTGATGAGAGAAGAAATACTTCCTTTTGTTTTAAACCTCCTGCTTATTAATTTCATTTGGTGACACCCAGGTTTTTATATCGTGGGACAAGTAAATAACTTTTCCTTATTCACTTTTTCCAGACCAGTCATGATTTTATAGACCTCTATCATATCCCATCTTAGTCTCCTCTTTTCTAAGCTGAAAAGTCCAAATCTTTTTAATCTCTCTTAATAAAAAATTGTAACACCAACAGGTGGAACCAAACCTTCAATCTCTGGAGCTTTGTGCATGAGTCTCTATAGCTGGCTCTCAGCTAAGGCTGTAGATCAAGCTCTCAATGCTGGAGAAAAGGGGGGAGAGTCTGGAGATTTAAAAGCATCCACGCTTTCAAGACATGAGTGGATTGAGAAGAAAATGCATGTGTTACAAATTTTTGAAAAGAATAAAAAATGGTTTCCCTTAATGAAACAATTGCTTCAGCAGGTTTTAGGCAGCACGAAGTTTTTAATTAAGAAGAAATTCCAATTGTGGGTTGTGATTGTAGCTTCCAGAACTAATTACCTCTCCATATTTATATATACACACATACATACACGCTTTCTCCTTCACTTTTTTTCCTTCCTCCCCCCAAAACTCTATCCAAATTAATTGTATTATTTGTTCTTTAGATACTTCCATAATCATTCTTCTAAAATTGCTTAGTCATATTCTTTAGTCTTCGGTTTATATAGGCTACATCATTGGTCTTGTACATATTTTATTTTAATTATGGTCAGTATTTTTCAATAATACTATAAATTGAGTTTTGTAAAATAAGTGATTAAAATCCTGATTTTACTCATTACTTTCTCTTACTGGTAACTTGCTGAAATATTGCTCATCACCTAGTCCTACAAGTATTTCATACCTTTTTTCCCTCTTAGGCTTAAACCAGCTTTGTGTGGTGTTTGTCATTTGCATTTTTATAGCACTTTTCATCTTCCTTTAAAGACAAAATAATCCTATCTGCTGTTTTTCTCATCACCATGTTGTGCAGAAAATAAGCAATGTTTCTAGCACAAGATTAAACCAAGTCTTTTCATGTGAAATCTGAATAAAATTACTCCATCTATTTGTTACGTTAACCCCACTATCTTTCTGGAAAAAAAATACTTCCTGGATCTTGTCTGAACTAACAATAGAATTGTACTAGTGCCAACAAGCTTATCTGAATGCATACAAACTGAGTCAGGAAATGTATCTTGAGTAGATCCACATAAATGTCTAGGTTGATCCATTGGAGATGTTTAATGTGCTCTGTGGGATTACAATTCTGATATTCTCCCTGTACAAAACTGAGTAGCTGTATGACTTTGATAGTGAAAATAGAATTCTCCTTTGCATCTCTGAATAACAAGACATATCTGGAAGGTTTGAAACAACAAAATGTTATTGCCAGCAGTGTCAATAAACTGGAAATGTTATCGCCATAAGCTTTCTCTAATTACATATCATTGGAGCACTATTTATTGTCAGTGGGACTTTTCAGAATTCTTCTCAAAGGATTAGAAGCCTTAAAAATAAATAAATTAAATACTTTCCATTCAAAGCGTTTCTGCTGTATGCTGTCTTATATTTAAGCTGCTTAGTGTAGCCTCAGTAAGGTTAAAGGAGTTTCAGCAAAGTACCAAATTTACTTGAGTCCTAACCCCTTGACTCTGAAAAGATTAGAAGCTCTGTCTATTAGCTCTGTGCATTAGAACATTATGATGCCTAGCAGCAGTGTTAACTGTGAAGGTTAATGTTCCCATGTAGCAAAAAAAGGCAGCCCATATACCCAACCAACATCTGAAATATCACAGATATCAGAAACTGTGATATCTGAAGGGGAAAAAATTAGGGATCTTTAGGTTAAAAACATCTTCTCTTAAAAGTTCTAATACAGTTTCCACCAGAAAAAATAAAGAAAGGAATTTAAAAAATAAAGAAAGGAATTTCTTAAAATAATTATTTTAATAGGCTTTGTAAAATTGGATTTTGACTTCACCCTAAATTTGGAGCCTGAACTACTGGAAGCTAGCTCTTTACATCATGGTTAAGCCAGTTTGTAGTGATTGTCTTTTTGATGCTTTGGGTTTTTTTTAACAGATGGTTCACAAGCACCAGCCAGACCCCCTAAACCACTTCCTCGCAGGACTGCACCGGAAGTCCATCACAGGAAAGCATACAACTCTGACACCTCCTTGGAAAACGTAGATGCCAAAATTGCAAAACTTATGGGAGAGGGCTATTCCTTTGAAGAAGTGAAGAGGGCACTTGAAATAGCCCAGAATAACGTTGACGTGGCTCGTAGTATTTTAAGAGAATTTGCTTGCTTTCCTCCACCAGTCTCCCCACGTCTCAATCTATAGCAGCATGCAAGTCCCTGCAGCAGATGAATTTCATGTGTGCATGTGTCTGTGTGGAACTGAGAGCAGGAGAGAATTTGAGAGTTTCTTCTCTTGTCATCATTAGAAGAGGGTCTGTTTCCAGCAGTCTGTCAAAGGAAGATGGCTTTTCTGATCAAGACTCAAAGATGGGCTGAGGCTTCTGTATTTTTGCTAGCCATACTTTTAAAATCAGGGTTGAACTGACAAAATAATTTAAAGAAGTTTACTTCCCTTGAACCTTGAATCTGTGAAATGGTTTTTTTTTTCTTGTTTACAAGATGGCAAGTTAACAGTTTTCTAGTTGACACTTGTACTGTGTTCCTGTTTAGATTCCCTTGTACAGTGATCAGGTCAGCTGTAGCATTTGCAACATTATCCATGCTGACCACCCCATCAACTAACCCATTTTTTCCAGAAGTTCTATATTTCCATTTCTCCTTTTTATAAGAGGCTTTAATGGTTTTTGCATTTCAATGTATCAAATGCAAAAACAAAAAAAAGTATGTGGCCTTCACTACTGAGCATTTTCTTCTGAGATTGCTTTGCTATTGAGAGAGGAAGAAATCTGAATGTATAATGCATTATTTTTGTCTATGAACTGCCTTTTTAAAGGTATTTTGACAGTGACATTGGGCAGCTTTTATTTTTATTTTTATTATGGATTTTGTCACCTATAAACTTCAAGGTCTTGATCCATGTAGTTTCCACAGTTTAGAAAGACACATGCAGTAATGAAACTGAAGGACATGACAGCTTTTAAAAATTTGAATGCAGAAGTTGATGTTGTACTTAAGTTACATAGCAAGTGTGCCTGTTGTTCATGCCTTGAATATCTTTAGGCATGTTGAATAATGGGGAATCTCACTGAATTTTATTAATGATCAGTTGGATTACAATCCTATCCTCTGCAATGTGGATGAGAGTTAATTTCCTCATTGAGGCATTATTCTTCAGCTTATCATGGCTTTAGGGACCAGTTCATGTTGACATGGGAACATTAAATATTTGGTGCACTGTTAAGTCCTAATGCTACTCTAGCAATACATTTTACAAAGCTGTTTAGTAATCTCTCTGTTCACAATATTGCATTAGACTGTTTCATACCCAGATTCGCTCATTCACTATTCCTACATAGTCGGAAACATTTTAAATCTCTTTGCCATGGGTAGAACATCGTTACCTCAGTCTGTTTTGTTTTTTTTAATGTAAAGCACAAATTGATGCAAGCCAGATCAAGTCTTTTATATTTTTTCTTGCCATACTCTCAAATTAAGAGTCCTCATGTCCCACAGTAATTCTCATTTTGCTGCTTTCTTGTTTTTGTGGAAATCACTGAAATTCTCTTTTTTCCCCTCCTATTATTGTTGAAAAGATGAATCATGTAGAGAGTAGAGTACTTGAGTACTTTAAAATGTGGCCAGTATAAGATGTTTCAAATTAAGATAAACTTGGGTTGTGGTATTTATTTATTTTCTTTTTATCTTTCGGTTCTCTCCTTCATTCATGGCAGATTGTTAAAGTTACACCACATAAAAGATCAGATCTCAGCAATAAAAGGGTTTATTCTAAAGATTTAAGGACAACCAAACATCTCAAGTAAAGAATTCAAAGGTACTGAAAAAACCCAGTGGAAATTACAATTATCATATCATTTCATCAAAAGCTTTTCTCTTTAAAAATAAGAAAGCTAGAAAAATCATTCCTTTGCAGGATCACAAGGATTGGTCATCATTAATGTGTCTTGGTCCAGTGAAACAAGATGATCAGAGGCATTTGAGCTACCGGGATACGTTTCTGTTCTGTTTCAGTCTAAGTAAATGATTGAATTTATGTACTAGAAAAGGATATTTGCAGATTCCTTTCAATGTTTGTTCTTTGGATAGGAATAATGAAAGCTTTAGGCTGATGTTTTACCCATTGCTCCCATTGTTTTCAGTTTCTTTGGGTTTTTTTTCTTTTCTATATCATATTGGTAGCACTCGTACATTTCAGCCAAATAGAAATTTAGAATGATACATACTGTTAAGAAAAATGTTGCGATTTTATTAAAGCTGCTTAATTATAGTTCTAACATAACTACCAGCAATAGCGAAGAAGAAGGAAAAAAAACTGCACAGAGAAGCAAACAATCTGCATCTCATATGTTGGAATTTCCAATCATATTCCATAAAACTGGCCCAGAATATAAAATTTTAATCAGGATCTCAGAATAAATGACACCACCATGTTTCAATAAAGAAGCAAGAACAAAATTAATGTGAAATATTTTTAAATTACTTTCTATACAAGCTCTTTCTGTGTGGTTTTTTTTTTTTTTAAGTAACATTCCCAGCCTGTTTGGCATGATTTGTTTTTTGTACATGTGTTTAAAACCTTTGTAATGTAATAGCATATAGGCCTACTGACCAGGATGGGGGACAACGATGGGGCACTTGCCCCAGTGCTCAGTGATTCAAAGGGGTCTGGGGCTCCCAGTCACTGCCACTGCAGCAGCGGCCAGATCTCCAGACTCTTTAAATTGCTGTGGGAGTGCCACACCACGTGTGCCGCGTAGCTCTGAGGGCAGGGAGGGGGGCTCCTGCTCTTCAGTCTGGGCAGCGCTGAGGGCTGGCTGCCCCACCCCTTCCACCTGAGCCACTTCTGGGAGCACGGAGCCTGCTCCCCGACACACACACCTTGTCCAGCGGCCTGTGGAAGCTCCCTGATAGCACAGGTGGTGGCTTTATACTCTAAAAGTTCCATTCATCGTTAGATAAACCTAATCAGACCCTCCTACATGCTGGAACACAAGATGCTTCTGACCCTGTTTTGATTAATAGATTAAAACCAAATTGAGCGCAGTTGCCTTGTAGGTTGTTGGCTGCACAGGACTTAATGGGCTTAAGAGAGGTAAATCTGACAATAGTTTGGTTCCCCAAAGTGTCTTTTATCAGTTTAAAAAATAAAGGTTTGATCTTGCAAATACCTGTGAACATATGTACAGCACATGACTGTAGGGGCGTACTCAAGTGAAGTTGCTCAATTTCTTGAATGTGTGTAAAAGTGGGGCCTACAAATCTAATTTTCGGTATCAACATCTTATTTCCTTGATGCAAAATTCCTGCATTTTAACAAGATTTGCTGAATCAAAAGATGAGCAATAGTAATGACCATCAGCAGCATGGATTCTTTCCAAAGATGCTAGGTAAAAATTGAAACTGCTGAAATAAATGAATTCCATGTGATTAGCCATTTAGCAGGTTGGCTGGAAACCTAAAATGGCCGCTGATCAAATGTGTCAATGTTTCATAATCCAAGTGCACATCTGGCAAAGACTTTTTCATAATGTGAATTTAGATTTTTGTGTCCAAATCATTTCCTCTTATAATTTCAGCTTGAAACTTTACTTTGCACTGATTATTCTGAACTGTTAACTGTTTTAAATTTGTGTCTTAAAGCTTGACAGATTTGGAAGCAGGTGAACAGTGTATTTTAAACAGATTCAGGTACTGCTTGTTGACCTGGAATAGGGTTTCTAGGAATGATTTCCTGAAAAGGACTGCAATAGTTTCCATTTTGAAGGGTTTTCTTCCAAATAACTATTTTATCAAAAATGCCTTTTATAAACTTGTCTAACATGTGATAAACATAGTGATGTGTTCAATTAATTTATATTTTATTCCACATTCTTTTTCAATTCTGGTTATTATGTAACCTCGAGTACTTTATCTGTTCTTGTAAGATATTTTATAAAATTAATGTTAACAGAATACCAAGTTGGTCTGTGATTTTCAAACCTATAACTCTCATCTTGAATATTGCTGCTTATGGGTTCAGAAGAACATAGTTATTCTAGATTATACTTTATAGGGATTGGGGCATTGTTGTAAAAGCCAAAAAGACAAGTGAAATGGTCTTAAAATATGGTGAATCAAAGCATTTGGAAACACCCCCATTGCAAGTGTATCAACTACAATTCAGTTATTTTACTTTTCAAATTCAGCTAATTAAAGCCAAATGACATTTTATAACATAAAAGTACTTCAGAACAAACGTTCAATATTTATACCATTCAAGGATACTGAATCATAAATACTTACATGGTGGTTTATTTAAGCATCATGATTCTTACTCTGTGTCCTGAGGCGATAATTAAATTCTCAAAATCTATAAGGCTAAAGGCAAAGTATGGTGTATCAATGAGGTAACAGGATTTTTCCTGAGGAAAAAGGCACTAGGCCCACTATTGTTGCTGTAATGAAACTTTAGCATCAAATCCTGCTTGTTTTACTACATGAGTTTTGTTGGAAAAAAGTAGCCTGTGAGTAGGATTTCCCATTTGCAAAGTATTCAAATTCTGAAAGTCTTTAGAGAAGATACACTCTGAAGAGGAAAACACAGTGATCTCCATTTAAAAACTCAATGTTTGCCAGGTAAGCTGAGGGATGAAATTTCAACAGATCCACCTGCATATGCTCAACCATTTTGAGAGGAGAGGATGCTGAAGTACATTGTCTGTATGAACACAGGACAGATTGAACCTGTCTAGTCTGGCACCTTTGGGACCTGACCGGTGCAGAAGTAGAGAATTTGCCAGATCATTGGAGGTCAATATTGTCTAGCAGCATTACCAATACTTCCATTGTTTACTGGATTCTTTAAAGACATTTAGGGGTAAATTAGAGCTAAATAGCAACACAGAACATTGAAAGCCAGGACTGGTGGCTGTAAACAAACTTTATAGGACTGTGGGAAATTTGGCCACACCCATGTTAAGTGGACATCTGACTAACTAAAATCATGTTGGACCACAGATATTAATGCCTGTTTGTTTTATGTTTTTAGTTCAGGAGTTTCTCATGTTTTCATTTCCTTCACTTCTCTTTTGCCTCCAGTAAGTGTGAGCAGTTGAGGCCACATGGAATCTTATTGGGAGATTTTGAGGTTGGAAACCCAGTCACTTTATTTTAATTGGATTCCCTTATCCCCTACAATGAAATTACTGAAACCCTGCATTTTTATCAGACCAGAGGTCCAGGTCCACCTGAAAGACAATTTAGATTTGGAAACAAAATGTGCTGTCCTGGAGCCTTAGCAATTCCACTCTCCCTTAAGGGATATTTCTTGTCTCACAAGGTAAATTCCATTGAGTTGTTATTGAAGATTAATAAATAATCCTGCTTGCTCCCTGCAGGATGGAAGGAATTTCCTGGCTATGAGATTGTATGCACAACAGTGAGGCTGTTGCTCACAAAACCTGCTTTTAAAATAATCCTGAATGAGACTTTGAGCTTCCCTCAGCTGCCTGTAAAATAGCTCCATATAGGAGCCAGCCTGTGTATCTACATTGGCATTTACTTCAGATAACTCAGTTTGCCTTTTTTGCTTGGGATAACTACTCTGGTAACCAGCAGGCCTGGGGAGAGAAGGTATTTGCACACAGAAACAGGAGAATGCTGGATTAAGATTCCTAGGCCTGCCTCTCTCACCTGCATACCAAATACAGCCATTGCAATGGGCATATTTTCAAGTATAAATATTTCATCATAGACTTGTTTTGAAATGCCTGAGTGTCTGGAACCTCTTTGAGAATATTTGGCAAAAATGCTCCAATCCTAAATTAGGACAGCCTTCTTCAAAGAGATCTTCTTTAAAGAGATGTCTGCTGTGCAACAGGATGTCACAGCATTGAAAGTGTCAGAAACAAAAATGCTAAGTGGTAAAATACTTGAAAATCCTAGCAAAATATCCTGCAGCCTGATACAGTGTTACAGGAGGAGATCCTTCCTGGTAAAAAGCTCAGTTTATTGATTTGAGGGTAGGTTGAGTGTATGTTAATCTAATGAAGTAGAAGCGGGGAGGAGAGTCTGTTTGACTTGGAGTCAGAAACAACGCTGCTGTATTCACCTTTTTTAAACATCTGTTACAGCTGAACAGAGCATGGGTAGTAATCGAGATTCTACAGTAGCCCAGGTCAACAACCAAGTTTTCTCCCTAGACAGAATTGGAGATGCATATGCTTGCCCTTCTCTAGCCATCTATATAATGACTAGGAGGAAGTGTTACATTGGAAATGCTAGCTCTAAGTTGTCCTGTAAATATTTATTCTCACGAGGGAAGTGCAATAAGGATGCCTTATTTTTCATCTACTGGTTAAATAGTGCTGAATTCCACATTTCAGATAGGCAACTCTGCCATGCCTCATTAATTTGAAATGGTATCGCTAAACTGAGGTAAGTGCTTATTCTGACTGATTAGAACAAAAGAATTTAGTTCATTGGTCTTATGTCAGGGATTGATGGCTACAACAAGATTTCCCAATTTTTAGAAGATAACATACAACTTCTGGGTCATTCTGCCTACTGGCAGTGAGACCTTTTTGACGCTCTGTTGTTCTGTGATCACATTAATGTGCAAGTTTTTTGTGACAAATTCAATTAAATATCAAGGAAAGAAATGTATAGAACTAGGCTGAACAACTCTTTCTGAACTGGTCTTGGGGAGCAGGGTGCTGCGTTCCTAAGCTGGTTGCTGTGGAGAAGGATAAAAGTGGTCTCTATTGTATTTTAGGGCCCCCCATAGACTGTGAGCATCCTGCAATCTTCAAGGTATTTATCCACACAACATGTTTTCACCTGCAATTATTCTACCTACACATACACGCGCGCTCGCTCTCTCTCTCGCTCTCTCTCTCTCTCTCTCTCTCAGCAGGGATGTACAGGGTTAACTGGTTACCCAGTAACACCATTACCAGGTGATGCTTAGTGGGTAATTGGTTAATGGGCAGCCTAGCCAAACCGGAGCAGCCCATGGCACAATGCAGCATGCTTGGCTAAGATGTAGCAGCCCCCACCTGTGGCATGACACAGCAGACCAGGCCAAGCCAGAGCAGTCCCCCAACCATGGTGTGGTGAGCTCGGGTTGGCCTGGCAAGAGGAGCCCTCAGTACATTGGGGCAGGCTAACTTTTTAAACAGGATTTTACATCCCTAGTGTTCACTAGTGCAACTGTGAAATCCCAACTAAAGGAAGTATTCTGTGCAATGAACAGCTCAGTGAGTCCACAAAGTTAACAGCTTTGAGTAGTTTTTACTGGGGTGTTTTCTGAGCAAATTGTTCTGGTGTTCGCTTTAGCTTTAGCTGCAAAGACTGCATTAGCGCTGTGCATCAGTTATTCCCTGCTAGGGATGGCAAAGCTTAGGTATCTGTGAGGAGTTTAACAGCCTTTCTCAGCCTTTGATAGAATGTACTGCAAGCTGTTGTTGACTTCAGTGCAAGACCTGTCAGAGTTTGATGGTGGATGCAGGATCTTTGGATATCCATTCTTTGCTTGGTGAGAGCTGCCAGTGCATGCTACTAGAGCTCCCTGTCCTCCTCAAAGGCCCTCCATTAAGGGTTTCTGCAGCTTCCCATTTTGTGACCCTTCTGTTCATGTGAATGTGAGCACTGGGAGGCTGCTGGGGTACATCTACACTGGAATAAAAGATCCCCAGATCAGTCTTGGCTGTCCTGAGTCAGTTGATTTGAGCTAGGGCTTATGGGGCTAAAAATTGCTGTGTAGACATTCATGTTTGGGCTGCAGCCTGGGCTCTGAGAGGTTGTCCTTCCTTCCCTCCTGCCCTGCTTCTCCCATGCAGGGTCCTAGTACTCAGGTTCTAGCCCCGGGAACCTGTCATCAGCTGATCCACGATAGCCATATGTGTTTCACTGCAGTGTAGAGGTACTCTGATTTTAACCTGGTCTGGTCGTTGCTGGTTCTTTAATTTCCCAGAGCCTGGCTGAGACAGGGACTTGAATGAGGTGATTGTGGCTCAGTCTAGGAAAGATGGGCCTGATAGCTGGTAGAGGGAGGAAATGAGTTTGATCCTTCTGTTGCTGGATGTCATCTGCCAAAGAGCAATAAATACTCTTGTAGTCCTAGTGACTCCCCCTCCCCTTTTTTTTTTAATTAAAATCTGTTGTGATCTTCCCTTGTTTGTTCTAGACCTTAACCCATTCAAGCAGATGCAGGATGGATAGCTACTGAACATTCCAGAAGCGATATACTCAGACACTTCCAGTAATACAGAAAATGCACCCACCCGGTCCTTACTTAGTTTTGTATCACGCTACCAGCATATTGTACACTATGATTTAGCACCTACCGTAGCTTTTCCATGGTGAGGTCTACAGACTGCAGGCTGAGCCAGAGTAGGAAAGGGTTAATTTTCTGCCCTGGAGACAGGGAATTTAATCACTCCAGCCCCCACAACACCTGCCAGAATCAAGCCTTCAGGGAGGGGAGGACCCTCCAGCTACAGTGAATAATCAGATTAAGAGAACAGCTCCTACAGGGGACTCCCCTGCCCAGAATTAGAAAGAACTGCATTTTCAAGGCCTGAGGACTACAGCCAGGCTTGGACACAAGGCGCTTCCTGGGGAAGAGAAGGCTCCCTTTCTAGAAGACCACCACAACTTCAAGGGATTAGATGCAGTAAGATACAGCTGGTTTGGGGAGAGGGCAAACAATTGAGAAAATATAAAAAATGTCTGGCTTTGTTTTGATTTTGCTGCTAAGTTAGAAATAATCAGCTTCTGTTGGCTGTAGTCTTAAGAGATTCTGAGGGCTAAGATTTGTCATGTGTGGAATAATACCTTGCATCTCTGCTAGTCCCATGTGTCTGAGTGGAATTACGAGAGCAGGTAAAATTTCCCATTAGTGATTAGTATTGAATTTGCAGGGAAGGGTAAGTGACTGATTAAAACATGTAATTTCTTGTTTTGGTGGGGTTGCAGTTCCTATTTCAACACTCTGTTAGAGATTTACCTTGCTGCTTATCATTATGGTGCCTGGACACTTTCCATATAAAATCAATAGCAGTGAACCCCAAGGAGTCTAAGGTCCCCCACCCTGCCCTGAGATGTGGCTTATTGAAAGCTCTGCCTTAGGGCATGGGAACTGTAAGGTTGATTTTAATCACACGTTGTTGCAAGGGAGAGGAAAGAGATGAAAATGTATGGATTTGGTTCTAGTGGAAAGACACTATCAATCACAGTTTCCAAAACTGGAAAAAAAACTTACCTCAAATTATTTTAATGGAAGGAAAAGGTGTTAAAAGTCAAATGGATGTTATGTGGAATAGGGTGGTGAGTGGGTTAGAAAGAAAAATGGTCTCCAGCTGGTTTTTTCCTTCTTGATTAATCAACAGCTGACAAATCTTCTGCTCTCTAGTCAGTTACTGAAATCATACCAGCTTACCAGTGCTGTCTTTTTGACATAGCAAATAGTGTTTCAGCCAGACAGTATCCATCTCTTGGTGGTAAGCCAATGATGGTATGGGGGGGCCTCAAGACAAAACTGTAAATCAGAGGAAATGAATAGTGGGGGGTAGACAGGCTGCTCCTACAGAGTGAGATAAATATCACTGAAGAAGGATGAAATAAATGCTCCCCACCTGAAAACATAATAAAGATGTTGAAAGGAAAGAAGGGGCAAAGTAGCTCAAAGCCCTGAATGAAAAAAATGTTTTCAGTGGTGGTAAATGGGAAACTTCAATGCAAGCAATTAACTGAGTAGATAATTTAAAACCTCATTAAAAGGGGCTATTGAATCATATTAACTCCAAGCCCCAATACAGAAAGGGAACAGCTATTAGTTGTTCCTGATCCTGTGTAGCTTTAAATATGATACACACTTTCTAGGATTAGGAAGTATTCATAAAATGTACTGGAAAACCTGCATTTACTGACTCCCACAAATGAACGATTAAGTGAGCAATAAACAAGCAAAAAATGGTAACACATGACAAAATATATTTTGTCCCATGGTGTATCAATTGTCTTGTATATGCTATAATAAATGTACAGTAGTAGGGGTTTGTAGAACCAATGAAATCTGAATAACATTGAAATCCCACTGTAGCCCAGCACTGATCTTAAAGGGTCTTTGCAAGGATTATAAAGCATGTGGGTTATGGCAGTGGCAGTCTATTTGGACCGGGAGTCTTAGGTGTCACAGGAACATCACTTAACCTCATCAAGACACATTGTTCACACGGTTTATCAAGGTTTTGCCAATTCCAAGTATTGTATGTTGCTGTTAATCATTTCCTCCTCCATGCATCACTCATATTTTGATTGGTCTTTTCCAAACTTCAAATAGTAGTTAGATTTTTTTTTCTTTTGTATAGAAATTGAAGTTTCATCGTCAATTCAATGATTGTAATTACATGGCAGTAATGTTGTACTCCTGCTGTGATGTTGCTTTTTGATGCCTATCATTACCACTATCTCATGACTTAGTAGGCTAACTACATAACTGAGAAAAATTACACAGTAAATAAAGTATTGCTAATCCTCATACATTTCAGCCAACACTAATGGTTTTGGGTGCCTCCATTTTTGGGCACCCAATTTAAAATCTATATGCTGAGAGCACCCAGTATCTTTTAAGGTGTCTCTAGGAGAGCACCCAAAAATCACAATCATTTTTGGATAGTATTGGGATTTTTAAACATATATATTCAGAATAATAACATACATGATGATACCTTATTTTATGAAGCAGCTTTCATCTGGATATCTCCAAGTGATTCACAAAGGAGGTTAGTTTTACCTGTGGGGGAAACTGAGGCACATTGGGAGCAATGATGTGCCCAAGGTTAGTTGGCAGGCCAGAGGCAAAGCCAGGAATGGAACCCAGAACTCCCAGGTCTCTGCCTGGTAGTCTATCAAATAGACTACAATTCAGGCATGTAGCCAAGCTTCTGGTTATGTGAATTGGTTTTAGTTAGTTAATGGGAAGCATACTCACCTGGAACTGCACTGCAAGGTAACATACTCTAAAATGTAACCAACGTTGCGTTGTGCTCTTGATGCTGCAGTTGGGTGATGTACATTTTGTGAAAAGTGAAGAAAGACCTGTTGAAACCTGCAGAATGCCTGTTCCTTATGCTAGAGGGGTACTTCAAAGCGGCAGCACCACATGGATCCCGTACCCCGGCTCTGTGCAGCGCGGCCCCTTTGAAATACCGCCACAGCGTTTCAAAGCAGCAGCACCACGTGGAACCCGGGTTTTGGTGGGGACTCCCTAGCACTTCCGCTATACATTTCCTCTGGGAGTACCAGCTGATCTTGGGCTCTGTGTGGTGCTGCCACTTTGAAATGCCAAGCGGAGTCTATCATCAGCTGGGGACTCCGCAGCTGACCCTGGCTCCACGTGGCATTTTAAAGCTGGCACGCTGTGTGCGGCCCAGGGCCAGCGGGAAGTCCCTCTGACTCTGGGCTCCATGCGGGCACTTCTGCTTTGAAATGCACAAGTGCCTTGGAAGCGCCCGCATGGAGCCTGGAGTCAGCTGTACACAGAGTTCCAATTTTGAAATGCACAAGAGCCCCTGCTGGGCTTGTACTTCATCAAGTAGTTGATGAAAATTCCATTGACTGCTCGACTAGTAAATGACTCATTATTTAACATCCTTAGTTTGGTGTCTATACGCAGGGGGTCCAATTTGACAGAGGGAATAAAATACCTGTTGTTGCAGGGTGACCTGACCCATTCAAAGGTCAGTGGTCTGGTGCTGACCCTCACTCCAACCCTCCAATTAGCTCTGAAAGGAAACCCATTTCTTAAAGGGAAGGAGGAAAATGGAAAAACCAAAGATTTGGAGAATTCATTATGCCAGAGCTGCTGGTTGGGCTTTGAGAGAGATGGGAAATAGCAGGGGGTGCAGGTAAGAGTTGCTTAGGAGAGAGCTTCAGGAAATTCAATGAAAGGAGCTGAATTTGGACAGGAGATGTGACAGAAACATCAGTGAGAACTGACTAAAGACAGGGACCCCTGGCCTGCAGTTGGCTGGGTCAGGGTCCTTGGGAAGAAAGGGCAGATGCAGCAAGAAGGTTGTTGCAAAAACATAGGGAGGGGAAGCCAGGGGAAGAGTGACAGGGTGTGACGTAATACCCCGGTGCCGCGCGCTGCACAGTGACGGGGCAGGCGGGGGGGAGCAGGTGTGATGTCAAGCTGGTGCCTGTGTTTAAAATGGGCGGCTGGCCTCCCCGGGGTGGGGGGAGCAGATGGTAGGGTTGCCAAGTCCATGCAGGTACGGGGCGAGCGGCCGGGATGCCAGGGAAAGACCGGCTTAGGTAAGGGGAGAGGAAGCAGCCCAGG
>CM057845.1:138445652-138469463 GCA_030068395.1 Apalone spinifera | reverse complement strand
GTCTAGTAAACTCATCTACATGGCTCTGTCGACGGAGCCATGTAGTCTAGACATTACCCTCAAAGTGGGTGGTTGCTGCTGGTTATTAGAAAAAAAGTATTGGAAAGATGAGAGAGCCTGTAGCAGAATACCATCACTGTCAATTTCTGTGTGCCTGTGCTATACTCAGACCAAGTGGGGTATATATATTTAGGGTCAAATCTTACACTTTGCAAACAAGATAACTTAGTGTAAGAGAACATACCTATGTTCACACCCTACACAGACACGCTATTGTAGTAATGTTTGTATATGGACCTGTCTTCTGAGTTATTGTTTAAAAATTCTTAATATGCTGATCAATTATAGCATGGCAAAATGCACAATCTGTTTTTTGTGAAGTTAAACATAAGCTGAAATCCTGACTAAAAATGTGTGGCTTTTTTTCCACGTAAGTCTGAGGAGTGGTCAAACCAGTTCTTCAGAGACAAAGGGCAAGTTGATACTTCAGCCAAGTGTAAACAAGTCTGATGGATAATTACCAGCTAAGTGGCCATTTTTGGGTAGGAAAGGAGATAGCAAAAAAAAAATCTTGTGTTTTCTGTCACATGATCTGCTTACCACCTTGTTCCCAGCTGCTTCTCAAAGTGGGGGGCAGGCAGGACTACAAAAAGGAAGAGCAGACGCCCCAACAGACCCTTCTCCTTCCACTGCCCATCATACACACTGCACAGAGAGGAGAAGGAAACAGCCACTGGAATCTGGGGGAGGCATCCTGATCTAAAGGGCTTGGTCATGAAACATGAGGTGGGAGAACTTGACTCGGAGTCTTAAGTTTCTTTGAAGTTAGGCAGCAGTAAGCATTTTATCTTTATTTTTCTTGTAACCATTTCTGACTTTTTAAGCCTTGTTGCTTGTACTCACTTACGTGTGTGTGTGTGTGTGTGTGTGTGTGTGAGAAATGTATTTTACTGTTTTATCTAATCCAGTGTGCTCAAATTGGAATGTCCAGGTAACTCCATTTGCAATAGCAAGTTTTGTGCTTAGTATGCCCGTAAAGGAATAAGATTCACTATATCCAGAAGACTGCTGGTCAGTACCAGGACATGAGTATCTGGGGAGACATCAAGACTTGGGCGTGTTGGGCTCAGTGGTAATTTTTTAAGGCTGGTAAGAGCCAGCATATGGCTGGTTGGCTGCTGTACACACACAAAGCTGGCTGTTTGTGAGATGGAGGCAGTGGTAAGCCTTTGTAAAGGGCACCACAGGGCAGAGGTGATAACGATACTCTTTAGTGTGTCATACCAGAATAAAAACCAAGTGGGTTGTGTGCTGGGACTTTTTTCCCCTTCAAGCTATGAAGCATCCTGCATCTTTGCAATGCTCTGTCACCTCCTGTGTGTCCCATTGCTCTGCATCATAACACAAGCTGCTGAGTACTGATGTGCAGGGAACCTGGGCAGTGCTGTACAGAAATCTGCATTGAGTGTACACCAGCTGACTGAGCTTCTGCTTTCTTACTCCCCGTGTGCAGCCTACCTGCTGCTATGTCTGTGGCTATAATGGCTCCCTTGGCTAATATATATCAGCCCAGTTCCACACTGGTGCTGTGTTGATTTTACATCAGCTGAGGATGGGGTTCTTAATCTTTCACTGTTCGGAAGGCTGGTGGGAGTCTTCAAGGCTCTGCAACAGAATAACAGCAACATACATTTAGACTGAAAATGTGAGCTTACATCTGCGCTTAGCTGCCTGTCATGCAAGCTAGAACAAGTGACGTATTCGCTGCCTTTACAGCTGTGCGCAAGAGGGTTGTGTTTAGCTTTCTTGTAACATCAGCTGATCTGCAGATCCATGAAACTACAAAGTCCCAGGCAGATACATAGTTTGGTCTGATGTTGATAGTTTGCATCAAATTCTGGAAACCATTATATGTCACTGGTTAAAATAAGGTATTTCTTGCATATCCCTGATAACCTCGGCTAGAATAACTATATACATAAAGACTCTTAAATGTTAGCTAACAGGAAGTTAGTGATCTGGCTGCATGTGGTGTTGCAGTTAAAGCTCTGATTTACTTGTATTAACCAGCAATTGGGGAAAATAAGTGGATTTGTGATGCTTCCTGGAGAATTTTGGACTAAGATCAATAAATGAATCACTCTGTGTACATAATAATTTGAATACTTCATAATGTTAAACAAACACTATTTTTCATTTTATGTAACTTTAAAAACATATTTCCTGTGCATGATGCTGCAGTACATGCTGGATAAGTAAAGGGCATTTGTGGGGTTGAGGTGGAGGTGTAGTTAGTCAGGTCCTATATATAACAAATGGAGGATATATAAAATTTATTCCTTTTCTAATAGTGGTCTGGGTTGCTATAAATTGTGTTTCTGTGTTGCATCTGATAGATAAATGGCTAGGAAGCAGGGGTGTTTTTTTTTTTTTTTTTTTTTTTTTTTTAATGGTATGCCCCGGGACAGCATACGGCCACCTATTTTCCCTACAAAACTTGAATGAAATGCATTCCCTTCGGGCATACCAGCACCTCTTTTCCTGGGGCGGCTGGGCTTCTGATGGAAGCCTGCTTGGGACATGTGCATGTGGTTCTTAAAGGGGCTGCAATGGCACTTTGGCCCCTAAAGTGGCTTTTTTTGTCCTCCTTCGGGGGGAGGGGCCCTGGAGTACTGGCACCTTTTTTCTTACAAAAAAAGCACTGCTAGGAAGCATGCTTTCTGGATTAGAAAGTGAAAACAAATACCCCAAGAGTGAAGTGAATACTCAGCGATGGGTGCAAACAAGCCATAGATGTACTACTTCAGGGGTGGCCAACCTGTTAGACAAAGAGCCAAAATAGTGGTGGATATAGCACAATGAGCAGAAGGAAAGAAGTTGTTGAGCAAAAAAAAACCTGATGCTCCTGTAAGAGTCACGGGTGGCCCAAGCAGGCTTCTGTTGGCTGCAGCATCAGAGCTTGCTGCCCCAAGTGGTGCCATGACTAGGCAAGGAAAAAGGTGAGAGTAGGGGAATACAGAACAGCCACGGGTGCAGGAGTTGAGCTGCGGGGGTGGGAACCGCAATTTTTCCTTTGAAGAGCTGCGGGTTGGTCTCCCCTGTTCTACATCCTCACAGCTTTAAAAAAAAAAGGGGGGGGGGGTGGCATCATCTAGTATAATTTTCCACTGAATTTTTTTGGTAGGAAATTGAGCTGTATTGCTTCCCACCAATACCTAATTTCTGTTTCAATCTTTTATTGGGGCAGTTGTTCAGAAGAGCAACTCTGCAACCAGTTAAAGTGGAGACCATAGTCCAGTGCCTTAATCACAAGGCCAACCCAGGAGACCTAGGGACATATTGTGGTCAATCATGCAGGATAGGTAGTTTAATCTCTCTGCCTCAATTCCCCATATTTAAAATGGGATTAATAGTTCCTTTTGCCCTCCCTTCAGCATCTGTATGTAATTATTACTGAATTCAGTTGAAGTGGTCCATCCACAACTAACTTTTATGGCCCATAATTTCAGTTCAAGGAAAAACCTGATTTCCCCACCCTGCAAAATGTAACCATAAATAACCCTGTATGGCATCCAAATGGCTCAATGATGGGTACTTCGTACAGGTTAAAATATTTACTCATGTTCTGCACTGATTCCTTAGGTCCTGATCTGCAACAAGTGGACAGATTCCATTATCCTGGTGGAACTCCAGTGATTCAAGATTACTTACTAAAGTTACAAACATACTTAAGTATTCACAGGATCAAGGTTTTTGGTTTGATTTTTTTTTCAGAAGATAGAGGTGAGGGAATATGATAGAAGTCTGTAAAGATCATGACTGACATGGAGAAAGTGAGTAAGAAAGTTATTTACTTGTTCCCATAACATAAGACTGAGGGGCCACCAAATAAAGTTAAGAGGTAGCAGGTTTAAACCAAAAAGTTGCATTTCTTCATGCAGCGCACAGACAACTTCTGGAACTCCTTGCCAGAGGAAATTGTGAAGATCACGACTTTATCTAAGTCTCGTTAAATTCATGCAGGATGAGCGTCCCCTACTCTATTTTGCAGAGGCTGGGAATGGTGATAGGTGAGGGATTATCTGTTCTGTTCAGTCCCTCTCAAGCATCTGGCATTGATCATGTTAGAGGACAAGATACTGGGGCTAGATAGAACATAAGAACAGCCATTGTGGGTCAGACCAAAAGTCTAAGTCCTTTCTCACATTCAGAAGGGTTCCTTTGAACTGAAATGTCAGACAAACAGGTGAATTTATATTTCAGTTTTATTATCATTTAGGCATGGATTGAAACATTCATTTTGTATTTTTTTTTTTGCAGTGGTGGCTCCTGAAACATACCTGAAGTGAACATTGAACAGGGGAAAAAAATCTGTCTCCTGGGGCTGAAGAGTTAAACTGGATAGGAGATGTAGCAGAATTGAAAGTGTAGAAATTGAGTGGGTTTTAACATCTTCCTTGTTTCATCAAGATGGTAAAATTTCAACCCAATCCCTACCAGTCTTGAAGTTTTCTTCTCACAGGATAGGGAATTAGTCAACTTGCTTCATTTATAATATATTTAAAGCCATTACAATATTTTCTAGTCACTCCCACTGCATTTCACTTGACAGTGGTGTTCACACCAATTTTTTTTTAAAAAAGTATATATAAAGTAACTTGTGTGTTCACGTTTTATTTTGGAAAACAGGTGTTAAAAATTTTAGAATTTTTAAACAAAATTCTAAAAAAGAAAAAGAAAAAAAATCCATATTTACAGAGATAACAATGGCTTAGCCATGCAAAACAAACAACTTTGGTTTTTTTCCCCCCCTTTTACTTTGGTTTAAATGTTGACCAATATTTTTTTCCTTTTGCCAAATAAAACATTAACAAATCCAAGTTTAGAGGCAATTAACAGAATTTCCCTCCTAATATTTTATACAGCATAGAGTTGATAGGACATTTTATGTATTTAATCCATGCCAATGCACTACAGGAAGCTTTTATTAAGACATCAGTACTACCGCCCAGACATTTAACATTTTACAAATTTACAAGTAACAGTGTTTTTTCTAAATAATGTAGAGGTGGTAAAATGTTTCCTAATTTCCATTTTTAAAATTTGTTTTTAACCTATCAGTCTATAAAAACTTACTTTTCCCCTGGATTGTAGATTTAAAAATGGAAACCTGATATTCTGCTTGTTTGATGTACTTATTTTCCTCACATGATTAGAAGTGTCTATTACATTCTCCCAGAAACTACACTTCTGCTTAAGAGTAAACTCTCAAAAGTTCCATCTCAGTACAGTTTTCTATTGGCCATATATTCCCAAAACTGTTTCCTTTTACATCATTCTAAAAATTTCCTCAAGCATAAAACACATTTATAAAGTTACAAACTTGATGTAACTAAAGATATGTAGACATTTCATTGTTACAATTATATGCACTGTTTGATAAATTATGTACCAGGTAAAAACACTAAAATTATCTCAAGGTGCATTCAATATCTGTAGCGTAGTTAACAAAAACACACAAAAAATATATATATTCTATTTTTGTGGAAAAATGCAGCTTTGATATGACCACCATTTAAAAAAAAATCTCCAATTCTATTTTTTAATGAAGAAAAGGTACAGTACTTTAAGGCAGTGAATAACCAAAAGGACTTAAAACCAAAACTACTGTCGGCTGCTCTCTACCATGGGATTGTGAGGACAATCAATAACTTTTCCAGACAGCTAACAGGAATACATTTGTGATTCACTCACTCAGAAAAGGCTTATTAGCAACCATCTGTACACAGGTAAACATGAATTTTGTGGTAACTTCTTTGCTAGACTCCCAAGTTTCTTTGGAACCTGTCTATGACCTTTTCTAATCAGTTAGCTGTTTGTTTTTAACTTTCAAAAAACATTTAGTGCGCTTTTATCACAGATGTTTCCATCTCTCCCTAGTGGGAGGAGGAGTGTGCCCTAACTCGGTAATACAAACTTACATTTTTTTAGTCCCCTGCTCTATAAAAGCAAGGGTTTTATTGGTAACAATTAGAATTAGAAATGTACCTAGAAAGGGTGTCCTAAAAATAATTGGGGAAAAAAATTACACCATACATCAGTTTAACAGCAACTCCCAGAACAAAGCCTTACAGTGTATAAAAATAGCTACGTAAAAAATTTACATAAAGGCAAACAAAAAGAAATCTTCAGTGCAGACACTTACAAAACCAAACAAAACAGAACACAACATGGTGACCTATTATCTTGGCTGATGCCAAAATTAGTTTTTAAACTTGAGATAATTGCATCTAAAATCCTTTGAAAACTTGGTAGAATGATCTGTTTGAATCAATACTCGAACCATGAATAACTGTCACTTCTTTGTATATGTTTTGAATACAATCCATGTTCATGCTTCTATATGTAGTCTCTGAAAATGTGGAAAAAATCAGTTTTAAACTAGATAATTGGAAAAAGTATCACAGTAAACATTTATCTTGCAGGTAAACGAGCTAGTAAATGTCACCAGAAAATATAATTCGAAACATAACTTATAAATATCACAAAAAGATACATCTGTTGCTGATGAATCCATAATTATTATTCAAATAACGAATTTAATGATGAGAGATTCATGTTTATCTAACACATGTGATTTCAAGGAACCCCAAACAATATCCAACAGTACCCAGGGTTAATTTCATTCATCACTGACTTGCAGTCATCGCTGTAGATATGGCAACTACTACACTGTTCAGCACCATTACAGAACACATTAGGGCAAGAAGTAACAATTTCTTTTTTTCCTATTGAAACTGCAGTGCAAACTTTCAGAAATCAAATTTCACTATTTTATATAAGAATGGCCAATGACCCATCTAGCTCATTAACGTGTCTTTGGACAGTGGCCAGCATCACGTACCTCAGAGGGAATGAGCATTGAGTAATTCTATCATCCATTCCTAGCTTCTGTCACTCAGAGCAGTTTCCCAGAAATTTGAGAATTATGCATAGTGACTAATTTTTTTGGTCGACATTGCTATCGTTTTTACAAGGAAAAGGATAAACTTTCTTCTTGCACAAAATGAATTAATCTGTTCAAAAGTCATTTCACCAGAGCCCCCTCCTCTCCACCTTCTATGCCTCTCTCGAAGCATAGGCCTGGGAAATTTCTAATACTAAGGATATATCTATAGCTGCTGTGGGCAGACTTGAGCTAGCTCTGGATCCTGGGTGGGACTGTATGGGGAGGCTGCCTATACTGTTGTCAGCTTGAACTTGATTTGCTCTAGCTCGAGCGTGCCTACCGAAGCTGCAGCCATACCTCTGGACTGGAGCATGTTCAACATTCCCTAAGGCTGAGGGAAATAGAACTACCACCCACCCCCAGCCTCTGAAGGCCTTACATCCTTTTATGTTTTAAAGCTTTCATCCATGGTAGAAAGATATATAAAGTACCATACACTATTTTGGGCTGGCATTCACAGCCCAGCAATCACTTCAATCCCAACAACCACTAGTCCAGCAAAAATTGAGATGGTAGGACTTACTAGAGGGTGATATACCACCCTGTGACATTGTGAGGAATCCATAGAGGGGCTCTTGTCTTTCCCATTTTACTTTGGGACCAGATATATTCAATGTGAGAGAGCATCTTTCTTAATACTGTGACCAGGGCAAAGATAGGTAGCAGTAATTTTGCAGCTGGGAATTCATGGGAGGGGATAAATGTTCAAGAAAGTTTTTGAAGTAAAGATGCTTGTCATTCGCAGGTAAAGGCAGGAGAGACCAGTAGCTGGGAGCAGAAAGGCAAGGGTTGAGTGCCCCCTCGCTCAACATCCTGTTGTTGAGGTTCTTTTCCTCCAACAGTGTACTTTAGGACTGAATTTTACATCCCCTTGAAATTCTGCAAAGAGGTGCCCCCACCCCAAAAGTTGAAAACAATCTTCCACCCCACTCACTCCTTACTTGAGTAACAAACTCTAGCACCGCAACCTTTACAAGGGGCTTCCGAAACAATGTGTTAGTAAACTTTATAAATGATTAGAGCATTATTGCACAATAAATAGGGCCATTCCTGCTATACTAAGACAGCAACAATAGAATTACATATTTGTAGACTACTGCTCATCCTTCTTGGGTATGTCTCAGATCTTTGAATTGTTTGAGTATTGGCTGCAAGAAAAGTTGCTTTGTGGTTTATGCTAAGGTTGGAGTATAAAGTGAAACATTCAGACCCAGAATTTTCAAGATCTTAGATTTTTTTCCCTTCTATCACTGTCTTACTGAATTACGACTCTGGTGTAATTTTACAATCTCTACACCAAATACTCAGAAATGACCAATGATTTTGTGGGTCTCCATTTTTGGCTTTCCAACTTGACACTTTAGAGGCTTCTCAGAGGATGGATATGTAGCACTTTTTGAACCTGGGCCTTGTGAAGGTTTCTCAGATTGAACACTCACAAATTTCAAAAAGAGTCATTTAAAAAATTTAGACAGTAAATTTGACAAAAGATAAGCTTTTGTATTCAATTAACTGTTTTCTTCAATAATTCAAACAACATTGGAAACTGGTTTCCACCTCCTTTACCTTGGGCCTTCCACAATATTTGTGCGCTAAATGACATCCCTGTTCTGAAAAAATGGTATAAGCCTGACCTGTGACATTAAAAGAGAATAGATGCAGCAGTGGTGGAAGCATCTGGACACTGGATGGCGCTGTTGGATTTTTGTAGTATTTCTGTATTCATTATGATTTCCCTGGGTCCTCTTGCAGTTTGTTTTTATAAAGAAAAGGGGAAATACCCACTCTTGCACTGTCATGTCACAATGACTGCCACCAGCATAAAGCTAGTAATAGGATGGGGGTTTGTGGTAAGAACTGCTTAGCCCTTGAATGCAAGTTGTTTTCAGTCTACCAAATCTTTACATTTTTACCTATAATAAATATAGCTTCCCTTGAATATTTTAATAACAAGTTTTAGTTTTACTCTGTAAAATTAATGCTTTCTCCTTTGAGTAGACATCTTTTAAATTTCCCTGACTGCATTTCAAATGCATTTGCTAGTAAATTATTTCTAAATGTCAGGATCCTTTTGCATTTCTTTTAGTGTGTCCATGCACACACTATTAAAAATCCAGAGTTGCCCAGGGCCTGGCTTTCCCTCCTCCTCCTATGCTACAAGAATACAAGCATTTCCTATTGCCTTTAGTAAGACTACTTAGAATCACAGAATACTAGAACTGGAGGGGACCTTGAGATGCTATCAAGACTAGTCCCCTCATGGCAGGATCAAGCATCATCTAGATCAGTGCTGACAGAGGCTTATCCAACCTGCTCTTAAATTTCTCCAATGACAGATTCCACAACCTCTTTAGGCAATTTATTCCTGTGTTTAACCACCCTGATGGGAAGTTTTTCCTAATGTCCAACCTAAACTTCCCATGCTGCAGTTTAAGCCTGTTGCTTCTTGTCCTATCCTCAGAGATTGAGAGCAATTTTTCTCCCTTTTTCTTGTAACTCCCTTTGAGTGCTTGAAAGCTGTGATATCCTTACTCAGTTTTCTCTTTTCCAGACTAAACAAATCCAGTTCTTCCCTCGTAAGTCACGTTTTCTAATCTTTTCTGTTGCTCTTCTGTGGACCATCTCTAATTTGCCCACATCGTTCCTGAAATGTGCCATTGAGAACTGGACACAATACTCCAGTTGAGACCTAATCAGTGCAGAGTAGAGTGGAAGAATGACTTCTCTTCCCCTGCTTACAATATTCCTGTTAACGCATCCCAGAATCATGTTTGCTGCTTTTATATTTTTTTTTTTGGGCAACAGAATCATATTCTGAAAAGGGAGAACAAGGCTTCATAATTCTCACTAAACCATCTCTCAATGGTAAGGGTAACCAAAGATAAATATTGGCTCATATTACTCCAGAAGCATAGGCGCTCTAGCCCTGGAACTAGAGGACCTCCTTTGCTGTACAGGATATATGACACACAGGTAAGCAGTTCAGATTCTACTTGCCAAAGGATGGACACACCTGGTACCATGCTTTTCAGTTCATATTGCTTACCGGGAATGACTGACATTTGTCTTAGGGTTCAGATTTGTGATTGTTTTCTTCTAGCTTTTTATTTTCCTCTGTGTTTCCAAGATCTTTGTTTACATGTTTTGATGCTGTCCTACAAGAAAAAATTATCGGGGTCATATTTGCAATTTTAACATTTTATTCATATTAATATACAATGTGTCTCTCCCTCTCTGCAAAGAAGAAAATCTTTAAGTTCAACTACCCACACACCAACACTAGAAACACTTCCATAAAACTATGCATACACCAATAAGCATTGTAATATGACTACATATACATATATTAGTAACAGAGAACATGTACACTTCAAAAGAGCTCAGGATAACGCTGTTTAGTGAGGCTAAGATGGTTGTGCAAATTTTTCAGTTTATTTGGCCAATTAGTTCTCTATAGTCCTATTAAATGTGGCTAAGAGATCTTTATCAACACAGCAATTTTTGTGTGTTCACATAAAATAGCTTTTGGAACTTTTGTGTTAGGCAGAAGTCAATGAATACTTATTAGATTGAAAACCATTTTAGGTATCACCTAGATTCTATTTGTTTCAGGACACAAAAAGCATTTTTCTGGATCTCTGCTAGTTACAACTGACAATTTTTGGATAGAGAAGAGACTGTGAATGATGTCCAGGGTCTGGGGAGAGGAAAAGAAAGAGGTATGCCTCATTTAAAATAGCAGGTCAGGTCTGATGGCTTTAATATAAGTACTGAAGATGAATTAGTGAGTTAAGTGCTTCATTTAGCTTGGCAGAATAACCCCCTAAGCCATTCATTTAATGTTAGAAACTATACCATCAGCCAAGGTGAAAGATTGCTGCAATGGTGTGATAACATTTTAAAAGCCACAACTTTTTAAAATGTAAACAGACAAATGTGTTTGAATGAGACAAAGTAAATCCCTTGTGTCAAAGCAGCTTATCATATACACATTTTCTCTGTGATACTATACTGTTTTTAAAGAGGAATCCAATTATTTGTTGTGGCGGATTTATGCATATGATCACCACTGCTTCATGGTTAAAGGACTGAAAAGAGATTGACTTGCAAAATGCAAGAATGGCACAAGTTAGCAGGACAACATGACATGTCATATCACACATTGGTGCTAGACAGCATGTACCTGTCTAAAATCAATGGTTTTTGCTAGTAGGGTGTGCCTGTGCAAACAGCCTCAGTGAAAGTATTCTCAAGCTATAAAGGGCTATTGGGCCAGGGGAAAAAGAGATGACTAAATTTCCCAGGGGCTTGCCTTAATCTCAGACATGACTAAGTGCTACTACTGGCAATGCCAATTCCCCAGCATGGGAAGTGGGCAGCAGAACTAATACATCTGCTTAAGCAAGGGACACAGCATGATGGACCCAGGTCTAAATATACGATTGAATGTTTGAAATTGCAGTAAGTGCCTCTTTGTTTTACGGTAGACTATTACGTTAAGTATTAAAAATAGACCAGTCAGAGTTACTTTAGCCTTTTTACCACTTTCTGTGCTGTCTAATGGTACTGCTAGTGTAGCCTCTCTGTGCACGAGCCAACGGGCCGCTGATGGGAAGAGGGGAGAAATAAGAGGACAACTGCACCAGGGCCCAATGATTTAGAAGGGGCTCTGCTGCTGCCACTATCACAGTTGTAGCAGTGACCAGAACTGCAGCATGTTTAAATTGCAACTGGTCTAGACAGTACAGAAGGGCTGGCTGGGAGAGGCTACCCCAGCCACACCTGTTCAACCCACAGTCTGTCCCTTCTAGGAGGTATTGGAGACCCCCCCTCCCCACACACTTTTCCCAGAGACCCAGCACTTCTGTCCTCAACACTGGTGGATCTTTGTTCTAAGTCTCTGCTTCATTATCACTGATTATGCACACACTGAATAGTTGATTGGTGCATGGAGCCGAGCACCCAGCCTCACCTTGGTGTGACAAAGCACTACCTATATAACTCTATCCTCACTGTTTTGGCACACACCTGTGTGCATCTCCCATGGTTTCTTTGTTCTAAGATGCTTTAGGATTCTTTCCTTGCTAAGGATAGAAGAACACTTTTTCTATCTTTTGAGGGGAAGAGTAGTAGAATATTGGAAGGCTCTCAGCACTTGAGTGACTTAGTCTATGTCCTCCAAATCCAGATCAGCGGTTTTACTTTGATAGGTAGAAATGAAAATGTAAAATCAGGGGTTAATTGCATAGCTGTAGACCACTGTCAATTAAATGTTGGGATAATATCACAAAGTAACTTGTTGCACCTATTATAAGTTTCTGTGGCGCAGCTACTTTCAATCGCTCTGGAGATCTCAAACCCAGAGAGGACTGATCCACAAAGAGGAAAATGAGAAGCAGTGAAAGAAAACAAACAAGAAGAAAAATTAATATTGACAGTGGATGAATATGTGTGATCCTAAAAAAAATGTTTGCAAATCTCTTTAATCCACTGTAAGAGGGCAAAAAAAAGCCAAATTTGTTCTCTTTGGCTGGCTCATACTGATTTTGCTTGTCATCTGAATAACAACTCCTAACATAGGATTACAAAAATAAAGATTGAGGGAAAGGAAATGACTGAAAGAATGTGGAGTCTCATAGGAGAAGAATGTGCTGAGTACATTACAAATCTCATCACTGAGAGGACCCTCAGGCATGATGACCAGACACACTCAAAAGGGGATTACCAACAGATGCAGAAATGGCCAATGAGCTGAGTGAGTAGCTGACAGGGAATGGTAGAAAAACTATTGTTCCTGCCAGGAACACATTTGTGACAGAGAAAGCAAGGCTGCACTTCTCCCTAACTCAAGAGAAGCCTATTTTTCCATTGAAAAACTAAAATTTGAACAATGCAAGAGCTGTATTTCAAGTATGACCTATTGGATTTGAGAGAAGGAACCACAGCCTTGAAGTGCACAATTAACATAAAACCCTATGTTATGAATTTGCAGAGCCCAAAGCTGCTTGGATCTCCTGCTACTTATTGTTGGAGGACTCTGTATTTGGCATTATCATCTACTTCAGTTAAAGCTGTTCTATTGCTAAAAATCACAGAAGTTACTGAGTGGTCCAACTGCTGTTAGAATAATTTTGTAAGGGGTCATGACCACCTAGGAAGGTTCAGTATCACACACCTCTTCAACCCTTCAGGTTTTTTTTACTCTGACACCTCTATGGAATGGCGAGATTTTCAGAGGGGTTGAGTTAAGATATGTCCACATCCGTGCAATGAGTATAGCACAGGCTCAGCCCCTCTAAAACAAGGCCACGCAGGTACTTACAAATGCCTGTAGAACACTTACATTTAAAGCCTATGTCGTAGCCAGGGCAGTCTGTGGAAGCTGGAAAACGTCTCTCTCCACCAACAGAAGTTGGTCCAATAAAAGAGATAACCTCACCCACCCCTCTATGACAATGGTGGCAAAGGCTGAAGTCTGATGTCACTGCACTATTTGTTCAATATGAGGGTTTTTAGTAAACATTTTCCACTGAACAAGACACCCGTGCAGCTCTACCCACGGTAGCCTTAGGGCAGGCAATCCTTATGTAACTGCCAGCATTTTTAACACTGCCCATGTGACCTTGTTAAAACACAAGAGCTTTGTTGCACAGAGTATGAGGAGTGCTGCACCTGGATTGGAAACTTCTGCATGCTAAACCTTATAAGCCACAACACAGCCTGAGTTTAAAAAGTGGTTCATTACATAGGGTACAACTATATTGCCCAAATAAACAGCCCAGTAGTAGCCAGCCCAAGCCAACTATCTTAGGCTCACAATTTGGCTTGGGGAACTACATAGAGGAAAAATAAAACCTGTGCCAGTGAGTCTCAGACCCTGGGTCTACTGATTCTTGCCTTATGCTACAGGACTAAAAATAGTGCTGTAAGTGTAGATTTTTAAGTCCAGTAGCTAAAAGCAGAATCAGTTGACCCAAGCTCTGAGCCTCACTGACACAGGTTTTATTTTTCCCTCACTGAAGCTGATAGAAAGGGGAAAAATTGCTCCCAGGCATTTTTAATTTAGATGTCACTGTGGAATAAGTAGTATCAGTTAGTAAAAAATTCCAATATTATTCTGAACTAAATATAGAACACAAACAGCTCACTCCCACTTTGTCTTCCCTGTTGATGTGAACTTCATAGCTATGAAGTGTATGAGCACGGTGTTCTATAGAACACAATATGCAACTTTAGGTATTAACTTACTAACCATCTACAAAATTAGCAAAAATACACTTCTTTTGGTTGCTCCTCCAATGACAAACCTCAGTCTAGGAAGAAATTAGCAATTAGCCAAAAATGATTGAAGATGTGACAATATTGTGGGCATCTGATCACTATAAAAATGGCTGCAGTTTAATTTTCAGCCAAATTTTTCCTTCATTTTAAACCTTCATTTAGAAATGCACTCTAGCCTAACATGACCTGCAATTTGCACATTCCCAATTACAGATAAATGCAATTAAATCTTTGTCGTATTTTCATTATTTAGAGTACAAGTTGTCCACCTGGATTTCTGCTTCAGAAGGAAAGGAAACCAAGGAGCTTAATTTTTTTTTTTAAACTCTAGGAAACGTTTGAGATGAGATGAAGACAGGAATATTTAGACTTCACCTATCTGAGGGTTCCACTAGCAATTTACTAATTATTTTGTATTGAACTGGAGCAGAGGATGTGGTAATAATCAGCTTTTAAAATTAAGTGAAGCTGAGCTGATGAATAACTACAGAAGTGACTGTGTGAATACACGCCAAGGCTGAGAGTACAATTCCTACTATCCTGCATCACAAGACAATAGAAAATTTCTACAAACCACAACATACATTAATGAAAAAAGTAACATTTTTCTTGCCTCAGGAGGGTTTGCAAGTTCTGTGCTGCTGCCTTCTCAGATTTTCCATTGACGTCACTTTGGGGGCAGAGATTAGGAGGTGAGTAACTGTTCGAGGGTGGGTTCAAAAAGTGACTAACTGTTCGAGGGAGTGGCCTGCGTGGAAACGGAGGTTTGTGATTGGACACACGCAGTGTCAATAAGTATTGCAATGGTGCTTTTGAGAGGACAGCGTTTGAGATCTCTGGGCTGAGATTAGTGCTGAAATCCTGTGTGTCATTCATACATAAAGATTGCTCTGCTTGCTTTTTGGAAGTACTGCATGCAGTAAACAAGGAAACTGATGCCCCAAGGAGAAGAGGTTAATATAAATGTATATTGAAAGCAGAGACTTTTGCCAGCAATATTTCTAGCAGATTGATTCACTTAAACTAGTGACTGTCAGACAGACTGATTGTGGTTTAAACATAACTGTTTAAAAAAAATTGCTCCTACTGTCTATTCATTGCTAATTTAATTTTCTACTTAAATATAAATATGATATTCTCACTTCTCTTCAGCTTTTTGTTTTAAGTTTAACGTCCTGTAATTTCTCCTACTTCTGAAATGGGCAAGTTTGGAAAACAAAATTTTACACTATAAAGCACAGAAACACATCACAGCAAAGGACAAACTACATTCTCAGAATCACATTGTCTCCACCCCTGCAAATGAGTCATTGTCTCATATTTTGATTTCCCCATTGAAAAAGAGAAGAAAAATTCTGGACATTTAGCAGTAACTGAAGAGGGTGGGGAAGTGTAACTTAAAATATTTCCTGCAGCTTTCGAAGTAGCACACGCGTAATATTTCTGTGCTCAGTGTTACGTTTATAAAGCTTCCCTATTCAGAAAATTTCAACCCTTCCCCCCACCCAGCTCTGGTTGAAGTACTACATTTAAGTAGAATAGTAATAGAGATATAGCCATGTTAGTCTGGTCTAGCTGAAACAAAAGACAGGACTATGCAGCACTTTAAAGACTAAAAAGATGGTTTATTAGATGATGAGCTTTTGTGGGCCAGACCCACTTCCTCAGATTAAATTGTGGAAGAAAATTTTCTTCCCACGAAAGCTCATCACCTAATAAACCATCTTGTTTGTCTTTAAAGCACTGCATAGTCCTGTCTTTTGCATTTAAGTAAAATTTAAAGACTGCATGGGAGCACTTTATAATGTCAGAAACAGAGATGAGGGACCCTTGAATGAGAAACTGGTCACATGAAAACTCAAAATGCATATATTATATAGCTACTACAAACCAATAGGAAAAATGATAGAGAAATGCAATTAAGCTTGAATACTGCATGTCTGCCTATGCAAATGTACACAGCATACATAACTGCCTCCACTCTCTTAACTGATCTTAGAACTGTGTGTAGGCCAGATCCTCAGCTGCTGCCAATCAATCAGATAGCTCCAGTGAATCTCAGAGTGCAGACTCTTACTACCCCTCATGCATTTTCAAACCTGACACGGCTCTGGTTGGTACAAACTAAACTGCATATGGTTAGGGGAGCTGATAGCCAAGAGGGTAAAGAGGAAAATATTTTGAAGGCTTCTTTCAGAGATTGCTCAATTTGTTTCCTATAGTCTTAAACTGATTTTCTGTACTAATGAAACTCTAATTGAAAATGAGCAGCACTAATAGGTACAATGTATACTTTGCCAGGGCTGACTAAACACCTAGATCCAGAATGTAATGTCTAGTTTTCAAGCAATACAATTTTCCTCATTAGCACCTGTTAATCACAGGATCTCAAACACTTTATGTACAATTTAATCGAGCTTTACATACACCTGTGATGTTGGCATCTGTTTACCTGAATTTTACAGAAAGATAATTAGGGCATGTATGAGCTTGCCAAATTCTCTTATACTAGGGTAACTCACCTGACATCCATGAGGTTGTGATAGCCCATCATTTGACTCCAAAACCAAAATATCATGTCTCATTCAAGTCAAATAATTTAAATAGAATTATAATGTGGCACTATGGGACCTGATGAAGGCCACAGAGCTGAATCGGGGCCCGATTTAAGGAATTCTCTCCCCCTGACCTGTGATGATACACAGCCTCCCTATTAAGAGGTCCATATTCATTACAGATGCAAGGTAAGATTTACAGAATGGGATAACTACTTCCCCCTGGATTTTCAGAATGATGTAGGGCAGCAGTTCCCAACAGCTAGCAGCAGCTTTGGGGGCCAGGGCTGGGGTATACCCTGGTCCCCTGAGCTGCCGCCGCCATGCCTGTGGTATAAACAAGGTTGGGAACCACTGGTGTAGGAAGCTAAACAAGAACATACACTTTTTTTTTTTAAAGCAAGCTTCTCTGTAAAGTCTTACTTGGATCTCTTCATATATACCCAGTAGATGATACCAGCAACCAGAGCTACTAGCAGTAGACCAACCACAATTCCTACTATTAGCTTTGCCTGGTCGTTAACCTTTTCTCTATTGTCACCTAAAACAAAGGAGAAAATTTCATGAGATGTTTAACAAACAGCATTAAAGATGTTCTATACAAATAATCCCACAGCAGTAAGTCAAAACTATGAGCGCATTGTAATATACAAATTTTAAATTGCTAATAAGTAAAGTTTTACCAGAATAATTCTTACTGCCTCAGAAACTGCAATTTCAACTGAACTCCACTGGCAGAGAAGACTATGGAAATTACTGATTTAATGACACTTAAGATTTATAAAGTGGACAGAATTAAGAAAGGGGGTTGTGCAGCACTGTACATACCATTCCTCTCATCTGGTTCATCATATTCTGGGATACTTACTGAAATGAAAAAAACCCATTAAAGTTAAAAAACAAACTTGGTACCCGAAAGTCACCTTCACCCTTACAATATGCTGCACTATTTAATGATATAATGATCTATTTTACAGCTAGGCCCAAAATACTCACACTTAATGCGGCATCAGCCACATAACAAAATAATTAATCTTATTTTCTTAGGCAGCAATCCTTACTTTATATCCATAATGCATCATATGAAAGTGCTTTATTCCAAAAAAATGGCAAGTTTAATCTTATGAATACTTCTGACTAAGCATTTATACGTTAGCATTGACAGGGTAACATTTTAACACTTTTTCATTACTGTAGGCAGTCGATTAAATCCTTGCACCTATGGATGGATTCTTTTCTGAAATCACATCAAACCTTAATAATAAACCACAGAACTGGAGGCTAAGAAAAGATCTCATTTCTAAAGAAATGATTTGATAATGTGTGTATGAGTGAGGCCAGATCCACACTGGAGAAGACAATCGATGTGAGAGATGCAACTAGAGCTATGTGAATTGCATAGCTGGAGTTGACATGCTTTGCATGAATTTTCTGGGGCAGCCCCACAACAGGAGACTATGGGGAAAACGCTCCCATCAACTTCCCTTACTCCTTGTGACAGCAAGGCATACCGGCGCCAATGGGGGCGTATTCTGCATTAGATTTTGCCGGTCTTTAATAAACCCGCTAAAATGAACCCTGGCAAATTGATTGCCAGAGTGTTGATCCTCTGGTAAGTGGAGACGTGGCCCAAGAAGGATAGCAGGCAGATACTCTGGAAGACTGGAGTACAGATCAAGTGCCATCACAAGCCACGACAGTGCAAATTTCCATGCATTTTCCCTTGCTAACATGCCATAACCCTAACCTGCAGGATTCATGTGTGTGTTTTTGGAGAGGTGGGGTTCACTTATCTCCTTTCTTTCAGCAGAAAACCCATATTTAGCTCTGTGGTGATTTTGAGGATATGCATATTGGTCCACTCTGAGCTGTACTGAGACAATGCAACTCACTTTACATACCATAGGCCACCGAACAGCCAACCACTCTAACAAATTTGTCACCACCAAATTAGACTGAATTGAAGGACTAAGTTAGCTGTTAGTGCAAGAGACACACAGAATTTAAGAACAAAAATCTAATACCGCGGTGGCACTGATCTGCATCTCACATTATTTAGAGAAAAAAAGCTGGAAAAAGGTATTTTGAAGCTTTATGGAAACAGCTTCTCACTGAAGATACTCACTGGCAGAGACATTCATTGAGGTGACCGTTCTTTCCAGTTGGTTTTCAGCAGTACAAGTTAACGTAACGTTCTCTTCAGGAGAAATTACAATTTTACTAGAGAATCGTCCATTAACATATTTGGACTCCTCTGTCTGGAAAAGAAAAAAATCAATAAAACAAAAAATGTAAAAAGCCATGTGCTAGAATTGTTCATTGTTTCTATCAGTAAATACCTTTTAAAAATAAAGTGCTAGAGGTCGGAAAAATGGAAACCATTTAACATAATATAAAAATTGTTAATAAGCTTTTAATTCAAATAATTGATTTTAATGCTTTACTCATTTAAACATGAAATACCGCCCACTTCTCATTTGTACTTGGGCCACTTTAAACAATCCCCCCTTCCCTTTTTAGTGTCTGCACTCTTCAGATATTTATCTCCTGCCCAAGCATCATTTGACAGAGTTACACCTATTTGTTATTTTAATTTGGCCTAAAACATCCCAGTCTCTCAAAAATTCACTGCCATTTATCATCTCCCTTCTCCTAAGAATGCCCAGAATTAATCAGTTATTTACATTGCTCTAAGACATGATCCCCATATCCTGAAGCTGCAAGCTAAGGGCCCTTATTTATGCCCAGTGCAACTTCTTTGACTTCAGTAGGATTGTGAAGGCACAACTGAGCATAATTAGTTCCCTGTATGAAATTAGTGCCATCTGTTGCTGATGCTTTGTGGTTTAGACTATGCAGAAGACTATCACTTCACTTCTTACACACACATTGGATTTTTTTTGCTCAATCTCAGTCAGGTTTTCTAAACCTCAAATATCACTACTTGTGCACAAATTAATGAGAAAGATACTTGCTTTATTTATGATGCTTCCACTACCAGTAATTGTCCATTGCACAGCTGGTTTAGGGAAACCTTCCACATGACAGACTATTGTTTTAGATTTATTTGATTCTGTCTTCTTTGTCATTTTGATCTGAGGTTTTCCTAAAATAGTAAGATATTTAAACATTATGGTAAAATAATTGTGAACAGGACAACTTGGTATCGCTTTGAGAAGACTAACTGCTCCATTACCTTCTACAGTAAGTTTAAGTGTTTTCCTTTTCTTTAACCCTTCAACTTCCAGTAGATTAGTTTCACAGATGTAGTTTCCAGCATCCTGGTACTTTAGACTTGAAAATGATGGACTTGTCGGCATTCTGGTATTGTCCTAATAAAACAAGAAGTTAGTCCACATAATTTCCAATTTAGGCGCAATCGAAAACAAGAATATGCTTAAAGTTAAATGTGTAAATAATCTAATCAGCCTCTGGATTACAAAAAAGCATGCAATTGATTTCAATGGAACTACTCACATGCTTTGTGGGGTCAGAGCCTTAATAATAAAATATAAGGCTAAAAGGGTCCTTGAGGGATCATCTAGTCCCAGGGGGTTCTCAGACTGGAGGTCGGGACTCCTCAGAGAGCCACAAGGTCGTTGAATGCAGGGGTCGCAAGTTGTCAGCCTCCACCCTCAAATCATGCTTTGCATCCAGCATTTATAATGGTGTTATAAATTCAAAACACTTTTAAATACGTAAGGGGTGGTTGAACTCAGAGGCTTGATATGTGAAAGGGGTCACCAATACTAAAGTTTGGGAACCACTGAGCTAATCCATCCTTTTCCCCAAGACAAGTAAACCTAGACCATCTGTGACAAGTATCTGTTTAAACACTTTTCTTAAATCTCCAAGGACAGGGATTCTAACCCTCCTCCCTTGGAAAATTATTCCAGTACTTAACTATACTTAATAGTTACATATTTTCCCCTATTATCTATCCTAAATTCCCTTTGCTGTAGATTAAGCTGATTCTTTCTTATCCTGTCGTCAGTGGACACGAGAACAATCATTCACTGTCTTCTTTACAACAGCCCTTAACATACACTTATCAGATCCTGCCTCATCATTTTTCCTCAAGACTCACATGTCAGTTTTTCTAAACCTTTTATTATTTTTGTTGCAGTCCTCTCTCCAATTCATCCACATCTTTCCTGAACCATGGTGCCCAGAACTGGATACCATACTCCAGCCAAGCTGAACAGAGAGGGACAAGAACGTCCCCTGTATTAAATACAACACTCCTGTTACGACACCAGAATATTACTTGCCTTTTTCACAATTGCATCATATTATTGGCTCATATTCAATTTGTGATCTACTGTAACCTCCAGATCCTTTTCTTTAGTACAGGTTGGACCTTCCTGGTCCAGCATCATTGGAACTGTACTGGTCCCGAACAAGAGAATTTGCCAGACCAGGGGAGGTCTGCCATCAGCCCTTAAGTCCATGCCCCCAGCAAGGACCTGCTTTGCCCTCCCTCCGAAACTGGTTGGGGGCTGCTTGCTCAGCTGCTACCAGCTTCAGCATTGACTCCGGCTTCTGCCACTCCTAAGGGCTTCTGTGGGGGCTCTGGCCCTATGTTTCTGAAGGCTCCCAAGGGACTCTGGCCGCAGGCCCATGTTCCCAGGGGCTGATGTGGGGCTTTGGCCCTGTGCTGATATTGGCTGCCATGGGACTCTGTCCCTAGGCCTGTGCTACTGTGGTATGCCTTAGGGCTCCAGCCCAGCCCCACGTTCCCAGATGCTGCTGCAGGGCTCCGGTCGCAGCCCCATGCTCAAAGGAGCTGCTGAGGATTGTCAGGGGACTACAGCTCCAGCTCCAGAAGGGTTCCTGGCCACAAGCCCTCCTGCACCTGACTTCCAGGGCTCTCTAGTCCAAGAACATCCTTGGTCTTGATGAACCATGGACATTTCCGGACCAGAGAGTCCCAGTTTAGAGAGGTTCAACCTGTATTACCAGCTAATTGTTCCCTATTTTGTATCAGCGTCTTTGCTTTTTCCTTCCTTCCTACTATTTTCCATTTTATAGCTAAAACCCAATATTTGTTTGACAATGTATTTAGAAACAGCTATGCTAAGCAGGACAATTTTTTCTCCCAACTTCTAAAAAGTGCTGCAAGAAGAGCAAGCTTCAGTGATCTATTTATATATAAAATAGGGACAGCATGGCCAGTGTGCGTGCAAGCTTACCTATGCCGCCCCCCACCAGAAAAGTTCTCAGCTTTGAAGGAGAGGATCAGATGATGGTTTGGTACCTAAAATCTATTCTGCCCTAGGCTGTCAGTTTTGGTAGTAGTGTTGATAAATGGACACAAGTCACTGACCAGACACTTACTAATGTCCTGAGATATCTAGTCACCTCCCTTCATCACCTAACATATCGTGTCCTTTTAGTATGTTTATGGGAAACACAACAAAACCATAATAGCCTAAATCTTTAGAAGTGTTTAGTATACATCTGGAGACCTCAATATTTTCAATGACAAAGTGAAAATTAATCCCATTTAAAATGTGCACAGTGTGTTAGAAAAAAATCAGGTGCTTTTAAAGTGTCAAGTAGCACACTCAAAAATGGAGGCATCCAAAATCACTAGTCAACATCGAAAATTTAAGCAAATTGGTCCAAAAGGCTAGAATATTAAAGGTCCAGATTGATATTTTAGCTGCTCATTGCTTATAAATGTTCAATGTTAAAAAGATTCTTTAAAACCCCTTCTGTTTCTTTCCCCAACCCCGTGGGAAATCTTAATAGGTAACCCAATAAAAGAAGCAATAGTTGTTAAAATTTGTACTCACCTTTATCCAAAATACCGTTGCATTTCTACTGGAAGAGATGGTGCATGATACCGGGAGAGCTTCTCCAATCTGCTTAGTTACTTCTCCACTAGGAGTAAGTGACAAATCCAAATCTACGATCAAAAGCAATATTGTTAAAAGAAATATCAGAAGAGGGGACCATTCCGAGGGTTTACAGAAGGAGGAAAAACAGCGGACTAATTGCACTTCTAACAATTAGAAAAAAAAATTTACATCAGTTCTTCTGGTGAGACAGGTAAGAAAAAGAATGACCCTGAAAAAACACAATGCAGGGTATCTGCATAATTACTATAATTATAGTCTAACAAAGTGAAACATACACAGAAGAGCTAATAAGCATATGTTAGCCTATTTTGAGGAGCTGGAAAAGTGATCCAGGAGAAACTGAAGATGTTGTCCAGGGAGGGAACAGAGATTTTAGCAAAGGGAAGAGTGGAGTAGAGTGATGAGGATTTTTTTTGGAGTGGGGTGGGAATCTGATTAGAGGACTTGTCTTCAGGTATAGAAGAGAATTTTACAAGATGCCTGTAGGAATACAGGGCAGAGGATGACAAGGGATAGAATTCTTGAAATTGGTAGGAAGGGCTGACTGATTCTCTTAAGTGTGTGCAAGAGCTTCCTCAGTTTGGGGAGGCAGGGTGAAGGGATGGTGCAGGAGAGCTTGGCAACTGAGTGGGAAGATGGGTTAGGACCTGTGTCATAGAAGTGGGGAGGTAGTCTGTCCCGTTTGTTGATTCTTTTTGTCAAGATTTCTTCCAACTTAAACACACTCTACATTCATCAACCACTATGTAGTTTTCCAATGCATCATTGGCCTTATAGGATTGTGAGCTATAGGGCCTCAGACATTCCATAGGCCACCCCAGATGTGGATTTTTTTCCCCATACAGAATCCTGTCTTGAGAGAATAGGAAAGTTGCCCAGTTAAATATATGATTCAATTCCCATCCCTTATCCCATCTCTTTGCAGTGAGGCCACCACCCTTCTTATACAGTGCTATAAGTCAGTCAAAGTTAGGAAAAATGCCTAATCAAACCAAAAAGCCTTGTCATCCTAAATATGGCATGTAAGGAAATGACCAGTGGCTTGTGGAGCTCTGCATCCTCCTCCTACCTTCTAAACAAGAACCGGGGGGGGGGGGGGGGG
>CM057845.1:138428041-138445642 GCA_030068395.1 Apalone spinifera | reverse complement strand
GGGAGGGGGAGTGTCAGTTTAGACAGAAGAGGAAAAGAAGGGATTTTAAAATATTTGTTTTTCTTGAACTTAACTCTCACTTTTTTTCATTCTATGATAGAAGGGTCACAAGGTGAGAAATATTTTTGCCCAGTTTCGTGGTGCTCTATAATTCTGCTAATGAAAATGGAGGTATCAAATGTACTGGATTTTGTTGTGGTGGTAGTGATTGTTAGTTGCTAGAATGTGGCAGTGGTATGTTAAAGCCTTTAACAGAGTTCTAAGTAAATTGTAACTTACTTTTTTCTTTATCCATTTCCCTATCATTACAGATAATCAAGAAACCTTAGTAAAGGTAAGAGATGCCCTCCTATATTATCTGCTTGGTCTTTTGCCTTCCTGATTTTAAATCCACAGATATCACAGCAACAATCATCTTAGAAATACCGGAGACGTGGATGATAAGGGAGATAGAGAATTTCTATCTGTATATTCTCAAGTAGTGAAGAGCTTAGAATTGTGCTTCATTAATCCCAATAACAAACAAATTCACTCAACAGTAGAATGAACTTTTCTGCTGTGTTCATTCACCAATTTCACTAGGAATATTATAATTAAAGGAAGCAGATATCAAAGAGAGGGCAGGGCCCATCTGGCAATAATAATGAATCTTGTCAAATGTTAGTGATAGCAGCGTTATTACTAATATAGGCTTAATTTCTACAATCAGTGGTTACATGAATTCTCTCTCTATTGGTTCACTTGCTACTTCACACAGCAGATACATGTACAAAGAGAGAAACCCCTGCCTGACCCAGATCATTTGGTTTCCCTCTACCAGACAGCATGTCACTAAAACAAAAAATATCATAATTCAGTAAGAAATTTCAGGAGTTCATCTCTTCTCTCCATAATGATTCGGACAAAGAACATTTTGTATAGATTGCAGCTTCCCTTGGATGAGGGAGGATTATTTTCCCCTCCTTTTCACTGAGCCATGCTAATGTAGGGTAAAGAGGTTATGGAATGTTTGCCCTCAGGGTGATTCTTCTTCAATGTCTACTCAAACATTTATTTCTTTGAAGCAGGACATAAAATCCTGGAACAGGAAGCAAGAACTTGTTAAATTCCTGGCCTTCATCTCAGGCACTCTGACCAGAGCAATCTCTGAACACTGACCTCCTCCTGGGTAACATTCTAGGTGCATAATCAAAATTAAGGAGTTTTAATGTTAGTATTCAGCTCTATATGTATCTCACAATGTACTTGCCACATTTTTTGTGGGTGTGGGTGTGGGTGTGGGTGTGGGTGTGGGGGGTTTTGCATGGAGAATCAGGATTTCTTGCTACAATGTGCAAAAGCGGCGAGGAGTCCTGTGGCACCTTACAGACTAACCTAAGTTTTGGAGCATAAGCTTTCGTGGGCAAAGACCCATTTCGTCAGATGCATGTAGTGGAAATTTACAGAGGCAGGTATAAATATGCAGGCCAGAAATTTGACCTGCCTCTGGAAATTTCCACTACATGCATCTGACGAAGTGGGTCTTTACCCACGAAAGCTTATGCTCCAACGCTTCGGTTAGTCTATAAGGTGCCACGGGACTCCTCGCCGCTTTTGCAGATTCAGACTAACACGGCTACCCCTCTGATACTTGCTACAATGTGGTAATGAATACTTTAGTACCAACAAGAAGTTGATGCTAATACTTGAACATCAGAGGGAACTTGCAAAGCTCAGCGAATGGGCAACATAATGGCAGATGCGGAATGTCTTTTTAAATGTAAGATAATGTTCATTAGAAGAGTAGTCTGAATTACTCATCCCGATAAGTGAGTTCTAAATTAACTATAATCCTTTAGGAAAATGAGCTAGGCATCCCTGAAGGTAATTCAATGAAAAGCTCTGCCCACTATGCATCAGCAGTAAAAAGAAAAAAAGGCAAAATATTAAGATACATAAATAACAGGATGGAGAATAATAATTAAATTGTTGTGATGCCATTATAATAAATTGATATTAGACCATCTCCTGGAATGGTGTGTTCAATTCTGGTTAGAAGATAAGAGCAGAAATAGAAGTGATGCTCTGTGTGTGTGTGATGTATGGACCAACTGAAAATGTGACAGGTTAGAGAAGAGTCATAAAAGTGTGGGAGTGGTATGGCAATGGTAGACGAAAGGCAAAATTATCAGTGGTGCAAAGAATGTAAACTGGGTGCTTCTCTTTATCAAGTGGATAGTAAATGCAATTGAAAAGCAATATAATAATTTAAAACAAATACTTAGGTTTTTTTAAAATACCTGTAGAACTTATTGCCACAAAGAGTTGAGGTCAAGAGTTTAGAGGAGTAAAAAATGATTACACATTTTATATGGATAACAAGAAAAATCCATAAAGATACATTAAGGGAAATAAACCCTCCTACGCTTTAGGTAATAAGCCAAACACTAAATGACTTCTTTAAGGAGAAATTTTCATTATCCGTATAGTTAAAATCCATTGTTGTCCACCTACAAGATTCTCAGACAGTGCCTTCATACAATAATTTGTGTATTAAAATACTAAGTATTCACTGATTGCAACTTGTCAAGAATACAATGTTTAAGTGTCAGCACAGTATGCAAGTGTGTTTCAATCCTCTGCATTACAGTTGTGTTAAATGATGTCAAGTTAATAAAAATGCACTTAGAAAAAAGACAAAGGATCAAATACTGTTTGCAATTATTCCAAGTTTAGTTCTCTCTCTCTTATCGTGGATACTGGGAGCCCCTTCATTCTTTCAGTCTAGGTGACAAAGAGTCAAAGTAAAATGCAAGGACCTTGTGAACATCCAGGGCACAGGGCCAACATTCCCAAATGGATGCATGAAGTTTGGGGCAAAAGACCGCCTGGAAAATATCCTGGCCCATATGGAAAGCAGAGACCACATTAGGTAGAAAAGCAGGGTGGGGATGCAACTGCACCTTGTCTTAAAAGACGACTGCATGGAGCGCTCTGACTTGAAGGCCCTCAATTCAGACCAGGGATGTTAGTGTTTAACTAATAAGCATTAGCTTATCGATTAATATCATCATTGAACTCTGCCCCCGGGAGCTGAGCCAGCAGAATCCGTGGGCCCAGATCCCGCTGCGGTATGAAATTTATTTAAGCTTTATACAACAGAGCCAGCAATGTGTGTAAATTTGTAGCAGTTACCTTATTAACCCACTTTTAACATCCCTAATTCAGAGACCCTCCTTGCCAACACAATGGCCATGAGGAAAGCCACCTTCTTGGACAGGTGCAGAAGAAAACACATGGCCATCAGCTCAAAGGGTGGCCGGTTAGCCTAGAGAAAACCAGGTTAAGGTCCCATCGCAATAAGATCCTCTCTATGCCCTGGAGGAATTTCTCCATCATATAATAGGAAAACAATGATTGGCCTGCATTGGTGGGTGAAAAGCCAAAATTGCTGCCAGGTGCATTTGGATTGATGAGAGTGCCAGCCCCTCCTCCTTCAAGAAGAGAGAGCCTGGATGGGAGGAGCTCTGGTAGGAGCAAGACCCTGCTGTTGAGCCCATATCATGAACCCGGTCCTATTGGCCCGGTAAGTGTGTCTGGGGGACTGCTTATGGCTTCCCAGCAGGACTTGCTGTTCTGCATCCGAGCACAAGCGCTCTTCCACCGTCAGTTCTGAAGCAGCCATGCTACAAGGTGAATTGACGACATGTCCGGGTACAGCAGCAGAGGTCACGGGGCACACCACAAGTTTCAGTGATGTGGCATACCAATGCTGAGGAGGTCACGCCGGCACAACAAGAATGACACTGGTTCTGTCCTGCTTGACCTTCCCCAGGACCTTAGGGATGAGTGGAATCAGTGGAAAACACGTAAAACAGGGTGCCCAGCCACTGGATGAGGAAGACATCTCTCAGGGACCCCTTGTCTGCCTGATGTCTGGAACAGAAGCTGCGACACTTTGTGGTGTTCTCTGTGGTGAAGAGGTCCACCAGGGAAGTGCCCCACTTCCAGAAGAGCATGACAGCGGCCTGCCTGTGAAGGGCCCACTTGTGGTGAAAGAACTCCATGCTCAGCTGATCGGTGAGGAGGTTGCTGATGCCAGATAGATGATGGGCCTCCAGGTGAATTCCACGCAGGATGCAGAAGTCCCCGAGGTGGATCACCTCCTGGCAGACCATGCTGGACCGGGCTGCTCCCTGACAGCCAACGTAGAACATCATGGCCATGTTGTCCATGAAGACCCACGCAACCCTTCCCTTCAAGTGAAGGAGGAAGACCTCGTGCGCTCTGCAAACCACCATAGTTCTTTGATGCTTATGTGGCAGGGCACCTCCTGTGGGGTCCCCACACCCTGAATCCATGGATTGCCCAGGCGGGCACCCAGCCCAGGTCTGATGCATCCAATATCAGCTTAAGGGAAGTGGGGAAAGGCCCTGAATGGAACTCCTATCATCGCATTTTCAGGAACTGTCCACCAGGCTATGGAATGGAGGACTAGGGCCGGGACCATCACTGCCCAGTCCCAGGGATGTCTGGAGAGGGCGGGCATTCACTGATGCCAGCCGTTGCTGGAGGGGCCACATTCTGAGTCTCGCATGTCTGGCATAAGTGGATGATGCTGTGTGTCCAAGCTGAGATGGAAGCTTGCATCAGGGAAACCTCCTCATGGTCTGGGGAGGACGGTGCCTGGACTTTGGCTCCTTACTCCTCTACAAGGTGGGAGCCTATGAGTCCTCTTGTGCCAGGAGGTACTTGACAGGGGCTGAGGCTGCCAGCAGTGCTTTTGGAATACTGACTACAGAGCACGGTACCTGGGACAGCACAGAGAATCCACACAGGTTCCAGAGCCACCATTGTGGTGGTCAAGCCTGCAGCCACTGTGCCAGCTGGAGTCCTGCCTGCGTTATTGGAGGCGTCAGAGGAGGACCTTGCAGAAGAGGCAAGGAGGGTTGGTCTGAGGCCAGCTCAGCAGATTACATCGTAGTGGGAGACCAGGAATGGGGGCTGGTACAGGAGGGAAGCCACCCTCTAGTCACAGGATGCAGAGGCGCACTGTGAGCACTGTGACTGCCAGCCCTTCCAGGATCAGCGATGCAAGTGACAGTGGGTATCTTTGTCCTGACTCACTTGGGAGCTGATGCGGGACTGGTGACGATCAGCCAAAGTGTGGTGTCGCAATGTGAAGTGGGACCACCAGCCGCGTGTGCCTCAGGGACAAGCTGCGGGGACACACGAACTAGGGACCAGTGAATGGTGCCGTGTCAGAGACCTGTCCCATGAACAGTGCTCGGACCTTGGCAAATAATAGTCCCAAGCATAGTGTTCGTACTGGGGTGCGTGTCTCTCCGGTAATTTGCGCCAAAACCCCAGGGAGTCCTGCTTTCTGCCTTCTGTGGTCCTCATGCCCACCAGGGACTGAGCCAGGCTATAAGCCTCACCCAGAGGTCCCACTGGATCAGGAACGCTGGGGCTGCGGAGACCAGAGGGGCAGCTTCTCTTTGTGTCTTGGTCCTGCAACAACTGAGATGGGCAGTACCGGCATTGACAAGATGTCCCGGGCCATATATAAGGCCTCAAGGGTTGACGGCAGAAACCGGGCCTGAGGGCGGGGGATGGGATTCGAGCTGATGGGCATTAGAATTTTGTTGGGCCACTGCAGGAGAGGCCACTAGTGTCAATGTTCTGGGCCTATCCGTCTTAGATTCTGAAGACTTGCCCTTGCCTTGACTAAGCTTATGAGGTGCCTTTTCAGTACAAGGCTTGAAGAACATGCAAGTGCTGCCCTTATCACTTATATGGCCCTCTCCTCAGGGCAGCAACAAGTCACAGAGGGGGTCGCTCACTGGCATGGACCGATTGCAACTGCGACACAACTTGATGCCTTGGGAACGGGGCATGCTCCAGCCCAAGACTAAGTCCCCACGGGACCTAACTTCTCAGGTCAGTAACAACAGAACTATTTACAGGGAAAACAAAGAGGAAATGTATAACAGCAAACACTGGGACTAGCAGATTCTGCTGTACCAGCACTGGCAGCAAGAAAGAACTGAGGGTGGAGGGGGCCGAAGGTGACTTACATAGTGTGGAATGTACATACCACTCCAGGCGGTGCCTCAGCTGGCTCCCTGTTAAGGGAAAAATCTTCTGGTAGTGGTGCATGTGGCGAGCACACACACCTGTGTTGAATGGACATGAGCAATCACTCAAAGCAGAACTTAAGTCTTTTCTATGAATGAGCTAGTCACCCTGCAAGTAATGGCTGCCACAGCCCTGCAGAGACATGGATCCATGTCACCTGATAGTGGACCCTCCTCCCCTTTTGGAATGGAAGACAAAAGGACTCCCATCTTGCACAGGAGTTTTATAAGGCGGGGAGCAACATTGTCCAGGTTCTCTCTGCTTCCCCCACTCCCCGCAAGAGATACTGAAACACCTGGAAGCAAGCACTGACTAGGGGAAGAGAAGTGGAATAGTAGATCCCAAGCTGGAATGGCATCTAGCTTGTGAATAATATTTGAAGTCTCAAGCTGCAAGCCAGTGGAGTTATCTCCCAAGCCTCCCTGTAATCTGCCCGTGACAACATTTAGGGAGAGAAGTTACTATTTGCAACCAATTTCACTGATGAATCAAGCTAGTTTGCGTGTTTTCTTTTATTTGCTTAATCTGCTTCATTCTGTTGCTATCCTGTATATTCACTTAAAATTCACCTTTTGTACATAACCAACTTATTTCTTGTTTATAATATAACCCAATTGGTGCCATTCATAAATGGGGGTAGAGGGGGAATCTGTGCATACCTTCCTCCACATTGAGGAAAAGGGCAGATTTCATAATATACCTGTGGGTCTACAACTCCAAGAGGTATACATCTGAGTACTGGGGCAAGTCCCTTCAGCTGAGTCTTCCCAAAGCTGAGCTCAGTGTCCGTCATTCTGTACTTGGTTGTGGCCCTACCTGTGTGCCCTAGAGGAAGCTCAACATCCTGACTTAGCAAGACAGGGTAAAAGGGTGCCCAGGCTGGCAGAAGAGACAGGCTCAGTAGTATCCTTGCACATCAGGTGGCATCTTAAAAGAGGGCAACACTGTCACAGGATTGACCCAGACTTAAGGACTCTGAATTGTTTCTGGAAATGAAAAAATACAAATGACTTACAATGAACGGTGATGGAAGTTGAGTCCTCCATGCTTCTGTCCATCAGAGAGCATTTGTATTGGCCTGTTGCATTTCGTCTCATGTCTGTCATCACGTAAGTTTCTGAGCCCTTTATGGCTTCCAGTTCTCCCTGTGGATGGAAGTAGAACACTTGAAGGTTACAGTGAGCTGCTAAAAACATAAGTGTCATATTTTTTGAATAATCTCTCTCTATAAAAAAAGTGGTTCCTGCCGGACAACAGAATGACCCCTCCACATCATCAGCATCAACAGGCTCCCTCAGCGAAGCAAAACCAGCCAGAGAGAAGGAGACAGGCGAGTGTAGCGAGTTGAGGGTGCAGCCCCCTAAGTATTTTATAAGGCAACTTTCCTCATGAAGTGCTTCACGTTCCCTATATGTTCAGCATCAGTGAAATCCAACTACCTCTGAGTTAGAGCAAGGCTTCAATTTTGCTGCATGATTGACTGCAGGCTTTGCACTGCTGAAATGTTACTCTCATGTTAACAAAAATGTTTTACTTTGAACTTTCCACTGAAATGATGATTTTCAGAAATTATTGAAAAATTCATAATCTAAGGCCCTTAACAGCAAGACTGGAAGGGAAGAGGACAGAGACAGAATAAAATGTATAACAAACATTGCAAAGAGAAACTATGGTGGGGAACAATTATCATATCCAAAATGCTACAAATATCAAGGAAATTTCCAAAGGATATCATGGTTAGGTCCATGATGCAGACAGCCTAAGCAAATAGCACTAACTCTAGCTCTCCTCAAGAAACAGAACACTTTAGATATAATTAGGAGGCTGAAGTCCATGCAAAGGGGGTCCTTAGCTGAACCACGATAGTCACAGCACAGGTGGAGCTCTGGTGTAATGATGGTCTTCCCTCTTTCCAACATCCTTCCCTCCCCCCACAACTGCTGATTTGAGTAGTTTAAAAGGAAGTTCATTGTGTCGTCAGACCTTCCCTCACACTTCTGCAGCAATGAAAGCTGCAAAAGGAAGAGGAGTCCAACGGGGCTGTTATTAAACTAAGCAACTGATGGTTTGGGAGCTACATGGAAGCACGCTGCCTTCCTGTCCTGAAGGTGAATCTGTTCTCAAGGGTGGTGTACTGGGAGCAGAAAACACATATCTAAGAAAAGAGCCAGAAAAAGGAAGGAGGAAACAAAAGTCAGTCCACAGCTAATCACATTTTTGTCTGAAAATATTTCACCTATGATTTCAAGATTATTGTAACTGTAATATAAATGGTATTGCAAATTTTTCAGTTTTTACTTTGCACATTTGTCAGCCAGTACGGTTTGATCCACTGTTTCCCTTGTATTGTTCATCAGTCCTTATTTGTGTTGGTATTTCACACAGCAAACAGAGTAAAGACAAAATAAATACAGGAAGATGCAACTATGGCCCCACAAGAAGCAGAAGGTGTAATCTCAAACAACTTTAAACTCATGCAAAAAGAATGTTTGTCCCTTTAATACTTAGTAAATTTTCAATTTTTTAAAAATCTTGTTTCCCAATTTACTAAAAGAATCTAATAATAAATTGGATTTCTGTTTTTCACCATGTAATTCTATTGTTCCTCTGAAGGCTGTCACTGGAGGAATTGCACATAGAAATAGAAAATGGTCTAAATCTTAGATAGGATTTTGCCACCTTAATTGCTATGTTAATTTGATTTTTCTGCTGGCATTACTCTGTTCTGATTTGAAAACATTTAAAACTGTTTTTCTCTGGTCTTTTTCCACCATTGCATTGCTAGAAACACCACTGCAGCATATTTCATGTAAAAAGGCTGTTAATCCACGAGTAGGGTAAACAAAGTCGTCTAGGTTTGACAGATTTTCTGCAAGCTCCAGCCTAGTATCCTCTCTGCATGTTTGCTGAATTTGCCAAGGTCAGCTTTTCACTTTAATAGCACCATATGCCTTCATTGGTTATACAGGCATTTATAACTTCAGTCCAGAGATAAACTAGCATTGAACAGCAGCACCCACATTCATATGTAGGGTGCCTACCATGGGCAAGGCTAGATTAGGGTATCTCCAATCTACATACATGCCTAGGGCATAATTTGTTGAGGGGATGGGAAACCGGAGCTCCAGCTGGAACGATTTAGGTAGTGGTGCAGGAGCAGCAGCACTGGCCACCCCGTACTGATTCACATTTGGCACTGGCATGACCCTCCCTCCATCACAATGCAGGGAACAAGTGGCCAAACGTGCACAGCACAGTGGGGCGAACCAACACAGCTCTTCCTTGCCACTGCCATGGGTCCAATTCTTGCACCCGGGCTCTCTGCAAGGGTGTGCCTGGCCTTGCCCCATTTCCAGCATTCCATGTCCCCTCTACTCAGCTTACTGGACTTGCTCAGCAGTGGCTCATCATCGGCTACAAAGACAGGGAGCTGCAGTGAGTGCCTCCATGGGGCAGCTGACTAGCAGTGGGGAGAAAGCAGAAGGAGTTTTGGTGCAATGGTTTGTGGTTCAGGGTGGATGCATCTGGTGTCAAATAGAGAGAAATAGTACAGAGTACTGTAGTAAGGAAATACTTACCGGAATATAAAACAAAAACTCTTGTGGAGGGGGGTTACCATTTCCTGAGCACTTTAGAGTGATGTTATCACCTTCTTTAATGGTATTTCTTTGGGACAGCACTTTAATTGTCACCTTCTCTGTAGGATCTGTGAAAATAATGGAAACAAAGTAAGAGTTTTTGTCAAATACCAAGATAAGTATGCATACAAGTTAAAAGTCCAGCTTATAAACAAATGTTCTCCTAAAGCAGGTGAGGAAAATGGCATCTTTTTTTTTATAGAAGGATTAAAGTTAATAGGTACTTGTTCATTCTGAGTAATCCTCTTAGAGTAAACTACATAGAAACCCAAATATAAAAATCTATTTTTTCTTTAGCAAAATGCTTATAACTGAAGCAGCAGTGACCATAATTGTTTCATGTAAAAAAGAACACTTCGAACAATTTCACAGTAGTAGAAATCTCATGATTTCATTATGAGAGACTTTTAACTGCATTATATGCAGCTTACGGTTTGAAGGGACTGCAGCAGGCACAAAAAGAACTAAAGCTATCAGCCCCCTGCACTAATTGGATAATAGTAACTTGTATTACACACACACACACAGGCTGAGCAACTATAGCCAGGCTCCTCAGTATGCTGATCAGTACAGTAGCCTTCAGAAAGATGAATCTGGTGAACTTAAGACTCAACACAGACCACGGAGCTGTAAATGTAATATATTTCTGTCATGTTCAATAGGGTTGAGCTATAACATTTTATTGTGGTTTTTTTTTAATCTTATCTTTACTCTTTTTTTGGTTAAGTGTATTCTCCAATAGGTGTTACTCCTCCAATGAAGAATGCTAAATATACTTCTCAGAAGTTGAGTGCAATGGACCATATTAAAGAGAGAAAATAATGGATAGGTAACTATTTCTATTACTTTAAATAATATGCCCTAGTCATGTGCCTCTCTTGCATTAGTTTAGAGCAGGAATTCTCAAATTTTACTGCATCGCGACCTCCTTCCGAGAACAGAACTTAGGACCCCAGGAAGGGGTCCTGAAACTTGAGCCCGCCCAAGCCTTGTCACCCCTTGGAGGCACCAGGTAGGATCCTGTAACCTGTGCCCCAAAGCCCAGGGCAGAACCCAGTGTTCCCTGTAAGCTGGGGCCTTTGCAGCCACTCTGAAGAGATTCCAATTTTGCTTAGCTGATTAGCAGAGCGCTCACAGCTAGGCATTTTGTTTTTTCCGGTGGTGCATATTTGCACATGCCTCGGTGCACATACAATTTATTCTGCACATAGATGGAAAAGAATAGATGGAACATTGGCTGAAGTCCAAGTCTGAGCTCCCTTAGCCAGGAGACAATCCTCCAGCTTCCACTTCTGACCCAAGTCCCAGCAAGACCACCACCAATCTTAGTCACCCCATTAAATGGGGTCCCAACCCACTTTGGGGTTCTGACCCACAGTTAGAGATCTGCCATACCCCATCCCAGTTCTCAAAGGCCTTCATCAGGACTCTATTAGGGTCCATGCTACTCGATCTTTGATCAGCATTCAGGCAGTTGTGCTACTTTCTAACTGGTAAAAATGGTTAGCCTGCTCTGAATACCAAATCACATGGTAGCCTTGGTGGTGATAAATTTTAAAATTTTATCTGCATGAACAGTGACTCCATGCTGTTAACTCAGGCCACGTCTTCACTCCGAGGAAGATCAACATTGCATGTATTTTTGTTTTGGAGTGGGATACTTCTTCTGGCATTCAACTTCTAAGCGATGTTAAGTAAGTGATGTAGCTACTCTGTCATGGCATCATCATCATCTAGAGATAGAGAACATCCATCCTTCCATCAAGATGGGAAAGCAGACAGAGTATAGGCAGATGGCCGTTTGGGCTAATAGTCTACAGGGGCAGGATGAGAGCTCAAGTAGTCCCAACAGTAAAGATACAAATTAAACAAGTTAAATGACATGGTGAATTAAGGAGCCCTGGTGGTTAGCTGCATGCAATAATGCTACCATGGCCCTACTTTCACGACTTATCACTGGTGGAGCAATGCCAGTCAGCACTAGAAAGTTGGAGCCTTGAGTTGTCCAGGCTGCACTATGGAAAATATGAAGAACAGAGAAGATCTTTTAGTCCAACTTGCTGCATCTGACTATGACCCCTTGCTGTTGCACAGTATTCAGCAAGTGCAATAATTAGGACATGGGTAAATATTTGACAGGTTGCAGACTGGTAGCCCACAAACTGCTGAAAAGCCTAAGGATGAGTGGATTTTTGCAGTATCTTCTGCATGTGTTATTGGAAGGACAGAGTGCTCCAGCTTTATCCCCAAATAGATAGAGTTCAGTTAAAAATGACTGCCTGATTATTCAGAAGGACCTGCATCTGTTGATGAGTGGGCTTCATCGCTGATTTTAAACTGAACAGCTGGTATTTTGTTATTGTATAAGTAGTTACCTTTTACACACTAAAGGAATGATACAGTGTGGTGAAGCATCTGAATGCAAATGACTAGGTCAATAGACTTTCATTTCTCAGACCGCTAATCTGTCCTTTTTTTAAAAATCTGCACTAAATTCAACTAAAGAAAAATTTAATGACGTGGTAGAAACAAATTAAGAAAACTGACACATTCAGAAACCCCGCCTCCAACTCGCCCCCCAAAACACACCACTTGGATCTCACCATCAACAAGTTCATCTAACATCAGTGGAGAAATCTGTTCAAAGCAACACTGGCCATCTATTCAAATGATATTATGAAGATCTCAGTTTCAGGATGCATTTCAAAAGAGGAAGGAAGTGAAGTGATGTTAAATGAATTAAGGTATTTTTAGAAGGAAATTGGTAATGCTTCAGTCTGAGGCTGGAACAGCTTCATGCCATGTACTCCTCTTCATTAATCAAGGGTATGCCCAGTTTCTATTGTTAGCTAATTAGCAGTGCAGCAATACTCAACACCTCTCAAGGAAACGAGAGATGGGTGCATGAAGAAGTTATCTTAAATTGTCTGCTGTTAGAACAGTACATAATATGCTTTCTAGCCAGGCTCTTTTACTCTTACATGTAAAGTACCCAGCATTTCTTTTGTGCACACAATGATGCTGTTCGGAACAGCATTCTTTTCTTCGCATTGGGCTATGCCTGTGACTGTCTGATGTACATAAATTTCAGAAGTCTGTACCAATGAAACCCATGGTGAATAGGCTGGGCAGGTATGTATAGGCGGTCATGGTGATGAGGACAGCAGTACTGCCTAAAGAGCAGTAGCTATGAAATAATCTGAGTACACCGAAGATTCATGAAAATTATCTCACTCTCTCATGTCCTTTCAAGCAGACCTAACTGCATCCTCGATTCTGTAGTAAGGCTGTGGAGGCAGTGAGAAATACTGCTCTCTGGGGATTGCAGCAATTCCTGAGTCTTGTAAGAGAGGATGGTACAAGAGAGAATGAGTTTAGGTACCTGTTCTTTAGAGACGAGAAAGTAAAGTCAATTTTATAGGTATGGAGTGAATGCTTGTGGGAGAGGGATGTTTTAAGAATCTGATATTCCCAATGACTTTCTTTGCATTTTCCCTGGTTGATTTGAAAGTCAGTGGGAAAAAGAGACCTGAATCTCTTCATCAGGAATAACTCCAGTGCATTACCCTTAATGTTAATGATGTATCATGAATGGAAGGCAAAAACTGAGTCCCCATTGCAAATCTCTCCAGAGACTGTGTCTCAGAGGAGAACAGAAGCTAGCCAACAAACTAAGCCATACATGGTTGCCTGAGTCTGGGGCTTTTCTTTTCTTAGGACAATGAATCATTGCCCCTGACAATATCTATCTCTTTGCTAACAGATTGTTAGGAATCATTTAGGAAAGGGAAAGATAATCAGACAGAAGATATCATATTGCCTCTGTATTAATCCGTGGTATATTCTCATGCAGATCTGGTCAAACCATTTCCAAAAAAATATATATTGAAACTGGAAAAGATTCAGAAAAGGTCAAAAAATGATTATGGGTATGGAACAGATGTCATATGAGGAGAAATTAAAAAGACTGGGATTTTTCATCTTAGAAGAAAGGGAGTCATCTAAAAGGGAAGAAGGATATGATAGAGGTCTATGGAATTTTGACTGACATAGAGCAAGTGAATAAGGAAATGCTACTTACTCCTTCTCAACACCAGAAGTCTAGAAATGAAATTAATAAGCAGCAAAGAAGTTCTTCACAAACACATAGTCAACCTGTGGAACTCTTTTCCAGGAGATGGTTGTGAAGCAAAACTATAAGAAGATTCAAAAAAGCAGGCATTTTCCTGAAGGACAGGTTCATCAATGGCTTTTCGCCAGGATAGGCAGCGATCCACATCATGCTCTGAATGTCCCTAGCCTGTTTGCCAGAATCTGGGAGTGGACAACAAGGTATGGATCACTCAATAATTGCCTATTTGTTCATTCCTTCTGAAGCACCTGGCATTAACCACTGGTGGAAGACAAGGGTAAGGGAGCTAGACTGACCATTTGTCTGACCCAGTATGGCCATTCTTATGACTGCAGAGAGCAGGTGTGCATTAGTGCTGCTCCAGGTGAAAAAGCTCTCATACTCAGTACTGACCTCTCAGGGCAAGGCCAATGCTTTGATCCTGGAAGGTGCTGGGCAGTTGAGTTCCATGGGCTTCAGCAAAATTGTGAGTTTTTAGCACCTTGAATTTTGGGGCCCTAAAGTTGGCACAGAGTTAAGTTGCTATGTACATTTTTCATATTTATAATGGTTTTACTATGCTCCAGAAATGTCAGTTGCGCAAGGCTGGCATACCCAGCCTGAAATGGGAATCCCTATTTGTTGCAGGCCAAGCAACTGAACTTAACCAGTTTTGCATTTCATCTTTTCTTTGTTGCAACATCTTTACAAGACAGATTAGAAGGAAAACATAGGACATTTTTTTTCTGTAGGAGCAGCAAAGAGCTTCAATATACTAAATTATCCAGTGCCCGGAGAATTGTACATGTATTTTAATTGGTGTCAGTGACCACTTGATCTCAGTGGCAATCATTGTAACTCACCAAAATAATACAAGTGCACTGTAACACATAAACTTACATAGTTGGTAACACACAAAGACAGACAGATGCCTGGACAGAAGAAGCAGTCTCAGTTTAGAAGAGTTTTCTTTAGCACTTGAGCTATCACTTTCGGAATATACTTAACATTTCCTTCAGTTCTCTATACAACCCCGGTATCTTCTACATTCAAGAAGCATCTTTCTTCATTTCCTTGATGTGCCCTGCCATGTTCTCTACAGCTGCCACCATTTTCCTCACTACTTCCTGGTCAAATGTCCGCTCTTTTTGCTCAATTAAGGTTATACTGAATTCAAGTATATTTTGTACTTAGATGAGTTGGATATTAGCTACCTAACTTATAGATAGAAAAGCAATGACATTTTAAGCAAAGGGATAGTCACACTGCTTGTTTAGACACATGACATTTTTGTGCTCCAGAAGTACAGGCTGAAACTCTAAAATCTGGTACTCTCTGGTGCGGCAAGGGAACCATGGATATTGCTGGACCAGAGAGCCCAGCTGGCAGTGGGAGTAGTCAGAGTCAGAAGCACAGCACTAGCCAGTGGGACAGTAGCTGGGAGCGCAGCGTACACCGGCAGCAGAGAGCTCATCCCTGTCCGGGATCAGAGGTCAGTGGCGAAGGCTGGAACTTAGGAGCTGGGCTGATGCTGGGGGCGATCCTTGACCTTCCCTAGTCTGGAAAACTCCCTGGTTTCGGCCCACTCAGGTCCTCAGGGCACCATACCAGGGAAGTCCAAGCTGCACTCTAAATATTTAGGTACATTAGTACACTAATTATGATATATACTCGTTTATTATAATTGCATATTTCACTGGGCAGAGAGAGATGTGAGGACAATCTTTACATTCTCTGAACTCCAATCAACTACTATGAATATTTCTAATTCAGTTTGTGTAGTAATCATTTGTTACTAGGATTTGAAATTACCATTTCATCATAAGATTCTGTTAGCTGATACACTTCTGCTCCTGTAAGAGCAATCTTAATATTCAGAATTCTAATGCCGGGGGGAGGGGGGGGGGGGAACCAAAATCTCTAATACTGAAATGGATACAGTGTACGCTTGACTTAATTATTTTCAATTCAAATAAACATTTGGAAAGTAGTAAACCTATTATCAAAAACAGCATCATCCTTCTGATTTCATCTCTCAATTTTAGCAAGGTGTTTTGCGATCAAAGAAAGTCCATGTCTTTGTAATTTTGCTGATGGACTTTGGTTCTCCCCGCTCACATGCAAAGATCACACTTATGATCTGCTATCCAGTTTTTAAACAACTTACAGTGAACATCAAAGACCACTGGTTGAGATGGTATTGTGTCCTGTCCAGATGGTCCATGATACGTCACACTACAGGCAAACTCTGCATTTGCATCTTTCTTTGTTGGCATGTACTGGAGAGATGATGTTGTGGTGAAGAGTCCACTTGATTTGTCCACGGTCTTTTGTAAGCTCATGACTACAACTGAAAAGAAGATATTGTTTGTATCATTCTTAGTGTATATTCAGCCTTTCCTAATTTTGGATTTCTTATTTTGTATATTAATGATTTTTATGCACCTTTTGCTCAGCATCCAAGCACAAGACATGAATTTTAAAACAAGCACTATAATATAACAAAATTCACCAGAACAGACTGCACCTACTGGTCCTAGTACTTTGGCCCATAAAATAAAAACACCCCAATATTGACTCATGCTCAGATACGGCTCTCCTAAAATCTTGTAAGCATTTTAAAAAGTCCAAACAAATCCTCAAATGTTAATTAATTTTCTAATTACTTAAAAAGAAGCCTTTCAACTCAGAAAGATACAGCTAACATTTTGAAAATTGTAGAATATTAAATATTAATTGTGAGACGCTTTAATCCATGGAATAACCCAATAGATTTAAATAGGATTACTCATATGAGTGAAGTTACTGACATGTGCAGATTGTTATAGGATCAGGTTCCATTGTCCATTACCGAAACATACCTCCTTCAACGGGCTGCAAAATATTTCCATTTTTGTACCATGTAATGTTGCCTTCCGGATAACTCTCTCTTGCAATACATTCTCCAAGCTGCAGAACAGATAAAAATTACGAAACATTTTGTCCTCTGACATTCTGGTAGAATTACTCGTTCATTTATGCTTTCAGGGTTAGTCTTGGTTACATGATTAGTTAAAGTCTTAGGACACTACAAACACTTAATCCAAAACTTTGATTTTTTTTTTAAAGGATACATTACATAAGTGATGCTCAGGTATTTCTTGGGGCTGAGGGCAGAATAGAGTTGGACATATTCTTCTGGATATGTGCATGGCTAGTTATAATTTTCTAGTAAGCTGCTGTTATTCCTGTTTCAGCTGAAAACTTGTTTCTGTACTTCTGTAATCAGGCTGGGTCTACACTAGGGGATACATTTGAATTAAGATATATGCAACTCCAGTTATGTTAATCGTGTAGCTGGAGTTGACATACCTTGATTCAAACTTTGGTGCCATCCCCGCAGCAGGAGATCGACAGAAGAAATGCTCCCATCAACTTCCCTTATTCCTCACAAGGAGGACAATTACTAGCACCAATGAGGGAGCCTTCTGCATTCGATTTAGAGAGTCCTTACTAGACCTGCTAAATCGAACACCAGAAGAGCAACCTCCGGAACATTGATCTGTGGGTAAGTATAGATGTGACTTGATTCCTGAATATTCCTACCTCAGAACGCATGTGTGTGTGTGCAAGCACTTATACAATATCCCATTTAGCCTGCTAAAAAACCTGTGGGTCTCCTAGACGATCGAACTAAAAAACGCGCAATCAAGGACAATAAAGCCATTGCGGAGAAACTAAATGATTTCTTTGCTT
>CM057845.1:138344343-138395012 GCA_030068395.1 Apalone spinifera | reverse complement strand
GGGGGGGGGGGGAGGGAGGGTTGTCTACCTGGTAACTCTACATCCATGACTGAGATCTGTCTTAAAAATTGTAAAGCTGAAACTGTTGTAATGCCGTGGCCTATATTACTTCTCAAGATGATTCCTTTCTATCCTGTCAAATATTACTGAAGGCATGGCCAAGGCTTTGTCACCCCTGTGTATCCTAGGGTAACCTTTGCATGTTCTCTATGTTTAGAGACTGTACTCTTCTATTTCCCATCTGTGGCAAAGCTCCAGCTATTCTCTGTGGGTCTCGTGCTACTGGCGGATAGCCAGGGGCGGCCCGTGAGGCTAGGCAAACTTGGCAGTTGCCTAGGGCGCTGGCGGCCCGGGCGCTCGATGACGACGTCACGGCCATTGATAGCCGTGCAGGCAGGGGCGCTGATAGGGCCTTCTGCCTGGGGCACTAGCTGCCGCAGCTGGCCTCAGGCCACTCCTGTGGATAGCATTAGCCTCAGAAGCCTGCTGTGGCCCTCCATATGGCCTCTTTCTCTTTACTAGAGGCAGGAACCTACTGAGCCATATTCATCACAGGCTAGTTCATAAGTTTGTGGTAAAATCCCTTCTGGAGTCTTGATCTTCCTTCTCAAGGCAGAGACTGAGATGGTGTGGGGACATTTGGGGTGAATCTGGGCCCACCCACTACTCCAGAGACCCTAAGGCAGTAGCAACTGGCAGGGTTACTGCCACTCGCAATCTGGCAGCTTTTCCCTGGGCCACTTCCCCAAACAACCCCTCCTAGTATCTTTCCTTTGGTACCAGCTCCACATCCCTCCACTCACATCCATCCTGTCCTTTGCTCTATTCCTTCCCACTTCCTTGCCTGGGGAAGCCCTTTTAAAGCAGCACCACAGGCCTTCATTGGCTGCAGGTGACTAATCAGACTGTAGCATCTAGCAAGTTCTAATTGACCCCAGGTGCCTGCCTGATTATGCTGCACTTAGACTTGGCTGCTTTTTTTTTTTTTAACTCAGGAAAGAGAAATCTGTTCATCCAAGCCCCAGCATGTACTCCCTCCACCAGTGAGCATCAGACAGCTAGTCTGGGTCTGTCCCACACCAGATCCCATTTTTTTCTTGCCCTTCCCATTCTCACCTTGATCCCAGGCATTTCTCCTCCTTCTCCTCCATCTTTTCTATCGTCTCTCCTTCAATCTTCTCCAACTCTTTCATCCTTTTGGCTACTTCCCTATTCTGGATGCTTCTCACTACCAGCACTGCTTTTATACTATGCCATCATATAGAGTATTTTAACTGACAGACCTGCAAATTACATCTGAGATCAGAGAATCAAACAGGACAAATTTCCTTCTCCATTCACCATCATCCAAAATAAAGATGTTGTAGGCCAAATTTGGCTCTCAGGGGAGTTCAACATTTGTCACTAGTTAATTCTCAATGAAGACTGAATTGCCCGTGGAGGTCTGCTCCCTTCATGTGGCAGACATGAACACAACATGCAGAAAGGGCAGATGGTGCCATTTTTACATAGCGTCTTTTCAAAGAAGAACTTTGAAACTTAAAGTTCCAACATGGTTATTTTACTATATCATGAATGAAAAATAAAATCTTATTAGGTCAACAACCAGCAAAAACACCATCTTCTATTCTTGACTACTGTGCTACTTCCATTAACACTCCAACGGGATTTAATCACCTAAAAATCAAAAGAACATACCTCTTATTCCTATCTGGACTGTCAGCAAAGTGAACATAAAAAAAACCCTGCTAGGTAAGAGCAAAAGTCCTGTCAAATAAATTTCTATAATACATTCCATTTGTTCTACCTATTTCTCACATACACTCAAGTCACACTTATTTCAGCTCCCATCCTTAAAAATGCCCTGAATACAATAGGGGGAAAAAACAGGGAGCTTGCATCTGCTAGATAAGCAATGTGCAAAGAATATTTTTTCCAGAAATAAATACAACTGATTCAGTTATAAAAGTTAAAAACATGAAATAGAGAATAAATTCAAAAAAGCCTTATAAAAATCAAAACGCTAAATGGAATTCATGAAGTGTAGATTGATCCTTCTATAATTCTAAACAGGTTGAATCAACTCTATATGCTTTAAATGGAAAATGCCTATCCTCTGTTAGAAAAGTGTCCAAGCAAATGGAAATTTCACTTTTCTATGTCATGAGGTGGTTCTGCTAGCAACGGGGGTCCTACTGATGCTAGCAGGCTTTTGGTTGCTATGACTGTTTTCAAACTACATTTTTTACCGATACAGAAAGATGACAAAGAGACGTAGATTACATTAATATAGCCCAATCCGAATAATCAACAGTTCTTTGTTACCTAGAGACAATCCTCATCATTATACTGAGAATACGATAACGCAGGTAAAGGAGATGGGGGGGGGGGAAAGCTCACTGAAAGTATAATGATGTGAGCCAGGCTAGAATCCTTATGATTTATGTTAAATAAATGACAGATTGCTCCTTTGAGGGCCTCTTTAGATTTAAGGAGTCCTCATAGACAACGTTTTTCAGATTTCACAGATGCCTGGAGCTAGCTTGGTATTGGCAACGGTCTCCAGCTGAATGATGATGAAGGGAAACAGATGTGTTCCGTCAGCGACAGCAGAATAAAACCCACAATTTCACCTTTTATTTCTGAAATTTCTACTGTGCTCTCTCTCCCACCCCCCTCCCGTCCCAAATCTGAACTCTGAAGACTAATGGAGGTGTGTCACAGTTCAGGTCAACTGCAGGTGGTTAAGCCAGAGCACCCACTGTCAGCATCCAGCTGTTGCCTTTCTGGATGGAGACCTGCAACTCTCCCATCTAGCCAGAGTCCAGAGTGAACAGTTCCTTGCCTCCACTGTATTATTCCCATCAAAGGCAGTCTGCCTAAACAAGCCTGCTTGATTTCTCTTCACAGACTGGTAAGAGAGTGATTGCTACTGATGTAAGTGACCACACGGTCCTTTCTAAGCAACCCTGCTTTTATTCTTTAGATAAAAGCACTACAAACATGAAAAACAATAAAAAGAGCCTAAACGCATGCCAATAAGCTTACCAGTCATATCCCCAACCTTGGGATTTCTTTGTAGTTACAAGTTTGCCTAAGCTCCTGTTCAGAACCACTCTGCAGTCTTATGAGACCTCAGTCACTTCAATCCTCCCCTAAGGGAGGCTTGAGGCTCTTCATGGACCAGGGGGTTCTGTCTGTTTGCTGAATCAGGATACATGCCCTGAATCAGGTTAAAACCCAGGCTTTCATCCCAAAATCTTTTCTTGTATCTATTGGTCTCTAGAGAATCCATTTTGAATGAGTATATGCATATCGCCCCAGGAAGTTGGCTTCAAAGGCAGATAATGGTTGATGTACATTAGCATCTCCCTACCCTACTTGAAATAGTGCATACAAAGCTACAATGCTACATTCACAAAATGTATTTAATACAATGTACCCCAAAGGTATTAACCCTAATTCAATAAAGTCTAACATTATTCAATGAAGTTTATTTTAATTCCACATGGTTTGTTCAGGATATTGTCAGTCTGTCATAAGAGGCAAACATCAGACAACTGTGGTACTATGACAAAATGGGCTAGATAAATTATAGGAGGCAGCACACTTTTGATTGGCTGATGACCTTTCCTGTGTTTGTGAATTTTTTACTATAAAAAAAAGCAGAGAGCCATGAAAGGCAAACAAACAAACATCATAATTAAGAATACCAATTATCAGCATGCCAGGAAAAAAATAACTAGAGTTACAGATTATAGCTTTTTATTCATTGTTACTAATGTGCCATTTATATTCTGGAATTAAAAATAATTTTATATGCAATTATGCTGCCAGTATCCCATTGACAGCTAGTATTTTAGAAGCAGATTGTAATAGAGCTACATCAATATGAAAAATGTGATTAAGCTTTCTAAAAGCAGTATTATCAAGTTATGGAGTGGAGGACAGTGATACATAAAAGCATACACGCAATAAAAAAAATCCAATCCTGTAAACGTTTATGCACACACTTCGCTTTCAGCCTGAGTAGTCACATTGACTTCAGGACTGGAACATCAGTTTTACTAGTAGCATATACCATCACACTTTGAAATAACATGCTTCACAATCTATTATTGCCCTTACTTGCAAGCCAGTGGCCATAGCGAGTCCAGTCATAGTTTAGGATCCCATTCTGGAGAATTGCTTCCCTTCTGTGATTAACTGGAGGGGTAATTCTCTAGAGTTAGTCATTCTGGTACCTTTCAGAAGCATCAAAATATTTTTTACAATGAACAAAATACTAATTTTAATCTATTTTAAATATCAATAATGCATTGAAAAACATGAATTGTGTTGTAACAGCACTGAAGGCCACAAGTCTTGCAGTGTAACTATGTATGTCCTCTATACACACTACCACCAATATTTCATTTTATACCTTATTACTTAAGGCGACATGCATGAAATTTCATTTACCTGAGAAGTGATGCCCATAAGAATCTTGTAAATCTGCCCCTTATAACTTACTAAGGAACTGCTCTCTCCACTACCAGCATCTCAGTTAGGATTTCATAGAAGAACAGTTCTCATACTATAGATCATATACATCATTAATTTTTCAGTACTCTTGCTTTTGTGGGAGCCACATGGTGGCCTCCTCCTTAAAACACCAAGGCCAGGATATTATTTATGTGGGGTTTGGCCATAATTTGAATGGATCTGGAAAGGATGTATATTTTTATGCCTTGATATTGACAACAAGCCCTTTTACAATAATTCAATAGGAAACCAATACCATGCAGGCAACATAACAATTACTTTCCAAAGTTGTACTTCTCAGTAACATTTTAAAGAGGTTAGGATCCTTGTAAAAATTTCAATACCAGCTTGGTTAAAAGAAAAGAATAGGGGGGATGGCATGATATACAGATGTGCTCTTGCATCACATACATATTCTCAAACCTAAATAACATTTGGTGCAAGACATCTCATTTTTGGTCTGCCTTTCATTGGGCCATTTTTTTTAAACCAATAACGTGTGTGACTCTTGTTATTTACAGCTGCAATTTAGGCCTTTTAGATATTTAAGTACTTGTAGGTTCAGTCATGTACCTAGGTGTCCTGGGTCTAAACTTCCCCCATAAATAACTGCAGGTACTAAAAAGGAGGTCAAGTTTTGGCAATCTAGCCCTTTAAGCACCAGTCTGGAAAATGACCGGAGAAATATCTGTGCTCTGACAATCACCTGCCGTGCAAAGGTTCCTCAATAACACTACATTGTTGGGTCAGTCATTGTGTAAGTATCAAAACCTATTTCAGTCTCAAAAAGATTAAAACGTGATCAAAACTCAACTAAATTATTCCCTAGCCTTGCTGTCTCACATGAATCCCCAAACAAGAGGTTTCCAGAATCTCAGAACTAATTTTTCTAAAGACAAATCCCCAAATCAAATTAAATTCCCATAAAATATTTTTAATTGTTTTCTGTGTAACAAATATTTTTCTAATCATGAACACAAGTCAAGCTTTAAATGTATTTAATTTGGATTTACAAATCTGTAAAGTAAGCCCTTAATTTCTCAAAACTGGCACTAATACTACTTTTGAGATGGACATCTTTGCACATTATTATTTTTACCTGAATTAGAGTCCTTGGAGGCCCCACTGGAGATCACAGAGCCCTCTGTACAAGGCATGACAGAGTAAGAAGCGATCTCTGTCCTGAAGAGCTTACAGTCCAAACAGATAAAGACAGGTGGGAGTAGTAGTATTACTACTTCCATCTTACTAATGGGGACAATGATGCACATACTTTAAGAGACTTGCCCGAGATCAGACAAGAATTCAGGAAAGCTGAGTTCAAGGCCAATTCCACAAAGACCATGTTTCCTCTCTAAAAATACATGACAATCCTATCAGAGATAAAAACCAACAGACTCTTCTGTGGAAAGCAAGCTGTGTATATTCCAGTGAAATATGGCAAATATTCCATAGTTATTGAATTTCAATATCAGGAATGAAAAAATTTTATAACCTCTATAAGGGAGAGAGATTTCTGACTAAAATTGCAATTTACCTGCACTTCACTATAGAAGTGATTTCTCTCTGGATGGCTAGTTGTACACTTAGGGACAATAGTTTCTTTAAAAACACACACAACAACAAAAGCCACCTGGTGTGAGAAGAGGCTTTTTTTAAAAACCTAACTGCACTTCTATTTCCAGTTATTTCAACTGTGAAATACATTCTTTCACAGAACATGAGAATTTGGTGCACCTATCATATTATAGTGTCATGGCCATAGGGAAATCCATGGACACTGGTATTATATAGCAATATCTATAGCTGGTAATGAAAAGGTCACAAAACAGATAGTATATTCATAAGGGTTGGAAGCTTGTGAAAGGTATAATTCAATCCCCAAAGCTTATGTAAAATTATAGGAAAATTTATTCAGGCTCCTTAGATCAGTATTCCAAAATATCTAAGATTTATCACACATCAGGAAGGCACTGAAAAGCAGAAGACAAAGTACTTGGCATCTGAAATCGCACACTGTTGAAGGTCTACACTGGAAGAGAGGTTTGCTAACCAATGCTGAGAAACTAAATTGGAAAACTGTTGTGCTTAACATAGCTCAAAACCAGATGTGAAGGAGTCTCACACAATTACATTGTACCAGCCCAAATGCTACAGAACAATAGTACTTTTTCAAAGGAATATGTTTTCTGCTATTGTATACATTTCCTTGAGATCTTAAAAAAATTGTGAAATGCTAGAGAAAAATGGAACCATGAGCAACAAACTGCATGGAATAATGATGAAAAAAAACCTTGTCAGGGGAACCTGACTGATTTTTCAAAAGAATGTTTTTAAATCTGTGGGTGAAGAGAATTCAATATATGTAATGCATTTGATAATCGCAACACTCATATATTCTTTAAAAAGGAATTCAAATGAGCCAGTAGATGACCAATGTTAAAATGTCTCAAACTGACTGAAAGGACATCACACAGAGAATAGTAATAAAAAGTAATTTATCAACTTCATTGACAACCAAAATTTATTCAAATATTGTTTTTTTGACCTAATTATAAAGTTGTTCAAGCAAGAAACCACAAAAGAAAAACAGTCCAATAATACCTCGAAGAGAAGATTTTTTTAAAATAAACTTTCTGTCAAAATATATGGTGAAGGACTTTATAAGAATAAGTGATTGAATTCATAAGCTTTACATTTGTGCTAGAGCTATTCATTCTTAAGATGAGAACATAATATTTTCAGTTCTCATCTATTATTGGAACAGATTAGAGAAACACGCATGAGAAATGGTCTAACTTGACTTGGTTTTGCCTTAGGTGCAGCCATTTCAACCAGACGTGCAGACTTTTTCTTTAGCTGGAGTATGCTAGTCCGACTCCCACCCTTACCACAGGCCTTACCTCCACTCTACCCCTCCACCTAACTCCTATCTGACCTCTTTCCATCCCCTTTCCCAAGCATACCACATCCTCACCTCACCACCCTCCCAGAGCCCTTGAATGCCATGAAACTGCATTTTTGAGGTACTGAGAGGGAGGAGGCAGAGGGTAAAGCTCAACTGTCAATGGGTCCTCAGCACCCACTAATTTTCCCCATGGATGCTTCAGCCTCTCAGCACCCACAGAGTCGGCACCTATGACGCCAGCCCCTTATCTCTGTGGTTCTGTGTTGCATGGACTTGCCTAGGATCTAAACTTTGGATCGTGTCCATAATGGGGTACAGCCGAGATGGTAAGAGTCATGTCTTATTTAACATTTTCTTTACAAATTTCAAGGAGATAAACAGAGTAAGTATATGTGCAGTTTTTCCTACAAATGGTAAAGACCACTGGGTGACAGAAGGACCTAGAGTGGGAGAAATCTGTAAAGGACATCAAAATGAGATTCAACCCAGTAAAATGTAAGACATTGACTAATCAGGAGAAATAATCCAAACTACAAGAACAATGGGAAGGAGAAGAAAAACATATAGAAGGGAACAGCACTGGAAGAGGCCAAAAGATGATGGTGAAGAGCAAATTAAATTTTGTACCCTGAAACTTGCAAGGTGGTACAACAGCAGCATCAGAATAAAGACAAAGTCTCGAAATCATTAAAGAACTGCTTAGTAGAGTAACCTGACATGCTTCTAATACACACATATTCCATTAACTTTTCTAGTGAGCCCCAGCATGGAAAGGCTCTGTTGTTCCATTTTGCTTACTCTTCTCTGACCTAGGAAATGGTCAGAGATTAAAGCTGTCAGCATGCAGAGAATAACCCTTTTGTTCCTATTATATCAAACATAAGTACCTGTACTGAATGGTCTAATGCTTTTCTGATAGGAGGCTGCCTACGTGAAATATCATATAGGTGCATATAAGTTGAAGTTTCTTATTTAATTGTTACTGATTATACAAGTGAACATTCTACTGGCCCATATTAGGTAAACATTCTTGAAAATTTAACCCCTAACCTTCTGGAAAGAGTTCCTGCTTCACTCCAAGATATTTTAAAGTGTGATTCTGCCAAAAAATGCCTGTAAAAGTAATAATACTTTACTCACCAATCTTGCTCCCAATATGCATTTGGAATCATAGCTGCTCACTTTAGTGACAATATCTTTATTGCCATTATTTGAGTAGAGCTATGGGAGAGCGAGTCTAACCTAATCTGGAGCGCGCAAAAAAAAAAAAAAAATTCTTAACAATATTTGATTTGCTGGGCCAAAATCTGCCTTCGTTTATATCTTTGCAATCTTTGAGCTGCAGAATCTTTCTCTGATGATGATCCTCAAACAAGAAAGAATCCAGCTGGATTCTTAGATCCCAGGCTAAGTTTGCAGTACTAATAATTAACAAACCCCCCTTTTACTTGTAAATTTGAGCAAATTTGATTTGCAAGTCAAACAAATACTCAATTACCTGCACAAGACAAATGTAATCTTTCTATTAAATAGCTGAAGTAACAGAAAATCATTTTAAGAAGCAAGCATCAATCTGAAAGTGTACAACTAATAAGATAGCAAAAGCAGTAGAAACATTTAGTAGAACAAATTGAGGCAGCAATACAGGAGAAGAATATAATAAAAGTGTTCTGCTGCTGGCCTGCAGCCTACATTTGTCATATAATATCATAGTTCATGCATTAAGGCTTAATTTCATCAGTTCTGACAGAACTTCAGTTTCCTTGGCTTTGTATACTTGCTTGAAAGATAATTTCCTGGGGCCAGCTATTTAACAATTCACACACTGGCAGGACTCTAGGCAATTAAAGATATCTACTCCCATCTCCACTGAACTATTACAAAATGGCTGCAAACTTTATGCTTCCAATAACATTAAACTAGTATGGCTGGACATGATGGAATAATGCAACAGAAAAGCTTTGTAACCTTGTGTACAGGCTCATGTGTGTTTATCATAGGGATGCTCTCTGAAATCAAGGTAATCTTAATTTCAGGCAGAGGTGTTGGTAAGAGCAAAAAGGAAACAATATAAATAAATATATATTTAAATAAAGAATAAAAAAAATATATATCATTTACTAATGAGCTCCACTGTGATGTTTGGGATCTGAAAAAGATCCATAACTGAAGTACCTCCATATTTTATCAACTTAAGTCATAGCTCATAATGTGATTGTTACTGAATGTTTCCTATTGGCTAAAAAGTTAAGACTTTATTTCCTTCATTCATATGTTAGTAGCCATAGTTTTGTAACAAGTTCACATCCGTTGGCCTTAACAGATATTAAAAAACTGTCTGTGGACTATCACTTTCTTCCTCATAAAAAGAGAGAGTAAAACGAGACCTCTTTTCAGAACTGTAGTACCCTAGTTATTATTTGCTATTCTTATGAATTACAGCACAACACTTTCAGAAGGCCAGCCTATGAACTTCAATACCGCAAGACACCAAAAACCATTGACTTAACAATGCTACTTTGAAAGCCCATTACATCAATTTATAACACACAAACACTATCTGCTACCCTTACTTGCCTATTTCAGGTCCTTTACAAAAGTGCTCCAAATGTTCACTTCCAATATGCCTTTCCCCTTCCACTAAACCGGGGTGGGCTATAAGCAGTCCCAATGCAGTTCGCCAGGGTTAGCCCCTGGAGGGCGGCTCCTGGACACTTTATTTACCTGTGCGTCTGTCCACTTGAAGCTCTGATTGTGCACAAGTATAGGTAAATAAAGCATCTGGCAACCTATCGGGGCTAATGCTGGTAAATCATATCCAGTCCATGAACTGCTTCTTACCCACCCCTGAACCACCCAAACAATTTATCCCAGATTGTATTTAGCTAAGATACTGCTTCCTATCCCAAAAAGAGCAGTTCAAAAACTTGTATTTTCCACCAACGGAAATTGGTCCTATAAGAGATATTACCTTATCTATTTTGTCTCATTTGTACCAAAAACCTTTAAATATATTGGGTTTCAATAGTAGTTTAGGTATCTAATGTGTTTAAGCACTTTTGAAAATCCAACCCATCATTAGGAATCTTCACTTATTGTACTTTTAGAGCTAGACAATACTTACTAAAAATACTTGCTTCTAATGTTATTCCTCTGTGTATTTAACATGACCCACAAATTACTTTTATTTTCACAACTGACATAGAATACACAAAAAGGAAGAAACAAAGAAAAAAAATTCACTCCCCTAATGGATGGGTTTGCACATGTCCCTTATTAATCTTAGTATGTACAAATTCCCTAGCCTGAGAGATAGCAAAAGAATTATGTAGTCTTAAAAATCTCAAATGTACTTATTAATGTATGTCTTCATTTTAAAAACCACTGAGCTCTGAATCTGCAGATTATAATTTACCTGTTTCAACAAGTAGGGTCTTCTAGTAGCCAATATGAAAATGGGAAAGTCAAAAGATAAATAGCAGCAATTTAGTGAAGTAATATTTATTCCGGATGTATTTCTGGCACACCTTACTCTCAACACTTCGGTTAGTTGAATGGATGTCAGAAAAGTGAAGATCACTGTATTAAGAGTCCTAAATAATATTTTCTGTTTTTCATAATGGATAATTATGCCATAAATTGTCATTTACCACAACGAGAATATATACCCAAGAATTCTGTTTAAACAGAAAGCATACACTTTTACATAAATTAACCCAAAATTATTTTGTGTATTATAATAATAGATGACACCTATTTTTATTAAACTATTGCTTATCCTGGCTTCTGACAGTGAAGATACCCCATCAATACTATAATATTCCTTTTGTCCCCATTATATTAACTTCCTTTATGTTTTATTTTGTCAAAGGTCCCTGCCTCCTTGAAAACCTGAAAAGGAGGAGTGTAGAGTTAGGATGACAGAAGCCTTTCAAGTCTCACACTCAGCACACCGAAAACATTTAATTATCTTAAGGTTAAGGCCCTCTAGTTTTAATGAACCCTTTTTATTCTCTACCCAAGAACCCTTTTGAAGTTTTACTGACAAACATATTACAAACAAGAAGTTTTGACTGCCTGAGTTTATTGAAGAGCCACAGTGGTTTCCTCTTCCCGCCCCCTCCATCTATAAATATTCAAGTGTCATATCCTGTGTCCTGGCCAAACTAAAGCTCAGAATTCCATTATGCCCCCCCCCGCTCAGGTTTCTGCTTTAACTTCCACCCAATGTAAAATTCTTTTCTTCTTAACCTAATCATGTAGTGAGAATATATGAATACCGTAGACAGTTTTCATATTCCACTTCACCAGCGGTCACATTTCACAGGTGGGCCAAATGATTCCTCTTTATATTTTGTTTCAGGGTAAAAAGCTTTGTGGTTTTTTTGGGGGGGAGAGGGGAGGGAGGAGTGAAAAAAAATTACCTAAATGTAAAGATATTATAACAACTGTGCCTACTAGGGTTGCCAGGTGTCCAGTATTGACCTGGACAATCCAATATTTTCGCTTCCTGTCCGGTAAAAATTAATTCAGAAATACCGGACACCTAAAATATTCAGTATTTTCTGATTTTGTTTCCCGGCCAGGAGGTAAAAATACTGGACACCTGGGAACTCTAAGGCCCGGGCCCCAGCCTCCCCCCAGGCTCCGACATCCCCAGCCCGCAGGCTTAGCTTCCCTGCGGAACCAGGTAAGTTCTGGCTTGAACAAGAACACAAAATGGCCACCGACAAAAAGCCTAAAGACCAATGGGAAGCAATGCCTTCCCTGGGTCTTAGCGCTCAACCGCTCCCCTGTTCCTATACCTATTTTGACTCTGCACTCACTCGGAAAGGGAACATGCTGTTTTATTATTTAATTTTTTTTATTTTTATTTTTTTGCTCAAGTCTTGGAGTCCTTTTTTTTTTTTGCTCAACAACTTTGGTCTCCCCCCGCTTCACCCCCCCCCCCCAACAGAATTTTTTCTCTGGTGTTTTTTTTGGGGAGGGCGGGGGGAAGAGAGTTGAACCAAAAATACCGAACATCCCATCTGGCAACCCTAGTGCCTACCATACTTCAAATGGAAGCTGTTCTACATCTTTAGCTACCTGTTTTCATACACTGATCTTCTAAAGTAGTTGGTTTGAAATTTCCAATCATTAGACTGAAAGTAAATATTTTTGTTGCAAAAATTAAGCATTCAACCATTTCAGAACCAAGAAGGTACTTCCCCATCTTGAAATAAATTCTGCCCACTTCTTGTAACAACTTTAAAAACAGCTGAGCATTAAAATTTTAAAACTTAAACAATATCTTCAACATCTTAAAGACAACAAAACATGTAGATGGTATCATGAGCTTTTGTGGGCTGCAAGACTATTTGTTGATTTTTCAGTGTCAGACTAACTTGGCTATCCCTCTGAAGCTATTAAAATTTAAATCTGCTATACAAATTGGCCTTAGTGAGGAGTTTAAATTAGAATAAATTGGTTTTAAAATAAAGTTAAAACATGAACGAATAAAAATTCAAAACTGATCATGTCCATTAGAAAATAACTATTTGCTGATAATTTAGAAATGGAGACATTACAGAAGCTGTTGAAATATGCTCCTTTCTACTTGTTTACGGGAATTTACAAGATCACCTCCCGAGGCAAGAAGAGACTTCAAGCTTGAAAGTCTTAACAGTTAAGTAAGGGGAGCTGAATCTTAAGTAAAGTCACTTTGCTTCAAAGTAAAAAGCTTATAGGACTGTTGGTCTCCTCTTTAGCCTCTTAGTCACAGAAAAAGATTTACAAAAAGTACTGGTGAATAGCTTGGGATTTTTTGTTTCCCCGCCTCCCATTTTTAAAAAATAGACAAAACGGTTAGATTGGGCTCTTAGCTCAGGTCTGTCTACTTATACTTTTGATAGATACAGCACTCCAGTGGCCTTTCATCCACTGCATGTAACAACTTGCTAAATACCTACATTTTTGCTGTACAAGTTCTCTAAGCCTCTGTTTTTGCCTCTGAGAATGTGGATTGAAGCTCTCCATTCCAACCACATGAATGTTGAGGTCTCAGAATATGCATGGACCAGGAAAGATAACATTCCTCCACCTAATGGACTTCTGTTAAAGGTGGTTAGAACTAACCTACTGGATTGAAGCTTTAACAAAATGACAGCATCTCCTATTGAATTATTCCATTTCGGATAATTACAAAAAAAGGGTGTCATTGGAGCAGAAGGACTGAATTGTGTGGCGGGGGGGGGGGGGGGGGGGGGGGGGGGGCGAAGAGGTGTCTCCTGTCTCCCAGGTGAGTCCTCTAACCACGAGGTAAAAAACCTTCTCATGCTTGCTCCCGTGTTTCTGGCTCCATCATTCTTTCATTGTTTAGTCAAACAATAGCTTCAACAGGAGAGGGAGGCAGCCACACATCAGGCCACTCCATAGCCCAGCAATGGAGAGATGAACAATCCCCATTCAAAGATCTTGTCCCCTTCATATGGAGGAGGGACTTGAACAAGGGATCTCCCACATTCCAGGTGAGTACCTGAACCACTGTGTTAAAGGTTAAGAGAACTCAAGCTCCCCTTCCTACCAAGCTTTTTGCTAAAACAGCATCAATGCCTAACTCCAGGATAAGGCTTGCATGTGAGAAAACCCCGCAGAGTCACTGGTCCTAGGGAGGCAGTGCCAAGGGGGAAGAGAAGAGAGTTTCCCTGGGGGTTCAGAGATTTAAAAGAGCCCAGGATCCCAGGCTGCCCCCATTGCTACCATGGCAGCAGTAGCAGTCAGATTCCTCCTGGGCCCTTGAAATTGCTGCCGGAACCCTGGAACCTGCTAAGGAGTGGCTGGGGGTGCACAGAATGGCTCAGATGAACCTGAGGGTTGGCTTCCCCAAGACTCACACCTTACAGGGGGCCTGGAGCCAAACCCCCTTCCCCCTCCACACATGCCCAAAGACTATCGCCAGCCCTGTGCCTCCCTATCTCTAAGATAGGAACTGCTTGGCACAGACCCATTGGGTTGGCATCTCCCTCTGGTTAATTTAGGTAAGAAGCCACCTAATTAGCTGGCTTTTGATAATTCCATTTTATATAGGTCTTCATTCACTTTACAGGGAATGCTGGTGCCTATCTGGCTTTGTGAGTCCCAGTGATTTTCTAGGCACCTGAAAGTCAGGTGTGACCATGTGTCACAATGCTTATGTTCTGTTATGAACCTGGTCCCTTGATAGAAGGCAATGTACAAAGATTAGTAAGTATAAAATAATCATAAAAATATTTAGAAATAACAAATAATGGTATTATGTCTAATTTTAAACTCTGCAAGAGCCTGCACTCCCAGCTGGAGCCCTCACCCTCCTCCAACCATCTATCTGAACCCAGAGTCCCTTCCTGCATCCTTAACCCTTCATTCCTGGCCCCATCTAGAGCCTGAACTCTCACTCCTTCCTGCACCCCAGGTCCCTGGCGAAGCCCAGAGCCCCATCCTACACTCTGAAACCCTCAGCCCCAGCCCTACTCAGAGCCTGCTGGGGCCCTCACCACTTTAGGATCTCCAACCCCGGGAAGTTGAGCAAATGAGAAGGGGGAAACGGAGTGAGTGGGAGTGGTCCCTCAGGGAAAGGGCTGGGCAAAGGTATTCAGTTTCCTGCAATCTACAAGTTGGCAACCCTAATGTTAACTGGACTTGGGGCGTTTTAGTGGCAGATTCACAGAAAAGATATAGCTCATGGCTCTTTTAGCTTGTGTAATTCTGGTTTAGTCCTAATGAAGCCTTACTTCAAAGGCTCCAGACTGTTTCTCCATCTTATGAATTCACAAGACTACGGAGAAGAATTTTTTCCTTTGAAACCTATGTACTATACCTACAAGTCACATATGTATATTACCTGCATATATTTCTATGCAAGAACAACTTAAAATCACTAAGTAATTTAAGATAAACTGAATAAATATAGATAGTGATTTTTTTTAAACAGAACCAAAACACCAATACAAAATACATTGAAAAAATATTTGTAAAACTTAGGTGAGATTTTAAATACACCTTTACAACTTCATGCTATTTTTTTTGCCATTATGTTTTCTTTTTTGGTTTTGCTGCCTGTTTGTTTTGCCCTAAAAAGCCGTAAGCCTCTTGAAATTTCTCCTGCTTGTAAACTCTACCATACTATATCTCAAGGGTACCTAACAGTAGTGGAGTCTAGTTTTGAGCAATGGCAGATCTTAGCAGGCAGGAGTGTCAGAGGTGGTGTCACCTTCAATAGTACCTACTGCCTTGAAACAGCACCATTGGTATGCCTGAAGGCCACCAAGGCATGTGGGGAACTACCTATTCTCCTGTTATCTCCATCACTGGCTCCCAGAGCTTTGGATAGGCATCCTTTGGTGTAGAGTTAATTTTACACTGAAATCTTAAAGTGTGCTGGTAGTACCTACAAGCTTTCTCCATAAAAAGCCAGATGTCCACTTTTCATGGATGTGGCCAAGTTTTCCATGGTCCTACAAGTTTGTTTACAGCCACCAGTCCTGGCTCTCAGTGTTCTGTGCTGTTATTTAGCTCTAATTTACCCCTAAATGTCCTCTAAGAGCGCAGTAAGCAGTGGAAGTGTTGGTAATGCTGCCAGGCAATATTGACCTCCCATGGTTTGGCAAATTCTCTGGTTTGGCACCGGGTCACGTCCTGAGACTAGAGCGGACTAGAGCGGTTCAACCTGTACTTGAAGGTGGTCATCAGATCTAGGAGTAAGCTGAATGATACAAGAAGTGACTTCAACAGTTCAGGACCCCTACTTAAATATTCGTACATCCAAGCCCTTTATCATTACTGTTGTGTTGTTAAGCTTGAGTACCATGGCTGATATAAATTGCCATTGCAGTAATGAACAGGGAAAGAGATGGTCTTCAATGTATTTATCCCAACTCATATAGATACTGTAAAATAATATTTAAATATCTTCAGCTGTTCATAGAGTGATTTCTGAAGAAAAATATAAGCTTCACTGCCAATATCCCATCAGAACCTTTTCAAACTAAAAGATCTTAATTTAATGTACAGGGATGTTCCAAAAACTAAATAAATGAAGAAGTATTTGAGGAAAAATAGTTCTTATAAGTCAACTACTATATACTGCTAGTTGAAATATTAAATTATAATCTGTCCAATAGTGGTGACCTCCACCTTCATCACTATCAACAAAACAAATGGCTACAATTTGCTGTTCCACTGTGAAAGAAGAGAGCATATAACCTTTTCCAATTCTGTAAAATTAAAGCACTTCTTTCTTTCAGCCAATATATTTCATAAAATAGAAATAAAGCTTATATCTGCAGGTTTACATTTGTCATTGAAAACATAGCTACTTAGCAAATTAAACGCATTATACATTACATTATATATGCATGGTGCAAGTCTCCTCGGTATTAACCTCATGTTCTAAGGACAATTTAATCTGACTGGGCAACCTGTCACGGACCTAGAAAAAGCAATATCTCAAAGTTTCCTATGCAACACATTGATCAGTTCTTCTAATGCCCTGCTAGTATTCCACCTCTAAAATGTTTTCTGTGACTATTAGCAGTCCTGTTTGGTGACTGATTACACTTTCAGCTCAAAATTATGTGAGGGCAAACAGAAGCCAGCTTCGAAGTAAGTGTTTAAAAAATGTACCTAATCTATTTGATTGTTTAAGGACATCAGCACTTTTTTAACCATTATAATAAATTTGAAAGAAGACTTGCAAATGATCATACAGCTCAATTAAATGAAAGCAGTACACACACACACACACACACACACACACACACACACACACACACCATTTCAAATACTGTCAGTAACAGCTGCTATTGTTTTTAATCAATAATATTATAGTATAGGTTGAACCTCTCTAGTCTGGGGGACTCTGGTCCTCCTGGAGCACTCACAGGGAAAAACCAGCGCAGCAGGACCATGGACGTTGCCAGACCAGAAAGTCAAGCTGGTGGCTGGTAGCGGAGCCCCAGGGCTGGGACCCAGCAGCTGGGAATTGTGGGGAGCAGAATTGGGCAGGCAGGGCCGGCAGCAGCACCTGGAGGCCAGCAATAGAAAGCCAGCATTGACCTCTCCTGGTCCAGCAAACTCCCTGGTTCAGAACGCAAGGGCACTGGACATGGGGAGGTCCAAACTGTAGTATGAACAGTCTCCAATTAAGATTACAGCTCCACTTTGCCAGCCACTGTATCAGCACATCACTGAAGACACTCCCTGACCCAAGGAACTTGTATGTGACACAGGTAAGAAACAAAAGGGTAGAAAGCAAAGTATATTCCCATTTTTATGGACAAGGTACTAAGGCACAGCAAGAATGAGTGACTTTCCCAAGCCTACACATAGTAATTGTATGGACCTGAAGAAGTACTGTGTACTCAGAAGCCAATAATTTGGTCCAATAAAAGATATTACCTTCCCCACCTTGACTCTACAGTAACTCAACAGCAGAGTCAAGTAGTGAACACAGCTCTGCTCTCCCATAAGATCATCTGTAAGATCTAGGTCCACATCATAAAGCATTTGGAACAATCATTTTACTTATTTAGCTTCTATTAAAAATATGCTTGAGTCTCTGTAATACACAGCAAAAGCAAGTATTAGAAATGTAAGCAACTTGTTGACTACCTGATAAGCCTAGGCTCATCAGGCAGTCAAGTCATTACTCGACTAGTTGCTTCCACACCTTGCTGCCTCTATCACAGGGGAGCAGAGAAGGCAGCGGCATGGCAGGGGAAACAGCGCAAGCCAGGATTCAACAGTCCTGCTTTGTGCCAGGTCCCAGATGCTGCAGTTCTGCTTTTTAAATGTAAAAAGAAGCACCAGGCTCCTACTACATTTAAAAAGCAGAGGTGCAGGGTCTGGGACCCAGCGCGAGTCGGGACAGCTGAGTCCCAGAAACGAACTGGGATTCAGCTGCTCTGACCCATGCTGGGTCCCAGATGCTGGCAGCTCTTACTACATTTAAAAAGTAGAACTGCAGTGCACCCCTGTCAAGGCTGACTCCCCACTCTGGTACGATGAATACAGAAGTGGGGGCCTGCAAAAGTACCCCAAAACCTTATCTTTCCAGGCTTTGCTATAAAAGTTCCCCCCAAAATCCTAAAAACCTAGATTTTGGGGATAAAAGTCTGCTGCCACCATCAAGTGCTTCTGAACCCACAAATAGAAGTGGACACTTGAAACCAACCCCAGGGCAGCCCAAGCTCTTTTCCCCAAAGAGCCTGAAAAAGAGAAGAGAATACAAACTGCAGTCTGTCTCTGCTATCCCCTAGTGAGAGGAATGCAGATCCCACAGATTTTCCAGGACACAGAACTGAACCAATACCAGGTTAATAAAAAAAGAAAGAACTTTTATTATCAAAACAATACTCCTGTTGCAAGCATAGTTGGATTGGCTAGATGGTAAGTCTCACCAATTAATAAACTCATGGGGAATTTTCCCATGGGAACAAAACAGTTACATCAGATTCCCATTCCCAAACCATAAAACAATAAAACGGATTTATCTAGACTTTGCCCTACTTACAGATGGTGAGGAGTCTTTTCTTGGAGAGGGACATGTTGTCTACCCCCCTCAGTATCTGGAGAGTCAAATGTCCAGGGACAAAGGAGGGAAACACCAAAAATTCCTTTGTCTCAGTTTGAAATCCCTATCTGCATTTCTATTGGCTGGCTGCTACCTGGCTAGGTACAGTTAACCCTTTAGTCCCCAGGCTGCTGGCCATCCCTAATGACCGTGACATGCCCCCCAAATCACAGATTGTGCTGGACAGCTTCCGGCCACACTGGCTCTGATTTCTTCTTAGAGGTCTGGGATCCCTCGTGACCATGACAATCCCTTTACCAACTAATCAAGTAGTCAATGGAAATTCTATTTAACATCTCTAGCAAGTACAACTTAAAATACCCTCTAAAATTCAAATAAAGAGGTCTGATGGAAAAGAAACTTATTGAAAATGAAGGCAATAAGATCACTGTATAAGCTGAGATTGATTGTTTTTAAGACCACTGTTTTTAAAGTGAGGAGCGAATGGTAGGGAACATTACAACAAATATGCAATTGTTTCTGACTTCAGATGCAATCGTAGAAATCCCATGTCCCAGCCGGTATGCAAGTCCTGGTGGCTCATACAGCTTGAAGGGCAGGTCTCAAATATGTATGGCCAATATAGTTGTCTATAGTTCTGATACAAGTCAATCTGACATTTTAGGGACCCATTCTAAAAAATGCATGCTAGGGATTAGAAAATTGTGTCACCTTTCCCCATTCTTTCCCCTCCCAGTCCTTTTTTGTTCCATATTCTCTTCTTCCAACTTGTGTGCGTACATGGAACAGCATCCCCGAAATTCACCATTACATGTTAAAGTCTTGCTCTAAAAACTCACTTCTATCACATCAAATTTGAGTAGCTTTTTTTTTTTTTTTTTTTAAAAGACAGGCAGATTTAATCTAACCATCAAGCCAGGTACATGTGTTATTGAGATACCACATATTCTGAATACTCTAAGACTCTGTCCTTCCTCTACCATTCTCATCATTATTCCAGAATGTCATGTCTGTATTTAGATTTGCAAAATATTCAAGGCAGGAACCTTGTTTATGTCAGGAGCTTTGCTAATTTGGGGAACTCAAAAATTACTCACAATAATTAAATGATATGTCAAACAAGTGTGCCATCATCCTGCCATGCAGAAAAAGCTGAAAGCAATTTTATTCTGTGCTTTACAGAGAACTGCAGTGAAAGGGCCTTTTGGTCTCAAGGGCATACATTGTTACTGTATGGAATTCATGGGACAAAGGTGAAACTATCATAGCACATGCAAATGAAAAAACTAATGCTTTCATAACACACTCAACTCCACCCATGAGAGTTTCTATGGGAAGGTTATGATTGCAAAGGACGCCAAGATTTTTTTTTTAAACCAGACTTACTTCAAATATGTTCCCTAAACAAAATGAGGACATGAAAGCAAAGTACAGATGAGCTCTAAAGAGACACATCTGTCTTTCCACAGTTGAGGGCAACATCCTTTCAAAGGCACATAGATGGCAATGTCAAAGTATTGTTCCAGAAAAGAGATATGCTGATGACACAGTACTATATACTAGTGACGTTCCAGTTAGAAGCGAACTCACTAAAAGACCTTTTTACCCAGTAAGTTAGGATGTCTGACAAGGGCATTAAGACAACCATCTTGTCTCTTATCAACAGAAGTTGGTCCATTTTATCTCTCTAATACCCTATGACCCACACAGCTACAACTAAATTGCATCTGACAAGACCATTCATCTCCACATTGGAACCTACCCTGGACATCACTGTTTAAACATTCACTGCTTAAAAGCAGGTTGTTTCAGACCCGAAGATGGGACAGACTTCTGCATGTTCACAATGCCATTCTCTCCACTGGAGTTCATGCAATGGGTAGTTTCTCTACTGTGCAGAGACATGGCAGTACTCCTTTATAGGGGAAAGTAAGTGTCTAACAGACCAACCTGTGTCTCTTTTACATCCAGGCTTGATTCTTCACCAGAAGTACCTATGGTGTTAGAAGATCAAGTGCAGCTAGACCTGGATCACCTCAACTTCTTCAATAAGGAAAGCTGAGAAACAAGTTAATGATTGGTAAGGTTTGCAGCAGAGAGTGTTTTAAGTATCTTTTAAGAAAAAGATAGGCAGCTTATCAGGTAGTCAAACAGTCGACTACTCACTTACATCCCTAAACGGGGTTCTCTGAAATACCAAATATATGATATAAGCTGAGTTTGTTTTATTCAAATTTTCATTTACTAGCCTTTTTTATTGCTTAAAAATCTAATTATTTCAAGACTTGTTTATTTACAATTTCATGTCCCCATTGGGTCAAACCCCACACTATAATTTTGCCTATTACTTGAAGAATAGCTGTTAATGACATTTTAGGGTATAACTACACTGCAGTCAAAGGAGTAACTGCAGCTTAGGCCACATCTATACTTATGTGCTGGAGATCAATCTTCTGGCATGAAAGATTTGCAGGAAAGACTAAAATATGTTTTAACTATTTTCTAAAGGACCAGGGTATACAGTGCACTTTTCTTCATGTTCTAAGTATTGATGATAAGGAGGGCAGAGCATACATTTGATTAGTTGAAGAATAAATGAACTTTTTTGCTGAATCTGGGAACTCTAAAAAGACCAGCCTTAAGACCTCAGGAAGAACCCTCTCAAAGAACATGAAAAGATCTGAAAAACTCTGAAAACAACCACCACCACCACCACCACACCCTCCCCCCCACCAGCTGTGATTTTGTTTAACCCTTTAATGTCTTTTTCTCCTTTTCCCTCCCACTCCTGAATTCTGTCCTGACTGCTGAAATAGAGGCTACTTGCACTAGTGTTGCTTCTAGGGATTTATCAAGGCCATTTATTCACATTGTCATTCTTTCTCCAAAATGAGAGGCTTGAGATCATCTCAATATTTACTTCATATAGTCAGAAGAAATTAGAATCCATTAGTTCAGCACAGCATTATAAAAATTCTCATGATGTGAAACACTTCTCATTGGTTTGTGCCATGCCAATATCTAACATCCTACCATATGTACTACATTTGAGGAAATTACACCTGCATAACTTAGTTTATGCAATTGCTGCTACTTCATCTCCCATATGGGTCTTCTCTTGCCACTAATGGAGCTAGATTAATTTTATCTTATTCCAGTGACAAAAGAAGAGCATGACATCATAGGGTAATACATGTCACTCTTGTCTCAGTGATGGCTCTATTTAAACACTTTAAACAAACAGAAATTGGTACAATTCTTCTCATTTATGATTTATTCTTCAAAACTATTTCCCTTTCATTGTTCTGTCAAACATGGTGCCACAAGAAATGTCACTTCAGCAAGATGATCATCATTGCTATCATTATGCTAAGAAATGTCTATTTCATGTAAGAACTTTTGTTTCTGAAACATCTTTGTGGTTTTATTTATCAGCTCATGGAACACTGCACCAAATGCACTGGGGTCAGTTCTCTTTATAAGGAACATAGAGATTTCAGGAATTCCACTCATCTGACTGCAAGGCCTCATACTCCGGTTGCTCAAACACCAGCATCAGCTTCAGAGTGGTTAATCACAAACTTAGCAGACAAAGTTGCTCATGGTGTGGACATGCCCAGTCTGTGTGTCTCTGGTATTCACTGGCATAATTCCTCCTAAAGAGTAACTGGTGATCAATAGTTTAGGTCCTAGATATGAAAGACCCTCTCTCCAGGCAGTATTACCAGAATTTAGAGCAACGAAAGGGGGTCGAGAACTAAGAAAGGAGGAATCTCTACTTTAAAAAAATCATTTCTGTCTCTTGACTCTCAGAGCACAGATTTGTTCATCTTCCAGCTGGGATCAATCCCGATGGGTTGACAGGTCAGGGCAGCTGTTGGAGAATTTTTCTGCAATGGGTCAACTGTTTTATGGCCAGTTCTAGTAGGATATTGAAATTTAATAAAATACAGGTTGAACCTCTCTAGTCTGGCACCCTTGGGACCTGTCCGGTGCCAAACCAAAGAATTTGCTGGACTACGGGAGATCAATATTGTCTAGCAGCATTATCAATACTCATACTGCTTACTGGGCTCTTAGAAGACATTCAGGGGAAAATTAGAGCTAAATGGCAGCACAGAACAGAAAGCTAGGACTGGGGGTTATAAACAAACTTTATGGGTCCGTAGGAAACTTGGCCACACCAATAAGTGTACATCCAGCTATATAAAATCATGCTGGACCATAGCCATTGCTGGACCAGAGAGGTTCAATCTGTACATACTTTAGATTAAAATATGTGCTGTAGATCATGAAATAATTACAATTACTTAGTACCTAAAGAATGGTCCTTCTATTATCCTCATCAGTCTCTCCTGGTTTTTCTGAACAACTTCCTGAACACAGAGTCCTTCTATTCAGTCCTAAATGGCAGAGGCAAATTTGATGCGTCTCACATTTTAATCCTTTGGGAAAAAATGCTTCCTCCCCTATCTCCAGACCTCCTAGATGATAACATTCTAATCCAAGCCCATTTATAAATAGAGAATTAATTATGTACAAAAAGCCTGCCATCAAAAATAAAACAGGGTAAGATGTTAAGAGTCTACAACACCATTCAGTCCTACGTCTCATTCAGCCAATCACTCAAACAAGATTGGTTACAATTTGCAAGAGAGAGCTACCTGCTTCTTGTTTACAAGGTAATCTAAAGATTGAAGGGGCATACAAATGTTTACCATATCCATCAATAACTACAACATTTTCACACGAACACTTGTTCTCAGTTTTAGGTGACATATGCAACACTTGGGAAAAATACCTTCTGTGCATGTCATTTGTCACAATGTGTGTTCCTGATCCATAGTTCCTGTGCCCTGGCAACAGGGCAAAATGCTGTGATCATAGCAACGGATCTACTGAGTTCTGCTAGATCCTTTTATGTGTTTCAGTTACAAGTGACTGCTCTTGAAAAACTCAGAAGTAAGAGAAAAATCTTTATAAAGTACCAATCTGGCAACTAAATTATGTAAATACTTCATAAAAATTAGAAATAACTATGAGATCCCCTCTTCCAAAGGTTCCCCAGAAGGAAAATTGTCCAATCAAATGTTGATTGTGCTCCTCAACTCCAGTTAGCAAAACAGGTGAACATACGGGAAGGTGAAAAGCAAGTGTAACCTAGAGGCACCGAGACCAGTGAGAAAGGAAGAATGAAATCTGTTCTACAGCTTTCGCTAAAGCCAGTTGGCTTTTAGCTCATGATGTAGAGGCAAATCACTTTAGCTCTTAAGGTCACAGGTTAAATCCCTCTTGCCTACAACCCAGGTCTGTTGGCTCTACACAAGGAAGCACAAGTACTTTTTCCAATAATCTAACTATCTAATGATTAAAATCAGCAGGACTACTTGGATGTAACTGGTCACTGCTTGCCAGTGAGAGCAAGGGATTAGCAAATCTGATCTTTACCATTAAATACTCCTAAAAATGCCCACATTTACCCAATATTCCTTTTCCTTGTATGCAATTGCTGGAGTTGCCATAGGGATATTTTGTGACTGGGAGGAGCAGGCATCCACATAAGTAAATATATTTATATTAAAAAGTGGTCCATGCTATAAAACGCCCAGCAAGCCGTGAGCTTGCAATGATTCGACAAGTGATAGGACTTTATCCTATGGTATACTCAAGTGCTTTGTGTAGCCTAGTTTAAAATAATGTAAGTGATTTAGCTTCTAATAATTTCTTTTGGATATCTCAGTGCTGGGAAATGGTTCTCGATAAACTGAAGAGATTTGAAATTAAGTTGTAGTGCTCTAATGTTCTCGTGCACAGTAATTCTCTTCCATGAGCGTGGACTTGTTTGTATTGAAAATTATAGACACCAGTTGTCATTCCTCAGAGTGCACTATCAGAGGTTTGAGTCCAAAAGCCAAGCCCTGTACAGTACATTCAATGCTGACAAAAACTCATTTAGAGCATATTACATCATTCTTCAAGGAGTCTGCAACAGGGTTTAGAGTTGACAAAGGGAAACATGAAGTGTTCTCTGATGAGTGATTTTGTTAATCATTTTGGCACCAGTATGTCTGGTGTCTAATGCTTATGATATGCAGCTTATCAAACAGCACAGTACTAAATTCCTGTTAGACTGTGCAAACAAGGGATGTATGCTGCAAGACATACCTTTGTAGAGAATTTTGGAAGTAGAAACCTAAGGAAGGCAGGAAGAGGGGGGCAGAAAATCAAAATGAGTCCTCCTCACACACACACACCAGATTTCATAAATAAGCCAGAAAGGGGTTTCTGGTGCAATTCAGTGTCCAGTCCCAACATTACAAATAAGATAAAGGGGTACTCAAGCCTGAGAGTTAAGCCCATTACTGTTTCAGACACAATGTACCAACAGGGACACATGTATTTAGGATTGTATTCTCCTCTCAGAACAAGTTTCATATACATTTGATATCTGGCCTGACAATAATAGTAATAATAATAATAATAATCAAAAAAGGAGGGAGAGCAGAAAAGAGAAAGGGTTTTCTGCTGCACCTAGTCTCTGTGTTTGTTAGGAAGTCACCCATCTGAAAAGCTTGGATTTTATATACAGTTCATTATCACTTCCAGAAGGGTGGAGGGAGGAGAACGGTGAAGTGAGACTTTCAGGACCAATGGGGAAAAGTTTAAGAAAATATTGTACTTTACAAGTAACTTTGTAATAAAAACCAATAGCCCTGACACCAAGCACAAAGCATCCTAATCAGCAAACATAAGAGAGAATAGTAAAAGAGATGTAGCCGTGTTAGTCTGGTCTTGCTGAAACAAAAAAGACAGGATTATGCAGCACTTTAAAGACTAACAAGATGGTTTATTAGGTGATGAGCTTTCATGGGCCACAAAAGCTCATCACCTAATAAACCATCTTGTTAGTCTTTAAAGTGCTGCATAGTCCTGTCTTTTGTTTCCATAAGAGAGAATGGCACTACTGCAACATGCTATGCTGCCCTTTTCTCCAGAACTGGCTGAAATCTCTCTTTGCAGGTGCTTTGAGAGCCTTCCAACTCTGTGAATGGGAAGCAGATAGACTCTGGCACCAACCTTGTTTGGTCGCATTCTTCAACTCTCAAAATGTAAGGGACAAACCAGCATAAATAAGTATTAAACTGCCTGGCTTCCTCACAACACAGTAGGGCTTCTCTAGAGAAGTTTGGGATACCTACAGAAAGAGGAATCTTTGGATGTAACAGTTGGAGGTACAAGGTCTCAGATAATCTCCTGAGCTGTAATGCACTGAGGGGTGACGTTTCTCCTTCCGGTAATAGGAAAGTTAAAGAACAAGTAGTACAGAATATCACCACTGGCTTGAATTATTGTCAAGCAGGGGAGCATGGAGTCAAGTGTTTGCAATTATTGTATAGAGACTTAATGGGTTGGTCATGATGCCTTATGAATAATTTTATAATAATTTTGTAATTTTGTACTATTTTTAGCGAGACTAGAGGCATTCATAAATTTCTGAGTTCAAGACGGGGATTTATTTTCACTAATATGACATTTAAAAAAAGGAATCTTACAAATATTTCTGAGAGAGAGAGAGAGAGAGAGAGAGTGAGTGTGTCCCCCGAAAGATCTCCAAAACAGTAAGAGCTAGAAACACCAACATTTGCACAGATACTACTGATTTCCTAACTTAAATAACTGGATTGGTTATACCTCAAAATCAGTTCTACCAAGAGCCCCAATTGGGCCCACTGATCATTAGCTTTTAGTAGCGCCTGATCATAGGCATTTGCTGGACTCTTCTGTTAAGCGTGTCACAAACTGCAACTCTGAGATCCAAGAAGATAAAGCATGTGGGTACCTGCAGCACCATCAAGGGAAAGCCCATGGGGGAGAGGCTGCAGTGGGGCAGAGAATCAGCAACCCCCCCCATACTAGGGCACCAGCAGGTCTCCAGAACAGACCCAAATGTGGCTGATGCTGGCTGGGGTCTAGTCTTGCTAACTGTGGCTGGGAGAAGCCTCCAGCTATCACAGCCTCTCAACATCTTCACGCAGCCGGGCTCCGACTGAACCCCTTCTGGAAATTACAGTTGCCTCCCTCCCCCCACACCCAAATGAGCCATCCCACCACTCGCTCTCCTTTGGGCTGTGTGCATTATCAGCAGTGCCACAGGCATTATGCACTTTGCAGGACTCAGCTCACAGTACAAAGAGGAAGTGGGTGGAGGACAAGGTTTTGAGCACCATGGAGCCTGAGGAGGACACTGTACACTCAGAACAGCCTATTCTCATTAGAACAGGTACGTTCAGGTGCTGCATGTTCTGATCACCTAGATATCACTCATTGCACCTGGTCTGAAGGTGTTTCGCTTTGTCTGATCAATGCAACCAGTCCAGCTGCAGCTAGGAAGTCCATTCAGGTTGCCCCATGGAGCGTGCACTGAAGGCACTCGGGGAGCAGCTACTTGGGGAGCAGTGATTTGCTGCTGCTACAGAGCCCAGGAGACATCCCATCCATTATTCAGGGTTTCTGGGAAGGAGACTGCAGGCATTGGTTTGCACAGAGTCTTTAAGGGAAGATGGGCCTTCCTGATTTGTGGGGATTGAGAAAAGAGACCCTATGGATTTGTTGTTTTGTAAGCACATCACTAGCTATGTTAATTTCTTAAAGTAATATATCAGAGAAAAGTATTTCCAATAAAACATGCTATGTTAATGTAATTGACATAGTTCATTCATTACTATATTTTCCCCGGGCCACACCGGTTATTTCCGCTAGTAAAACAATAATTGGGAGGGGAAACCACCCTGAAAGGTTTTTATTATAACAGGAAAGGACTCATAGTTAGCAAAGCCAGCAGTCTGCCTGAGATAAGAGCTGCAAGCCACTTCCATAGTGATGAAGGGGGGCAGGGGGACAACAAAGATAACACACCTAGTCATTGTAGGTCCCAAACACTACTTTCTCTTGGGTCACTTTCTGCTAGTATAGTCATGAGCCAGTCATCACATTCCCCTCCCTTTCCTAGCATATTCATGAGAAAAAAAAATTAGATTCTACCAGTCCTTTGAAATCTGGAGAGGAGAGAGGACATATGCAGAGAGGAAATCTGTCCTACCAATCTTAGCTGATAAAAAGAGACCTAAGGGACTAAATAGGATCTTTAACACATTAGTATGATTCATGTTCATATTAGGGAAGTCTCTGATTTGCACCCCAGAAATGACTTCAGCAGGCATGTAGATCCAGACTAGTAAGTAGTGGGAAAAGGAAATTTCTGGGAAATATGCAGTGGTAACAGATTATGTCACAGCAAATTTTTACACTTGTCCACATTAAATATCCCTTTAAATTATTTTACTACTATATTGTAATTTTCAATTAACTTTAATTTATAAAAACATATTTTGTTAAGCAGTGTTCAAATATTAAATCTTTGCTGAATGTTAAAACATAAGATTACATTTCAAGACCCAGGGGAATTTTAAAAAAAATATTGTAGAAGATAATATATATTTTAAGTTCCAATCTATGCAGAGTGTCCATACAGGCTAGATATTATTTGTTACACATGCAGGGTCATCTATACATCTGATCCATATATACAATTACTACTAAAAATGGTCATTATATATAAACACAGGGTAGTAATTAGGCCCTTTCTGTGTCAAGATTAGTCTAAATATTAGACTAAAATATTTGGTTTAATTTTTTTTGCAGGGTTAGGTAGTATGTCAGTTGTTGACATGCTGAAGCTCATTCCAGAGCAAAAGGCAGTGAAAGTAGAGAGCTGAAAATATACCATAATCAATACAACAACTTCTGCTTCTTTTGTTTGTACTCTGTTAACTTAAGCAACCAGTTATATGAAATGAATAAAGATGTCACCTTTTGCAGCATCTCAATGAGTGTTAGAAAAATACGTGCTTGAATGCAGAAGTTAAATATTGGTAGGCGAAATCCCTCTTTTGAACTTATGGCAGTTTTATAAAACTTTTGAGCAAATCAGGAGGAAAATGTTTTATGCTTGGTAAAAATCATTCAATCTTCCATTTCAGCGTTTGCAAAACGTGCCAGATTATTCCCTCCAGACACCAAGATACAGCCATGGCACTGTAAATATCTCTGCTCTACCCCAACACGTGAGCCTCAAAACCTAACCCGGAGAAATCCTAGGAGTCAGGATGGTCTTCAGAGCTATTCAGCCCTTTGCTTTTGTATGAGGAGACTTCCATTTTCATGTCAATTGTTATTTAATAGTATCAGTTATATTTCACATAGAAATTGGACAGAGCTCTTTATATCAGCTTGAGTTATCTGTCGGATGTTATATCCATCTTACAAGCCCAACTTTTCATGCTTTCAGTTTAGGATCTGGCACTTACTGTTCATGTGTGTCAGCTCTCTCAATTTTTTCCTCATTGTTTCTTTTCAAAGTCCCACTTCCAGTCCTAAAGCTATACACCAGAAGAAAGCCTCACTGGAGTTTAACATGACAACAATAATATATAGGTTTTAAAAAAAAAAGTACATGTGAGCTGGAACATATAAAATGCTTGTTTAGACAAAGCAAATTGCATTAACACTTCGTAATTGGGTGAGCTGAAACTTAGGGAGAAGCTTCATCAGCAAACACTACTGTGTGAGCCTGGTGAAAGTTATATATTAATAAAAATAAAATTAAAAAAAAGCTCAATGTGCGATTTCCCCTCCATAATTACCTTACTAATCTGAAATAATCATAACTCATTTGGAAGTTTGTTCATTTTAAAGTCATTAATAATTAAACATTGATCTTTGACATACATTCTTTGACCTTTTGCACCTTTAATGGGCATCTGAGGCCTTGAAACCCCCTAGAAACAAAGCCTACATCTCTCTCATCTTTCAGATATCCCTTAGGCAGAACTAAAAAAGCTCCTTTAAAACAGAAAGGAACACTGTATTTAAGGAGCTCATACACTGGGAATGTGTTAACAGCTGCATTTATGGTAATGACTTGGAGATGAAAGTCCTACATGCTTACCAGTCTTCAGGAACACTTTTCTGCATTAAAGAAAAAGGTTAAAATGGTCCTTACCTTGTCAATGGTAATGGAACATGCAGCACTGAACCTATATCATCGTATAAAGGCTCAATTCATACCAATTTAATCTTTGTATTGCACGAACATTTCACATATCATTGTATATGACACTGAATATGCTCCAAAATTACCTTAGGGACTGAAAGGTTATATTATAAAAACTTAAAGGTGCACAACACTTCCAGCATTCACTTGATGTATACAGTTCCCCCTCCTTCCTGGCAATATGCCTCATTAACAACTGCATCTAGTACTTGTACATCTAAACTATATGCAACTGATTATCTTTATTTGTCAAATCAAACTAAAGTAAAGTGTATTTCAAACTTTACCTGATATTCACAAGCCTTTTACATGGCATGGTTCCTGGCTTTTATAGCAGAGTTTGCAACAGAACCAATTGAACGAACATTACTGATTATATGGCACCAATATAACATTAATCACATACCTGAGAAAGTAAATACATTTCTTCAAAGAAACTATAATCTGATGAGCACAATTTATATAGTTACACTTCTAACATTGTTTCACACACCGGGCTTCAAAATTTTAAGTAGATGTGGTCAGGAATTTTTCCTCCCAAATGGTTTTCTCATTAAAAATGCCCCTTTCACAAACACAAACATCCAAGTCTTTCATAAGAAAATTTTAATTGACTCAAAATTGACAGCCCTTGACAGCTCCCCAGCCTACCTGGAAGGCTTCTGTCAGAATGAAAGTGAAACTGGCAAGAGCCTTCCACAAGGGCTACTAAAGGCTAAGCTCTCTGCCTCCTTGGCCTCCAGCCTTCCTGCTGAGCTTGAACCCAGATACCCTAGGCTTCAAAGACAGAGAAGTAAGGACCCCAGGCACTCAACCTCCCCACCTCACAGAGCTGCAGAGAAGTGGGAAGGTGGAGCAGCCAGGCTGCCTTTCTTAGTAGTAGCCAAAGTGTGGGGCAGGAGGGACATGCATCATGAAACTGAAGAGAGTTTTCTGGGAGACAAGGGTGTCCCCTGTCACCCTTTTCCTTTAAATCTCTTTCTGCATAAGTTTCATAATTTCTGCTTTTTCTCCCAGTTTGGGGCATTCTTCCTCCCTCCCTTCCCCTTCAAACCCAGAAATTTCACAGGGAGTTCCATTTTCTGGCTAGTTCAATTTTCAAGCTCCTAACTGAACAAAACAAAACCAAACAAAAAAAATCTCACACAGCATTTTCCCGCTTGACTATTACAGCTGCTTGTGCTCCCTAAAAAATGAAACAAAATTGTAATTTCTATGTAATATACATGTACCACATAAGGATGTGTTAAACTGAGGTAACATAAAATAAAGGTGCATGATAAATACATTTAACTATCCCGCTGTGATCAATAATCCATCTCTTTAGTATTTAACTTTATATCTCAAACAGATGCTTTTGTTTTTAAAAAGCCACCTAGAAAAGAAATGTATTTCTCCCTTTACATTAATACGGAATTTCCCTACATAATCCCTTTACTCAGAATGAGCAAGACTGAGACCTACAATGGTGATAACTTTTCAGTATGTGTCATTGTCATGGGTTTAAAGTCTGTTATTTCTTAATCTCGTAAAGCACAGAAATAGGAGCTATATGTCATTGGAAAGAAAAAGAAAGATTCCCAGCCTCCTAAGGACCTTTGTGTCTAGCTCTGAGAAGACCCCAGATACTGGACCTTAATCTTTTTATGGCTTCCGCTGAGGAATGTAAGGACTCCAGTTAAATAAATCCTCCATCTGGTGATAAGAAAAGTGGTTCCAAATTGATTTTCTGTAACCTGTGGCATGTATAGAATACATAGTATGATAAAAATGTTTATTAATATGATTTTAGGATAGGTCTATTGCTCCTACAGATGCCATGGCCCTGACTGTGTCTTCAAAGAAAATCTTCATGAGAGGGACTCTGGGAAAGGAAAATTCAGCAAGGATCAGCTCATGTTGTTTGTGCTAAATCATGAGAGAAGGAAGAAAAGGTGTTTGCTTCCAAAGAATATCAATTCCATCCCTAAAAATCATTTTCACCTGAGGCCAAGGCTGTTCACAGGGAAGCCCTATGCTTCTGCCTTAGCTTAAAGGAGCTATGCAGATACCCCATTCCACCCTCTGTCAGCTAGTCAATTTACAGACTCTGTACCTCTTGAAGAGACAGCAGTTACTGACTGTGACTGGGGGGGGGGGGGGGAAGCTACTATGGAATGACTGACCCCACAATGCAACTATACAACTGTCTAATGCAGAAGACCAAAACAACCAACAACAACAAAAAACCCAATGATTTTTTAAAATGAGTTTTCATTTCTCTTAATCTCCTTCCTGTGGGAACTGCCCCACTTTCTCAAAACTGTTTATAAATACACAGTCAGTTATGGGGATTCCATAACTTTCCTTGGAAGCCTATTTCAGAACTTACCTATCCTTAAAGTTAGACCGTTCTTCTGAATATCTAACCTAAAGGTCTCTTACTGCAGAATAAGCTCGTTACTTCTTGTCCTATTTTCAGTTAACACAGAAGAATTGATCACATGTTCTTTGTAACAGCCCTTAATATAAACTGAAGTCTTACCAGGTGCTCACCCATTTCTTTTCCTCAAAATTATACATGCCAAGTTATTTTTTTTTTAACTTTTTTGCCCCTCCTGGGTTAGGTTTTCTAAACCTCTTATCAGGAGAATGCTGCTTTTAGGGAACTCTTCACAGTCCTTTTCCCCCGTCCTGTGATACGCACTTGAGAAGTGTGAGCATCAGTCTCTGGGGAACCCTCTAAGGTTTTGATTCTGCTTTTTTTCTGGATGATTTCCCACTCCAGCATATTTTTCCCACCCAAAATAAGAGGTTTGAGAATAAATTTGGTATTAAATCACTCAACTGTTTCTCAAGTGGTATACACACTATGCTTTCTAGTTAGCTACGAAGCCAACCCTCAGCTTTTTGAGATCTAGGAGCAAATTATCTCAACACTATTTGATCACCTGCTCCAGGAAATGGTTAAAATATTACTTAAAAGTGGATGTTTTGTTCTAGTACAAGTATCTGGGAGTCACTTATTCAGCCCCTATACACTGGCCTGGAGCCCAGATAAAGTCAAAGGCACTCATGAGCGAATTCCTTTGCTGTATTGATCAGGGCCTTAAATTAGTAAATCTTATTGCAGAATACTGGACAAGCTACTTCATGTTGACTCATAAACCAGCACACAGATTCTAATCAAAAGAACTACTGATAATTATCTCTACCAGTATAAAATCTGTGATAAGTGTAAATTCTTAAATTAAATCCTTGATATGTGCATATATCCAATGAAGTAGTAGGAGCATGTAGGTCTGAATATATTTTATTCACAAAGGATAAATCCTGGTTAAAAGACAGGAAACAAAGGGTAGGAATAAACGGTAAGTTTTCCAAGTGGAGAGAGGTAACTAGTGGGGTCCTCCAAGGGTCTGTCCTGGGACTCATCCTGTTTAACTTATTTATAAATGATCTAGAGAAAGGGGTGAACAGTGAGGTGGCAAACTTTGCAGATGATACCAAACTGCTCAAAATAGTTAAGAGCAAATCAGACTGTGAACAGGTCCCATACAAAAAGAGATTAAAAGACTTGACTTTTCAGTTTAGAAAAGAGGAGACTAAGGGGAGGATATGATAGAGGTCTATAAAAATCAATACTGGTGTGAAAAAAAAAGTTATTTACCCATTCCCACAATATAGAAACTAGGGGTCACCAACTAGGCAGCAGGTTTAAAATAAACAAAACAAAGCACACTGTCAACCTGTGGAACTGCTTGCCAGAGGATGTTGTGAAGACTAGGATTTTAACAGGGATCAAAAAAGAGCTAGATAGATTCATGGAGGTTAGGTCCATCAATGGCTATTAGCCAGGATGGGTAGAAATGGTGTCCCTAGCCTCTGTTTGTTGGGAGATGGATGACGAGGAGGGATCACATGATGATTAACTGTTGTGATCCCTCCCTTTGGGGCATCTGGTATTGGCCATTGTTGGCAGACAGGATACTGGGCTAGATGGACCTTTGGTCTGACCCAGTATGGCCGGTCTTATAATTCCTTTATTTAAAAAATCCATTGTAGACCAGCCAGATTCTTCCATCAAAAGTGTTACAGCAAGAATGACCATTATTCACCCTTGTTACGATAATAGAGGACGAATTTATGGTGCATAAATTTAGCAATTTATGGTGATAAAAAATTGTCAGTAATTGTTTACCTGCCCCCTTCGTCCACTAATGTCTTGCCAGAGTGATACCGATGGTTTGCCCAAAGGGCACAATAACAAACACCGCCTTTCTCTGAAAAAGAGCAAAACTTTAGAGGCTGCACCCAAAGTGCTTTGTTGGGTTTAGAAAAAACAACCGTTAATGGTATAAAAGTTCTTCACTCTTCCATCCTTTAGCTCAAGAATACAATTAGCAGGCCTAAAAGTACTTATGTCTATGAAGTGCTCTAGTTTCCCCAAGTAATTTTTTGGGCGCTCTCTAATACTCTAGAAGACAGTGAAAAAATAATCTCATATTATAAAGCCTAACTGATCTATCTCCATTTCAGTTCAATACATGAAGGCAAACCAATCACACAATAATCAAAATGCTTACTGCTAATTTTTCATGCTAAGTTATTCAAAACTTACGGTTTCATTGTACCCTCAAATCATCACCACAAATTTCCAAGGTCAGGAATAATTTTTCATAAGCAGGGTTGCTAGAAACCTTTGTGCTACCACTGTACAAGCCCGATTCTTCCATCCTTTGATCCACTGAGTTGGAGATGTGTGCTATCCTTTCACCAAATATTTAGAGAGAGGAACCGGTCTAGTAGCAAATTAGGAACCGAAATAAATTTCAAGGAATGGGACTGGTAGCTAATATACTCATTTTCAGAAACAGATAGTGTTTTTAATATTTAAAAATAAAGATTCAGCACAGAGTGTATACACACACACACACACACACACACACACACACACACAAACATGCACCATTGAGACTATTCAAATTTGATATCTGTTTGGCCACAAAGCCAATGTGAAGAGTCTTCAATCCTTTTTGTAACAGCATTTCATTTTTAAATAGCCTAGTAGTATGTATGCATATAGCTTAAGCATCCACCTTTTGAGCAAATACATCATCTGGTAAGCCCACACAATAATGAAATTCACAAGACTCTAGTTGTAGAATTTTTTACAAGATCTACTTTCCAGATCATGTTGAAAAAAAACACATTGAAGGTTACCAGGTAATCACTGCTAAACAGCAGAAGAAAGGTTGTTAGTGATGGATTTTGTAATACAACCAGCTGGCAGAATCTAAGTTATAAATGAGCTCAAGCACTTTTTTTTTTAATTGATTGAAAAACAGCAGAAACTTCTTATGAATTGTGTGGGCTTGCCCTGTAAGCAAACTGTCAATACCCATTTCAGCTCTCTTCTTGTATATTAGATTAGATCTGTTCATATATTCTGCTGTGAAATGTAGTTTTTTAAAAGACTGAACATAAAGTTAGCTCTTCTATTCCCCCTACTGCACCATCGTTAAAAGCCACCTGCACATATACATTTAAATACACTAATTTTAGGGTTGTGTGTTGAATGCCTCAGTAAGGAAGCTAAACTGTACAAGGCTAATTTCACTGATTAGGCTGATGAAGGAAATTCAGCACAACCATACATCTCTTCCTCCCTCATTAGTTTGATACTAGGTACCTTAAGTTGCCTACTAGCTCTCATTCTGTTGTGACATCCCATTAATCTCACAGCTCCCATTAAACCCTGTTATTGGAGCATAAAACCTGCCTAACAGTTAAATGGCATTATTGCGTCATACAAAAATAGCCAAGTACATTGTATAAGGTACTGTTGGCATTATATATACATATTTATATTTCAATGGCATGTGAGCAGCCAACTCCCTGGAGACCATCACTAGTCCACAAGACAACACTTTGAGAACTTCGCTACCATACAACAGCATATGTTGGGGCTCTGCTGTGCAGCCAAAGTTTGTAATTGATGACTTCTGAAATAATGAAAAGTTTGATGTTACATATATATTAAGTGGTTCTTAAATATTCCTATTTGATGCATTCAGAAAGATCACCTTAAAATTCCATTTAAAAGCCCCAGACATTTAATCTTTAAAGATGACAAGTGAGTAACAGTACAAATTCAAGTACGTTCTCTTCGCTGAAATACAATAAGAAGCTCAAGTGCTGCACTCTTATGAGGCAACAAACTCACATAAACTGGCGACTTGATATTGCAAAACAGCACTGAGTTTCCTACTTTTAAAAATCAGTGGGAATCCATTGAGAATTGCATTAGCCACTAACAGGTCAGTGAGGAAGAGAATGGGAAATGAAGGGACTAACTGGACCTATTCATTTGTTCAAAGAAAGAATAAAGTGGTATATTTAGCAATTCTACAAACGTTTTTCTGGCACTTTCTTTTATATTCATATTTTATTAAGACTAAGCTTTACTGGAACAATTCAGAAGTCATTTGCAAAGATAATCTGTTTTCCGTTAATGTACTTTAGATACTTATTTCCATTGGTACATTATCTGAAGGAACATCAGAAATTTATTTTAATTTGTTTTGTTAATATAAAATTAACTGACAACATATTTTTATGTTTTAATCTAATCCTTTGCATCATTCAGCCCTTACAATGAAGTCTTCAGGCTAAGAATCAAGAGACTTTTCAAGCTGGGTCTATTGTTTAAAAAAAATGACAAGTTATCATTGCTTGTCAAGACACGTGCAGGAACTGAAATTTTTGTACAAGAGAGTAAGAGCCTGATCTCATCAATACACATAGAAGTAGCTTTACATGAAAGTGGTCACATTGAAACCCATGGGCATACTGTAAATGACAGGGATGTTAAAATGTGGTTCGTTAGGTAATCATGTGACCACTGAAAATCTTAGTGGTTACATGCTGTGGGCTCTGCAGTACAAAATTTATACTGCAGAGCCCACAGCGCAGCAGACTCCCCAGGAGCGGGAGCTGGCAGCCAGTGTGCCAGGAGCCAGCTGCCAGCCTCACTCCTGGGGGGCCAGTTGTGCTGCAGGCTCTGCAGTGTAAGCTTTGTACTGCACAGCCCATAGTATGGGGTGACAGCCAGCTCCTGCCTGCCACCCTGCTCCCAGGGAGCTGTTTGCCACCCCACGCAGTTGCTTCTGATACAGAGGCTTTTAAGCCAGCTCCTGGATCTGTGGAAGTAAGGCCGAGAGCCAGTGTGTAACCTTCCTTGCCCTTACAAATGCCACTAAATTAAGGAAAGTGGCATTACACTAGTGTAAATTTTGGTACTGTGAGCAAGTAGAGAATTAAGACCAAGTTTATTGTGAAATGTTGGAAGAACAGAGTTCATGTTACTTACTATTTGCACTAGAAAGTTCTCCAAATTTAGCACCAATTCAGAAATCATTTAAGTGGTGGTGAACTTTAAAACAAATACTTAGGTCACTGAAGCCAGCGAGAAAGAGCAGACTGACTTTTACAAGAAATTCCCTGAACCAGTGAAATAAAATAAAAAGATGCAATTTAGAACATTGTTTTTCTTTTGTTTTTGTTGTTTCCTTTTTCTCCATAGGCAGATGAGCAGAAGCTTAAAAACAAACAAACAAACAAACCCTATCCACAACCCAAAAAAACATAGATTTGCTACTCTTGAAATCACTCTTCTAGTACCTTTCTTCCCAAGTGCCAGGTTCTCTTTCCAAGTGCCACATACTATGCAGTCATAGGAATTCAACAGGTTCTTCTCATCAAGTATCCATTCAGAAAGTAAATGCCATCCTGTTCTACCCAATGGCAACAGCTACGCCCTAAGGCCAGAGACAATGTCGAACTAAGATGTGCAATTCGAGCTATGTGAGTTATGTAGCTGGAGTCTATATACCAGTGGTCCCCAACGCAGTGCCCGTGGGTGCCATGGCACCTGCCAGGGCATTTATGTGCACCTGCCTAGTGACCAGGGCTTGCCCGAGCCATTCTTGCACCCTGGGTGCCCGGCGCATGCACGGTCTCGCCCCTGGGCGTTCAGCAGCCCCAAAAGGTTGGGGACCACTGCTATGTACCTTAGCTCAGGTTACCGCTGTGTCTCCACTGCAGGGAGCTGATGGGAAGAACTCTGTCGACTCCCCTTAAGCTCCTTGATCTTAGAGGAGTACCGGAGTTGACAATCAGTGGTTGATTTAGGGCAGGGGTGGGGAACCTTTTTAGGGTTAGAGGCCACTGACCCATGGAAAAAATCTGTTGGGGGCCACACACAAGTGAGAAGTAAAAACAAAAAACCAAACACCCCAAACAAACAATCCCTCACTGATGTGGCCCCCGATTGAGAAGGGGAAAGGCACTCTCCACATTCCCCTCGCACACTAGAGCCTGGGGTGGGGCAGCAGGTTAGTAGATTTTGTGTGCTTCAGCCTCACAGGGGGCTGGAAGAGGGCCTGGAGCACCAGCATGGAGGCTGGATCCAGGTAAGCTGGGGGCTACATCAAGTCCCTGGGCCTTAGCTTCCCCAGCCCTTAAGGGTCTAAATCAACCCCCAGGAGACTGACTCCAGCAACACCACTCTCCCAGTAAGTGTAGACAAGGTGTAATCCTCTCTATAACTCTCATTACCAGTCATGGACCTCCTTTGCTATGAAGGAAAGAAATGCCTGACTGAGATTTGACAGTGTGTTAGAAGTGTTTCAATTTTTGAAATTTTGATTTAAAAAATTCATTCTCCACTACCTCCCAATTTTCAAATCAGCTCTAGTATGCGGTATATTGGTTAGAATAATTTGAAAGCACTTAAAGAAGAGCACAATGATTTGTACTGCAGCGAGTGGAACATCAACAAACACATGAAAGTGAAGAGTCAGAGGAACGTCCTAAAAAGAAAATAAGGGGTTTCAAAAGCATCATTATTTGAGGGTTGTTGTCTCTCTTTGTTGGACTGAACAATTAAAAGATTTCACAATGGCTGCCCTATATTTGAAGTCTAGTAATAGGATCTGGTATTCACAGCCTTAGGAAAAACAAAATGTGAAGGTCTGACATTTTTAATACTACTTCCAACCACTCCCCAAAATAACAAAGCTAAGAACTGTGAAGTAGTTATAGTGTACAAGACCTCTTATTTAGTTTGCCGACTCAGATTGATTAGCAAATTATAGGCATAGTGTAAAATACAGATAGTCTCTGTCCCATCCCGTCATGATGTCTGAAGAGCTTCCATCAAACAACCGGAGGGGAGAGGAAAATCACAGTTTACCTAGAAACTCAAATGACCTTCTCCACCCTCTCTCATTTGAGAAAGAATCAAGGCAGCTTGATTTAGAGCCTAACAGGAATAAATACATTCACTGGAATAAAAGGTTCAAATTTTTATTGCAGTAGGTTTTCCAGTAGGTTTTCATCCTTCCATGAAAGCTACCTTCCATGGTAGACAGACTAGACTGTGTTCCAAGTGAAAACTAAAGATCCTGTTTGCTCAATATTTACACTGAAAATTCCATGGTATTTTAGTTGAGGGTAGAGGTTTAACTTCAGTGTCCTTGGACAGAATTTATCTTGTTTTCTCCATGGGAAATTTGCCAAATATAGCTGTTCTCTGTTGAAATGGCAGAGAAGATGAAAATGTATATATGAATATTTTTGAAAATGTTATGAGCCTTCTGGATGGAAGATATATAAATGTGAGATGTTATGGTAACCATCCACTTTCAGTGGAACATGAGAGGATTATTACGGGTTACTTCAGATTTTTTTTAAAATAGACTCAGAATCTGAAATGTAAGAGTTATTAAACTATGGTTTGGATTTTTTTCTTTTGTTTGCAAAACAAAGTTGCATATTTTGCAATTACAATTTTCTATTTCACATAGTACAACTATGACGACTTCTTTAACAGAACAGGTTTATCCTCAGAGTCTTCACTTAAGCAGGTTTTAAGAAGATTTTAGATTGGATACAAATGAATGTGGAGAAGTATTAGGGGCTTTAGAAATGTTTCTATTTTACAGATTTGATAATTATTGCACTTTTAGTATGTGACATTTTCATTCATTCATGTAGTAAGTTTATCTTTCTTACGAAGAGTGTCAAAAATATTGAAAAACAAAACATTATCAGGTGAATTGTGTTTGATAACCTCAGAAATGAGAGGACATTGAGCACATCCATTAGAAAACACCAAACATTAAGTAGTATGAAAATTACAGCTGGACTTCCCTGATCCGGGACCTGACTAGTTCTGAATTAGAGAATTTGCTAGACCAGGGAAGGTATCCTGCCACTGGCCTTGCAGCCTCCTATCCCTCAGTGCTGCCAACTCTGTTTCTGCCCCAGCCAAACCTTCTGCCAGCAGCCTTCGGCCCTGCGCTGCTGCAGGCTCCCGCCTCCAGGAGGCCATGGATGTTGTTGGACCAGAGTGCTAGTTTTAGGAGGTGTAACCTGTACAAGTAAGGTCACACATGAAACTTGCCATAAATGAGAACAACCAATTCACGCAATCATACAATTAAAATTAAATGTTTGACCAAAATAACCTTATTTCTTAACCTTAAAAGATATTTAGTACTGTGTATGTTACATACAGCTATCTACTACATCTAACTGAATAAACCAAATAGTATATTCACATCATAGCTTTTTCACGATTCTCTTGGAGCTATATGTAAAAGAGTCTGTATCTACTGTTACTTAAACTACCATACACAAACAACAAAATAAAAAAAAACAACCACCCCAAGAACACACAAAATCAGTTCTGCAATAATTAACAATTTTTTCACAAAACACATTTCACACATGTGCAACTAAACAAGTAGAATTATAGAAAGAGCTATGATCTGGTGAAACGAGATTTATTCACAGATAATCAAACATTTCTCTTTACTCTGCTTTCATTATTAGGACTTGTTAAAAATAAATATCCCTTGTCTTTAGATATTCTTTATAAAGACACTTCTAGAATCCTTCTGGCATAAGAATCTTATAAATATGTATTAAGAACAAATTACTATGCTTTTTATGTAAAGTTGTACATTAAGGATTGTAATATTATTATAAATATATTATAAATATATTCTACATATTACAAAATGTAATCCCAAACATTTTTTGCTCTGTCCATCATGTAATGTTATTATGTTATTAATGTTATTATGATAGTAAACATAAGGGTCAGCAGAAAACAGTTCATCTTCCAGTTTTTGTCTCCATCTTATAAAATTTGTGTTTAACAATTCTTTACAGTATCTGACATCACAGCCAAACATTAGATTAATGTTAAAAACAGACACCATTTGTTTAAATTTTTTTTTACAGTGGTTTCTCCCAAGTTTAATAAATCACCAGTCTCTCAGAAAGTCTTCAAGAATTTCATGTGCATGTACAGCATTTAATTTTTTTTTAAATGGGAAGTACAGTTTAATAGCTTCAGGGGGTAGTCATGTTAGTCTGTATCTGCAAAAATAAGGAGTCCTGTGGCACATTTGAGCATGTCTACACTATGGAGAAGATCGACCCTTCGGAGGTCAATCTTCTAGCGTTCGATTTAGCTGCTCAAATCAAACACTGAGGGCAGGCCCCGTTGGTGTCTGGTACTCCTCAATCTGCAAGGAGCAAAGCAAACCCGGTGGCCTCCCACGGTGTAAACATTGTAGCGGCTCAGCTTAAGGTAAGCCGAATCCAGCTACACATTTTGCATAACTGGATGGTGTACTTTAAGCCAGCCTCCCTGGTTTAGTATAGATCAGTCTGTAGAGACTAACAGATATTTATTAGGGCACAAACTTTCATTTGTAAAACCCACTTCTGATGAACGGAGTGGCGTTTACAGAGCATGGATATAAGTGTATATCTATCTATTGAGAGAGAAAATGAATATATTCTGGGACAGGGCAGGTTAAAGAGCTAGATAAAGAGGGTTACTTCAGGGCAGCCACGAGCCGCTAACCTGAGGCTATAAAGGCAGAATGGAAGCAGCTGGGGCGGGGCTGCTATAAATCAATTTAGGACCAGATGATTTGACTTCAGGCAGCCACTAGGCCTTTTAAAAAGCCTTTCCTGCTGAGGTGCGGGAGAGAGAGTGGACAAGGAGTTTGGAGAGTCGAGGCAGAGAGGAACTTGTAACTAGTAAGCAGAGTCACAGAAGCTGAGAAAGTAAACATCAACATTTCCAGAAACTACAGGGGAAAGTGAGGGGGCTCTGAAAAGAAGTGTTTTGGCTCCCTTCCCACAGTAGCCTGAAACTCCAGCTGGTAGCTGGGGAGGATTGGTCACCCAGCTCAGGTTGACAAAGGGGCACCTGCTTCACACCCTTTTAGCAGGAGAACCAAAGCCCAACCCCAGCAAAGATGGGCAGGGCCCAGTCCACAAGACCTAGACTGTGAGATAGTGGACTGGCCAGAGGTCTGGGACTCAAGAAGGGGACTAACCTGGCCACAATATATATGGGTAGTAAAAGAAAGAGGGTACTTGGTACTTGTGTAAATGAGGCTAATCAAGTCAGTGTAAAAGTGGCTCATTCACAGCAGTTGATGTGGAAATGTCGCTATCAAGAGGGGAAATTGCTTTTGTAATGCATTAACCAGTTAAGATCCTTAATAGTTCAATAAAACAGTTTAAACATTAAACAGCAGAGTTTCAGGATGTAAAGACAATATTTTAAATACACTGGAAACTGGATTACAGTCTGAAGCTGGACTTCCATACTTTTAGCACCACAAATAATATCCCTTTTCAATAAAGGCCTTGTTTAAGCCAAATTGACCTTGTGACTATAAGAGATTTAGGAAATTTTCTGGCTTCACAACAGAGAAGTTACTCCTTAACCAATAGTGATATTTCCCTCTTAGAATAGGTTTACATAATGCTAACATCACAACAGGAAACCATCCACTCATGGCCTGATCAAAGGAGGAGAATAACCCACCACTCTTCCACTTCCCCAATCTCTTTTTGCTCTGGGCACTATGTATTCTCTTTCCTCCTCCTGACCTGGCAAACACTCCTACTGCTGACTCTGCCATTATACATGGTATATATAAGGACAAGAAAATGAAACTAGGTGAAGAAAAGAATGGAACAACGTAGAACTACTAATGGAAACTGTGGATTAGAGGATTAAATTAGCAGGAGGGAGAACTAATTAGATTAAACTACCTATATAGCGGTTTTAAAAACCCTGATCTTTTAATCATTTGCTCTATGAAGAATAAACACTGCTTATTTTAAGAGGTTTTTCTTTTGGGGAGGAGTGGGATGTGGGTGGGGGAGAGGGGAGAACAATGAACCAATGCGCAGCTCTTTGGGTAAATTAGAAAAATAATGTACCTATCTCTATAAATTTCAAATGTTTTTCCTTTTACCTTTAAATGTCTTCAAGGCTGTTAATAGCTACTACTGCACACGCTGTTTATTTCTAGAGTTGTGGTGGCTTTAGGTGCATTTCCCTCTAAATAATTGATATGTCAGTTTCTTTCTCTCTCTCCATCTGCTCCAGATTTGTAAAAAAAATTCAAAAATATTAAATAAAGGAATAGTGATGGTTGTCAAATGCCTAGCGTCAGCTTAGGGGTTTTTTTTAATGCATATTCCAGATGTTTAGGGCATAATAGAAAAATCTACTTGTGTTCAAGGTTGTTTATTTTGTAAAATAGAAAGCTAGGATTATGCCAGTCAGAACTCCTTTACTGTATCCAAGGTCACAGCTATATCCCCAAGGAAACTTCTGTGCAAGAACATACAATGACATCTCACAAGCAGAATGAACAAGAAACTGCTGAGATATGTGAATGTCTTCTTTGAAACCTTGCTTGCCAGCTGTTATATGCCTTCCCTCATCTCCTGCTAATTCTAAAAGTAATTCAGAAGATACAACAGAGCAATGCAATCACCATTCAGTCTGATACAGATGTCAAGGGATCAGCTCCATATCCTTTGAAAGGCTTCAAGCATATTAAACAACCTTGCTGTTTTCTCTCCCCGATACTGTTCAATCTCTGGAGTTTATTAAGACTCCAGGTGTTTTTAGTTATAAAGTAGAAAGCATTTTGTCCATTTCTACAAGAAAAATCTATTCTATGTATTCATATTTCATACATATTTACTTTTTATAATATAAAACCTGGAAAGCTCTGGTTGTTTGAAGAATGTACTTCAAGTCTTTTCAATTAAGGATGGCACAGGCCTAAATCCAATATAGTTTAAAACATCTGTTTGAGAGATGCTGATTTAAGGCTCAAAATATGTTTTGCTACATGACTCACATTAAACTCTTTGTTCAAGGCTGTTCAAATTAACCTTTTATGGTTCATGAAATATTTTCACAAAAAAGTGTTTAAAACTAGCTGTAAAAGGCTCGAATTTGAAGAGTCAAGGTCCTAACACTAGCTCCTGACATTTTATCTTATGGCTGAATTAGTTCTCTCAGCAGTGTTCCCTGTAAGCGGAGTGCTTGGGCAGCCACCCAGGAGAGAAGCAGGTGCCACCCAGCTGGTTAGCAGTGTGCCCACAGCAGGTAAGCATGTGGAGGTACACTTCTGCATATGCCTTGGTGCACATAACAAAATTTCTTTCGCCCATGGATGGAAAAAAATAGGAGGCAACACGGCTTCTCGCTCTCTATTTTGGGTATGATAATGGTCAATTTTTTTTTAAAGGACTCCTCTGGCTTTTCAAACTGAACCTAAAGACTGTCAAAAAGCTATATAGATCAACATCACTTAGAAAGATGAAGCACTTGTTCACACTACTGGAACCAGACAACACTTGTAATGCAAACTTTCCCATCTACCACATCAATGTGCCCGTACTTGGACAAAGATGGAAGCATCCCGAGCAGTAAGAAAATAACTCCAGATACCTATTTAATTCTTGTATGACATTATTTAATTGAAATATTAGACATCTGATTAAAGTGTGGCACATGGCCAGAAAGGACTAATCAGCTTATAGGCTGAATGACCCAGAGTTAAACTTTAATGACTTGTTAAGAAAATGTGTAAATGACAGACTATTACATTAGGGTAGAATAGGCCTTTGGAATGCAAACTTGCATTGTCAGGGCATTGGAATGCTAGGTGTTTGCTCCGGTCTTGTAATGTGAACAAATACTTTTCTGTTAAAGCTTTGATTCAAGATCAGAAGGGAATATTAACATTTATGATGAAACATGATTGAAGTAGTATTACTGTTGATATGTCTCTTTACAAGAGTCAAATGAAATTTTTACACAACTCACAAAAGAAATATACGCAACCCACTTTATACAGATTTAATCTTGCAGTGGAGCCTGATTTCTCCTTCAAACAAGCAGCAAATAGGAAAAAAGTCATTTATCAGGGTCCCAGTCTTAGGCCTTGTGCATTTCTCTCCTCCTAGAGCAGAAGGCCAGATACGGCCCCCAGCTTGTCTAAATCCAGCTTCCAAAACTCAGGGCTCTCCCCCAGCACTGGGGAGCCCATGTTGGTGCTCCAGTGCCCCCTACCATCCCTCTGCAAGGCTGGAACCTGGGCCCTTCCAGGCTTTGGTGTGCAGGGGAAATGATGTGGAAAATGTCTTTGTCCTTCTCAGTCGGGGGCTTTGCTCAGGGAGGGTTTTTTGTGTCTTTTGTTTGTTTTTTGCTTCTCACTTGTGTGTGGGCCCCCCCCCTTCCCCAACTGATTTTTGTGGGTCAGTAGCCCCGACCCCAAAAAAAGTTCCCCACCCCTGTCTTAGGGTGACAGTGATGTGGCATCTCTTGACAGCTGTCATCCCTGAGAAAGTCCCTGATGAGCTCCACAGGAGGGAGAAGAGGAGCTACTTCAGGCTGTGAGAACTCTTAAGTGGATTCTACATGTTGTTATATGCTCCTGGCCCAACCTGACTCTTGTGTGTCCCTTACTCAGTCAATCTCAGCCTTACAGTAACTGCTAGGGTCCAGGGAAACATTTGATCACAACCCCTTTGTATGTGTAAGCAGGAGGAAATCCTCAGGTGTACTTGTCAAGACTGTTCCCCACTCTGGCACTCCAAGTGCAGAAGGTGGGGGCCTGCAAGATACCTTAAAAATACCTTGACACTAGCTTCTGCTTACATTTTTTTTCCCCAAAGTCACAGATTCCCTGGCCTTGGGAGATAGGCTGCTACCATCAAGTGAAAAACCCCTTCTTCTTGGACACAGGAAGAGAGCATTAGGGTTGCCAGATGGATTCAACAAAAATACCAGGCAGACTTGACATTACATCACAATCTATATTACATCTTATTTAGAAAATAAGGGACATTTATATTTTCTCAATTTGTTTCCCGAACAGAAAGCTCAAATACTGGACAGTCTGGTTCAAAACCAGATACCTGGCAGCCTTAGAGAGCATTGAACTTCTTCCAGAGGGGAACCCACAAGCTCTTTTACCAAAAGAGAGCTGAAAAAGAAAGAGAGAGCGAAAACAATCTGCAATCTCTGATTGCATACCTAAGACTGAGAGGTCAGCTTACACAGAACTCTTATTTCCTTCCAGGACACAATCAAATCATGGCCTTAAAGTGATTTTATTAATAAAAAAAAAGATATACTTGATAAAGCATACTAGGTTGCTAGGTGTTAAGGCACATGCACTTAGCACACAGCAGTTTAACAACAAAACAAAACAATAATCTGATCATGTCTAAATAGATATTTCCTTCCCTATCTACTTTCAGATTCATGCTTTAAGCTCCTGTTCATTTCCATGCCCCACTATTCCTTGTAGGCATGGTAGTTCTGCCTGATTCAATTCATCTTGTTCCCCCAATTCCTGGCTTAAATCTCTCTCTCTCTCTCTCTCTCTCTCCCTCCCCCTCACCCCCCCCCCCCAGGTATATCTTCCAATTCAAATTTCAATGCCTTCTCCTATTGGCTCCCCAGGTACCTAAGTTTAACCCTTTAGTCACTGAATGCTAGCCAGCAGTCGTCCTATCTATCACAGTACTTTTATGCCACTCTCTTCCACCAAAGAAAGGAATTTACAATCTCTTTGAATGAGATCTTTTGGTGTATACATTTGGAATAAATATTAAATACATATAATTTGGGCAAGTTAGAGAGGGAAAGAGACTTCCTGGATTTATTATGGTAGGGTTTGTTTGTTTGAACACTATTTTAAATTAGTTTTGGATGTTTGGCACCGAAGTGTATATATAGTAGAACTTCAGAATTACGAACACCAGAGTTATGAACAGACCAGTCTATACCACATCCCATTTGGAACTAAAGTGCACAATCAAGCAACAGCAGAAACAACTGACAAGACCAAAAAATAAAAAAGCACATATACATTACTACATTAAACTATTAAAAAATAAAGGAAAAGCAGCAGTTTTCTTCTTTTATAGTAAAGTTTAAAAAATATATTAAGTCAATGTTCAGGTATAAACTTTTGAAAGAACCACCATAATGTTTTATTCAGGTACAAACTTTTCAGAGTTATGAACGTCCATTCCAGAGGTATTCGCAACTCTGAGGTTCTACTGTACGTATGTGACTGCTGTTAGAAACTTTTTCAAATTTGTTCACTTTGATTCAGATATTAGGGTTTCTCTGGCTCCATAATGTATGTGTATTCCAGCTGTTACTGATCTCTACTGGAAATTTCTATTAAGCCCACACATTAAAAACATCTGAAAACTAAATGAAACCTCAAACACAGTTTTGAATTTTATTCATGGGCATCACACAGTCAAATTCCTGCATGAACATCTATGGAAATTATACTTCTACATGCCTGAAAAACTTAGGGCCTAAGACTTGTCAAAACTGTAGCTTTGGAAATATGGTGATAAAATATGCTAAGGAAACAATTTAAGCTCACATTACAACTTTTAAACAGAAGTGTTCAAATCATGTGTGTGCAAGAGCAAAGAAGTGTCAGGGCATTCTATTTAAGAACTTTTAGCTTAGATCAATTAGTAATAATGAAATGCAGCGAATGCTTTTACAAGATTTGTTGGAAAACTAATGGTCAGTTCTCTCAGGCAGCCTGAACAATACATGGGTTTAGTACCAACAAAATAAGTTAAAGTATAAATTGGCAAAAGGTCATCTTGAAAAAAGTATGTCCGGTATCATAAGAACTCAACCCTACTCGTACAATAAGACCATCCACTGCAAAAACAATTCTGATCGTATTACAAAAGAGGCAACGTGTGTAGACTCTTCCAGGTACAAACAAAATGTTCAGATGGTTTAAAACATGTCAAAATTAAATTATTTCTAATAATTGTTTAACTTTGTGCTTGTATATGCAGAACTCAAAGTGCAGAACTTTTGAGTCACAAAAATTAATAAGTAAAGTTGAAACTATTTTATTGTATCTAAGAATTACATTAAACAGATCACATCTGACCATTGTTGGCACAAGGGAAAAATTAGCTTTATTTTAGATTTTTATTTTACGATATGAAATGCATGTAAAAAGAAGAGGGGACCTAAAATGGCAAAAGAGGAGAAAATGTGCCTCTACTTTATAGTTTGAGATGCGAGGTTCCTGTAAACTTATTATATAAACAGTTTCTCTGTGTAATCAACTGTTTGTCTTATTCTCTCCTAACTTCCATCCCTATTTTAACACCTTCAAAGTAACCTCTGTAATTTTTTTATGCCACAACAGAATATAAGTACTGGTACTTCTTCAGATGATTTTCTTCACTCCACAGTTCCAGAAAGGTTTTAAATATGATTAATTTCAAGGCTTTAACCACTTGGGTTTATAAAAAAGGATCTAGCTTTAAAGATCTAAAATAAGATAGTCTTCTTGCAATAATTTATGTTAAAAATTGAGAGAACATTTTGCACAAGAGTCCTAGCCAAAGCTACTTAGAAAAAGCTACTTTAGAAAAGCTAGACATACACAAATCCATGGATCCAGATTTAATGCATCTGAGGGCACTGAGGGAGTTGGCAAATGTAACTGCAGAACCTTTAATCATTATCTTTGAAAGCTCATGGAGATCAGGAGAGATCCCGGATGATTGGAAAAAGGCAAATGTAGTGCCCATCTTTAAAAAAGGGAAGAAGGACAATCCAGGGAACAGACCAGTCAGCCTTACTTCAGTTCCCAGAAAAATCATGAAGGGGATATTCAAGGAATCCATTCCAAGTGGAAGAGGGGAAGGTGATCGGGAATAGTCACCATAGAATCAGCAAGGGCAAGTCATGCCTGACCAATCTGATTAGCTTCTATAATGAGGTAACTGGATCTGTGGATATGGGAAAGTTGGTGGATGTGATATACCTTGACTTTAGCAAAGCTTTTGATACAGTCTCTCACAATATTCTTGCCAGCTAGTTAAGGAAGTATGGACTGGATGAATCGACTGTAAGATGGATAGAAAGCTGGCTAGACTGTCGGGCCCAACAGGTAGTGATTAATGGCTCGATGTCAGGATGGCGGTCAGTTTGTAGCGGAGTGCCCCAAGGGTCGGTTCTAGGGCCGGTTTTGTTCAACGTCTTTATTAATGACCTGGGATGGATTGCACCCTCAGCAGTTTGTGGATGACACTAAGCTAGGGGGAGAGGTAGATATGTTGGAGGGCAGGGATAGGGTCCAGAGTGACCTAGACAGATTAGAGGATTGGGCCAAAAGAAATCTGATGAGGTTCAACAGGGACAAGCATAGAGTCCTGCAATCGGAATGGAAGACTTCCACACATTGTTACAGGCTGGGGTCCGAATGGCTAAGGAGCAGTTTGGCTGAAAAGGACCTGGGGATTACAGTGGATGAGAAGCTGAATAGGAGTCAACAGTGTACCCTTGTAGTCAAGAAGGCGAATGGAATATTAAGTTGCATTAGGAGGAGCACTGCCAGCAAATCTAGAGAAGTGATTATTCCTCTTTATTCGGCTCTGGTCAGGCCACATTTGGAGTACTGCATCCAGATCTGGGGCCCCCATTATCGAAAGGATGTGGACGCATTGGAGAGGGTCCAGCAGAGGGCAACCAAAATGATTAGGGGGCTGGAGCACATGACCTATGAGGAGAGGCTGAGGGATTTGGGCTTATTTGGGCTGCAGAAGAAGGGGGATTTGATAGCAGCCTTCAACTTCCTGAAGGGAGGTTCCAAAGAGGCTGGAGAGAGGCTGTTCTCAGTAATTACAGATGGCAGAACAAAGAGCAATGGTCTCAAGTTACAGTGGGGGAGGTCTAGGTTTGATATTGGGAAAAACTATTTCCCTAGGAGGGTGGTAAAGTACTAGAATGGGTTACCTAGGGAGGTGGTGGAATCTCCATCCCTAGAGGTTTTTAAGTCCTGGCTTGACAAAGCTCTGACTGGGATGATTTAGTTGGGATTGGTCCTGCTTTGGGAAGGAGTCTGGACTTGATGACCTGAAGTCTCTTCCAGCCCTATGATTCTACATTAAAATTAGGCTTTGATGTTAAAAAAAATTAAATTGTAAACCAAGCAGGCACAATACTGTGTGGATCCAGAATTTAAAGCCAGTGATAGTTGTTCTGATTCTAGTACTGCATATCAAGCACAAGATACTATATGTTTAAATTCACAATTAACAGCATGTGAATGGAGTTACTTTGGAGAACAAATCATGTCAAACCAATCTGATAGCTTTCTTTAATAGGATAACAAGTC
>CM057845.1:138309505-138343923 GCA_030068395.1 Apalone spinifera | reverse complement strand
CCCCCCCCCCCCAAAATGAGATACACTTTCCTGACAAAAAATTAAACACAAATACAGTGTAATAAGTCTTCAAGTATACCCAATCAGGGTTTTTTCCCCTGGCAATACTGATATCATGAATACACATACAAAAATGATATCCTATCACACACAGTAGGATAGTGAACAGTTATAGATTCATCCAAAAACTTCATCTTGACAGGTTCTTAGGTCTAGGGTTGCCAGGTTCCGGTTTTGAACTGGACAGTCCAGTATTTGAGCTTTCTGTTCGGGAAACAAATTGAGAAAATATAAATGAGAAAACAGAAGTGTCCGGTATTTTCTAAATAAGATGTAATGTAGATTGTGATATAATGTAAAGAGCGTCCTGTATTTTTGTTGAAACCATCTGGCAACCATACTTGGGTCCCCTAATGCAATGGTTTCCCATCGCCGGTCTGCAGACAGGTGCCGGGCTGCAGCACACTGCCAGGCCACACCCGTACCTTGATGATTGGCTTGGCAGGAATCTAAGTTACCTGTAAGCTGCTAATGAGCCCCACCCAGAGGTTTAGGGCTGCAGAGCTGAGAGTTCTGGCTGGGGAGGAGCACTTCCTCAGCAGCAGAAGCACCCTAATCCAGACAACAAGCATGCTGGTAGGGAAGGGGACAAAAGAAGGAAGGAAGGAGTGAGTGAGTGGCTGGCATGGGGGAGGGAGGGGCAGCAGAAGAAAAGGGAGTTTGGAGTGTGCAGTAGATGTGGGAGAGGAAAGATTTAATTACAGCGATAGGATTACAGCAGCTGGGTTTGCCTGCAGCTTCCTGTGGGGAAACCCAGCATGTTCCTCTAGCTTCCTGCTCTGGGAAAGAGGCAGCAGATTGCGTGGGGTAGGTTGGGGAAATGAGGAGCAGTGCTGGAGTCTGTGTAGTGAGACAGGGACAGAAGGGAGTTTGGGGTGACTCACTTCCCTTTGGGCTGCAGGCAGCAAGAGTCAAACCCTGTCTGTCTCAGCACAGCAACCCTGGCTGGGCTGCAGACATAGCATTTTCTCTTGTGCTGAGCTGGAGCAGATTACATGGGGGTTAGTGAGGTACGGTGTGTATGTGTGTGTGCTGGTATCTATGCAGTGAGATGGGAACAAAGGGGCATTTGTTTGGGGTGTTTTAACTTGCTTCCATCTGGACTGCAGGTACCAAGAGCCAGACTGTCTCAACACAGCAGCCCTGGTTGGGCTGCAGACATAAGACTCTCTCTGGACTGGGGCAGACTGTAAAATTTCAGGTGGGTTAAAAGCTTTAAGGTACTTTTGAAAATAAAAGGCTTAGCACATGACACCTGCATGATTACATTTCAAACAAAGTTTACATAAGTGTTAATGGCTTAAAAGAACCCTTTCCTTTCTTATCTTAACAGATTTTTTTTTTTAGTGTTGTAGATATCTGCAAATTCTGATCCAAGGACATGTATTGTGTGTATACAGCGGCAATGTAAAGTAGCACGTGACCTCTTCAAATTAATTACCATATGAATTTGCAAATAAAATATTACTGCCAAAAGTTTGTGAATGGGTTTGCCAGTTCGCGGTGTAAAAGAGTTTGGGAACTACTGCCCTAGGGTAGGGCAAAAAAAAGCGGTGACCGCCATTATGCAAATGAAGCACGGGATATTTAAATCCCGGCTTCATTTGCAATATCGACATGCCTAATTTACATCCCTTCACTGAAAAAGGGATGTAGTTTAGACGTAGCCCTAATGGCTTGGTTATATCACTATTCATGTTTGCCCTTCATGTAAAGAAATTAGTACACAAATAGACTTTATATACAAATACTTGGTGATTTGCCATATGGCCTTGCTTTTCCAAATTTTAGAGAAAATTATGTGTTTTATTCCTCACTTGAAGTCAAAGAAATCAAATTTCTATAATTGTTACTTAAAAACTCTGGTGCATTTCTATATTTTCATTAGTTTTCAAACCCCAATGGTCAACTAACGTAATAATCTGTAAAAGAAGGATCAAACAAAACAAAACATTTTACAATGATCTTTTCCAGATGGCAAAACCTTATAAAATCAGCTAGCATGAATCTCAGACTTCTGATCAGTAGCAACCTACAATATTCCAGTTGTGTGTCACTTCCCCACATAAGTTAGCAAATTCTGTCTTTATATCTATTAATATTTTTTCTACCTGATCACTCCATTACCACTAACTATGAAGAAAGTAGTGAGAACAAGTGTAAAAAATAAAAAAAAATAAAAAACCGTGAGGCATAATTTTATAATTATAACAAGGCTTGTCCTGATGTTTGAGGACTAACTCCTCATATTGCTGCATCCTCCAAATGAAATGAAAAAGTAGCCCAGTATTGCTTTTTTTTTGGCCCTCAGGAAATGAAATGACTGTTTTCAATAATGCTGGGTACGAAGTAATAGACGAGCAGACAATATTTAGGAAAAAAAAGTATATAAAGGGTTACTCTGCTCACAGGATGCTATTTTGGGAATAATTTTCCATCAATTATTTTCATATTGTTAATTTCGGAAATTTTGTTTAGGAAAATAAAAAGCTAGCTATTGCAGCTGAGCTGTTAGGAAAATCACACATCTTTCAGTCCTGCCACATGACAGCCTTCATGTGGACAAGCATCTAATCCCCACATTACCCCTTCTCAAACTCGTTTCCTTCACAGTGATGAGAATTACCCCATCTTTCAATGATCAAAAATGAATGGTTTGAACAATGAACACCAAGATAAAATGCTTTGCAGAACTATACTTAAACTAGACTGACTTCAAGGTTACTTATCACAGGTTTTCAGTAGCTTTGCCCCCCCAAAACAAGGGGCAGGCAGAAGCCTGCCACCTTCCTGCAATGCAGCAGGAGCCTCCTTGGGCAGGCTCGCTGCATCCCTGCATGCTGCTCAAAACAACTGGCTATGGGGTCATGTGCTCTCTGAGTGTGGGACTTTCCCCTGATGCCCCTGCCACTAGCACAATCTCACTGCTTCCATTGGCCATGCTTTGGACGTAGTGTGTACAGAGGACCTCCCCGCCAGGAGTGTGCAGCACTCAGCGAGCACGGTGCTCCTGCAGCTGGCAGTTGTGAACAGCATGCAGAGGGGCAGCAGGCAGGGAGCCTGCCTGAGAGTCTCACTGGGTTGCTGGATGGGAGCTGCCCAAGGGTTGCTGGATGGGAGCTGGGAGCTCAGCCTCCCAGCCAGAGCCTGCACCTGGCACCTATTCCTCCTCCCACATCCCAACTCCCTGCACCAGGGTCACAAACCAAACCCTCTGTGCCTCTATTCCAGGTCACACTCCAATACCAGACCCTGCATCCCCTTCTGTACCCCAATCTCCTGCCCCAGGATTCCCTCCTTCACCCAAATTCCCTCCCAGATCCCACACCCTCTACTACACTCTAATCCCCTACCCCAAGCTTCCTTCTGCACCCAACCTCCAAGACCCCTCTCTTCCTCCATTAATATCATGAAAGAGTGTGGCCTTACCCACTTACCAAATTCTGGAGATCCTAATATAAAAAAAATTATTGTCCAATTCTCCCCAAGACCTAACAAGCTATTTCTTTTGTAATCTTGGGTGTGGGGGGGGGGTGTTTTTTTAAGAGAGAGACAGAAAGAGAGATAAAGAGATGAATGGGAGAGAACCACAGGGGGTTTTGCTCCTCATTTCTATAATTCAGTCACCTTTTCTTATGCTTAAATTTAATGCTCTGAATAGTGAGTTCTAAAATGCCTACCCTGTTGTGGCTGGAGTAATTATCCATATGGTAATTTCTGCTCCTGGAAGTGACCGGCATGTCCCTGCAGCCCCTGAGAAAGGCAGAGTAGGGGTCTCCACATGGTGTCCTTGCCTACAGACACTGCTCCTATAGATCAATAACAGGGAACTGTGGCCAGTAGAAGCTGTGGGCTCAGTGCCTGTAGATGAGGGGCAGCACATGGCCCCATGGAGCCATTGCTATACATGCCAGCTGCTTTCAGGAGTGGTGCAGAGCCAGGGCAGGAGTAAGCCTGCCTTAACACCACTGCTCCACCACCTGGAAGCCACCTTAGTTAAATGGTGCCCAGACAGAGCCTGCTTCCTGAACTCCTGTCCCAGCCCTGAACCTCCTCCTGCCCCCAACCTCCTGCCCCAGACGTGAGTCCTCCCTGCACCCAAACTCCTTCCTAGAGCTTGCACACTGATCCCCAATCCCCCACCGTTGGCTAAGCCCTGAGCCCCGTCCACACTCCAAACCCCTTGGCCCAAGACTAGAGTCTACACCCCAAACCCCACTCCAGCCTCGTGAAAGTGGGTGAGGCCTTGAAAAAGGGGTGGAGCAGGGGCAGGGCCTCAAAGAAGGGGTAGGAAGGAAGTGGGGCAAGGGTATTTGGGTTTGAGCTAGATCTTACATTGCACTTAAATTGAAAAAATGATCTTGTAGTTAAGAAAGTTGGAGTTGGCTGGTTTTATCACTGCCCTAGATAAAATTCCAGCTGGGAGCAAGGAGGTTGAGTCAGATAAGAAAGAGGCGTTAGATCTGCATTTTAGCAGGCAATATGTTTCTTCACGTTTCCTTTCCTTAACAAAAACTGACCATGTGACAGATGATGGCCCATCAACTTTGATGACACCGGGCCAGAGTGTCCTTGGTCTTTGAGAAACAGGTTTACCTACTTCATGGCAAACATACTTCAGTCAGGACTTCAGGTTACGTTCTTAAGTTTACTTATGCTTAAGACTGCAATTCTGTTATGGCTGTTGCAGAAATCATGGATTTCATGACTTTCTGCAGCCTCCATGACTTTGCAGCTGCAGTGACCAGTGCAGCTAGCCATGGAGTACCCAAGTAACTAGTTCCAGGGCTAGCCACATGCAGTCCCATGGTGGCTTGTCCTGTGGCAGCTGTTGGGACACTCCTTAAGCTGAGAGTGGCTGGCCTGCCACAGGAACAGATCCTGGGCAGCTAGCCCCAGGCTGCCTGAGCAGTGGCTGGTACCACTGATCTTGGAGCCACCAGAGCAACAGTGGATCCAACCATGTACCACTGCACAGGCCTTCACAAAAAGAGTCGGTAGGGCCTTGGAACAGTGCACGGATAGGGGCAGTTAGTTCCTGAGTGCCTCGTCCTCCTCCCCAGGAGCTGCCAAGTCTTAGTCAGGATATTTCTATTAAAAAGAAAAAAGTCAGGGACAGATCACAGGCATGATTTTTTGTTTATTACCCATGTCCTGTCTATGACTTTTACTAAAAATACTCATGACTAAATCAATCAGTCTTACTTATAATATGGTTACATACATTTCACCATGATTCTCTTGACAAGCAAGTTATTAGTTTTCAAACAACACCTCAACAAGGTATATATTGTACAACAATTATTACAGTAACATGTAGGGTGTGTATACAGAGATTCATTCCATCATACAGACATTGGAAAGAACATCCACAAATATTAAAATGCAAATAAAAAGTTAGCCTCACATTGGGGACAGTGGAAAGGAAATCAGTGGAAAAGTGGCCTAGACCTTTTCATGCATTCCTGGAAGATACTGCAAGACACTGCCATGTATAATAGCTCTCTCAACCACATTTGTTGTAGCACCCTGAGATGTATGCTAGTAGATGCCCACTTGATACTAACTTTCACCTCTATCATTTTCTTTCCTTTTGTGTCTCAATATTGACTCCATTTCCATCTTACTCTTCTTTTTCCTCCTCAATTTACACAGCACAATAATAAATTGACAGTCTGACCTAAAATTTTCTGTTTTTTTTTCTTAGGGGAGGGACGGGGGGGAGTCAGAACAATGGATCTATTTCCCTTACATTTTTCAAGTGTACTTGTGGTGTGTGAAGTGATTGTAAATGTTAGCATTGTTTAATTGTTGTTCATTAATATTCCCCATATCAATTATGTTCTGCTTAACAGGTCATTTCCCCAGCATTGTAAAGAGCAGAGCTGGAAATGCAGCTCAAATTCTGAGCGCCAACATGGGTTCCTTTCATTATCACAGACATCTCCAGTAATACAGGCTAAAAGCCAAACTGTACCCTCAGGTGTCATATGTGCAGTTTCATTGTTTTCATATAACTGATTCAAATTCCAATTTGGTGACAATGTACAAAAATAAATCTAACGTACTCCCTATTAGTTGGATTGACTGCAGTTGAAAGGAGGGGAAAAACAGTAAAAATAAGTTATTCTGTCACTACAGTAAGATGATGTGCGCGAACATACAAGAGGACTAATTCTCTTAAATAGGAAAGTTACCATTTTAATCAGTCACTTTATAAAGACTTGCACATTAACATTTCTTGATCATCATTACATAAGCCTATATTGAGTATATTCTTTCAACTGACTATCCAATATGCTCTTCCCTATACTGTCGTAATGTTTTGGAGAAAAATTATAAGGTATGACTAATGTGATAAAGTTAAGATTAGACTTCAGGGTTTGTGGCATTTGTAAAAACAATAGGCAAGATTCTGAGCTGATATATACCATTGAAATTATGCCAGTTTACATCAGCTAAAGACTTTACTCAATAGCTAATACTTTAAAACTTATGAACTTGTAGAATTTCTTATCTGTGATAAGAAAAGGTTGGTAAATACTGGTTATGTTTGTTTTGTCTTTAAGACTAACCATGAACAGGAATGACAAGACAGAGCAAGAAAAAAAAATCTTATTAATAAAAGAGTCAGAAGACTTATTTTCCTAATTTTCCTTTTTGTATGGAATCTACGTATGGTATATTAAAGTATCTACTAGTATGTACTGTCAATGTAGTTCAACAGGATTTGGTTAAACAAAAACTGTGGAAATAGAATTCTACAAAATTAAGATTTTTAACAAGCAGTGTTTTATAGTGTATTTTTAAACACATTTTCATTCTAAGTTCATAACTGTCACATGCAGAAGAACACATCTCAAAAAACATGTGGTTTTCTTTTTCATTAGTGTTACTCAAATTCTTCCCAAGGGAAATTCAATTTCTTTACAACCATCCGCTTATGTTGATCATAATAATATATTATAATCTTAGATTATCAGTGGATATTTGAACTAGAAAAATAAGACTCTATTGAGACCACTTCCATTTTCTAGTTCAAAGCATTCTTAAGAAATTCCCCATGGGAGACTTTTTAATGCCTTCCACCTTATCCTCTACTACAGGTTTAATAAAAATTGGTTTCCACAGGTCACTGTTCTCTCCCTCGTCACTAATTTTTCCTTGTTTAAAATGGCTGGTGGTGCTCCTTGGATTGATTAGGTCTACCACAACATACTTTAGTCTAGTGCTTCAGATAGAAGTATTATGGGCTGTCAGGAGTACATTAAGGTTTTCCACCTGCCACTTCAGAACTCAGTGTTATGGATTTGCTAACATTCTAACCAGATATGAATTTATTTTAGGTTATTTTTCCACACTTTTGCCTTCTCCTTCCCTTCCCCCATCATTGTTTTTCTTAGAAACTTTTCCTTTCAGAGACTTCCTACAATATTTCATCTACTTTAAGTAGCCACACAAGAAAAAGCAGCTGTTTTACCCTTGTGTCTAAAATAATGGCTTGATGGTCAGATCTTTTTCTAGCTCCACCATCTGCAACTGGTTCTATTAGTGTCATGGCTACTTTTAGACAGTGAGGTAACTTTCTAAAATACTCACGGATAATGGCAAAATATACATAGAGCCAAGATCTATGCTTAGATTCCACATTTTAGTAGTGTATTTTTCTTCTAAACTCTCTGAAATGTAGATTAATGCTCTCTCCGTTTCTGCTCAGTTGATAATACAATGAATTAAGTTTATTTATCCTGTATTGGTCATTTTATATCACGGTCAACTTCCATTTCAACCATCATCATCTGTCCCTTCTGTTTCTAATAATTTTTTCTCACAGTGAAAATTCAGCACATTATTGTATTACAAAATTCTGCATTAAGCAACTTTTCAGCACCTAAAATGTTCACATATAAAGCCTAATACTTTCAACAGCAATTTTAGAACAAGCACTAACTAGGAGAAATCAAACTCCACAATAGCGGAAATCCCAGATCTGAGACACTGATGATTTTATATATTTGGGCTCACCATTTGCATTAATAAAATCTGCCACTACATCTGTTGGGTGCATAGGTGCCAATCTTTTCTATTGACACTGGGCAGGTGGAATGAAACTGCAGTACCAGCATAGCTGTGTTAATTGAATACCAACTTCAGAATTTCTTCGGGGGGCATTGCAATGCTGGCAGAACTACCTAAAAACACAAATGTCCATGTTGACAAACAAATTTAATTACAAAACAGGACAGCTGGTGAAATTTTAATTTTAGCTATTTCTTTCTGTGAAGCACCACATACACCTAAAAGACCACATTCAAATGTTGAAAATCTTTCTAGATATATACAAAAGTTTTTCTTGTGGGACAACAAAGTGACATAATCACTAGCCCGGCAGGGATCAGCAACCTATGGCTCCTGAGCAGCAGCAGCACTGAAGATAAGCTGCTGTCGCTGAGATGTAGCCGACTGTACCTCCAGCAGCTGCCACATGGTGGGCAGCTGCCAGAGTTTTGAATCATGGTCATCTGGCCTGGGCCTCACCCACCTCACTCTCACCAGCTGCTGAGGGTAGAGTGGGCGCAGCCCAACAAGGGGCTTCGGCGCCACCCCCTCCCTTGACGCAGCTGTAGGGAAGGCCTAGGGGAGAGTGCAGGGCCTGGGCCTCGTACCCCCTCCATTCTGGCAGTGGGAGGAGGGGGGAGAGATTGTGGGGCCCAGAAAGGAGCCTAAGCCCCACCCCCCCCTCCTGGCAGCCAGGGGCGGGGAGACCATGAGGCTTGGCACGGCCAGGGAGGGTGGTGGGGGACAGCCAGGCTACGGTAGCGGGGAGAGGAGGAGGCTTGAGCTGCAAGACCTCCCCCCTTATGGGGGGGAGACGGAGCCAAAAGGACTTCCCCCCCCCCCTTGTGAGAGAGTTGCATGGCCGAAGGGAGACAGCTGAGCCAGCCATGGCCTCAGCCCTGCCCAACCTCCCAGCAGCTGGGGCAGGGGAGGACTGGGGCTGGTCTGACTTAGGGAGGGTGGGGTGAGGGGCAGAAGGGGGAGGCAAGCCAGGGCAGGCCAGCCAGGGCTGTATTACCTCAGCCTGGCCCTCCTCGGCAGCTGGGGGGCAGAGCTGGAGCTGCCTACCCCAAGGGAGGGGGATTGATGAGCATAGCAAGCAGGGGGCACCACCCCCCTAGTGATAATTCAACAAGACAAAACTAGGCTAGCTATTGCTGGCACACGGTAGATTGAAAGAGCCAACCAAAAAAAGAAGATAGAGTATGCGCACATGTGCAGCAGGGAAGGTTGGGGGCTTCCCCACCGTACTTAAAGAGATGACTATTTTCAAAATACCTTTTAAGTTTTAAGCAGATAAATGCTGGATGTCTTTAAAAGTTCACTACCTAGTACAGTTGAGCCCATCACTTTGAAAGGTTCACTGTTGGCACAGAAGTGAGTGTCCTGGCAGTGTCCCTTTGAAGAGAAAATGTCATCAGCAGGATGACAGACAACACGACTGCTCAAACAGCCCCCAACATGCTACCAAGCAGCTGAGCAAGTGTAACAGGAAAAGGTGAAAGATTAATATTTTCCAAAACGAAGTACACAATACCTGAAAAAGCGGTTCTTAATTTAAAATAGTCATTTGTTATCAATATTTCATTCCAAATAGCCTTCCTCTCAGCACCACTCCTTTCTTGGATGATAGCAAGCAGGTGCTTCCACAGCAGGTGACATTGCCACTCTTACACTGGTCAGCAGGAGATCCTCTGTGGGAGGAGGGGGGAGCTGCTCCTTCCGTTTCAATCGGCAGATGATAGTCCTGTTTGCATTCTACTCATCTCTGCTGCTCTATTTTGAAGCCTAGGGAAGTCACAGACTACATATCTTTCAGAAGTCGGTGTCATGTGCTGGCAGTCCTGTAATGGGCTTTTATTTCTGAGGTCATCACAGGGTCTTGCTTTGTAGATTTTAAGACCAGAAGGAGACATTGGATCACTTAGTCTGATTTTTATATACCAAGGGCTGATAAATTTCATTTGGTACCCAAGGATAGAGCACAATCATTTGTATTTGGCTAAGGCATCCCATCTTGATTCGAAGCCGTAAAGAGATGGAGATGTTTCCTTGGTCATTTTTCCTAACAGTTACTCACCCTCACTGTTTAAAAAAATACTTCCACTTGTTAGGTTACCTGAAGATGGAATTTAAAAGATGGATAATTCACATTCTACCTCCACTGAATTCTCTCAGAAAAATAGGAAGAACTATAAGAAAGAAAAGCGTCCAGAAAACTGGTGTCACACACCACTTTTCCAAACTTCCAAAGCCAACAACATGCCAGAGAAGAATATAGTCCTCACAGGCAAGAAATCTACAGAAGCTCAGAGCTCCAGCAGGCACTTCTCTTAGGGTAGAAGCCTCAAGCCCCACCACTCTGCCACAGGGCAAAAACCTCAAGCTACCCCTTTCCCCACACCAGATGGAAATGGGAGATGTGTTGGGCTCCACAAGCTGCACTTTTAAATGTAAGAGAGCCACTTGCAGTTCACCAGACACATTTTGTTGTGACAAGTGCAAACAGAATTCACATTTTTTAACTTAGTGACAAACCTGCTATTTGTGCGACAAAATGAATACTGCTTAAAATATTGATAGTCTTTTCCTCTCTATATTTTACTTGAATACACAGTAACTGAATTAAAGTCTCATGTAATTTTCTTCATTAATATTTAACAAATCTTCACAAAAATATTTCTACATATTTTCTGCCCAAACTACTAATTTTCCTCTTGAATAAATCCTGCATCTTACAGCTACCACCCATCACCATGGAAAAAAAAAATAGCAAAAAGGTCTAGGATGCCATAGTGTAGATGAAGTAGAAGCAACAGTTCAATGGGTTATATCTTCTGCTTTGGGTAGTTTTTGATAAATTGAGATGCATAATCTAACTTGTGTATAACATTTCTGATGGATACAATTATTTTACGAGATTTCTAGCTGTAACATTATTTGAAGATTTCTTCTTACTATGCCTACTATAGATTGTAAACATCAATAAAGAATGTACATTAATAAAAAACACAGCACTTAGGGCTGGAAATCACTGCCTTTGTGAGTGGCAATACAGCACTTTAAGAATTAGCATGGTAGAATTTATCAAATGAAAAACTAGAACAGGTTCACAAGAACACATAAGTGCCAATAGATAAATGTGTGGTGATCAGTCTTTTGTGCAAATATACTGTCACTGAAACTTTTACTATAAAGGCAAACTGTTTTTAAGTTTTTGAGCACTAAAACATCAGTGCTCAGATACAAAGGGGACAGGTGCTACATAAAATGCCAGACAGGACAAATTACATTTATGTTTTAAAGTATTTAAAGCATTTAATACTTTAAAACAGCTGTTCAGATATAAACCAAGGATATGAATCAGGTATGTAAACAATATCTGACAAAACGTTTCAATAATTGGGTTGTTTAATAATTTTGGTAGAATATTCTCACATGGCATGCAGGATAGCATTTTAGTATAGTATTTTCATTGCGATATTGCTATATAATACGTTGAAAGAGTTAGTCTTCCTCCACATTAGCTTACTGAGCTTCCCTGCGTATCATATCAGATCCTAAGCAGTTGTTTGGTTTTTAAGTAAAATTTCTAAAGGCGAAACTTAATTCGCTGGATGTCAGCATTAACGTAAAGCAAGTTTTCAATGAACTGAAGAAGATTCAATTAGGAATCAGAACATTTCAATGTTGGGAAGGGTGACAAATGTATTTTATGTGTTTATATGCAAACACTGCAGATAAAAATCTCATTGGGTGCGTAAGAAGCACCTAAGTAGGTTAGGTACTTAACTTCCATTGCAGCCAATTAAAGTTAATAGCTGTACAGTTTTAACAGTATTATAAAAACTGCAATTTGAGTTGAGTATTTAGTAAGAAAATTAAAGAAGTCTTACTATTTTTATTTTATTTCTGTGAATTTTAGAAAGTTCAGGATGACTAATTATATAAACAGATACCCTAAAACTAGAATTCGTTGTCTAAGTAAAAATCAGAAAAATATTTTTTGTAAAATATACACTGAGAACATCCCAAATTTCCCATCAACCAAGAAAAAATAGTTGTTAATTGGAATGGGTTGGTGAGTCAAATATCTCCAACACTTGTTGGGACTTTTCCCTCTGAATATGGCACTTTAGAGCCATTTTCATAAGCTTATTGGGAAAAAAGTACACACACACACACAAAGCAGAATTTTACTCCTAAGATTTGAACTATAATTTGACAAAATAAAGTGAAAGTTATAAAACTATGCACTTTATACTGTTTTATACAGTTCACCATATATCACTCTGAGTGCCCAGGCACTTTCTGTGTATTGGTTTGCAAGAATACTTACAGGAGGGACAGTAAGTATGCTATTACCGAGTACCCTGGAAGTGACTAGATATGAACTTTACAGGCTTTGTCATTCCTATGTGTGGGATAAGGCAAGTAGAGACTGTATTATATTACATACTAGAGAGTAGTATTATTATATTAGCTAGTGGTACTCGAAACTTTCAAAAGTACTTAAGTGATCTAGGAGTTTACAGCTGTTCTGAAAAATGGAACTTAGGCTCTTTTCAAAAGTTTCCCCCATTATCACTAACACTGCATATTTGTTATCAGCACATATTTCAGCTGTTCGAGACCCAATTTTTAAAAGCTTATCTAATTTTGTTATTTTAAAAACTGAAGAGAGCAGACTAGTGATCAGTAAATGGATACTTTTATCTTATTCATTCAAATGGCAATAAGACTTCTAGTGGCACTGTTTATTATTTTTTTTCTAATACCAGCTGTAACTCAGTACTGTAAAAGTGATAGATTACATTAATATAGTAAGGGCATATTGTCTATGCCCTGTTAAAGCTTGTGAAAGTATTAGATTGGCAACTTGAGAGAAAGGTTACTTACTTTATGTCGACGTTTTGTAACTAACCTCAAATAGCAGCCCAGAATCAAACACATTTCAAAGCAACATGAAACTGGTCAATAGATGGCTACATAGACCAGCAAAATTTATATATTCTTACAACTGCACATCCAGTAAACATTTATGGAAAATTTATTAGCTAAAATTCACTAATTGGAACTGTCATCTTCATGTTCTTCTCCCCATGTTAGATATATGTGTGAGAGTGAAAGAGAAACATTATCTCTGCAATGCATGCAAAACTACATAATAGCAATGTTTTAAAAAAAACCATTTATTTTTGTCAACATGTAACTGCTGAATTTTTTAGTTGTTACACATTTGCACGCAGGTGAACAGGCAAATAGGGATGTTTGATATTGTATAATTGAACAGTCATGTAAATGCATGAAAACTTAGAAGTTACATGACTATTTGATACGCCACGGGGGTGGGGCCAGCAGCCAGTGAGCTCCTGGCTCCACTCCTGGGTAGCCCTTGCCACACTGCACTGCTGCCACTGGATCAGAGGCAGCAGTGTAGGGAGGCAGGCGGGAGCCGGTAAGCCAGGGGACCCAGTTTACAAATCAGCTCCCCACATAGACCGGATACCTGCTGCCTTGCACTCCCAAGGTGGCAGCAGCCCCTGTCCATCGGAATCCAGCTCAAAGGCTGCTCCACAGGGAGCTTGGGAGATCCCGGGTTGCCATGGACACAGGCTGCTTCAGGGCAGCCTCCGTTGCCCTCCACCCCGTGCTGATGCCTCTGATAGAGGCAGCAGTTTGGGAGGAAGGGGGAAGATAGGTGGCACCACAGTCGGTGCTGCGGTGAACCAGCTTTTAAGCCAGCTCTCCTCAGCACCAGCTCATGCTGCCCCTCCTCACTGCCTCAATAAGGAGGTGGCGGGTGAGAACGGGCAGGTCTTCGGAGCCAGTATGCGTAGGGAGCCTGCTTGAAAGCCAGCTCCCCGTGCCTATCAGCTCCAGCCTATTCCCTCACCTTCCACACTACTGCCTATCAGAGGCAGCAGCATGGGATGGGAGGTGGCAGGCAGATCCAGTGCCCAGAGCCAGCTTCTCAGGGTAACTGGTTCCTGTTCTCACCCCCCACACCTGCTGCAGGGAGAGGCTGCAGTGCACAGGGCTCCTCATGAGCTGGCACACACAGGGAGCCAGCTTGAAAGCCAGCTTCTTGTGTGTACTGACTCCTGCCTGCCCCCGATTCCTCCTGCAGTGCAGGGTGGTGGGCAGGCAGCTCCACAGGTACATAAAAGCCATCTCACCCCAAGCACTGGCTCCTACCTGTACCCCCCCACCCCACCCCAATACAGCGGCCTCTGATACAGAGGCAGCAATGTCTGGAGGTAAGGGGCAGTGTGGGCAGCTCCATAGATCCGGTATGCACTGGGAGTCTGCTTGAAAGCTGGCTCTCCACGGGCACCAGCTCCTGCCTCTGATACAGAGGCAGCAAGGAGTTGGGGGTATGTAACCATTAGGATTAACTGATGAGACCAGATTTATTGGTTAATTGTATACATAAATACACGCTAACATCCCTAGTACATACAGTTAACATTTGAAATATAGTTGAAGCCCTTCTGCTGACTTCTGAAGGAAAAATCCAATCTGGAATTTTTTTCTGTTCTTAACAGCCCATGATAAATGAGCTCCAAATTTCAAGATTCCAGCTCAGTGGCAAAATTGGGTCTACCAATCATTTATTACAAGTGTCTGCAATATTCAGATGCAAAGAGATGATTAAGATGACAAATAACTGTAGTTATTTAAAGACCTCTTCCAGACTAATTTGTCAGATGAATTTCAGTATACAAAGAGTAAGAGCTCCCATGAAATACTGTACTACCAGTAGCTATACAAGGCTTCTACCTCATTTTAAATCTAAAGAAACAGAACCCAAGAATCAGAACTTTGTTCAAACAAAATATCCTTGAAAAAAGTGTGCATTTATGGGATTTACTTTAGCTCAGAAATGTGTATAATTCTTTAATCACTCATTTATGATATGTCTATTTGTTCGTATACACACAAATTAAACAAAACCCCATATATGTAGCATCTAAAATGTAGAGAAATAAAATATTTCCTACATTGTTGACATGGCATTAAGAACTATTTGAGGCCAATACTGTGTTCTTATCAGATACCAGTTAGTCTTCCATAACAGTCAAAACAGGAGTTTGGTTTTTCTTTGCCTTAGTCTGCTTAGGGTCTCATGAGACTGTGTCTGTCCTGCAATTTGTGCCACCGTGCCTACACTTCTATTTTTATATCTTCCCGCTCCAAGGTAGTCAAAAAGCCATTTTCTTTTATCCAGTCCAGTGTCACTTACCATGTCACTCATTACATCACAAATAAGAGACACATCACAACTTTTGTCACACTTGCTCTACACAGGTAAAGGAAAGTATTACCAGACAGAATGTTCCTACTTTTCCACATCAAGGTACAGGATGATCTGACTGATAGGATTTCAGTCACTCATTAGCTAATGCCAAGCATCACCGAGTTGTTCATTTTGCCAAAGGATGACCACTGGTATCGTCCAACAGTGCAGCTTCATTCTATAGACCTGCTATTTCTGATCAAATTGTTAAATGGAGAATGACTGCCTACTTAACTAATGTGAAAGATCCGTTTATATAAGAATCATTTTACGTCTTGTGAGCTTACCCTGACACAAGCTATTAGAAAATAAAGTTTGAGAAAAAGAGTTTCTGTAGGTCCCGTCTCACTCTAGCTAAGGCTATATCTACACTAAGGACTTTACAGCAGCACAACAATACTGCTACAGTTGTGCCACTGTAAGGTCCACTGTGTAGCTGCTCTTTGCCCACAGGGGAGATCTCTCCTGCTGGCATAATTAAGCCACCCACACCAAGAGGTATGTAGGCAGGAGAGGCTCTCCTGATGCCATTGCGCTGTCCACTGACTTTTGTCAGCGAAACTTATGTTGGGCAGGGGGTGCATTTTTCCACACCTTTGAGCAACAAAAGTTTTTCTGTCAAAAGTGTTACTGTAGACAAAGCCTAAATACCTGTTGCAAAGTATGTCACATAGGGATGTTAGATATCGTATAACTGAATAGTCATGTAACCACATGAAATCTTAGCGGTTACATGACTATTCGATAGTCCCTAGGGGCAAAGCCAGTAGCCAGTGTACTCCGGCCCCACTTCTGGGGAGCCCACTATCAGAGGAAGCAGCATGGGGTGGCAGGCAGGAGCCGGTCTCTGAGAGGAGCCAGTTTAAAAACTAGCTCCCCACACAGACCAGCTGCCTGCTGCCCTGTGCTGCTGCCTCTGACACTGAGGAAGCAGCATGGGGTGGTAGCAGTCCTTATAAATGAGGGGATCCAAACTCCCCATGGACAAAGGCTGCTCCGTGGGATGCAGAGCAGCAGGGGAAGGGACAGGCAGGCACATGGGAGCTGACATGCATGGGGAGCTGGCTTGAAAGCCGGCTCCCCGTGCCTATCAGCTCCAGCCTGCCCCCCTCACCCTCCACGTTGCTGCCTTTGCGACAGCTGTCACAGAGGGGTGGCTTAGAAAGAAACAACTGAATAAGAGTGTTATTAAGTTTGAATGCGTTTTCCTTGAAATCATTGCTGCCAGACCACAAGCCTGTTTCTCTTGTCAAGAGAAAGAAGATGTTTTCCTAATTAGTAATCTGTGACAGATATACTTCAAAAGCCTGTCCCATAAGCACATGAAAACAAATATATATAAGAGGATGTTGCGAAGAAAAATACGTAGACATCAAAAGATATTGTCAAAGTAAATTCAGCAATAATTCATGCCATCCTATGTAAAAAGACAAAAAAAAGCCAGCTTTAACTGGAAAACTCTGTACTAATGGTCAGAGCTTCTACTCAATAAGGAGGATGAATTTGGCTGGCCCTCCAATACCAGGGTGTCATGAAAACTGGATCCCAGAGCATCCATCAGGAGACATGCTTCAATGGATTCCCCAGACACAGCCTGGCTACACCACATCCCAAAGAGGACTGAGGTTCACATTTCATGTTAAATGTCTGCATAAATTCACTTTCAGCATTACTTTATGCTAATTCCCAGCAGATCTGGAGGGTGAATCATTCCACAGAAAATAGTACTTACCTATCTCAGCATTCTTTCCTGGCCATATTTTACTCTTCAAAATAAATGGAGCCCCAAATGGACAACCCAAAACTAATTTTAAACAAACAACTCTGGGGTTTTCCCCTTCTTTTACCTTGCTGCTACAATTGTAGATGGGAGGATATAGTATTTTGGAACATAATCTTATACATTATATTGTACTTTGTACTCTGAATAAATTGAAGTGCCAACAAAATATTTTATGCCATTGATTTTACATTAAAATAGCTTTCATAACTGATCAGCAGCAGAAATTCGTGATGAAAGAATGGAATTAATAATATTGATTACACATTGACCCACAAAGGGTTTACTAGTAATAAAACACCTAATTACTGGCTCTCACTAGACAGAACATAAAAATAAAGTACAGTTATTTCTGTAAGCAGTGCAAAATTTAAACTGGAAAGTAAAGAAAGCATTTACATTTTTCACTGCCTCTGAAACACCCCTCAAATGTTTACTTCTAGTTCAAAACCTCCAAGTTTCAGACATTAGCCTAAAATAATGGTTTTTTTGCTACTTTACATACACTGGGAGGCCTGACATTGGACACCTTCCTGTTATCAGACATCTTGTTTCATGAAGAGTTCTCTCAAAGTTTTATTTTTAATCTAGAAATCTTTATCTTTCATTCTGAATTTGCTATTCAGTGTCCCTGTCATATTGTCTCAATAGATAGATCAAGGCTGTTGTGATTATATTAATCTATATATATTTTTAGAGTGTCTCAGAGTTCATTTGCTCAAAAATTCCTCCTAAATGGTAACAGCTAGAGCCATCAAATTTGGTGCATAGCTTCCTCTTATCCTAATATAAAGTAAGGCTAGGATTTGGTTGTGCCAGGAAAATGGGAAATGGTGGGAATAGGACTGTTTTCCATAAAATGGAAAGGTGAGGGGGGGCACAAAGAAGGATGCAGTACTCACAGTGGTCACTGGGGGCAGCACGCGCAGGGGAGAGCTATATTACACCACAAAGGTAACTGGGGACAACTACATGACCAAGGGAGTGGCCAGCTGGAGCTTGTCATCTTGCCTGCCACCAGACCAGCTAAGTAGCTCCCCTGTCCCAAACCTTTCTTCCCCCAGCCCAGGGGTGGCCAACCCATTCTGGATAAGGAGCCAAGATATTAGTGGATCCAGCACGAAGAGCCGGGGCAATATGTAGAGAAAGAAAAGAAAGAAAGGCAAGAAGCACGTTTCTATGCTTTTTGGCCTCAGCAGGCTCCTGCCAGCCGCCGCCATATTGGAAGCACTGGACGGCTCCCCTGCTCTGGTGAGCACAGGGGAGCTGGGAGGCGGGGGGCCATTCTTAGGGGCACGGGGGTGGCTTTGTGAGCTGCACTGACCGGGGGGGGGGAGAAAAGGGGAGGGAAGGAGAGGGAGGAAGAGCTGCATGCAGCTCACGAGCTGCGGGTTTGCCACAGCAGCCCCAGCCCTTGGCTACAGTGCGGGGTGCGAGGGGGGGAAGGGTGGGAAGAGAAAAGGCCTCTGCCGGCCATGGGGGGGAGGGACGAAAAGGCCTCTGCCAGGTGGGACCCCCCCCAACCTGAACCTCTCCTCAAACCTCCATCCTGATCCCCCACATCCCTAGGCCCTGACCTGACCCCTGAAGACCCATCACCAACAGCTCTCTAACCTGAAGGACCCGTGCAATGCCAGGTACGTCTTCTAGAATTAAATATTTATAGAGTGGTTTTCATCAAAGTGCTTTGAGAACAGTAAGTAGTCTAAAATTCTGTGAGGGACTCATCCCCATTTTACAGATAAGGAAACAGAAGCTAAGCATCTTGCCTATGGCCAAAGAGACATTGGGTATGAAATCAGAACTTGTGAACTACTATCCTTTGCTAAATCATTGGACCAGTAATTCTCACACTTACTTACATGAGCCAATAAATTATTCAAGTGTCCTGGAAAACAGATTGGGTACTTTTATGAATTATCTAAGCTACTGGCTTTCAATCTTTTCTTCAGTGACAGACCCCTAAAAATCTTTGAATGGAGGTGCAGATCCTTTTGGAAATCTTAGATACACAGTAGATTGTCAGCGTTACAAATATCAGAGTTATGAGATGACCGGTCATCCAAACACTCATTTGCATCCTTCCAGTTCCAATCAAGCAGCAGCAGAGACAAAAATACAGTACAGAATTGTATCAGATGTTAAGTTTTTTAAATGAAAAGATTTGGCAAGGAAAAGAAAACTCTTTCCAAACTTTTTTCAATTTAAACTAAGATGGCTAAAAGCCACATTTTTCTTCTTCTTAGTTAAGTTTCAAAGCTGCATTAAGTTAATGGTCAGTTGTAAACTTTTAAAAGAACGTTTCGTCCAGCATTATGAACCATCTCCATTCCCGAAGTGGGAGAGTCTCAAAAGACTCTCCCTAGGCCTCAAAGAGGACACCAGCAGAAGAGAAGATTTTTTTTTTCTCCCCTTGCCCACGCACAGTAACGACTTGGCCGATGCGGCAGTACAGAACAGAATTTCCCCATATGTGGTTTGAAGAAAATGTGGTGGCAACGTGAGAAGTACCTGAACCCTGAAAGCATATTCAGGGCTGTCTGAATACCCTTCGGATTGTTCGGCTGAAAAATCAATTTTTAATCCTGAATGAGATTCAAGCCAGATTGTTTGCAGTCCTTCACTTTCTGTAACTAACTCATTTAGGATAGCTGTCAACATAATACATTCAGGATCAGCTTTCATTCAGTCCTGCATACACCTTTATTTAAAAAACACAATAAAGAATAATACAGAGGATAGGGTTGCCAGATGGTTTAACCAAAAATACCAAACACACTCACTCTCCCCCGCCTCCCCCCCCAAAAAAAAACAACAACAAAAAAAACCACCAAAACACCAGGGAAAAAATTCTGTTGAGAAAAAAAAAGGGGGGTGGGGTGGAGGGAGAGACCAAAGTTGTTGAGGAAAAAAAAAAAAAAAAAAAAAAGACCAAGAGTTAAGCATAAAAAAAAAAAAAAAACAAACAAACAAAAAAACACCAGGATTAAAACAACATTGCCCCTTTAAGAAAAGTCTTTAGGCTTTTTGCTGGCAGCCATCTTGTTTTCTTGATTGGAGCCAGAAGCCAGCTTCCTGGGGGCTAGGCCCGGTTGCTGAGTGTGTGTAGGGTTGCCAGGTGTCCAGTATTTTCGCCTCCTGGCAGGGGAAAAAGAAAATCAGAAAATACCGGACATTTTAGGTGGCCGGTATTTTCTGAATTTTTTTTTTTAAACCAGACAAAAGGCAAAAATACCGGACTGTTTGGGTCAATACCTGACACCTGCCAACCCTAACAGAGGATAATAATCTTGGCACAGACTGCAATCATTAGCAAGGAAAGAAACTTCATCAAGAAATAAAGACAACTAGAGAAAAAAATGGAGATTCTACTGGAGGGAGCTATTTCAAAAATAAGACCAAAAACAACAGTGAATAGCCAATTAGGTATGATCCTACAGAGTGGTAGTGAATGCAGGCATATCATCTTAGTCAATGGAGGAAGCCATCACCAGCAATGCAGAACCAGCACCTTCCACCTATAGTTACTAATGAATTCCAGGACCCCAATAAGAAAAATTGTAGTAATAGGTGGATGATTTTTTTCTTCCATCTTCCTTGTCAAATCCGCTATGTCCCTGTTCTTGTGGATGAAGACATATTGGGGAGACCAGGTGAGTAGCAAGATCATGCAGCTGACAGTAAGCTACTATGGTAAGCAAACCACGAAGTATTTAATTTAGGAATACACCATCATAATCATGCTGGGCTAACCAAGAAGTGCACTGGAAGTTAAGGGCTCAATCCTGATCCCCATGAAAGCCAGTTTTGACAAAGACTTTAAAACTCAGATTCATAGACTTTAAGGCCAGAAGAGACCATCATGATCATCTAGTCTGACCTCCTGCCCATTGCAGGTCACAGAACCTCACCCACCCACTTCTGTAACAAACCCCTAAAAGTTCTAAAAATCATGATTTGAAGACTTCAAGTTACAGAGAATCTACCATTCACACTAGTTTAAACCTGACAGTGAGCCAGGCCCCATGCTACAGAGGTGTCTGCCAATCTGACCTAGGGAAAAATTCCTTCCCGACACCAAATATGGTGATCAGTTAGAACCTGAACATGTGGGAAAGGATCCAACAACCAGACACCTGGGAAAGAATTCTCTGCAGTAATTAAGAGCCCTTCTCTTCCAGTAATCCATCACTAACCACTGAAGATATATAAAGGGAGCATAACAACACCTCAATAGAGAATTCTGTAGCATTACACTAAATCACTGCAGGCATTTACTGAGAATTATAATGGCTGATATTCTGTGGTAATAAGTTGTAGGGCTCAACATTTGATTAGAAAAAGTAAAATCCATTTGTTAACTTCTGATAAAAGATGGCTATAACTGATTTGTGCTATTACCATGCATCTAATTGCATTGTTATTAAAGGTTATGTATCAAAGGGTATGTCTACACTTATACCCTCTTTTAAGAGAGGGATGCAAATTAAGACATTTGAAATTGCAAATGAAGCTGAGATTTAAATATCCTGCGTTTATTGGCATATTCACGTGATGGCGCTATTTCAAAATAACAGAAGCTGTTAAGACGCGGTTATTTCAAGAGAAAATCTCTCTCGAAAGAACCCTTATTCCTCATACAATGAGGTTTACCAGTTATTTTGAGAGAAGAGTTTTCTCTCGAAATAACCGTGTCTTAATAGCGTCTGTTATTTCAAAATAGTGCTATTTAGAAATAGTGCCATAACACGAATATGCAAATGAAGAGCAGGATATTTAATTCCTGTCTTCGTTCGCAATTTTCGAATGTCTTCATTTGCATCCCGCTCTCGAAAGAGGGTGCAAGTGTAGATATACCCAAACAGATGTTGTTTGTTGTTTTATCAGTTTCATTGGCTACTTTTTCTGTGAATTAAAGATGGACTAAAGTAAAGACACAAAGTTAAACTTACTGCTGTTTACTTTTTATTGTCTCTTTCCTTCCATCACTTATTCCCTAAACATCTCTCAGTTCCCTACTTCTTTTTATTACAGGTTGAACCTCTCTAGTCTGTCACACTCTGTTCTGGCAACATCCATGGTCCGGCATTATTTTAATGAGCCAGATGTCCACTTATGTGTGTTAAGTTTCCTGTGGTCTCAAAGTTTGTTTACAGCTGGCTGTGTTGTGCTGTTATTTAGCTCTACCCCTAAATGTCTTCTAAGAGCCCAGTAAGCTTAGCTCTAAGAGCCCAGTAGAAGTGTTGATAATGCTGCTAGACAATATTGACCTCTCACGGTTTGGCAAATTCTCTGGTTCGGCATTGGTCAGATCCTGAGGTTGCTGGACTAGAGAGGTTCAACCTGTAGTTATCTTCAATACCCTCACACACATCTGCCAAAATACTTAAGCCTCGCCTCTCAATTTCAATTCTCGCTTTCCCATCTCATTAAAAAAAAAAACAAGGATATCAGTTCCAACCACTCTGACCTTCAACTCCAGTAAAGTTTAGCACCTGGACTCCTGTGCTTGCTGGTTTCTCTTTCTGTGTGAAGGAATACAGCTCCAAGGCCTTATCTACAGGCCTCACACTCCAACCTTGCTACCTTTCTTACTACTCCAAATAATTACTACTCTACATTTCTTACTACTCTACTTACTCCACATCTTACTACACTTAAAAGGCAGAGGCACAGTGCGGGACTGGATGTGAGCTGGGACTTAGCTATTCTGGCTCGCACCAGATCCCAGACACTGTTCCTCTGCTTTTAAATGCAGTAAGAGCCATCAAGCAAAGGCGCAGCGTCTGGGACCAGGTGCGAGCTAGGACAGCTGAGTCCTGGCTCGCATCCGATTCCCCACTGCACTTCTGCCTCTCCTGCACTCCCATCTCCCCCACGGAAAGAGTACTGGGGGGAAAACCAGCTTTTAAGCTGGCTCCCCCCAGCACTGGCTCCTGCTCTCTCCCCTTGCTGCCGGTGACAGAGGCAACAAGATTGGGGGGGGGGTGTGGAGATCACAGTGGAATCACTATTCAACAAGCCTAGGCTTATCGGGTAGTCGACTACTCAACCAGTCACTTACATCCCTAGAGTAGACCAGTTTTACGTTGCTCTGCTTCCTACTTTTCACATGCAGTGAAGAAGCCCTATTAGTTTTGCATATTCCCAAGAAAAAAAATTTTCTGTTACTCTCTGGGCTTGTATACACTACAAAATTAGTTCAATTTCAGTTAGGGTGACCTACTGCCACCATACTGTATGTGACCATAATGTCCAATTTCCACGGATGTTGCAAGTCCTTACCAAAGGTGCTTTCACTGACTGAAGTGCACAGTGTGGGACACTGATAGCTGGAGTGCGAGGCACTGATAGCTGCACAGGCTCTCAGCTGGAGCCTGCTCCTGCCCCCACATACCTCACTGGGGCTCAAAGAAAAAAAAATGCAAATAAAAACATCCATGAAACTGACAAGAATTACAGTTTCACAGCTGGCAGGCTCCCTGCTGTGAAACTGAACCTTATACCAGGGCTGTTTCAGCCCTGGGAAGGGCATGTGTGTCCAGCAACAAGTCCTCATGGGGCTGACAGCCAACAGGCATGTACATAACACAGTGTCTACACAAACACTGTGTCACCCTCACTATATTGGCCGAAGCTTATACCTCTCACAGAGATAAGAGTTATGGAGTCTATGTCGTGGGCAGCTTCCATCTGTGGGAGCACCACCACAGCGGAAACAATGACAGAGTTAGGTTCACATATAGCAGCTTACGGAGTGTAATGTAGATCAGGCTTTTGTGATGTTCTACACAGAAGGGCAAACACAGATAATCTTGTTTTGTACAATCAAGAAGCTATCATGGCACAGGGAAGATTGATGGCCTTGTGTTAAAGGTCGGAACTGAGAGTTATAGACAGATAGAAACCAGGTCCCTTAACTTCTTTAGGTGAGTCTATGCTGCAGTTGGGAGCAAGCTGCCCAGCTCACCCTACAAGGACTCAAGCTAGCATATTAAAAGTAGTGGTGTAGACGCTGCAGCTCAGACAAACTCACTCAATCCCCTATGCTTGAGAGCCTAAGCATTAGCCTGAAGAGCAATGTCCACACTGCTATTTCTTGCACAGTAACTTGAGCCCCACTATCATGAGTCTGTCTACCCAGGATAGGAAGGGCAGTGTAGACCTATCTTTGGTGTCCCAGTTATTTATGGAACTAAAAAACATGCCAACAATGTTGTTTCAGATGACCAACTGTATCATCGCATCAGGATTATCAAGAGTTTAATGCAACATACTGTTAGAGCAAGCACAAAAATTATAAACAATTTGTTTCAAAAAATTGTTTTTAAAGTTTAACTTAGTTCAGATCTTTGCTTTCATTCTTCCCTTCCAACTGAGCACAAGCTCTCAAGTAGAAGGCATCACATCTAACTCTAGCCACATCTTGAATGTTCTCCTTTTAATGTCCAAGATTGTTTTGCAGAGAATAGAGGGGTTTCATTTAGAGTTGTACATTTTTAGTTTGTTCCATTTTCTCTAGTAAATTTTGCAGAGATCATGCTTCCTATCCAATTTTACTCCATATGAGCCAAGATTTTATAGATTTTCCCAGAGGAGTTTGTGATTTAAATCTCCTTTAGCAACTTATGGTGTTCTCTTATTAGCTAACATTTTGAAGATATATATTGTGTCCAAAAAGGACTCCCCCTCAAAAAAAAGTTGGAATATACAAGATAGTTACTCATAGCAATCTAATAAAAAAATATGCTCCACTGAAAATTACTTACTAACAATAAATTTCAATGAATGTAAGCAATAAAACCTGTCCTGGGAGTTTATTACCAAAAAAGCACAAGTTCCTACTTTTCTTTGTGAAAAAAAGAATGCAGCACACATGAAAGGGACCATCATTGTATTAATTATAACTGCAGCCACAAATGGACACGTAAACATGTCAGGATTTAATAGCCATGCATGAAAATATATCCTGTTCTCAAAACTAATAAAGAAGAATATCTAGAAAGATACATCTTCCACATTAAGTCTTTTAAAAAATACTTATGATAGCAAAAATCCATTTGAAAGGATATCCTTGCCTTTTAATTAGCAATCAGAAAAACTGATGAATTGTGACAGGGCATTCTATATGCTTTATGAAAATATGCTTAAGATGTGAATAAGACATAACAGATATGCTTGATGCAAGAAGGCTCACGTAACATCATTGTACAGATTGTAATTTACTGAACACTATTCCATTCGTGTGTGTGTGTAGCTCACACACCTTCTGGGTGTGGTGCACTATTCCACTTACTGGCATTTAGACCACTTACAGAGAGAAGAAAGGAGTTTGATCTACACAGCTTTAGCTGAGAGGCAGCAGGCTTTTAGTTCAAGCTGTAAAGGCTCCTGCACTAAGCTCCAGAGATCCCAGGTTCTGTTCTGCCTGTTGGTGTTACATGTGCATGTGTCATTTTTGTAAATTATGTTTAGGAATATCGATCAGTATATATGTAATTTCATATATGCTACTTCACATCACACCCACTGCTGACACTTCAGGCACGACAATAAAAGAAGCAGCAGTGATGAAGGCCAATCTGCAAAAAACTATGAACTGTGAAAGAGCTTAACCTTCCTGGGAAGGTCTGGGTCAGCCAGTGAAGAATAGCTATAGGGGCCCTACAGAGATGTGTGACCATATTACATGATACAGGAACTCATCTGGAAGTCTTTTTTTTTTCCTAAGAGAATTTGGGAGGAGGTCAAACTATGAAATGAAGGACTCTCACCTCATGCCAATCCTATTTAAGAGTAGGATCAGTTCTCCCAGCTACCCTACCTGAGAACTGCTGAAAACAACTAAGACTGAACTGGGCTCAGGCAAGAAGGGTGTCTGGTCTGTGAAGAGATTCAGGAATACATGAAGCGTGAGAACTTACCTGTACCTATGTATGGTCTTTACTTTAGTGTATTAAGCTTAGCTTTCATGTTTGTTTACTTTGCTCAGTTACCTGCTTTAATCGGCCTGCTACCCCTTATGACCACTTAAATCCTATCTTTAATAAAATCATTCTTGTTTAGTAATAAAGCCAGTGTATGTAATTACTACCTGGGGGAGCAGAGAGCCTGTGCATCTCTCTCTTTACATTGAGAAAGAAGGTGAATTTAATGAACTTATATTGTATAGCTCTGTATATAGCATAAAATGGATTTATCTAGGCTTTAGCTCCCTGAGGGGCTGTGTACTTGAGTGCTGTGAAAAGGTCTCATTGTGCTGCTTTCAGTTTGTCTCTGCAGCCTTCGGGGTGTGGCCTGGCTCTTTGTCTCAGCTGAAGCAGGCTAGAGAGCTGAGCTCAACAAGACAGAGTAACAGGTTGCCCAGGCTGACAGTGGAAGCAGGTTCAATGATGTCTCACTATATCTGGAGTCAGTCCCAAGAGGGTCCTGACCCATCACAATAATTAAAAGGTATGTCTACATGGTATATTAGTTCACACGAAAAGGATATCAATTCCAGTGCATGGTACTGTGTCACACAATATCTGGTCCATGGGGACCCTGATGGAGCACACTAAAATTACCTAGTACACATCAACGTAACTCCATTTCAAACAGTATTACATTCACACACAGTAGGGAACTTTCAGTGTACTCCAGTAGGGTCCACCTGGCCAATTAATGCCTGGCACCCACTAAACCAATGTACCATGTAGACAAATCCTTTCAAGTTTTATAGCTCATGTTCTTTCTAAGTTACGTTCACAGCCAAAAGCTTAATCCATACTCCAGGCTGACAGATTCAAAGCACGATTGTCTCTGTATCTTGCATATTATTTTGTTACTTGTGCAAGTGTGAAAGTAATATAAAAAGATATTCTGAAGATCTCAACTGATGAAATGAACCATTACTTGCAACATGAACTGAGAATATGTCAGAGTCAGAATGAAAACTGATGAGAATCCTATGCCTCAAAATCTTTAAAGCACGTTTCAGGCCTCTGCTGTCTCATTAAAGTCACCTACAATGGGAGCAGAGGGACGATACCACTCATTATACAGCATGCCCACGATCCCAACAGCAACCTGAATTTATTTTTATTTTCTACACAGGTCATCAGCTGCAAGACTGCTGCAGCCCTCCATGTGATATAGAGAACCTCATCAATGACAAGAGGAGATAAGCACTAAAGTTTTAGGTGGCGATCAAATGTGAGATCCAATATTAACCATTAAATTTAAAACCAAGGCACCAAATAAGCACCTGAATAGTCCTGTTGAAGTCACATGCTTAAGTACCTGCGGGAACAGTGCCGAAAATTGTGACAAGTTATAAATTGACATCAAAATTTTGGGATGTCATATGATTTCTCTCATACAATTAAGTTTTATTTTAAAATAATGTTTGTATCAAATCAAGATATAGCCAAAGGGGTTTTTAAATGTTCATTTTTGCAGTGATTTGACAAGGTGCAAGTTAAGGGAGGAAGGTTTGTTAACTCTCATAAGCTAATTACCTTAACATTAGTAGTATAGACAGTTATTTACACTAATGTTTGTATTAAACAGATAAAAAAAATCTGTGAAATTTACTGTGTAATCATAGGTTTATTTACCCAAGAGATTAAAGTTTGAACCTGTTGCAATGATTAAGAAAAAATGAAGATGTATGTTGTGCCAGATGAAGTTTAACACTCAAACACATAATTAGATATTTTAGTTAAAATGAACAATTATGCTCAACGTATTGCCTTTACCACTGCTACCACACTTCTCTCACACACATACTTACATAAATGAAGTTAATGAAATCACTATGGGTCTCTGGAAAATAGTACACAGGTGATTTTTAAGCTCTCTCTAATGGTGACTCAGGAACAAGAAAGAAAGAAGTTCCTTCAGATGCATTGTTCTGAGTAAATGCTTGCATAAACTGAAGACAAATGATGAAAACAGTATAACAAAACACAGGAGCAGTACAAACTTGAGGCGCCTCTGTGGGAAGGTGGGTGAAGGAGAATAAAAAAAACTGATGATGCTACAGTGGGGTGGCGAAGAGAACCATGGAAAATTGGGTAGTCACTGTTACCTCTAGAAATGAGGTAAAAATGGGGACACTTGGGTAGCATCAAGTTAGACTGAGAATGTTATGATCACATAAGATGTGTGAAGTAGAGGGTTCTCTACGGGTGCGTCTAGACTGCATTCCTCTTTCGAAAGTGGAATGCAAATCGAAAATACAAATGAAGAGCTGATTTACAAATCTCACGCTTTATTTGCATAATCTCTTCCGATCACTTTTTTGGAAGAGATTTAAAAAAAAAAAAAGTCTAGACAGGGTGCTTTCGAAAAATAAAACCCATTCAAAAGAACCCTTATTCATGAAAAAATGAGGCTTATAGGGTTCTTTTGTAAAAGGGTTGCCCCCCCAAAGAGCCCCATCTAGACTGCTTTTTTTCCCCCAAAAATCTTCTCCCGAAAAAGCGATTGGAAGAGATTATTCAAATGAAGCGCGAGATTTGTAAATCAGTGCTTCATCTGCATTTTCAATTTCCCTCATTTGCATTCCTCTTTTGAAAGAGGAATGTAGTCTTGACACACCCTATATTGTATCTCTTGGCTTTCAACGTTCAGGTCTCTCCTGGTTTTCTTCAATGCCTCTCCTTGTTGCAACAGCATGTCCTTTGAAGGGTCCTTCTCATTCCTTCCCTCCTCCTTTCTGCAGGGATTTCACAGAGCTCTCTCCTTGGTCCCTCCTCTTCTCCCTCTATATCATGGCTCACTGTGGGCAATACTATAATCCTGTCTATCACTCAGGCTTGTAGTCTGGATGTCATCTTTGCTTTGGATCTCTCTCTATGCCCTCGTGGCCAGGAATGTCTAAATCTTGCAGATCATTTCTATAACACCTTTAAGATGAGCCTTTCCTATGTATCCACATAGCTAAAATTCATATAATCTCACGCCTTGATTATGTCAACGTTCTCCTTTCTAACTTGACAAATACAGTTTATCCTGTTCATATCTAATGCTGCTGCAAAGCTCTTTTTCCTAATTAGTCGCTTTGACCACATCTCCCCTCTTCTTGTAGCCATCCATTGGCTCCCCCTTTTCTTTTGCACCAAACAAACTGTCTTCGCTCTTGAGCGCCTTCACAGCTTAACATCTCCATAGTGATTGAGCGATGTTGATTCCTGCCTCAGATCATCTCATGCTAACCTTAGACTTGTGAAATTTTCAAACAAGCAATTTATTGTTCTTTGGAGCCCTGCTTAAAAAAAATATATCCTTTTTTGATAAAGCTTACAAACAAAATATTGAGAATATGTAGATGCTAATCTGCTGAGACCTATCATACTGACTCACCAATACTGTCACATTCCTTGAACAATCTCTAGTTTCTTGCTCAAATTGTGAACCCTTTTAGGTAAGGAGTGTCTTTGTTTGGTTTATCCTGGTTTGTGACTAGGGAGTTTACACGCTACAGGTTGGACATCTCTTATCCGGTACCCGCAGGACCGGTCCGGTCCTGAATCCGGGACTTTGCCAGACTAGAGACGGTTCCCTGCCACAGCCTCCAGCCACTGACTTTGCCAGTTGGAGAAGGGGTAGGGAATACCTCCAGCCCCTGTTGGGCTGCTGGTGCCACTGCTGCTGCCCCGGCTGAACTGCTTGGGGGGCTCCAAAAGCCCACACTGCCGTGGGCAAGCTGTGGCCTTGGCTGGGCTGCCAAGTGCTCAGGCTCCAGTCCCAACCCCAAAGCAGCCTGTGGGCTCAAGCCACACTTTTGTGGGCTGTCTGGGGTTCCAGCCCCATGCTGCTGTATGTTGCTCCCAGTCCCAGCCCCAGCTCCAGCTCCACTGCTGTGGGCTGTTGAGAATGCAGGCCCCTTCCCCACAGCAGCCTACAGGCTCTGGCCCCACATCCTCAGACTGCCCAGGGCTCTGGCTCCAGCCCCAGCTCTGTGCTGCCATGGGCTGCCTCAACCCAGTCCAAGCCCCACTGCTATGGTCTGGCACCAGCCCTAGCCTCTACCCCGTCCCACTTCTTCAGCTAGGCCATCCTGGATTTCCCTCCTGTCACTAGGCTACTAGGGTTCACTAATCAAGGAACATCCGTGGTCCATTGCCGGAACAGAGAATTCTGGTTTTGGGAGGGAGGATACAGTAATTCAAGTAAGGTGAGCACTACATTCCCATATTTATGGAAAGGGTGAACTAGTGGATTTTTTCCACTGCTTGTAAATTTTCTTGATAATTTTACAAGGCAGATGTAAAGAAAATTATCTCCATATGCCCCATAAACTATTTCAATATCTTAAAGTAGTTATTTTTTTCCCCAGTGTGCACTTTTTCTGGGTTGTGTCATACCTCTAAAAAAAGGCTGTTTGGCCAAATTCTTAACTTGAATGCCCAAGTGTAACAAAACAATCTCTCCACCCCCATTTTAGTGTTTTACACCAAAACTGATATACTGCATACTAGGACAAAAGCCACTTTCTGAGTGGTTATGCTACTATAAATTATACACTAACGTCTTTACACTTCCTTCCTTAATCTTGCCTCCTTTCCACTGTCGGACAACTCTACACAGCAGCAGCACGTTTCAATATGTAGAGGTTTCCCAAAGGGTGAATAGTTTGCATAATCTGAGTAAGCAGCAATGGTTTTAAGTGTCTGTCTAATTTAAATTACATGAATGTCACAGATACATGGTGTGGAGCTGGAAGAAAAGAATGCATAATCTTTAGCTATGATTAACTAAAGATTTATGGCCTACAGGGTCAATTGAGTCAGACGAGCTGTAATTCCAGGTTTCCAGAGCACAATGAAGGGGATGCTAGCCAACTCTGTAGACCAGTTAGGTTAATTGGCCCTTTTTTAAATCCAGCTGTGTACAAAGCTAGCCACTGCCCACTTCTGTATGTTTTGGGCTTTGAAGAACACAGAGGGTCGCTTCAACTTCAGTTTTTCCAAACCACCATTTAAACCAAATGTCTTTGAACATCTTCAGCCACCAATCCCCTGAAACAAAGGTATTTGGATAAATTGAGCTGGGCAGCATTAGATTTGTTTTTAAGAAGTGCAATGCACATTATGCAGTATATTATGCACTAATAGCTCTTCTAAGTCTGTGCCAAAAATTATAGTTCTTAAAGTGAAGGAGAACAGGATATTCAAATTGTGACTTTAAGAACACAGTGTTGCCTCTTTTAAACTGATGCAGTTTTGAGTTTATATAACACCAGAATTTGTTTTAAACCCCTGCCCCACAAAACTTTTGAAAAAAACCTCAAATGTGAGTTTGGGTTTCAACAGTAATTATCTGAGAATTTGGGCAAATGAGGGTCAAACAGAATTTGTCCACATGACATGTTAGCTTGCACCTTATAGTATATTCTTTTCAAACTGGTTATAAACGCTTGACAAGCAGACGGAAGAGGTTTAATAATAGAAATGCTAAAACTTTTGTGGCCATGAGTTTCTTTAGACCAACTGAATTACCAATTACCAGGTTACAAATGAAAGTGTGACTGCAGCATAGACAGGCATATGCACACTGACTGTAATCTAGTTGGCATGAGAAATAGCAGTAGTGAGGATATGGCAGTGTAAGTTAGCTACCTCTGCACAAGCCTGACATGGACAAAGGGTATATACAGGATATCCCCGCTATAAGTCATCCCAGTATATGTTGGTTCTGCACTAGCACTTGCGGGAACTGTTCCATTTTAAGTCCCCTCATTTCCCACTCTTCCGGCACACAAAAATGATCCTTTTTTAAAAAAGGACCAATTTGTACAAACGGAAGTCAGCCGCAGGAAAAAAAATTCCCACTTTACGTCCTTTCGTTATACATTCACTTTTTTTTTTTTTAAATGTATCTTGGACATATGGTGGGGATGCCCTGTACTTCATCTGCTGGCCCACTGCTATTCTTACTCATGCAAGCTGGAATAAAGATATTGGGTAAGGATACCTGCACTACGAAATTACTCTTTCATAAGACCAGAATTAGCAGGCACTTCTGGAAAACTCTACCCTAAAAATCTGTATTGATATTTTTGGATATTTTACCTCTTAAAAAAAAACAAACTCATGCAGAATAGGAAAAATTATTCATATTCTGAACTTGCCTTGAACATAATTCATTGAGATACCACCCACAGGTGAGGCTATTGGAAAAAAAAAAAACCCCCAACCCTAGGAAGTCATCTCTAATTTTTAAACACTCAAAGAAAGCCATCCTTATTTTGTTTAAATGTATCTTGTCACATGACAATAGAAAAATGTTCATGATATCGGAGCATACATACTAGATAGTTTTCAAATTCTTCCATTTTCCTGAATCATTTTAATTGCCTACATGCTACTGTTACCTCTATAGCATGTTAACATTACAAAAACAGATTACAGCACTGCACATTTATTAAATTTCACTAATTCATAGAAGATGAAACATTCCTGACTCTCTTGACATAAAAAGTAAATGTTCAGGATGAAGTTTAACTCATTTTTTTGTAGTTAACCTACAGTGCTTAGGCAGCTTGAAAAATATCTAAAATATCTAGACATAGCCTTTTACTCTTCCTTCTCTCTTTGAAAAACATCCTGTCACACCAGTCTTATCTGCGCAAAGGCAAGTACATGAACTCAGACATCTCAGTCTCTGCCATTTTGTTAGGACACTAGGGAACTCATCTGGGGACAGCACTGCTGATGGTTAAAGTGTTTCACTGGGAACTGGAAGACAAGTTCTACTCCCATTTCTGCAATCAATGTGCTGTGCGCCTATGAACAAATTGTTTAACCTCCCTGTGCCTCACAGTTTCCCCCTCTATAAAGTAGATGATACCTACCTCACAGAGGTAGGAGAGGATTCATGTGTGTGCGTAAGCATTATGGCTCCCCCCCCCCACACACACACACTTTATCTGGTGTTTATCCAGAGTTTTAAAGCATCTCCAAAAATTTGGAAGCATCAGACTTTCTAATATATGTTAATGTAAAAGTTCTGATTCTTCAAGTAGCCATTTAAAAGTTTTCCAATTAACAGACTATCACAAAACCACTCACTACCCACGTCACAAAAAAAACCAAAAAAAACCCCAACCAAACAAAAAAAACCCCACCACATCACACATACACACACACACCAGGCCTCAGTCGAACTCCCAACTTCCTTCAATGTCTATTAAAAAAGGCTGGGTTGCGTGAATGCAGGTTCTGGCAGATCAAGGAAGAAACAGAATTCTAGAAGCCTCATGGAGAGCATCCTGCCCCCTTGACTCTAACTCAAAGGACCTCCAGCTGTATCTTTGCTGTTCAAACTGGTTGCCTCTCATCCTGCCATTCAGGCGACCAGCCACCAACATTTTAGGACTTTGAGTCAACTTCATGGTGTTTTTCTTATAAAGCCATCAACCACCAACACAGCACCAGGAGAACTGGCATTGTCTCCTTTATTGTAACATACTGCTCAATAACCAGGCGACCACTTTGTGCACACAATTAACCTCGTATGTAGACTTACTGTACAGCTCCATACAAAGCATATTACAACCGTATTGTCTTAACAGCCAAAGGTACATTTGATGGTTGGGAAGAATCACTTCTAACTAGACAGATTGAAAAACAAGCCTTCTTGTTACACATAAAGCAGCCTGCATTTAATAAAACAAGATTGAGAAGCTAAGTTGCAAACAATAGATGCTCTCCATCTACAAGGGGTGCAGCTATCACCCTTGATATTAGTCTTGGAAACATCCCCTGACAAATGTCACTTCAGTGCTGATTGAATTAAGGCTCTGCCAGATAATCCATTTCATGGAAAGAAGAAGGGAAAAACCACTCGGGGTTATTCTTTCCCTTACAAGAGCTAAGTTCTACATAATAATAGTAATAGGAATAGAGAGCTGTGTATCATCCACATACTGACTTATGCAGCGGCCCATGCTTATTAACTTTAGCAATCTCAAGTATACAAACAGGAAGGGTGACAAGATGACCCCTGTAATTTTCCATGTGACAACTCCCGTGGGACAGAAGAACATTTGCCCAGCAATCACCTTTGGAAACTTCTACAGAAGGATGTATATGCTTCTCAGAAAAGCCCTTCAATGGTCTCATGAGCTATACAGCAAGAAAATGCCAGAGAATCACAAACCCCCACCATTGGAAAAGGTGAAATGGCCAAAATACAGCATTCTATGGACACTATTGATGGAAACCATTTTCT
>CM057845.1:138272257-138303376 GCA_030068395.1 Apalone spinifera | reverse complement strand
TTTCTTCCCGGTATCTGACTTTCCCACTCCCCTCAGGGTTTTGGTCACCATCCCACAATGAACCTAGTTTAAAGCCCTCCTGATTAGGTTTGCAAGCCTGCCCGCAAAGATGCTCCTTCCTCTCTTGGTTAGGTAGATCCCATCTCTTCCTAACAATCCTCGTGCCCGGAACACAGTCCCATGGTCAAAGAAACCAAAGCCCTCTCTGCGAGACCACCTGCGCAACCACGCATTTACGTCCTCAATTCGATGATCCCTGCCCAGTCCTTCCCCTTCAACAGGGAGAATGGACGCTCCGAGTTGCACTCCGAGTTCTTGGATCCTTCTTCCCAGCGCTACATAATATGCAGTAACCCACTCAAGGTCATTCTTGGCCATATTGTTAGTTCCCATGTGGAGAAGCAGGAAGGGGTAGCAATCCAAAGGTTTGATCAGTTTGGTAAGCCTCTCAGTCACATCCTGAATTTGAGCTCCCGGTAAGCAGCACCCCTCTCGAGATTCCAGGTCCGGACAGCAGAGGGATGGCTCAGTCCCTCTTAGGAGGGAGTCCCCGACCACCACCACCACCCGTTATTTTCTTTTGGGGGTGGCGGCCGTGGAACCCCCATCCCTAGGACTACGCATCCCATGCCTTCCAGTAGATGGTGTTCCCTTCCGGTTTCTTGCTTGTGAGATCCCTTCCAAAGCATTCAGCACCGCAGAGCCTGTGGAGAGAGCCTGAAAGTGATTACTTATCTCTATAGCATTGGCGGATTCCCATGCTGGCCTTTTTCCCCTTCTAGAAGTTACATGCTGCCAGTTCTTTTCCTGGTCACACAGTGCCCTCTCCAGCTCTTCCGCCTGCCGTGCTTGAAGGATTAAACGCTGCCTAGTATCGAGGAAGTGTTCATCCTCTCTGATAGAGCGTAGGGTCGACACTTGTGCCTCCAGCCCTCTAATTTTTTCTTCCAAAATGGCGACCAGCTTGCACTTAGAATGGATTTCATGTGCACTTTCTTCTGGGAGGAAGACAAACATGGCACACTCCATGCAGGTAACAACAGCAGAACCATCACCATCCAACCCTGCTGTCCTGGAGAAGGGATTTAAAAAGAAAGGCAAGAGAACCTCACCCCCTTCCCTTCCAAATTGCCTCTCTGAACTCCCTGTTAGCACTCACCTGTTCGCAAGCTCCTTGGTCGCTTGCCCAAGGAGCCTTATAAAGCCCTGGACTGCCTCAAAGTCCCTCCCCATATCAAGGCTCAGCCCATCAGCAGAGGCTTCTAGAATTCAAACTTTAATTAGAAGCCAACAGTTTCCACCTGCCAATCACAGCACACACTCCATGAAGGGGAGGGGAGGGCAAAGGGGAAGTGAGAAGGAAAAAAAAAGCCTCACTCACAAACACAGGGGAAAAAAAAACAAACAAAAAAGAACACGCACCAACCCTCACTCACAAACACAAGCTCAGCACACAGTAAGAAAGCCCCAAACACAACGCACACTTCTCTCAAGAGTCCTGTATCTGCTTCTCCTTTACCTGGAGAACTCCCTCTCTAAAGCCTCACTCAAAAACACAGAGAAGGAACCTCCCCTCCCCCCAAAAAACCCACCACCACCACACACAAGCTTAGCACACAGTAAGAAAGCCCCAATAACACCACACACTTCCCTCAAGAGTCCTGTATCTGCTTCTCCTTTACCTGGAGAACTTCCACTCATCTGAAGAGGTGAGTGAGCTAACAAGGAGTTTAAAGAGGAGCAAAAGGCACAAAACCCCCAAAGATTTAAAGCAAAAAAAAGAAGGAAGAAGGGGAGGAAAAACCCTATCAATTATAGTGCCCATGCTATGTGAGGCTGATGGACTAGGCTCACAAGTGTCCGATACTGCATGAAAGCTCATGATACTATATATTTGTTAGTTTCTAGGGGCATGTCTACACTAGGAAATTATTTTGAAAAAACTTATTTCAAAATAATTTCCAATTATGATAATAATAAATAATAATAATAATTTCAAAATAGCATGTCCAAACTACTGGGAAGCCTCCAAATTAATCTGAGGCAGGCTCCATTCATGTGGATGTGCTACCTCAACTTAGAGCCCCAGGAGGCACTGGGGAGTAATTACTTTGAATGACTCTGGGGAGTAGTTATCTCAAAATAGCAGCAGTGGAGCATCCACACTACAGCTACTTTGACATAAGCATTATTCCTTGTGGAAAGCAGGAGTTATTTCAAAATGGTAATGTGGATGCTCTGCTTGTTATTTTGAAATAATTCCCTAGTGTAGACCAGGGCTAAGATGCTACAGGACCATTCTTTAAGTTTTACACTAACACAACTACCCCTCTGAGACTTACTGATGCTCAGTTTTCTCACAGGACTGGGCTCATAAATTATATATAAAAAACACCACAACTTGTTAAAAATAGTCCCCTATCACTACAATAAATACACTCTTAACTCTGCTGCTGAAGATTCTTGGGCAGAGCTGAACACAATTTTAAAGCAAACAATGCTGGCATCTTTCAAATCCCACAAAAAGCTATATATTAAGGAATCCAATCCCAACATTTTAGCTTCTGACACAATTAACACTTAAATCCCATCAACGTTAGCAGACTGACACCAATGTTAGCAAACTGTGTGTCTAGATTGTGCACTAATGACTAGTAAGTCAAGTTAACACTTTTTTCAATGCAATCTACATTATAAGAACAAGCATTATTTTAACCATGTTGAGTACTTCTGTTTTATACTGTTGCCAAACCTGGCAATATGATCACTTCTTGCAGCATCTAACAATTCACCCCACATTAAGGCATTGTCTTTTCAAATGTTTTATCTTCACGATAAAAAGGAAAGGAAAGTTACTCTTAAAACACTATAGCCTGTGTAACACTAAATATTTGGGTGTTTTTCCTTTGATATATAGCATGGTCACGCATTTCTCCCAAATTTTAGAATAAAATAAGCCAATCAGTACTCACAATGCAAATCACAAAGTCAGCTTACCTTGGTCATCCTGGTATTACTGTAGATACAGTTTAAATGTAAGGGAAATCTTTCAGGCAAATGGGTTACGAGGCATTAAAAAATAAAAGCTGCTATTTTCTAGGGGTTGCTGGTTTTGTTTTTTTTTGTTTGTTTTTGGATGAGAATGATGCACATTGACAGTAGCTAGGATGTGTCAAGAAAATATTTGTTATGAATATGGATACATTTTTCTCCAATAGAACAAAAGCACCAGTTGGGTTTGGAAAGTCGTACAGAGAAACTCCAATAGTCTGGCATCCAATTGTACGGCATTCCCAACACTCCAGCATCAAAATGGCAAGAGCCTAGTGAGAGCGCTTTGGCAAAAAACAAGTCACAAGGCAGCAGCAGCAGAACTGAGCGAAACCGGACAGGATCGAGTCAGTCTGCCACTGGCATTGTATGACACTAGACAGTGCTTGTGCTACAATAACAAGGGTTAAAAACACTTTATATACAGTATATACACTGCGTATATATATTATATATAAATAAACCAGTTTATAGTACCGCCTGATAGTCCAGCATATCAGATAATACGGCACCACCTACGTCCCAAAGGTTCCGGATTATCGGAAGTCTACTGTGCTTTGTTTTACTCTCAATTAAAGTTCAGATTTACTCTGATTACAGGAGTGATTTCTATTGCCATCTCCTACTTTGTCAAACAAACAAACAAACGCTGGCTCAAAAGGAGAATCCCCCAAATTACTGCCAACTGTTCTAAAAAGAGGTGGACTTCCCAAGCTTGGTGATTCATGAAGAGATTTTTGTAGCTTGCTCTTGCTCTTTTTGTCATTTCAAAGCATAAACGTAACTATGAATCTTTTAAACCACGCAAACAGATGTGCTTGTATTCAGCCAACCCCTTTCCTCCCCCCACCAAACACACACAATACATAAAATTCAATCTCTTTGCCACTGGGTGTTTGTGACTGAAGTCACAAAACCTGAAGTTGATACTGGTAAAAGAAAAAGGGAAAAGACATTGTAGCAGAATAAGATCAGAAATGACTTTGGGAATAGGTCATATAAGCAGGAACTTAGACAATATAACAACAAACATTTTGTTAGACCATAATTTCTACAGAATCCACCTCAAAGAAACCACATTAGCGTCTGTCAGAAAAAGGGTATATATTTATATATAGATATATAGATAGATAGACAGACAGACAGACAGACAGACACACACAGTGTATACAAACACACACACTTAAATTGCCACACAAATGTAATTTTGTATTAGAAAACTTATTCTAATATAGATTATGTAGACAGGATCAAGCAGATTAAATCATGAATTTGTCAAGAAGAAACCAGTCTGTCCCATCACACAGTTTAGTCCGTAAAGAATGAAGTTAAATACTGGTAATGATCAGCATTAAGTTTAAATATGCATGGAAAGCTTATAAACACCATATATTCCAGATAACATTTTCTATTTTACACATCTGCATATTTACAGTAATGCATGTGTCAACTTGAGTTGGGAGCTTCCAAGAGTCAGATTATTGTGATAGTGCAGTACAGACTAACTGGACTGTGTGGAATAACTTATTGTTGGAAATAGAAAAATAATAGTGGTTGAGGAAAACAGAGAAACCAAATGCCAGCAACAATGGTAAATCTATTTCACAGCGATAAAAAGTTTTTTTTAGTGTTCAAAGTTATTGTTTTAAAAATAAACTAGAAATTAAGATTTTCATTTTCATCCTGAAAGAAGGCAAGTAAGCTTTTCTCTAGAAATTTTGATTCCATCTTTCCTTCCTTCCCCAACCACAAACCCACATAAATCTGCTTTCATTTCAAACTGAGTTAAAGTGTATTTTGGGGGAGGAGAAATCAGGAGCAAACAAGAGGAGCGGATAACAACTTTAGACTATTTAAACAGCACTTGGTCATGTTCTGTCCAGCATTAGCAGTGTTAGTATAATTCTGCAGGTACCATATTTGAAGGTTAATTGAACAGAAGGGAGAGTAAGAACACACACAATATATTTTAGAGACAATAAATAAGTTAGTTTTTTATTATGGGCTTTTTAATAATAAAAAAGACCATTCAGAATTTAAAAGCTTTCCTACTCTCATATACTGCACCTCAATGTTATCGACAAACACCTGCCTGTGTTCCTTTCAGAGAATGTTAGCCTACTCTCCAATAAAGTACAAGAGACAGGATGAGCATCTCTCAATGGTGCCTGGAGAGTCTCTCCCTGTTACAAGTAATTGGTTTCCTGTAAGCTTTACACCATTGCTATTTAAAGACTGACAATCATTAAATACCGTGTTTAATGATTTCCTAAGGCACAACATTGCAATATAGTTTTATGTTTTGTTTTCTAAAAAGAGACCTTGCTACAAGGAACTTCAGCTAAGATTATACATTGCTGCCTCTGTTTAGCTACTTGTTTCAGCTCAGAAAATTCACAATAGACAAATGACATTTATTCAAGAGAAATACTACTGTACTGAACTGCATTGTTTTCGTTTTCATTTCCTGTATAGAGAATTACGCATAAATGGTAACTGCAGAGCAAACCAAATGTAGAAGCCTAGTGCTGAAAACACAGCGACTCCACGGCAACGCTACTCTAACCTCTTGACTGTTGTAAATGCAAGCACACAAAGGAAAGGCTGTTTCTTAAAGCAATACAAAATGTCACCACAGGCTGACGCTCTTTCTACAAGAATAATGAACACAACACACTTTACAGCTTCTCCTTGGACTTCAGTTTTCGTGTTTAATATTGACAAAAAATAGTATTAACACCTCACAGACAAAACAGTTACAGAGAATGTCACTACTTTTCATGTGCTCTTACTTCCCTAATGACTCAACATCGGACCGGGAGAGGGGGAGGGGAATTTACACGCATGAAACTGATTTGTCATCTCATTCTAACCAAACACCTGTTAAAAACTACGCGAGAGGAATACCCGGACTTTGCACTGACTCTAGGACTGCAATCTCTCAAGCTCATTCACACAGCTGGAGCCGATCAAAGTATTTAGCTGCTATGGGAGTTTAGATCAGGACTTTGACACTAGGCTGTTCCCCCGGGTTTCGATCACGCCTTTGAAAAAGGAGATCCAAAGACCAGACCGCGTACAATGTATTCCCACCTATAACTGCGTCTATTTCATGCGGGAAACACAAAGTGAAACCGTTCAAAAGCAACAACGGGATTATTCGTGGATGGCATATTTGCTGATGTAACTCATCAGTGGCATGCCTTCAGAGTTACATAGTCTATTACAACATCACCCAAGCGAGTCATTTCGTCCGTATCGCAAATAAAGCGTCACATGGGGGGAGGCGGATTTCAAAGGCAGAACCGCTCCCTAGAAAGTCTCACCCCGGCGAGGGGAAAGCCGAGAGACACCTCAGCCATCCAGCCGCTTGCCTGGCAAAAGAGGAACCAGACCCCACGACAAGTTGCTTTAAGGGCTGCTGGAAAGTTTAAGGCTATTGCTCAGGCAGACGTGCGCTGAAAACTGAAAGCGTAACTAGCTACAAGGAAAACCCAGCGGCTTCTGTTTCGCCTTCGTCCCCCGCCCGACTGCATTGCTCACTTGGAGGAGGACGTAATGGGCCGGAGAGAATGGCCCCTGTCTCCCTCCCCAGGAACCCGGCCCGGCACAGTCTCTCTCGCCTGGCTCCGAGCTGCGGGTGAGGCCCCCTCCTCCCGCTCGCCGTGCCGCAACCAGAAAAGCAACTTTGCGAGGGAGCTGGAAGCCCCCCCAGAGCCGAGCGCCCCTTTGCCCCCTGGAGGCTGCGCATCCCACCCGCCTGAACCTCGGGCGGGGAGTGAGCGGCCCGGACAGAAAGCAGCAGGCGGCATTTACACCACGCTGGGGGCGCCAAGGGGCCCCGCTTTTTGCCACCCTCCCCCCAAACAAAACAAAAACCAAGCGGCCAGGGAAGCAGGTTGGCTGCTCGCCGCCCCAGAGACCCGACGTGACAAGCGCCAGGGAGGGTTCCGGCCCCACGTACGCAGGGGGATCGAGGAGGTGGGACACAGCCCTTGACAAATCAGACACCCCCCCATAGCAGGGCGCCGGCAGAAAGCTCGCCCCTCCCCTCAGAGCAGGCGAGGGACACAGCGACACTTCCTTCCCCCACGCCATCGGAAGGAAGCGCGGCACCGCGGGGCCGGGCGCAGCGGGACACAGCTGCCCTCAGAGGTAGGGGGCTGCTGGTTGGGGGCGGTGGAGCCCCCTCCCCCGCCGCTCCCAAAGTCCCGAGCGCTCAGGGCAGCAGCGCTGCAGCCGGGACTCGCCGGCGGGCAGGTGACAGCAGCCGGCCCGGCCCCAGCGCGCCCCCTCTCCCTCCTCTGCGCGCCGCGCTCACCTGGCCGCAGGCAGAGGGCAACGAGCAGCAGCAGGCAGAGCGGCGGGCGGCGGGCGGCGACAGCCGGGCTTTCCATCATCCCGCCTGGCCGCGGGGCTCTGCTCCTCCCGGGGCGGCGGCGGCGGCGGCAGCAGCAACAGCAGCGGGTTCCCTGCGCGGGCGGCTCGGTAACTTTCCAGGCAAGCGGGGGCAAGGGACGCGCGGCGGCGGCTCCGGGTCCGCGAGCAGCTCAGCACAGGAGCAGGTGGCTGCTTCCCTCTGGCAGCATAGCGGCGCTCCAGGACTGAGAGCGACTGGAGGGGGCGGGGCCAGCCCGAGGAAGGCCCGCCCCCCCACGGCTGGGGCTCTTAGGAGCCGGGAGCGGCGCGTGCCAGCCAGTGCGCAGCGGAGAGTCTTTCCAACCTGAGCCCAGGGACGGCGCGAGCTCCAAGAGGCGGGACTTTTAGAACCTGAGCCCGGGAGGGGCTAAGCCCCCCCCAGACTCTGGGGGAGGGGGTGGAGGAAGGGAACTGAGCATTAGAATACAGGGTTAGCGCTCCGAAAGAGGCCCTTGCAACTGAGCTCCGGCTTTCAGGTTTGCGCCTGGGAATTTTACACGACGTATGTCTAAACAAGGACTACCAACGCCTAGGCCCTGCAACTAATTGCATTCAGATTTTAAAACAATAGCGAGTGTCTAAAACCACCGTAGAGGCTACTTCACAATACCTATTCCATGTGATAGTTTCTAAATGCTAATGGGTACTTATAGTTTCCCTTTCTTAGTTTATTAGTGGAAAAAGTAATGTAAATGCTTTTTTTTAGAAATTAAAGAATCCACAGATGATGAAGTGCCTGTTCTGTCAACCACCTGCTCTCAAACCATACTAGGTCAACCAAAATCAAAGCCGTGCAACACACACACCCCAAAATAATGTAGGGGTGACTATTCATAGGGGCCAAGAAATGAGCACATTTTCACAGCATATAGTGGCAAAGAAAGCATCACCATAACTTCTGGGAAGTCAGCTGACCAGAATCTAAAGGTAAAAAAAGACTCAAAGTTATGTAATACAAAGTGATTTCTGTCATGTCCTTTTTTTACTGTACTGAGCAAGTAGTGATGCTGTTTCACGATGTGAAACGTAAGTGGCCTAAAATCATCATTCCAAATCTCATGGTGACTAAATATAAACATGATCATTCTGCAGACTACATCATAGTCCAAAACAAGCCTCTTTGCTTGCTTCAGACTAAAAGTTTGCATAATTCACATCATGTGCTTACTCTAACGGGACTTCCTAATAGTAAAATATAAACCAGCAAAGGTCATATCTCTCTCTTCACCATCAGGAAGTGAACAGCAAAAATTGAACTCTACAAAACTCCCACAACCAATATACACAGATTCATTCAATTTCTTCTGTAAGTGCCTTTAATATCCACAGGACAATTTTCACATGACAAAATAAAGTAAAAATATTTAAAATATAGTTACCACATTCAGAAACTTCTTGAATTTTAAGTAAGATAATATTGATCTCTCTTGGGTTTTTTGGTTTTGTACTGTAGTTTTCCAATTAAATGAAATTAGTATTTCTAATCTTCAGGATTCTTTACCTGTTTTGTCTTCAAATTAACCCATCTTTTTCCTCTTCCACATAGTGTAATCAGCTTAAAACATATTTTATTTTCTTTGTTTACTGCTAACCAGAGCCCTGTGATCTTTCTTCCAAACACTTTCTCCAGTAATCCACCTGAATGCTTAATAAGCCAAATCCAGAAGCGCACAGAATTCAAGACAATGGATCTGATCCTACTTGAAGCGAATTACTATTTTATACTGAAATCAATAGCAGGATTGGACCCCATCACTAAGAAAAATAGAAGAATCTAAAGAGCCATTTTCTCCCACATTGCAAAATTCTTGGTTAAAAGTATATTACTGTAGAACCTAGAGGCTCCAGTCAGAGGCTCCTTGTGCCAGGAACTGTAGAAACTCACAGTAAAAAGACAGCCTCTGCTGCTAGGACATATATTCTTGAAAAAATCCCCTCACTTCTAATAGTTTTAGGAATGTGTGTTGCTTTGGTGCTATCTCCAGCTCCGTTACAGCATTAAGGGCCTGATTCTTCATTCATATGAGTAATTCCATTGAAGCTGGTGGGATGCTTTGTGAGAGAAAGAGTTGCAAGATCAGGCCCTAGGCTTAGTCTGAAACACTAATAAATAGAGAAGTGGAGTCTTGTAGATGCCAACTCGGGAATTCACTTACTTATATGCCTAATTTTAAGCACATGAGCAGTAGCCTCACTGAAATCAATTTGTGCAAGTGATTTGCTCAATCGAGGCATTATTTCCTAAACAGCTTCCTGTTAAAGCATGTGATCAATTATATACCTAAATTATCTCTAAATAATGAATAATGGACATTTTTGGAGGCTATGGGGTAATCTCCTGTAACTAATCATTCCAAACTGCAAGATGTTGAGATACTCTAGATTGTGGGGGGAAAAAATCCATAACCAGACATTTCAGTCAAACAGTAGAAACACAGATTGAAGAACTTTACATCTTGTCTTTTAGGAATTTGATAGCTATTTTACTTTGAAATCTGTACAATTTGTGTAAAAAATACTCAGGCTATAGAAATCACAACCATAAGTGATTATACTAAGGGCCCAAAATTTAATACAGAAGCACATTTTTATTTTGGATAATTTCCCTCACTATCTAGTCATTTCTTTTCAAAGGTCATTGTGTGTTTTCAACATTCATTTGAAAGAAGTTGTTACAAATTTGAGTAAATAGAAAATGACTTGAAGTGGTATTGCTCAAATATTTTTATACCTTTAAAGAAACTTAAATGTGATTAAATTATGCTTAGAATATCCTTACTTTCTATGGCATTCCAAATATCCCTGATTTTGCAGTTGATAATTCCTATATTGAATACAGGGGTGGCAGATAATATACTGGTGGAAAAAATATGTTATATATTTTGGGCATTCTCCTGTTCCGACTGAAGTTAATGGAAGCAGAATTGAGTCCTTGATGTAGTAAAACACAACTACATTGCATGTTTTTTAAGTTCTCAAATAAATCTGTTCAAAGCCAGACTAATTAGTAGTATAAAATTTTTCTGCTGTGAGAAATGAAGTTCTATATACAACAAACTGAGAACATTTTGATAGATATTTAATCTGATTAAATCATGCCTTTTGCAGTTATATGACAAAATGGATTAATATGTAATCCATGAATGATGAATTATACATCATAACAAAGAGTTTGTTAAACTGAAATATCATTTTCCATTTACAAAAAGTGAGTAAAACACTGATTTTTTAAAAACAAGCTTATAGAATAGAGCATACTGTTGAGGAGAGCACCACAGAATACTACTAATCCATTACATTACAAGAAAGTCCATTGTCTATAATGTTTTCAGTGTGAATAAATGTTAGGACACTATAACAAATGTAATGTCAATTAAACTGTGCATATCATTTTGGTTCAGTATTCCAAAAGGTGGTGTGCAGAATATGTTTTCCATTACTAACACTAAGTAAATTACAGAACAAATATTTAATAAAATGTTATAGAACATTGTTGATATGTTTATTTTTCACCATGTAAACTTTTTAAGTTGAGGATTAAATGTCTTTTTGTATATCTATGTCATCGACTGTATCTACCTATTGTTATGGCAAAGGTGATAATTTGGTCGTTTCATGAAATAGTATCAGAAGTGTTCAGTATGACATTCTCCATAGCAAGAGTTAAACATAAATGGGATCCATGATGGCAGACTACTTCACTTGCACTCACAAGGCCATTAAGGGCATTGTGTGAGTTAAGCACTTTCTTTTGTCTGGATAGGGACTAGGGGGCAGATTTTAAAAGGTATTGGGAGTTAGGCATCTAGGCTGTCTTGAAAATCCCACTGTGCACCTAACTGAATCCTTAGGTGCCTATATACCTTTAAAAAATTGGCCTTAGGAGCCTGACCCAAGGCACACTGTAATCAATGGAAGTCTTTCCATCCGCTTCAATGGGGTTTGGATCAGACCCAGACAGAAGGGAGCCAGCTGCACTGAACACTGCATGTATAGTCAGATTCATCTGAGATTGCTTTGCACTAAATAGCAGCTGCACAGAGGGGGAGTTAATCCTTAGGTCTGCTTGAATTAGTCCATTAGATATAGGAATACAGGCTGTGTGTGATCAAGGGAGAGTGACTGTGGGTTAAAGGATCTCTCAGGTAAAAAGTATTGGACACAAGCAGAAGAGAGATGAACAGACAACCTGCTAAAAACAGAGACTTGGCCAACTGTGAGAGAGAATGGAGCTGTTTCTTGGCAACAAGACTGACTCACTGGTGTCTTAGCTGGGGTTTGTGTAAGTCCCTGCAATTTTGGCTACTCCTATTCAAAGTAAATGGGACACTTTCATACGTTTGGCAAATAAATAAATTACACTAGAAAATAACCTGAGTCTGTAACCAATTTCCCCTCCAATGCAAAAAGTGACCTACTAAAAAGCCTTAGCAGAAGGATGATGGTATTTATAGTAAACTCATCACTGGGGTATCTGAGCTCCGAACACAAATTTACTTTCTTGTCACTCATGTCCAACACACCTGTTCTTGATGCAAGTTAAATGAAGGATCCGTGCTTTACAACCATCTCATGAAAATGACTTGACATTTGCACTATTTTCAAAACATGCAGAATTCCTCCAGCTAAGAGTAAGTTTACACAAAGCATGAGAGGGAGGGAGGGAGGATATCCAAGGATAGATGGTGTGCATTGAATAAAAGAGTTTGCTACCTCAGAAAAAGAAGATACAAAGAATATAGGTATGTACTGTAATAGAAAATGAAACAATGTGGTCCACTGTGGCCAAACATCTTAACAGAGAAGCATGACAAAAAGCATAGTGCCAAGTCCAGCAAACTCTTCTTTTAGGCTCTCGCTGCTGTCAATTTACCTGTTTTGTTAACTACCTGTCAATTATTTGTCAAATCTTAAATGTAATTTCCCTGAATTTCTTTAGAGCAATTGCCAAAGTGGTAAAACATAAGCAGGGTTTCCAGAGTGGGTAAGTTTAAATAATTTCTTACATTATTGATGTAGGGGTATATAGAAGGAAAGGACAAGTTATTATTTTGATATAAAAGCCTATGTGTTGCGAGAGGGAAGAGATGAAAGAAGGAATGGGTTATATATTGTTTTCCCAGATCAAAGATTGTTGAGATACACAGGATAAGATACCTGACTTAATATTAATATCTCTAAAATCATTGTGGTTTTACATCTAAATAATTCTCTTTCCTCTCAGTCATTCTGATCTTGTACTGCATTGACATGAGTGATTCATAACCAATGGATTACATTTGGATAGATTTTTAAATAACTGTTTCCTTTTTAAATTGCTCTATTAAAATATTTTAAAGAACTTTTTGACAGGGGCCACTCCAGATTTTGGTCTAAAGTGTGGTTTATATCACTGATTTCTCTGCTGGTGAAGAAAAGGTGTTAAACTGGCACTCTTTAAATATCATTATGTGATCCATATAGCGTAAGTGATGATCAATGTAATCTTAAAAATCTCCTTCATCAACACTAATCAGAATACCATCTATGCTTGAGCATAAGCCCATTCGTTCATAAGCCGACTCCCCCAATTTACAGAAAAAAATGTTAAAAAGTCAGTGAGTCATCTATAAGCCCACTCAATATCGGCAGTGTACAAACTTCCAGTCCTATTGCGTCAGTGTAAGCTGAGGGACATGGTGGCTGCAGGCATGGAGCCTTTCAGCTCCCATTGGTTGCTATTCACTGTTCCCAAGCAATGGGAGCTGAGAGGCTCCATGCGTGCAACGAGCACATCTCTCAGCTCATGCTGCCCCCCGCGGCTCCCACTGGCTGCTCTTCTCTGCCAATGGGAGCCATGGGGACCAGCATGGGCTGAGGGGCATGCTGGCTGCAGGCATGGAGCCTTTCAGTTTCTATTGGCTGGTATTCACTATTCCCAGCCAATGGGAGCTGAGAGGCTCTGTGCCTGCAGCCAACATGTCCCTCAGACTCTGCAAGCAAATACAACTCTCGGTGCACCAACGGCTTACTCTAACAGGCTGGAAGCTGAAGTTTGCAGATCCCTATGGTAGACACAGTTCAGGACTTGCTTCTTTAAAAAAAAGTGCTATGATGTTGTATTTGTTTTTAAATTGTATCCACATGAAATTAGATCCTTCCATTTCACAAAGTGCTAGACCTTACAAGACAATAAAAAAATACAACGAATGATAGTACTATGGCCCTGGTGTCCGTCTGCTACTGAGTAATTTGATCTTTTCATGTATGTTGACAACTAGACCTCCTAAGTCTCGGCAATCTGAAAATATAATGTGCAGAATTGAAATTTTTAATAAAATGTAAACAGCCTGTTATCACCCCAGATATGCCAAACTGCAGGGCTTCTTTGAAATAAACAATGAACAATTATAAATTGACAGTGATAAAACAAGTGACATTCCTCTATGAAGTTCTACAAAATCTATAAATTATTTTCTAAGATTTTCATACTAGAATTTAAAATGAACAATGGTGAAATCAAAAGAAAACGGTCTGGTTATGATGCAGCATTTAAACTTAAAGTTGTTGAATATGCAGAAGCAAGACATAATTGTGCTGCTGCTCGTGAATTCTGCATCTAGGAGAAGCAGATAAGAGAATGGCAAAAAATTAAAGCAACGTGAAAAGACAAGCCAAGAAGCAAGAAAAAAAGGTCCAATAAGATGCGCTTCATTTTCTGGGCTGGAGAAAGATCTCAATGATTGGATTATTGAATGTTGACAAAACGGATACCTTGTCACTAGAACCAGAATTTGTCTGCCTGCTTTGCAAATGTCAAAAGATGAGAAATACAAGCCAGAAAAGCTATCACTGTTTGTTGCATCAGTGGGTTGGTGTACTCTTTTGAAGAACTGTCATGGTCTTTGTCTTCAGCAGTGAACAAAGATAGCACAAAAGCTACCGAGAGACCTTGAAGAAAAAAATAAATCTTTTCCAAGGTTTATTATAAAACATCGAAAAGAATATGCATTTGAGCTGTCATAAATGGGAAATATAGATGAAACACCGATGCCATTTGATCTCCCAAGCAACAGAACAGTAACTGGTGTTGGTGAAGAAACAGTTTTAATTAAAACCACTGGCCATGAAAATATCCATATCACAGTGGTTTTATCAAGTTTGGCCAATGGATCAAAGCTCCATACTGTTGTTATTTTCAAAAGAAAAACTTTGCCTAAAACCATGCCATTTCCTGGGGCTTTCATCATATGTGCAAATGAAAAGGGATGGATGGATGAAAGTGGGACTATTGAATGGCTGGGACAACTGCTTGATGTCCTGAACAAACCCTTTAAAGGATGGGCTACGCAAATGTGGTCTGACTGGATAAGCTCAGGCATGACGAAGTTGACACAAGGCAGGAATCTTATGAACCCCGAAATCAATCTGGTTGTCCAGTGGGTCAGTGATGTGTGGGAGTCCATTCCCTTGCAAATGATAGAAAAATGTGCTTGATGGGTCAGAAGACAACGCCATATTTGCTGATGACACAATGGAGGCTGATGATAAGGAATCTGAGTTTGAGGAGGACACTGCTGATATCTATGACGACAATGCAGGAGCAACTGTGACTGAAACTGAGTTTAACTGTTTGATGAATTGGAGACTGATTCAGAGTTTGAAGGGTTTTAAGACTTTAAATAAGTGCATTAGAATGATATGAGATGTTAAAACATGGACTGTAATTTTGAAGGTATGTGAATACATATTTGTTCAGTTATCACAACAGGTTTTTTATTAGATTTCATTAAAATGAATCTACTAAAACTTTTGGATGTTTCTTCTGTCTCCAACTTTTAAAATACCACAGAGTCCTCAGCATGGTCAATTCCCAGCCCAGAAGGGTAAACTGCTGGTGAGTCGGGACATTTGTGTAATTGCAGGCATGGAGCCTTTCAGTTCTCAGTCACCGCTTTAGGTCAACGGGAGTGGCAGGAAGTGGCGGCCAGCATGTCCCTTGGCCAGCGCTACTTCCTCAGCTCCCATTGACTATTTTTTGCCAGTCCCAGCCAATGGGAGCTGAGGAAGAAGTGCAGGCCAAGGGACAGGCTGGCTGCCATTTCCTGCTGCTCCTGTTGACCCAGAATGCTGAACCGCAGCAACTGGGAGCTGATAGTCTCCGTGCCTGCAGACACTCCAGGAACACAAATGTCCTGGTGCGCCAGCAATTTGCCCTGCTGGTCTGGGAATTGAGGTTTGCTGACCCTGCCCCCCCAGTGGAAAAAAAGAATGTGAAGCACAATGATCCGATCATAAACCCATCTCTGCTCTTCACAACGTGATGTTTTACTAAAAAAATTTGGCTTATGATCAAGTATATATGGTAGTTCTATAGCAACTAACATGGGGGGAGGGTGGCTTTAATTCAAATAGCTCTCAATTAGGTTACTTAAGGGGGCAGAGCTGCACCTAGGCTAAAAAGGGTTCAAAGGCATTTCACAAAGAAGGCTAGGAAGCTAAAGGAGTAAAGAGGAGATAATGAGAGTGTAAAACATAAAGGGTGAGCTGAGGAACATTTTTGTCTGTATGCTTGCTTTTTAAGCTTTGATTGGAAGAAACTCTCTGTATGTAGCAGTGAATCATTTGAAAACTTGGGAGAAGCTCTGCCTTCTGACAGCAAACTGTTATCTAAGAACAGAATCCAGAGTTCCTGAATCCATCTTTTGCTCTGACGACTTAATATGCTGCTTGATCATGTACCTAAAGTTTAATACAAGGGTCTCAAACTCCTGGCCTGCAAGCCAGAGCACATTTGCAATCTGGCATCCAAATCCCACCACTTATCACCATCGAATCACCTTCTCCCCCCTATGTTACCCCATCCTCCAAGTGATGTGGCCTTAGAGATTACCAGAGGTACAGCAGCAGTCAGAATTCCCTGCAGTCCCCACAGAAGTGGCAAGCATAGTCGCTTTGCTTCCCTGTGGCTTCCACTACCACATGGATTGTCCCAACCACTGCTGTTGCTTCGCGCCAGCGCCCCACCTCCCAGTAATCCGTGAGTCTGGGTCCTTCATGGGACAGACTGTAATAGGAGAGGGCAGGGCAGAAGTAGGAAAGGGTGGAGTTTGGGGAATGAGTTTAAACATGGTTCCCTCAGGCTGTCAGGTCTCTCAGGCCAGATTGTGACTATGCTCCGGCCCATACATGGCTTGCAGGCTGGGAGTTTCAGACCCCTGCTTTAATATCACTGGTATCTTTCTGTGACAGAGCACAGAATTCAGGTCCTTTGAAGAAAAGGGTCTTATCAGTAATTGAAAGAAGGTCCTTTTTCTGATGCACCATAGTAAGAACTAATGCAGTGGTTTTCAAAACATTTTTTTCCCATGACCCAGTTGAAAATTATTGATGCCCGCGACCCAACACAATTTGATTGGAGTGTGGGCTCCGGGGTGGGGCTGAGGATGAGAGCTTTGGGGCTGTAGGAGGGGGGCTCTGGCTTTGGGGAGTGTCAGGGCTGCAGCAGGAGGGGCTTACCTTGAGCAGCTCCCCGTCAGCAATGCAGTGAAGGTGCTATGGCAGGCTTCCGGCCTCTCCCGGCACTGCAGACCATGCTGCGCCCCAGAAGCAGGCAGAAGCAGGTTCCCAGCCAATGGGAGTGCAGAGCTAGTGCTCAGGGCAGGAGCAGTGTACGGAGACCTGTATGCTCTTCTGCCCCCCAACTTCAGCTAGGAGCCAGGCCTGTTGCTGGCCACTTCTGGGGAGCAATGTATTCTGTGGTACCAGGACAGGTAGGTAGCCTGCCTTAGCACCCTCACTAGTCATCTGATCCCCCTGCATCAATGAGACTCAGTGCCTGACATTCCACAACTCAGTACTGAGTTGCTACCAGTAGTTTAAAAAACACTGAACTAGTGGTCTGAGGCTCAGTCTACACATAGAACTTCAACTGGCATAGCTACATTAGTCAGGGTGTGTGAAAAACCCTAGACCTCTGTCAGATGTGGTTGTGCTGAAATGTTCTCCAGTGTAAATGCAGTGATGCTGACAGCTATGTCATCCACTAGGATCTGTAAATCTGTATTTATGCATGCCATATATAAGCCAATACAATAATTTCCTCTAAGATTATAGTAACTTTTTGTTTTTAATAACTGAAATGTACTAACAGCAAGGAATTGAACTGTGCACCAACATTGTCTAAACCACTATTAAATAGTGTTACAATAGGTGACAGTCTTAGAATGTTAACCCTAATTATATAGTTCAAAAGGTCGCTTTTCTCACCTTTGCCCTCGCAAATTGAAACATGGTCTCCGAAAGAGCCAAAGACAGGCTGATGGCATTTTCAAGCAATAAAATAGCACAATGTCAATTTTTTATTGGCCATCATCGATTGAATAACTGTTTGTAATGAGCTTGAGCTTTGAAAAGCTGTACTTAACACTGGTAACTGTGACTGGCACCATGAGCAGAATCTTTAATTCTCTCCACAAATTAGGAAAAGTGTCCTTCAGCTCTTCATCGTGAATAAATAGGAAAACTTGGAGTGGAGAGAGCTTTCTATGTCACAAAATGTAACTGATATTGTCCAATTCAACAAGGTCTTTTTATTGATGTCTGAACATTCCTCAGTTGTCAGCATCTGAGAAAGTTCTGTTCAATTGTTCAAAACTGTTTTACTGTCTGCTGGCAGCTTACAAATGTCATGCAAAAAACCCAAGGTTTTCTGTGGTGCTTCATTTGTCCTAACTTTTCTTTGATGGACACTCAAGCAGTATTACCAACTGAGTATGAAAACTCTCTCTTGATGTTTTATTCTGAGCTTCCCATCACTTAAACTTTGACCTCATAAGCATACTCTTTCTTCTTCTGATGAATACAAGTTTCCTTGAAGATAGGCTCAACTCCTGAGTTTTCCTCCATTTCTTTGGCAGCAGTGATGGCATCATCAAATCCATTGTCTCCGTAGTCACAACAAAATCAAGACAACTTCTCCTCAAAGTAATAGTGGTCATGATATCCATTGACTGAGTTTGTACTGTCTTGCTTAAAACACTTACTTGGGGGAAAAGATATCATGCCAATCTACAACTAAGACCAGAAATTTGAAATCAATGATCTGGTTTCCCAGGCTTTGTACCTCCTATTGGATCACAGCCTTGGCTTTACTCAATTCAACCCATTCCATCAAGGTATCATAAACTTCTGTGACATGTTACCTCATTGGCCTTACGTTGTCAAAGCATCTCTCTCAGCGAGTGTCACTTACTTGCCTCAAGATTAGATTTGTAACTTTTCCATATACCACCTGATTGTTAATGTTGAAAACATGACATATATCCTTTGCAATATTCCAAAAAGAGATATTAAATCTAAAGGAGATGCTGCTGCATCTGAGATAACCAGCTTGAGGGAATGATAGCCACAAGACACAAAGACAGTTCTTATATTCATTACTAGGACTTTTGCCTGGATGCTATTGTTTCTTCACTTCATGTTCACGCTGTCATGATAGCCTTGGTCCCAGAAGTCCTGAAGTTTTATTTTATTCTCATTCGAAACATTCATAAACATTTCTGTTAGGTCTTGTCCAACTGAGTCATCCATGGACCTGAAACACACAGTGTTCCTTTACTTGGATACAGCCATCCTCATCAACCAATTTTTGTGTAAATGACATCTTTTCCCTGTGATTAATGTAGGGAGTGCAGTTCATTATCACTGCATAGTACTTCGCTTTGCTGAACCGCATCAATATATTACCAAGTACTTTCCTTGCCATAAGGTCAATCAATTCATTTTGAATTGTTTTGCTGCAGTAATGGTCCATAGCTTCTTTAGGAACTACTCAGCATAGGTGCTCATGCATGACATCATTGTATTTCCCAAGGAGCTCTACCAAACCGAGGAAATTACTGTTATATTCAGTGAACAGCTTACCCTACAAGCCCAAGGAAGTTAAATTATTCTTAGCAAGGAAGAGGGTAACTGAGATCAGATGCTTGAACATGTTCCTCCAAAGCTCGGTGTCTACATTAATAACATGCTGGTTTTCTGTGTCTGTTCATTTATTCAGAGCCTAGATTCAACCGCTATCCATTTGAAGTAGACCGTAAAATGGCCAGGTGACTTTTCATGTTGCTTCAGAGCATCAGCTAAATTATGCTGGTAATTATACCCAAAGAGCATAAGCAACACATTTTGGCAATTTTGTAAAATATTTTGCAGCAAAACCAGAACACTTTGCCAGTTGATTTTGCGTAAACTATCCAATGCTGATTCAGTTTCTCACCATTCACAAGCACTGGTTTGCAGTGTGACTTTGAGAAGTGTAACTGCTGCTCATTTATTGGAAACATCATCTCAATTTTCTCTAGCCCATTCAAAATTGTATGATCAATATTGACAGAGTTTAGGTTTACTGGCCATAAAGTAGGACCTAATGTGTCAATTTGTGCAGTGCAGTTTTTCATACTGTTGTTTCTGTCATGGTGCAAAGCTAATACTTCTTTATCATTTCTGTCCTTTTCATGTAAATCAGATTTTTCTTTGTCATTACTCTCCTTTTCATGAGCCAGATTCTTATTTATCATCATGCTCTTTTATGTCACCAGGAAAACTAGACATTGCTGCATCACTTTCCTTGTATTTTCAGTCCTTATCTTTAGGTAAATCTGCTTATTCCTTAGTAATTACTTCTATCATTCACGCTTTGCATACCAGTTTCTTCTGTCCTAAGATGATTGCGGCTGCCTAAAACCCAGTATGTGTTATTCTGTTTTCTATCAGGAATTTTCCCATTAAATTTTGCCCCTTGCTGCAAACTAGATTGCAACTGAGCTTTTTGCTTCCTGTACTAAGGCCTTGAAGGCTTCTTCAGGGACATTTTTTTATTTTCTGTGGCAGAAAACAGTACTAGAAAGAGCAAAAATATGTGTTCTTCAATCTTAAACAATCATGAAACATTGTTAAGTATGGCAAAAGGAAGTAAAAGGTTTTGTTTTTGTACATTATTGTGTTAGACAGAGGTTGGATAGACAGTCTGGCATCTAGAGTTTACTGGTGAGGGGAGAGCAGAGGGGACATGGACCAAGTGCCCCCCTACCAGCCTGGGGAAGGGCAGATAAAATCTCTCTCTGTCCCAAGCCTGCCTCTCGTCACCAATGCTTTGCCTCCTGCCTGACCTTGCTCTGCCCCCTGCTCTGCCCTGTCCACACATCTGCCCTGCCCCCACTCTGCCCTTGCACACCTTTACTTCTGCCCCACCTCTTCCCCCAAAAAAGATGTCTCGAGATTAGGAAGGCCAGAGGGAACAGTGCAGTCTGTAGGAGTTTGTGCCCTCCCTTCTGCACCCTAATCCTAACCCTGTTATAATTTCCACCATCCCCTGGCAAAGAGTTCCACAGGTTGACTATGAAAAATAATTTATTTTGTTTGTTTTAAATCTGCTGCCTATAAATTTCATTTGGCGAGCTTTTTGTATTATGTTAGTGAAGGAGTAAATAACATTTCTTTATTCTATTTTTTCCCACCATTCATGATTTCCTAGCCCTCTAACATATCCCTCCCCTCACCCTTTTGTCATTTCTTTCCAAGATGAAATGTCCCAGTCTTGTTAATCGCTCCTCATATGGAAGCTGTTCCTTACCCTTAATCATGTCTGTCAACCTTTCTGTACCTTTCTCAAATCCATTATATATATATATTTAGATGGGGCAACCAGATCTGCATGCAGGATTCAAGATGTGGGCACACCATGACTTTATATAGAGGCAACATGATATTGTCTATCTTTTTATCTATTTCTTTCTTAATGATTCTCAATATTCTGTTAGCTTTTTAGATTGCCACTGTACCTTGAGAAGATGTTTTCTGGGAACTATCCACAATGATTCCAAGATCTGGTTCTTGAGTGGCAACAGTTATTTTAGACCCCATTATTTTTCTATGGGCTTTACTTTGCATTTATCAACACTGAATTCCATTTGCCCCTATGATGCACAATTACCCAGTTTTGTGAGATCCCTTTGTAAGTCTTTGCAATGAGCTTTGGACTTAACTATTTTAAGTAAGTTTGTATCATCTTCAAATTTGGCCATCTCACTGTTTACCCCTTTTCCAGGATCATTTATCAGTAAGTCAAATAGAATTGGTTCAACTGCAGGTCACTGGAACCCACCACTATTTATTCATGATCATCTACATAATCTTCAATTACTTGAGTGAAAAGCCTTTTGTTATGTTAATCACCCTGCCTCCTTCTGTTTACAAACTCCATCTGAAAGGCAAAGTTGGGAGTAAGGCAAGCTCTGTTGCAGTTAAAAGCTGCCTCTGTAGCTGAGGCATGCACTTTAAGCATAACTCAAGTGTGAAATCCAGGGGTTCAAACACTGAGGGCGGCTACAAATCCCCTAACTCCCCCATAAATGGTGCACTTGGGACTTCTGTCTCAAGCGTTGTTGTGTCTCTTTTCTCTTTCCCAGGCAATGTGACCAGAGGCTGCCTGAGCAACTGATGTGATCTGACTCGTTTCCCCTCCTCAGTTTTGGGGGACATGTGGCCCCTAATGCACCCCCATTTTTTATTAATTGCTACTTGCACTCCTCCAGTCTTAAAACACAAGTACACTTTCAGAATTACACAGTAAAACTAGAGTCATAATATTGCAGCTGAATCCTCTCTTCAGCTCATTCTTATATCTTACTGGCTGACTGGTGATGCCCTGTCCCTTTTATATACCTGTGAGAACATGGTTGACAACATTCTAGAAGGTTGGAGGAAAATGTAGCTGTCAGAAAGTCTGGAAGATTCTACAAAATTCTACAAACGTTCAGATCATTTTAAGTGGTCAGTGAAAAGTGAATCCCCATGTGGAATACTTGAAAAACTTCAAGCATTTTATTGTCCCTTCTGTCGCTAACAACAAAAGCAGCACCCTGAGCTCCCAAGTCTGGCACCCCAGATGGTCATTTTGATTGACTTCCCTTGAAGTCCTGGTCATCCAGAGAGAAGGAGGTCTTCCAGCAATACAAAAACTTCTGTCGGTGTAGCTTGCACCTGCAATAGGAGGCTATGTTGGGATAGGCTCAGTAGTGTGAACATATCCTAAGAAGTACCATTTAATGTTAATAGGGAACATTGAAAAAAAGGTTATAATACCAGACTTTCAATATTATGCAGTGCCATTAGCATAAATTTGCTATCATGCATCCTAAATCAGAAGGGTTGGCAATTATGATTGGAGTTGCCTCAAATCCTAACATTTGTCCTACTTAGCAGTTTTCCCCCCTGCTACATTGATGGTAATAGCAGATATTTTGATGCAGCCATTTCTTTTAATATGAGTAGATTTCATTCATTAACTTGGGGGGAGGAGGATCAGCGGGAAATCAATGTTGCTTTGTTATCTAGCCTCATGCAGAACTATGCAAATGAATCCAGTGATTCATGTTCCAACATTGCTATTTCTTCCTTACAAACTTCCTTGTAGATCTGTCTGCCCCTGACTTGCCACATCAGCATTTTCAGGAAGCTCTGCTAACTATGGTAAAAGGAGCTGTTTACTCCCAATGTGTCGCTCATATCCAAGATGAGAAGGGTCCAGAGGGACATGTGAACAATTGGGGTATCAGATAGATAAAGGTACCTCTCTAAGCAACAGTAATACTCCCCAATGAAAAGTGTACAAGATTCTCTATTGTTCAACTTGATTTTTGTGCCGCTGCTAAATTTATTGCCCACTTTTAAATTGTGAATACATGGAAATTGAAATTTTTTATGGGAAATTGTTGGAACATGCTTCTTATTTATCTAGAGTGGACTTCTCAGAAGCTAAAACTAGCTCTTGATATGAGGGATGTATTTATTAGAAATGTTGAAAATGTAGGCTTTATTATTAAATAAATGGCAATGTGCCAATAATATTGAAGGCAAAATGAGATACGGTTAAGGATTTTTAAATTAGGCATATGGGAGAGCAATTATCATGGTATCACACTAGCAAGTTAGAGACCCATTGTCCAAGACTCTGTGTGAATGTACAATAAGAGAAACAGCCTGCTTTGAAGAGTTTACAATCTAAAGGTAAGGTAGAAAAAGGATGGTTGAAAGAATCATTAACTTAATTTTACATATGTGGCTTAGGTAGAGATGGATGTTTTTTAACGTAAACTGCTTTAAACCGTGGTTTTACATAGTTCAAAAATCACAGAGATGATACTTTATAAATAAGAATTTGCTGAATAATTATGTGAATTAAATAAGTGAAAGAAAATCTGTAGGGATACCTCTGAAAGTATTACATAAATCAGTGCCATTACAGAAGTGGTAATACAGTATTTCATTATATTATTTTAATATGTATTTGCATTAAAGTGTCAGCCTATAAAACAGAATCCCAATTCATACTGTTAGGTTACAGCATTCTGCAGAGATTTCAGCTGTGTTTAAAGTAAATAAAATACTATAGAATAAGCCAAGTCAAACTTATTGCAACTTTGATTTGCAACAATAAAAGTAATTTTGGAGTAGTTGTTGGATGTACTTAAATAAAAATGACTCTTTTGTTACATTCAGGCAGCTCTGAAGATGCCTTTGAAAAATACTGGGAGATTTCCCATGCTAGATATATTGGCAGAACCTATAGACATGACCTCTTGGTCGGTGGATTAGTGACAGTTTGAGAGAGAATGCCATAGGGGATGATAATCCATGGTTGTCTCTTCCTTACTAGGAAAATAAGCAGACTTTGCTTGGTAGAAGTATCAGATATTCACAGTAACTTTATCCCAGAGAGGCCTGAGTGTGACACAACCGATTAATACAGAGATAAAGGAATAAATGCCTCCTCTGCATGGTATCATTATAAGTGTTGTAATACCCGGTCTCTTCTGTTATCATTCTATTTACCATAAGCTTAGAACCAAGGTCTACCTTCTATAGCAAAGTACGCTCCTTGGGCGGAATCCAGCCCACCAAGCCGCCAGATCTGGCCCGCAGAGGTATTGGGGTGCCCCAGGCAGGCTCCCCTACTTGGTCCATAACCTGCACATTGCTCAGAAACACAGCTGTGGGACATTTTCTCTTTATGAGTCCAGAGAGGAAGAGGGAAGATTCAGACACTGCTCCCACCCCCAGCACAATCCCATTAGTCAGTTTCTGAACAGAAACTGGCCAGTGGGAGCTGCCTGTTTGAATAACAGGCACCCTCGAAGCACAATCCTCCTGCTCAGTTACTCACTCAAGCACATGGCCAAGCAGGCGGAAACATTTTAAACTCTGCAAGCTTTTAGCTCTGCAGGCGGGCTGGTTTGGCTGCTGGCTGGTAAGTATCCTGGCCAGAACTTGCCTCTGGCACCCATCCCCTCCCCTCACTAGACCTGCTAAATTGAACCATGGAAGTTCTGGAAATGGGTGATAGGGGAGGGATCATATGATGATTACCTGTTGTGTTCCCTCCCTCTGGGGCATCTGGTATTGGTCACTGTTGGCAGACAGGATACTGACTAGATGGACCGTTGGCCTGACCCAGTATGGCCGTTCTCATGTTCTAGTTCGACTTCCGCATGGTGTAGACGTGACCTGAGAGATCCCAACTGAGAGAGACTCAACAAAGTCTCAAGGCTCCCTTGTTTAGGGTTCCATAATATTCTGTTCAGTCTCCCTCCTGTTCAGTTTTTGTGAGCCCTCTGAGGAAGCTACAGAAAATTTGGACTACAATATTAACAGTATGTGAATGACACACAGATTTCTCTCATTTACATCCAAATCATAGGGGTTATTCCTGTACTGCCCAAATCTTCTGCCAGGATGCAGAGAACACACACCTCCACCAGCATGGATAACAACAGGGCAAACAGAGAGGCGCTGCTGAGGCAAGTTAAGACGCACAAGAAACTTTGGAGATGGATCCTACAGGGATCTCTATACATCGAAATCATGCATCCCTCGTCTACATGACTTTTAGCAGTATAGCATCCCACTTCCTTCCCGCTGCTGGAGTCTTTCCCTGCCACAGAAAAGGCTCTGCCAGCAGGGAAGCAGGAGGGGAAGGGGAGAAGGCTTTGGCAGCTGCCTGCCTTTCACTGTGGCACGGAGCAATGCATACAGGGTACCCTATGTGCCACCGCCGGCATAGACAGAGTTTAAGTGTGGTCATTCTGCTATCTCAGTACTTGTCAAAGACTGGGATCCAAGTGAAGGTGAACTGTCTGAAGGTCAATCTAGTTATGACAGTAATAAGATATTTGAAGAAGCACTTCAACAATGGATGGTACATTACCCCATCATTAAAGGTGTCTTCACCCCCTCCTTTGTCAAAACAGTACACAAGCTGGAGAAACAATTTAGTGTTGTAGGTAGTACTGGTGGGTAAATATAACTATTTAATCTGTGTCAGGTTAAAATGCATTATTTCTTTAAGATAAGAACCTTTATCAGAACCATACAAGCATTTGTTACTTCTAGAATGCTTTATTGCAACACACATGGGCAAAGCTGACTGGAAGTCATAGGTCAGGCAGAAGGCCACAGCACAATTTTTAGACACTTTTGCCATTATATTCAGAGATTAGCTTATATTATCTTGCACAACTCCTCAGTAGATTTCAAAAGAGGTTGACGTAGTTATGCCCATTTTACAGATGGGAAAATTGCACTGGTTTCTTATTACAAATAAAGTTGTTTACATTACTTTATAATGTAGTTCAAAGCCTTAGCTATGTGAAAGACTACTTCTTTCCTCAAGCAGAGCAATTGCTATAATTTAGGTCCATTGAAGTTTGAATGTATGGAACTGTAGAGGGAGGGAATTTATCATGACTGGGAAGGGAGAAATTTTAACTTTATACCTTATATACCCTACTGGGCAGTGGAAGAACAACTGTGAACTTCAACACTAAAAAAAGATCAGTTATTAATAAAAATCAATTATTCATTTACAACTAGTATCATCCTGTTTATTGTTTTCAACTTTAATGAGTTTTAGAAAGAGCACATATTCATATATTCTTACATCTTATGCTCACGTATATTGTTAGCTGATCTTTTTCTTCTTTTTGGGGGGTAATTTTATTTAATTTAAATACAATTATATTAAAAAAGAGCAAATCCTGCTATTAAACATCAAGCTTAAATTGGTGAGATAAAATTTCGCATAAACTCTGCTAAGGGTTAGGTTAATTGAAATAGACACTAATGATATATTGAAGTGTTATTGTAATTTAAGGCTTATTAACATTCCTGGAGAGCAAATGGAAACCGATTATGATGAAACAGAAATATTGTGGGACATACTTTGAAAATTAAGATTTTTAATTTTCATTAATTTGCCAGTATCAAAATACTTTTTAAAGGAATTTGGTGCTCAAAAAGACAAGTTGCAATTGTACACAAATAGACACAGATTCAACAAAGCACTTAATCACACTCTTTATTTAAGAACTGTGCTTAAACCTATCCCAATTTATCTTAAATGCAACATATACTTAAAAGCTTAGTTGAATCCAGGGACATTTTCTTTGACAGGGTTCTCTAAGCAATCAAATTAAAACTTTCCTTTTACTGAATTTTATAAGTCTTACATGATCGCTTACATTTGTTCATTTAAAATGGTTTTTACTTTATCTAAAATAAGAAAACAAGGATTACCTGTCTTAAATACATTTTCATTCACCTTTAATAAGTGTCTGCAGTGGCCATGAAGTTATTCAGCAGTTTCCTACCTCAGAGCTTATGTTACAGGGTTACCTACGACACGTTTGGTGTTATATAAGTAATATGCAATGGGCCAATTTCAGTGGTTCTTAACTAACCAAAACTCTCATTTAATGACATTTAGCTCATTATTTAATTCTATTGCATTGATGCTTTCATTTCATTTCCACTTATGCTATGTGTTTGAAATAAGATAATACAAAGAAAGTAAAACAAAAGAAAACACAGAGGAATAACATCTTAATTTTCCATTCAGACTGAAAGTTTTATTTGAACTCTTCACCACCTCTAAATCCAGTTATCAAACTGTGCCACTTTACTGTGGGAGTGGATGAGGCAACTATGTTTTTGAGATATTGCTTATAATTACTGGAAAAAATAGGAGTATTAGTGACAATATTCCTATGATTTGTAGCTGTTTGCTAGTGCATGGTAAAGAAAGTGCTATCACTGAGTGCTCTCTATGAGGTCTCTTAATTAATACTGTTATCCATGATCTTTCCGTACTCTACATTTAGGTTATATCTACATTGCCATGTTACATTGGCACAGCTGCACTAATTCAGCTTCACCACTGTAGTAGCTTCAGTGAAGAAAAACAGTGCTAATGGGAGAGTGTCCCCTGCCAATATAACGCAGTGTGCACAGAACAGTGGATGTAACTTACATCCCTTGTTGTTTTTACACCCTGGCAGGTCATAAGTGACATTGGTTTAAGCAGTACTGTAGACCATCACTAAGTTGATAAAAAGCTGAGAGGTGTAGCTCTAGCCTCTACAGAAAGAAAGGCAGAGTAACCATGAAATTGACTTAATTCATATAATATCCATTCCTTCCCCTCAACTGAAAACAAATAGTGGGTTCTATTGTTATTTAAATGCTATTTTACTGGCTTGTTTTAAAAACTGTCCATTCATTAGCTAAAATATAAATATTCCAATAGTCCTGTCTTACATTTCTCCTGCATCCAAAGCAGGGCTGCTGATAGCAAGGGGACAAAAGAGGCAGCTGTTCTGAGTCCTGGTGATTTACAGAGGCCCACAGCTCCTGGCCACAACTGCCACCAATGGTGTAAAAGCCTTACACCATTTAGAAGAATATGGATCAATGCCAACACTTTAAACTCCATCCAGAAATGCTCCTGCAGTTAGGCAGATCACAGATCTGCAGTGCAATAGATCTGTAGGGCAGAATGTTGGCAGGCCACTTGGTCAAACGTTGGCTTCCAAATGAATTTAAGGTGTAATCTCAAGGAGACAAAGACCTGAATTACGATGATGATGACCCCCACATCAGGTACACCCTCCAAGGCACATACAAATGATAAAAAATAGTTTGTTACAGTTACATAATCAGTCAGCAGCATCTGGAAATCATATACTGTATCATACTAATCATCTCCATAAAAGGAGGCCAACCTATTCCAGAACACTATACATTGTGTTTGTAGTTGTATGTGACTTTTTTCAACCTGCTAGATCTGACAACTCTCAGGTCCTAGTGTGTCTAGTGCCGAGGAAGACTTCAGAGCTGAAACAATAATCTCTTTGAAAACATCAATCCTCTTTAAAATGAATGAATAAAACAAGAGATACTACAATAGATTATTTTTTCAGTCTTTCTAGTTGCAGAGAAAAGCAAGACAGAAGAGCTCTTCACAAATCCTGAGAGAAGAAAACTTGGCCTTATGAGGGCTTCTTAGTTAATTAATACACCTTTAGATTTGGAAGAAAATAACAAAACTTGTGAAAAGTCAAGGTGTTTCTGTAAGATGATATATTGACATATTATTTGTGAACAGGACTTCTAATTTCTAAGACATTATGTACTGATGTCTTTTTGAATATTTAAAAAAATCCTCATGGCAAAGACCAGATAAATAAATTGTATTAATTAGTACAATATGATGCATGTTTATATTACACCTTAATGATAGTTTGCTTCCACTTTTCAATCAAAAAATGAAACAAAAGCCATAAACATTCATGGGTAGCTTTTTGAATTTTGAATAGAAGGCTGGTTCTACAGCTGTAGAGAATAATTATTATGAAAACTCTAGTCCCAATTGTTTTTTAGTTGATATTAACACCATTCTAGAGCAAATATTCAACAGATGCAGCCCTGAGTGAGTGACTAGGAACATATGGTGGGATAACTATCTACCATAGCTTTCAGATTCTATCATTAAAACATTTGTAAGTGAGGGGAAATCCTCTTCAAATCAGCATGGAGTTTTAAAGGAAGACAGCAAAGAGATTATGGAATAGAGATCATAGTGAGATACTATTTTGAATTACTGAAAATAAGAACTGTTGCATTTTGTCCTAATGGAAGGAAGTTAATGATGAACTTTGCTAGAACTTCAGATAATAGTGGAGTGCTAGGATTGTTAAGATCTGACTAAGAGTCTGTCTCTTTCACTATAGCAATATTTCCAAAAAGGCAAAAATAAAGTTTCAAATGGTGGAACTGTAAAGAAGAGACATTATTAACCCAACTTGCTATAACACAAATATTGCCTTTTGGAATGCCACTCAAGAATGCAAATTATTCTTTGGGTGAAATAACTGGGCCTTTGCTGCCTTGTCTGAATGAAATGGTCAATATCTCATTTCTATGTAAACATATATTATTGAAATACAATTATCTATTTTACTGTACACATCACAGTGCAAAAAGTTGCAAAGATCATATGGATCTTTGAAACTAAGTAATTAAGCTTTTAAAAATAAAATTATAGTATAAACCAGCTTCTGTATGCATTATGCCTTTCAATTGATGATGTTTTTATTTGACTGAAACAAGTGTTTAGCTCTCCAAAGATAATATACATCACAATCAAAGACATTTCACATTGAAAAAATAATTTGGTGTCATAAGGAGAACCATTAGATATTAGGGATGACAAAAATGGCTCCATCTATCTTCTAAGTGAGCAGAGACAAAGAACAGAACACAGTAGAAAATGCTTATATAGAATGCCAGAGCTGATTACAACATTCTGTGCATGCATGTAATTGAAGTGAAAGGCACATCACACCTGCCATTCAGTTGAAGGATATGCCACAAGATAGCAATGACATGGCAGAGCTTGATGGCACACCACAGCTGAAAAGCAGTCATGTGACATGCTTTTACTTCAGAATGCTGCAGTCCCTGCTGCTCTCTCGGTAACCTCATGGTGACAGAAAACATGAGCTGATACAGGAATTACATAACCTTTAACTTGCTTGAGATAGGTGACATTTTCTGGAGGATTTGAGAGGAATCACTCAGATATCCTGTTAAGATCCTGTGTCAGAAATCCAAATGTACTCCAGCAAATTGTGTTTCTCATTCGGAAGAGATTATCATTACAACTTTAGGTAATAAAACTATAAGGGACCTGTTCTGTGTTTGATGTAATCAAAACAAGCCAGTTTGACCTAAGTAAACATTCTTAAGTACTTGTTTCCATTTCTTTAAAGCCCCTTCATGTGTAGCTGGGTGCTGAATAATCTCAATTTCAAAATGAAGCATGCAGTTTAAAATGAAAAGCAGCTGAAGAAAAGAAACTGGTTTGAAAGATGAAATCAAATCCTGGACATGAAATACAGAATAGTATACAGATCTGAAATAATATCTGTATCTGGAATAGTACACAGATTCCATGTCCACAGAAGAGTCAAACAAAACCTATGTACAAAATTGCACATGTAATTGGTTCAAGTCACACTGGAAATCATTACCCTAAACAGTGCACTTGCTGTGATTAAAAACTGATTAGATATGGGATAAAAGCAAAAACCTGAATCGAAACATTTCCAAATGTTGGGGCCTTTGACATTTGCATCTGAAATAGAATTTGGGCCATGAATGCATGTCCAGTCTTGGCCATGTGTTTCAGAAGTGCTGGTTTGAATCTTTCTTCTGCATTCTGTTTACAGATAAATCATCAGGGCTGTGTCTAGACTGGCCCCCTTTGCCGGAAAA
>CM057845.1:138216574-138245257 GCA_030068395.1 Apalone spinifera | reverse complement strand
GTGGAGAAATTGGAGAGGGTCCAGAGAAGAGCAACAAAAATGATTAAAGGTCTAAAAAACATGAGGGAAGACTGAAAAAACTGGGCTTATTTAGTTTAGAAAAGAAGAGGGAGAAAAGTTGTTCTCCTTGGCCTCTGAAGAGACAAGAAGCAATGGACTTAAATTGCAGCACGGGAGGCTTAAATTGGACATTAGAAAATACGCAACTGTCATGATAGTTAAATTGCCTAGGGAGGTTGTGGAATCTCCATCACTGGAGATATTTAAAAGCAGGTGGATAGACATCTATCAGGGATGATCTAGATGGTACTTGGTCCTGCCATGAGGGCAGGAGACTGGACTTGATGATTCTTCAGTCCCTTTCAGTTCTAATAGTCTATGATTCTTTGAAAATGTTAATGACATTTTCCGTAGTCAGGTAGCTAATCAGTATCAGCATTAGCTGCTAGTCTGCAACTTCCTCCAGATTTTTTCCTTTAGGATTTTTGTTTTCAATTTCTTCCTCTCTGTTTGATATTGAGTCAGAGTGTCATTATTTTGGATCACGTGCTTGTCATTTTACTTGGTCATTCCTTGTGTTATTTATTTTGAACATTCTCTTTATACCATGCTCTGGATTGATTGGTCTTTTACTTCAAAACTCCATAAAACTGAATTAGAAATAAGAGGAAAGGCAATTAACAATGGGAAAGTATTATTATGGCAAAATGAGTTGTTTAGTCAGATACTGATATATGGTATCACTTTTATTGTTCATTGATTTGACACACACCCCTCCGTGAAACTCATCTGGTTTACTCCAGAGCCCATACATGGATGGAACATTTCAGGGGGAAATTTTCAAAAGCATGTAAAAAATGTGAGGGCTTTAAACCCCATTGAATTTCCATGGAATTCATTTTTCTAAATCTTTTGAGTGCTTTTCAAAATATTCCTCTTAATGTACAAGTTTACCTGCCAATGGGTGTGGGGGGCAAAAGGGAGCACTGCTCTGGGGCTTGGCAATTCTAACAGGCCCGGGGCTCCCAGCCACTGCTGCTACTACTGTGGCAGTGGCAGCGAATAGAAACCCGAGCCTTGTAAATCGCCGTTGGAGTGTCACACAGTGTGATCCGGGCAGCACTGAGAACTGGCTGCCCTGCCCCTTCTATGCGAAGCGCCAGGGGCACAGAGCGCCCCCCCCCACACACTTTGCCCAGGGGCCCAACAAGCCTGTCGGCTCCCTGGAGTTCAGTTAACCCAATACCACACCAATTTCAGATTTGCCTGGTTTGATCATAAAGTCTATGACATTATTCTGTTGAAGTCAACATAAGCTCACAGACAAAGAGACTGCAGGAGGGGGCCCATAATCTGTTTGCATGGGAAATATTTAGGCACAAAGTTCGAGTGGGGTTTTTAAAAGTGCTCAGCATTGGCCTAACTCTACTTGCATTGAAGTCAAGATAAATTTCCCATTGAGTTTGATAGGAGCAGAGTTAGGCCAATCCTGCGCATGTTTGAAAATATTTGTAATACATACAAAGGATCCTAGACACTAAGGGCTAAATTATTCCTCCTTTGAATGGGTAGGCCTGGGGGGGGAGGGGAGAGGAGATACAGGAAGCCCTTTCCCTCCCCCAACAACTCCATGCAGTCCATGAATTTTGGGGTTTGCAACACTTGTTAGTGACTGGGCACAGCCTGCAGCACTAATGGGTTTTGCAGCACTGGCTTGTTAGTGGGGACACCTGCAGCACTAATATGATGAAGAGGGGTCACTTCTGACAGCGCATATGTGAGACCAAGGTTCAGCCTCTCACTTGTGCCAAGAGAACACTGGGGGAATTACTTGCTACAGGTATCATAAGAGTTCTGCCCTGAGTTATTCCATGCCATCATCCCTCTTCATGCTGGATTTGGGTATTCTGTTGCCGAATAAGGTGTAGCGTCAGACTCTACAAGGGATGTAGGTAGTTCAGGGAACTGGTAATACACTATGCGGTGTTTTACTGATGGGGTGGATAATCTACTCAGGCTGGTAGTAACCCAAAGCTTTTGTTCCCTGGCCTACGTGAAAAGAAGCTGATACCTTTGGATGGGCTCAGAAACCAAAATACTCTCTCAGATCTAAGGGTACTCCATGTAGGTTGGAATTAGCAAACATTGGCAGAGCAGCATAGGAAAGCTTGCACTACCATTGCTCATGCTACATCCGTTTTGTTTATGGATAAGGACCTCAGTCTCCAGGCTGTCAATGTGGTGCATTTCAAAAGTGGTAAATTCACATACAAAAATTAAAAGGACTAAGAATTTGACAGGCAATTCTTCTTTTCCTTTCTGCAGTTTTTTTTTTAAATGATCTGTAATAAGATGTAAAAATGTGAACTGTGATGTGTATGGGATGGTTGTATATGGCGTTTCAGATATACAATTTTGGCAAAGAAAAGTAAGTAGCAAGGGAATACTAGGTGAAATCAGGCACTACTGAATATAGGCAACAATGTGATATGTAATTTCCTAAACTGTGAAGGAACTAAATCAGTTTACTTAAAAAAAAAAAAACCGGAAGGGAATAATTTTCACTTTTAATTTAAATTAGAGATAAGGTACATCAATTAATTTATTGTCACTCAGGTAACTTTTAATGATGCTTGACAGAGAAGGTGGCATTTCTTTCAATACAAGTCTCTATGGATGTTGTCCAGTAACAGATTCAAAACATATTTCAGTCTTAGGTTCTGGGAACTGATTTTGCTCCATAACCATTTATAGTCCAATTAAAAATAGATAGATAGATAGATAGATAGATAGATAGATAGATAGTCAACCCCTGACCCTGCTAAATTGTTAACATGAGCAAAACAAAAGCACAGGAAAGTTGACAGTGCTCTTTAAGAAAGGCGAGGCAGAGAAATAAATGTCAAAATTAGCTCATTTTGGTGAATGGCGAACGCTAGCATATTTTTTGGGGGGGGATTTATGTATTTATTTCAGATAAATGGTTTCAATAGCACCCAACCTGTTTCTTTAATCAGTTCTGTTAATATGTTCCCGTTTCCTGGGCAAAGCAAAAATAATGAAATGAAAAACTTTCCCATATTTATAGCAGTTCATCTCAAGCAGCAGGGCATGAAACCACTGGGAAGGAATTACAACTCATTACACCTTGGAATAAAGCCATCTGCCCTGAAAGAGCTCCGACTGATAAGAGTGCAGCATCCTGCCTGCTTACCAGCACTAGCCGCCATGAGCAATCTCCCTGCTGCTCAGTTATGCATTGGTTCCCTGTTCAATCCAAAGTCCAATTAAAGATTTCTGTCTTATATTCAAAGTCTTACAAGGCACTGGTTTTGCTGTCTTAGGCTCTGTCTACACTACTGATCTTACAGCACAATGGCTGTACCCCTGCAACTGCACTGTAGTAAGATACCCTGTGTAGCCACTCTATGTTGGTAGAAGAGAGATCTCTCATAGGCATAAATCAGCAACCCCACAATGAGCAGAGAATGCATCCCGCTCACATACTGCTGTCAACACTAGCACTTGTTTCTATTAAACTTATGTTGTTCACGATTGTGGCTTTTTTCCGCTCCCTCAGACCCATGGAAGCTTTACTCATAAAAGTGCTAGTATAGACAGAACCTAAATTGTATCAGGGACCCATTGTACTAGACACTATACAAATGTATAGGACAACCTTCTTGTTCCAAATGGCATACAATCTTAACAAAAAAAAAAAGACAAAATTGAAGAGTGTAACAGAGGTACAGAGAAACAATATGACTTGCCCAAAGTCACCCAACAGGCCAGTAGAAGAGTCCATAATAGGGTCCACATCTCCTGAATCCCATATCAGTGGCCTATTGATTAAACCATGCTGTCTGGACAAAGCTACTTGAGACCACCTGTTGCTTCATAAACATAGCCTCCCTTGCCAGCTACACTCTATAGAAGCAATTGACCCATTTACCACAAGAGTGAGTCTTCCAAGAATGGGAGACAGAATTACCTCAGAAGCTATAGCTAGACTGTAGAACTCCTTTCAGCAAGGGATTACAATGACAACCTCAGACATGCTCAAAACAATGCATATGCCTTTGCCTTAGTCTTCCCACAGTCCATATGATTTCTTAAAAAAAAAAAAGAAAAGAAAGAAAGAAACAACAGATAGAGGGGGAAGAGAGGTGAAAACAGCCTTCCCCTTTTAAAGAAAAACCAGAAGTTGCCACAGCATTGGAGGGCCTAAAAACACCTAGAGAAAGATGAACAAAACAATAGTTCATGTGGTTGGTGACACTTGGGATCAAATATTTAACACTGTCATCACACGAGTGTTGTGAGAAAGATACAAGAAGTAATTCTTCCTCACTATTCTGCACCGATTATGCCTCAATTGGAGTATTGTGTCCAGTCCTGGGCACCACATTTTAAGAAAGATGTGGAGATATTGGAGGGTCCAGAGAATAACCAATAAAAATGATTAAAGGTCTAGAAAACATGACTTATAAGGGAAGATTAAAGGGACTGGACTTGATGATCTCTCAAGGTCCCTTTCAGTTCTAGTATTCTATGATTCCAAGCTGTGGAGTTGGTTCCTGTCGAACATTTCTCTCAGTCCATTCTTCCCTTTTTAAAAATGAAATCTGAAAACCTCCTCACAGCCCCACTATAGATATCTTTCACTCCTTTGATTTGGTATTGATAGGCTGTGTGTTTGTATACAGATGTACATTTTGAGTCCAACATTTTTCAACAGATGTGCAGACGCAGTTTGAGCATGCTTCTCCCTTCCTCCCTGCATATGAACCCCAGTGGACCAGATCCTTACCTGATGTAAATAGGCATAGCATAGCTCCATCAAAATTAATAGAACTAGGCTGATTTCTAATAGCTGAGAATCTGGCCCAACAAGTTTTACATGAGCCCACACTTCTATGCACCCTTGTGTGAAAATTTCATCCTAATGATTATTTCTCATTACTTTTTAAACTTTAATTATCTGCACAGCAGCCCAGGTGCCTTGGCAGGCTAGTGCTCTAAAAATAAACTAACTATATTATTTATATTGTTATTAACAATAAACACATAGGCCCTCAGACTTGGCTTACGTGAATGTAACTTAAATGTAATAGATCTGCCAAATGGTTTCAATTAAAGGATTATAAACAGGAAATGACCAGATTCATTAAAGGATTACATACACGAGCTGAAAATTGCCCAAAGGATTTATGTACCAGTTACTACAGGGCAAGGACCCAATATTGCTAATGCTTCTGTAACTTTGTGCACACTGAGTGATCAATGGAAAATCAATTGTGCTACTTACAAGTGTACAGTTGCTCTGATACATAAGTTGTTTGCAGGGCTGTGGACCAAAATTTCTGTGAAAAAACTTGAAACCAGTAAATGCTCATGGCCTGAACTTGCAGAACAAAATTCATGCACACAGCAGTCATACATGCCAATAGGATACACGTGTAAGTAAGGATCACTCATGTGAGTAAGAGTTCCATAATAGGACCCTCAGTTTGCAAAGTACTGGGATGATCTGTAATCTAGTGTGAGATGAGCCTGAACTAGTTTAATATGGTTTAGTGTGCAAACCATGGCAAACTTTATGGATTATCTTGGAAATTTTGGCTAAGTTTGGTGTCAAAGTACAATTCCAGGACCTGCCAGCAGCTGTAAAATGAATCCATGAAGTTTAGTCCAGTTTTCCGCAAGAGTGCATTTCTTCAGGCTGGAGTTGAGAAAGATTGTGCAGTTTTGTCAGGAACCATTAGCTTCATTGTTAGCCAGAATATGTGTAGCTGGGTACTGAGAATCCATTTAGAGCTGGATTATGATAAGCAGCTTCTCAGTAGCCATGAAAAAGCCACTCACAGTGGCAGTCCCTTTGTTCCCTGCACTCTTGGGAGCAGGACTCTGCACAGGAGACAGGGAGCAGCTGGTTCCCATTGGCACTGCCGCATGGAGCATGGCTGGTGCAACAGGGAAACCAATCAGCTTCAATCTGTTAAATATGCTCACTCCCATGTCCAATAAGCAGCCGCAACCAACTGTGCAGCTAAGCACTGCCCCCGTCACAGCTTGTACCTGAAAAGTCACAATCAAGCCCTTAGTAGCCGTAACAGTGACACTAGACATATTTAAATATATGCATAAATAAAAAAAAATCCCACAGACATGATTCTCGATTGCTTTGCCCATTGTATAGTCTTCTCTGCCTGCCTTTCAATGGTGTAAATGATTACAAATAAGGCTTGTTTCTCATTTACACTAAGCCCCCTTTATATGGCTAGGATGCTGTCTCTGAGACTCAGGGTCAAGGAGTTCAGGGCAATGGAGAATCAGTTCCAAAGTGCTGTCGCATTTCAGACATGCACACGGCAAATGTATCATAACTCGTTGACTTATACAAAGATTGCTTTGTTTCTGTGTGATGCTTTCTATGCCATAGGTAAAGATGCGACAAGAGGAAAGAACTAACAAGCTATTTCTTTAAAATGCTACTACCATCTTTTCAGTTTAGTTACCGTAAAATATACTACCTGCACTTTTATACAGTTAACTCCATAGAGTTAGAACATTTACAAATAAATTGGGTAAAAAATGTCGCAAAGAAATTACCATTGAAAGAAACATACTATATTTCGGTTCTAATGCAACTAATAAAGCTCACAAGCTGCGAGCATGGGGGTGGTAGAGATGGCGGGGAAGCATTAAAGAGCATCCCTGTAGAATAAAGAGGAGCTTTTATTCTTGTCAGTCACTAACTGATGTTTTACAACATATATTTATATATCTGAAACCTTGCTATAGTCTCCAATACATTTTCCATGCTCTGAAGAAAGATCTTTATTTTTGGTCTAAGAAAGGGGCTGGCAACCTTTTGCATACGGCCCATCAGAATAACCAGCAAGACAGTTGGTTTACATTGAGTGTCCACAGGCAGGTCCTCTTGCAATTCCCAGTGTTGAGGCCGTGTTACCCCCTCCGACCGATCTCTGTCTCTCCTCCCTCGTCTCAGGGAAGCCTCCATTTTTAAAGTCCCTGCCATCTCGGCGGGTGACGTCATCGCTTGGCACTGTCGGGCTCCGAGGTTTGGCCCTCACATCTTCAGCCGGCACCCTGAGCTCAGGTCGCCCGGCCGTGATGTCATTCTTCTGTGCCGACCGGTTCTCCCAGCCAGTGTTCTTGGCATCGGGCCCTGGCCAGGCTTGTGTTTTGACCGCCCACGGTTCCCACGCGGTGGCCCCGGCTGCTTCCCTGCCGGCCTCTTTGCCCCCCGTTTCCCACTCCTGAGGCCCCCTTGGACTCCCCTGAGTGCAAGGTTGTGGCACCCCGTCACACTGCCTGATTAGTTCCTTAGGTGCAGGTAAAAGAGGTTTCTTTTTCTGAACATCCCCCAACCCCATTGTTTGTTTCCAAAGTTAGGATACCCGTGGCATTGATTCTCTTCATGTTGACTGAGTATGCAAATGGAGCTTCTGTTAGGTTCCCTTACCATGTTCAATTTAAATGAGAATGGAGGTAGAATAGAGGAGAATGTAGAGCCTTTGTCTGACAGACAACTGTTGGTGAACTCTGCCGTGATGTAGTCTTGGTAGTTGTATATATATTTCACTGCAATATTAGTGTCCAGTATGACCCTGATTTTTACTGAAGACCTGTCATGACATTCTCTATGGATAAATACGATGAAAGAAGTGAGGCGACTCTGTCAGGAGTTACCATTACAGAACAGTGATCCCTTCTGGTCACACCCCTACAAGATATCTACTCCCTTTGCAAGTCATGGAACCCATTTTGAAGAAGTTTCCAGCCCTGCTGTACAAAGCTGTCCTTTCAACACTGGTATATTGAAAAGTATTACATTTACAAGTTGTCACTTTAACTGGTAAGGGATTTTCTAGTTCTGCTTGCAGGCTATGGAGCTCTTTAGTCTAGGTCTTATACAGTCATTCTGCAAAGAGCCAAGCTGGGATGAGTTGTGCCTTTCTGTTTTATGGAACTGCCTGCTTTTTCTCTCTCTATTTTAGATTATTGTGTGCTAGGATTCTGGATTCCAAGCAAGAAAATAGTGTGAGCAGTAAGAGAAAGGGCTGGAGAACCTGCCAATATAGGGTATTTTTGGTGCCATTCTGCACAGAACTGTGGCACTACAAACATGGAGGCTGCCTCAGCCATAAGATTGGAGTAACAGCTGATGAATAGCTTTCTGGCTACTCCACAGATTATTACTGTTTCCCCGCTTGTCCTCTCTAGTGCCCAGCTGGCAATTAAGGCTGTGGGCATGAACTGAGCCTAAGAGCAGCAAAGGTCTTGGCTCTGTGTGCATATTTCAGAAGAAGTAATATGTGTCCTTGTTTCTTGTTTTTCTTGCAGTAATACTTTTGGACACACGTAAATATCTGCAAGAAGTATTTATGGGATGTAGAAAGCTCTGCCCCGGCTTTCATGCTCACTCATCCTTAACCCTGCTAGAATTAAGAGATATAAAAAATAAATGATTCATTATGAACGATTATCTCTGGAGATTTTTTTAATCTTATCAAAGCGTAGACTATGTCAATCATATGCTAAATCCCAAATGGAATTACTTCTTATAATCAACCCTTCTTAAGTTGTGTATCTCATTTCTACCACATAGTTTTAAAAGAAAATTTCTGATTTTCAGTACTTCCATTACAAATTAAAGGGGGAAATTATATATGTATGTACAAATATCCATCTTTGGCACGTCTCACTACCAACAGAACACCCAGCTGAGTATTAGGCTTTTGAATAAACTTTCATCAAGAGAAGATCAATCACCTCTGAAAAAAGATAGCTAGATCCCAGTGGTTGTATACAAACATTAGAGGGCTGACATGTATTAAATGAAATGACTGATCATGTGGCAGAACAGACATAGCATTCATACACATTTCCCATTGAAACTAGCTTGTGGCAAAGAAAGTCAAAGAATTAATATTGGAAGATATAATCAAATAATCATATATTTTTCCTGTATAGGGTACCACATGCTTAATATCCTTTGACAAAATATAACTAAAAACTTGCCTTATAAAAAAGAAAGGCATCCAATAAATATCAGTGCTTGTGCAGATATGGTCTGAAATTGCCTATTATGAATTCATAACATACATGTAACTACTCTACCATTAAAAACTCAAAGAAAATTAGACAAAAAGGGTATTCTAAAGAAACATTAGGAGGTAAATGTTCAGCATGAATTGTGCAGCTTCCATTAAGGTTAATGGGTGTTTCAAGGCAAATTTCCTGCATTGAAAATGGATCCTTAATAGTCTCACTTAAATCTCCCCAAAAGCAAGGAAACTTAAATTTCAAGCCGAAAGGTTCTAAGTGTCCTCCAGCCCCTAAAAACAACTGTGCATAGTCTTACTTTGCTTAATCCGCTCAATTTTACCTTTGTGACAGCAGCTTGAGATTTCTTAGCTGTCTTACACTCGTCTTTTTCTGTAACTTAAGAAATATGCACAACTTTTGAGATATTGGGATTTGTGTCTCAATGGATAGCTAAGCAAACAGACTGGTGCAGAATATGGGAGCTGTCATTATTAATGTTTATGGATACTGTGGGATCCTCCATGTGCTTGATTAAAAGTGGGTGATGTCATAAGGAAGCCAAAGAGTTAACACAGTCCTGCAAGGTTGTGTAGGAGGACAGGCTGAAAAACAATGGGTGTAATTAGCACTATTCTCTGATATTTGACACATGACACAGGTGTCATTTCTTTTGCAAGTTCAGCCCCCTTTATGCTCTGACCAGCAGGCAGGCTGTTGGCTCCAAAGAGAAGGGAGAAACATAGGAACTACCACATGAATAAATGTCAGCCATCCTGAGCAAGTCTTTGACTGAAGAGTGGTCAGACTGTCAGACAGGCAATGGATGTAGAGTGCAACTTGTTTTGCTCAGCCCTAACGCTTGTGGGTTAAACAGAACTTACTTAAACTGGTGAGGAAAGGCTAATTTTAGGTAAAACTATATGCATTTTGGGGTTTGTTGTTTGCAACCCTCCTCTCTTTGCTTGTATTATGTTCCTATCAATAAGTAAATTGTACTTTGTTTAAAACAAGCTGCTTTCTCTCATTGCTTTTACCATTTGGTCACAGCTCCCTGGGAAGACTCCATATCAGGGGCCTGTGGTGGGGCAGCTACCCCATACAGGGAGAGAAGAAGGAATTAAAAACAGCACCAGGGAGTCTACACAGAACCCACTAATCAGGAAAGGGCTTACTGAGCCCACCAGTAGGGGGAAGACTTGCTGGAGCAGCCAATGAGGGCCAGCGAGGTCCATATATAAAGGGCTGCTCAACACCCTTTATACAGAGCAGAAGGGAGTCTCCCTGGAAGGCAAGGGAGAAGGACTGGCTGCCTGGGGAAGCACCATAGATAGAGTAGTGCTGGGCATGGGAAGCAGAATGTGAGGGTGAGCTTCTTGTAGATCACTGCTGGATAGGGACCTTGCTACAATGGCTGAGAGGCTGCTAGAGCTACAGAGAAAGTGGCTCTGGGAAAATAGGCAGCAGCTGGAGGAGGGGGCAGTAAGTTCCCCTGAGACTCAGAGAAGTGGGTCCCCCCACCTTGTATCTCACCTGACAATGAGGAGGGGGTGGGTCTCACATGGCAGTTTGCTCCTGAGGCGAGGCGCTGGACTTTATACTGTGGTTGGCCACTGAGGCAAGTGGCAGGACTAAGGATGGCCACTTCCCTGGAAGAGGGAGAGAACGGATTGGGGCATGGCTGGAGGGCTGTGTCCTAAAGAGGATGCTGAGTTCCTGGAGAGGACATGTGTCCTGGAGCAGAGGTAACAATAGGTGAGACACCACCAAAAGAGGGTGCATGGGGTGGAAATGAGCTAATTCCCAAGACAACCAGCAGGAGGTGCTGTGGTGGTAAGTCCTGCCCTGATACAGGGACACATCCAGCTGCAACTGCTGGAGGTAAATAGGTTGGTACATAGGGAAAAGATGTATGCTAGTGGTACAGTCAGTGGTGGGGTGAATAATGAGATTCCAGCCAGAGAAATGTGCAGGTGTAGGCCTATTGCTTGGAAGAGCTTGTGACGGGGTGGCATCACCCTGCGGTGGCGGTGTCAACCCTCCCTGCACTAGGACCGCGCTGAGCCCCGGGCTGCATGGCAAGCGTGGAGTTAAAGCCACCGTTTGCGCGGCTTGCTCACAAACTACGGCTTGCCTGAGTGGCGTGAGTGTTGGCACGCCACAAGCACTGCATCTGGGAGAGTGCCCCGGGGGGGGGGGGGGGGGGGGGGGGAGGGAGTGTGATGCTTACGGGAGGGGGCGTGCCCTCGGGAAGCGTGTGTCCCTGACACCAGGGGGAGCATGCGTGCCTGACATCAGGAGGAGGGTGCCGGCGTGAACGGACGCCAGATGTAAAAGAGCAAGGGGGGGGGGAGAAGAAGGAGGAAGAAGGTTGGAGGGTCAGAAGGGAGAGATTAAAAAGGAGCAGGGGGAAGCGAAGGAGAACTATCCTTCATTGACCCTACGAGGGAGTAGGAAATAGCCCAGAGCGGGGCTTCCTTGAAGCTAGTCCGCGGACTGGTGAGTTATGGCCGGAAGCCCCACCAGTCGGACAGGACCCTAGTGGAACTTGTCCTTAGGGCCCTGGGCTGGGGCCTGTGAGAGAGGGCGTGTCTGGGTCCCCCTAACTCCCTCCCGCAGTGTGCAGGTCGCCCTAAAGGGGGTGTAGCCATGTAAGAAAAGAGATTAGCTATGAGCTAGTTCTGCCTGGATGGCAGTAAAGTCTGGGACGATCATGTACTCCCCGACGACGAGCGGTCAGTATGTCAGACTGGGCAGAGAGAAGGGGGAGCGACGACGTCACTCCTTCACAGAGCTACCCACAGAAAGTGTGATTGAGAGAGATTACAGGTACAAAACTGTACAAATAGTAATGCGTTTAACACAATCCTCTAAGGGCACGTCTACACTGCAGGGCAAAAGTCAAATTAAGATACCCAACTTCAGCTACATCAGTTGCATAGCTGAAGTCGAAATACCTTAATTCAGCTTTTGGCGCTGTCTACACAGTAGGAAGTGGAAGGAAGAACACGCTTCCTTCCACTTCCCTTGCTTCTCATGAAATGAAGGTTACAGGAATCAGTGTAAGAAGTCCTTCAGCTTGACATTATTTCAAAATAATGGCTTGCTGTGTACATGCCCATTTTGTTACTTCGAAATAACCTCAGTTCTGCTGCTGTGTAGATATATCCTAAGAGATATAAAGTTAGGCCCTGTGAAAGCAATGGCATAACTCCCAATGACTTCAGTGGTGTAAGATTAATCTGATAGAGATGTTTGAAAAGACAGAGGACGTTTTATAGGATCCACTGGGGACGAGTACTTTTGAAAACCTAGCCATTTTAAGATACTTAGGAGACCAATGTTAGGCAATCATTAAAAAAAAAACCCACCTTAGCCTTCCTGATTCAGTGATCATCAGGATTTATTGTCCTTTAAGATTCTGTCTGTGTCTAATAAAATTCTATTTTCATTACAATCTAAGTAAATATACCTTATTATACCCAATTTAGGGGACAATAAACTGATTTGCTCAAGGTCACACAGAAAATCAGTAACACAACCAGAAACACAAATCTAAAACCCTGATTCTGAGGCACATCAGAACTCCTGAAGCTTAGCATGTTTGAAAATCAGTTTACTTAGCTAGGTGCCTAAATATGGACTGAGCAATCTACATTTAAGCATTCATTTTTTAAAATCAAAATGTTATTGTTACGTATGTTTTGAATGTTTGCAATAAAAATATCTGGAAACATCTCCCTTTGAACTGTGGAGTAGAAAATGTGACAGCTTTTCCATTTCAACTAACACTTTAATAAGAAAATGAAGTAGAGGTCAGGCACAGATTTTTATTCACTTCTGATGAGTCATTAAGGAATTAGAGATTTGCATATGCTCTTTGACTGACTTTTCAAAAGGTGAATAATAGCGTACACACAAAGAGCCATTATCACCCTTTCACGGGCATGGAGCAGAACTAGTGAAGTATCGCAGGTGATCAGGAATGATGTATTAATGAGAAGCCCCTTTGGATGTCTACAAGAAAGAGACCACCAACAAATCTTAGGAACTATGCTGATAGAAATTCTCCCATTGATTTTAATGGGCTTTGACCAGGCCCTTCAAGAGCATATCAAGAAAACTCAATGCAAATTGTAGGGCACATATACAGCATGCCACGTCCAATAGTAACTAACCAAATCAAAATACATTTTCACTGGAACATGGAAAGGCTCTTCTCTTCAATGAGCATTATACTTTCAGCAAATTTGGTACCAGAACCAAAAATATGCCAAGTGAAAAAATATGCCAAGAATATTTTTTGTACATGGGGGAAGTTTATTCCCTTATCACACCCCACTCCAGTGAAAATGAGTGAAACCATTTTTTTGCTTATGCTGTCAAAAAAATCAGACACAAAACTTGAAAAATTTCAACCTCATAAACAGTAGTTTCGGAAAGTTATGAGTGAATCAAAACACAGTCAGAATGAAAATGTCAGAATATGACCTTGATTTTCAATATAACAATTGCTGTTCTGCCTAGTATAATATCTCATTTTTCAGTAGTTCATTTAAACTCTTTAAAACTTGGCATGGGGGCACCTTAAATAATTAAATCACTGCAGTGGTTGTGACTATGACCTATATTTTAAAAATCCAATTTGTTTTATAGGACAAGGATGCCAATGATCAATCAGATATTCACTATACAATCTATTCTCCTCTCAGAGGATGATCATACCTGCAGCAAGAACAAGCTAGAGCTCTGTATCTCATTAGCAGATTTAGTTGGGAGCCAAAATATTGAGTAATTCAAATGCGACCAATATATCTGATGATGTGGCCACATGCTTGTTAGTTACCAGAACCTGGTACAAACCGGAGAAAAAAAAGAGAGGTCAGAATTTCTTTTTAAACATGCTAACACACCTGCACCTAGCATGTGTGACAGATGGAGCTGTTCTACGGAGTCACAATTACAAGCTTTTCTACTGCATCATGATTACAAGTATAGCAGTAGTTTAATGTCTGATATGTCCTTTATTAGCAGACTTAACACTGCCCTTGGAATCCTTGAACCATCCTTCCATATGGTCAACCCCCTAACTTTATGCTGACCAAAAGAGCAAAGAAGAGAAAGGGAGGCACAGGAAGCTATTACAGCTAGTCCCCGAATTGCGAACAGTCGAGTTACGACCGTTTGCATTTATGGCCAAAGCTTCCATGGAGTGGTCGTAAAGGCGGTCTCTGAGTTACGAACACGACCCACGCTTATGAACAGCGCGGTTGCTATGTAACTCAATGGGGTCCGAGTTATGAACAGAACGAGTTACAGGCCAAGTGTTTGGTCTGTAACTCGTTCGTAACTCGGGGAGAGGCTGTATAGCTAACCTTTTAGGTCACAAACCTGTAAACACTTGTGCCTGTGCATGTGCTTAACTTCATGCACCACTGAAGTGACCATGCACATCCTTACAGGTAGCATATGTATGAGTGTATGCAGTTAAATCATTATTCCAAAAGTTTAGAAACTAGTACTTCAAGGTAACTTGAAGCGTTATATTGTAATAGCAGCATGTAACTGACAGCAGTGGGTGGTGGGGTGAAGGACAGATTGGACATTTGCTAAACTGAATAACATAGAAACTAAGAGTCTGATGATTTGCACTCATCGAAGGCCAGATTGTATAGGGTGCCTGCAAGGAAACTTTCTTCAACCTTGTACTCCCTTCTCAGGGACCAGGATTATTTTATACTCTGTGCTCCAGGGAATGCAGACTGGTTCCTCCATCCATTTCTAGGATACGGTCCTCCCCAAACATGAAGAGATGGGGTCTTTGCCCTGTCACCTTCTCACATTGCTCTGTGGAGCCAGCAGGGTACAGGAAGGGAGGCAAACAGAATCATCTCAAATGAAGTGCAATAACTGCCTTATCCTGGGTCGCTCCACACCATTCCTATTAAAAGTCGATGCCTCTAGAAGTCCCACACATCTCATGAAAGAGCATTAACCCCAATGTTCTGACTATATTGATTACATTCTGCCTGTGTTAATTCTCATGGAATTTCTAGTTTCCTGTCCTTTGCCCTTCTAAACAGTTGCCATATTTCATTCCCAAGGTGGCTAAATTTAATTATGCCTGTGTGAATAGTTTGTATAAAAGTTTCTAAAGTGTTTCATGACCATTTTGGATAAAAGGAACTATAAATATGTTATATATAACCAGAGTGTTGGAAGGTCAGATACAAAAATAAATAAGAGAAGTAAGGAGGGGGGAGAAGGAAGAAAAATGGAGGGGAGGAAGAAAAAAGAAACAGTGAGTAGATAAGCTTCAGAGGGATAGCTGAGTTAGTCTGCAACAGGAAGGACTTAAAAAACAACAAATAGTCTAGTAGGACCTTAAAGACTAAATAGTTACAAGAGGCTGATAAGAACCATTAGTTTGCACTTGGAAAGGAAGATGACCAACACCAGATTCTACAAGATCAAGATCCAGATACAAGTTACAAGATCAAGAACACATATTCCTGTTCATCCAGAAATATAATTTATGCCATCATGTGCCAGTGTCTGTCTGCTATGTATATTGGACAAACTTCTCAGACACTTCACCAAAGAATTAATGCCCACAAATCAGACATCAGACAGTTTCATAAAAAAAAAAAAACAGTTTCTTGTCATTTCAACCAGACTGGGCATTGTCTCAACGATCTCACTACTTGTATATTACTTCAAAGAGACTTTAATACCAGACTACAAAGGGAAACCTCAGAACTGTCATTCATGCTTAAATTTGACACTTTATGAATGGCCCTTAACAAAGATGCTAACTACCTTACCCATTAAAAGATAGCTTCTCCAATTATCACCCCAATATCATTATCTCATAGACACTAACCTCTCCTCCTCACACTGCCCCCCCCCCCCACCATTCTAAAATCTGATTTGTCAATTTTATATGTGTTCTCTTTTTTGTGATTGTATCCCTTTGGTATATATGGTCATGCCAATTTTCTTCCACAATTTGATCTGAGGAAGTAGGTCTGGCCCACGAAAGCTCATCATCTAATAAACCATCTTGTTAGTCTTTAAAGTGCTACATAGTCCTGTCTTTTGTTTCAGATTCTACACAGACATCAAGCACCATTAGCACTCTTCATTGTTTGGTTGGTTGATAATGTGGGAGCCATCCAATATCAAGATTCATACCATTTGCATGAGAATTAAACTTGAATGAATGAAGTTAAGTTCCAACCCTTCTCTGTGTATTTGGCTTATGGAATTGGTCTGAAACAAAACAGCAACTTGGAGATTCATTAATGTCCAAATTGGACAGTCTCTATGAGAAAGAATTAATGGACACAAATCAGATATCCCAAAAGGCAACACATCATGCTCATTCTGCATTTTTTTTTACAAAATACAAGCATATTGCCTGGATCAAAATTTAGTAGAGTATTAGTCACACCCTGTAGGTGCATTGCCTTTTGTTTCTGTATTTACAGTTAGCATTGTTAGAAATTTATAGAGCTGGTGAGAAAACAGAATTACTGTTTTTTGGGAACTTCTGACATTTTGAAATTGGTTTTCATGATTAATCATATACCATTGGAATGATTAGCTGTTTAGTAATTTATTTCTCACAATTTCTATTTGTGAATTTTGTTTAAATGTCAATTTTTATTTGTATAAAAATTGCAAAAGAATTTGCAGAATGGAAATTCTGGAAAGTATTAAATTTCAAAGCCACTAATAATGTATTTTGAATAATGTTGAAATATTGGATTATGAAATATTATATGTAACATTAATTATATATATAAATAATATTTTAAATTATGTAAATTATAACATAAAACAAATTGGTAATATTGAAATAAACATTCAACCTTATCAAAACTAAATGTTTCATCATTACTGAAAGAAAAGGAATAAGTAAAAATGATTTGTTTTAACACTCTCATCCTAAAATTTTGCCAAAATAGACCTGTTCCAACAAAACATTCCCATTTAAACAAAACAGCAGGCATTCAAAACATATTCTTATGCCATTGAGCCCTCTATTTATAGTCCGCACATGAACTACCACTCTGCTTATTGTGTGTATTTTAACATTAGCTGTCTTTTTGTAAAACGATTGTATTAACTGACTGCATCACTACCTCCTACACCATAAGTGCTAATATTTAATGTATTTCACAGTCATATTCAGCTTGCCTACCAGAATAGTGAGACTTAGCAACACACTTCATTTAGTTTCATGTATTAAAATCATATTATCTTTCAATCAATAAAGTGAGACCCTAATGCGTTACCTTAAATTTAGAAAGCAGACAGTATCAGATAAATACACATTTAAATAGTCATGGACATCCAGAAACTAGATAGAAGCAAACAGGCAAAGACATCATAAGAACAAAAAGGGGAGAAGCCAGGCAGCTATATGTGTGCATACATAATTATTCTGTGGCTTATCCTTGTGTTTTCATGTTAAATGTATGGTTACAGGGCTGGATTATGCAGTTTTTAGCTCTTCAAATCTTAATCTATTCAGATGAGCAAGTGATCATCTGGATTAGCAAGGGCTCCACAATCTAAAACACAGTGAGGAAGAGGAGGAAATGAACAGCAAAACAGCATGCTTAGTCTCAATGGAACATCAAGGGCTCAAACAATTCCAACTAAGTAAAGCTGATCAAATATTATCAAACACAAACAGTGTGTGTAATTGCTTTTCTGAACATTGCAGAATGAACATTTGTTCACAGTACATGTCTGCCTGGTCACCTGCCTGTCCAGACATGCAAGATCCCGCTCCTTTGTCTTCATTTTCTCTTCCTATTCTGGTCAGAAAGAGCCCCTGGTTCTCTCATAATTTCCTGTTCCCTCTGCCATCTGAGGCTTGGCAGAATTATTTTTTTAAAGAATGTCAGTGGCTAATCTTGTTAAAGAAGTTTTTATTCTTATCATTTTAAATGTTCATAGTTCTAGGAAATTATGAGGTGGGGATGTCAGACAATTATTTAATGACAGTGGACAAATTAAAAAAGTTAAAGCTTTAATATAACTGTTAAAACAAAAATTGTCAACATCACATGTCAAAATTTACAAAGTAAATAGCTATAAATCAAACTCTAATAAGTTCTCAAACAGTATTTTTCTTATTTTGCCTATCTATAATTTCTTTTGTTAATTGGATTATTTTATTGGTTTGCATGTGTGCAGTGAAATTGATATTTGCCATCATTTACTGGTATAAATCTTATCCTTCCAAGCCTATGTATAATTCTTCTGATTAGTCTCAAACCACATCAGGTGGTTTGTTGCTTGGTTATCACACATCTGGAGTCTACACTTGAAAAGAGGTTTTACTTAGGCCATATTCACTCTGCAAACTTGGGTTGATACAAGTTACATTTGTGTACAGCTGCAGGATTTATATATTCCTGGCTACTTTCATCTGTGCTGTATGTACTCTCCCAGAGTGCTTGTGTCAATGTAAAGTGAGATGCACTATTGGTAGTGACTCTATTGTACCTTGTATCTCTGTCCAGTGTGCAATGTCTTTTGGTAAATGTAATATGTTGTGGGATACAAATAACTAGCTGTGATGCAATGTACACTGGTATTCACTCTCTATAGACTGTTGTTATAATCATTGTACAAAATATGCCCTGAGTGAGCTTTCATTTGAAAAATAGTAACTCATTGGTCAATAATAATATGATGAAGAATTGTGTGTAGGAACACTATATGTAAAGTTATGAATATAAAATGAACTCATGACTGAAATATGTTCTCAAGATAAATCTGGGGAGTGAGTATATCTATTTCTCAAAAACAAAGGACAAGCTGACACTTCAAGCTATTTTTTATCAAAGATGATAGGTCATCAAGTAGCCATTTTTGGTAAGAACGGGAACAGGAACAAACAGATATTCATCTTAGCAAACAACAGCATGAAACCTCTTTTATCACCAGACTTTTTGTCTGTATCCTTTCAACAAGAGTGAATTTTACCTAAGGATAACCCTCAGGAAAATGAATTTTCAAAGGGTGATTGAACTATAAAAATGATGGGCAAAAATACCCCAAGCTATTTCTTCTTATCCATGTCACTCTTTTACTTAACAGAACCAAAGAAACCAGCCCTTTTGACTTGGGGAGAGAGACTGACCTCAGCTTTGGTCAGTCTTGTTGCTGGGAGCATGTGGTAAGGATTTCACCTTGAACCAAGTCTAATTTATTAAGTTTTAGTCTTAGGAAGCAATTTATCTATATCTCTCTTGTAACCACTTCTGATCTTAATGTCTTATACTTGTACTCATTTAAAACCTATCTCCTTGTAATTAAATAAACGTGTTTTTTTCCTTCAATCAAAACAAATCAAGTGTTGTGAACTGTGTGGGCAACTCCATTTAGCAAACTGTTGTCTCTTGATCCCTTAGGGAGGCAAAGGGCCTAATATATCTGGTCTGCCCAGGAGAGGGATGGACAATGCAAAGCCCAGGCTTTGGGGAAAAATCTGGGGCTAGGAAAGTTTTCTGATTACTCCAGATATGGTAACCAAGGCTGCCTGAAGCCAGAGTGTAACTGATGTGGCAGGCTGCAGCTCTACACAGACAATCAGAGTCTGACCTGTGTGCTTGTGACTGTTTGTAACCAATCCAGAAGGACGTAGAGCATTTGAGTGTAGACACATGTACAAATAGATCAGTGGAAGGCAATTTACAGTGACTTGACTTTGTAATGTGGATGAGGCCTCCATTGTTCTGCACCACCAGATGTAGGTGGATTACAAAGAAGTGACTCTGATTTACATCAATTGAAGATCTAGCCTTTTACATTTAACTAAGTGAGTCACCACTTCTTTTTTAAAGAGCAATATGTAATCTAACAGGTTTGCTGTTGTGCGGAGTTTATAGCTACGCCTGATACACGGATTCCATCCGTTTCCTGTTATAGTCTGGATCTTGTTTCTTAAAATTTTAGGGGAGCCAATGCTGCTATGCCTGTGTGGACCTCATAAAGTAGGATCATACTGCCAGGAGAAGGTTAGCAATGCCTATATATAGGAAGAGATAACAGCCATAGTAGGCTTAAGTCTCATCAAAACTTTTACAAATGACACAGTGATGCTTTATCAGTAATTATTTATTTTGGAGGCACAATCTTGGCTTCACCACCACATTGCATTTATGTATTTGCTCTTATTTTATATGATACTAGAGGATGGGTGGAATTTTCAAAGGCACTCGGCACTGGCATTACTCTGCTCCCATTGAAGTCAATGGTAAAACTCCCATTGACATGAAACCCTTCTGCCAGGTAAAGCCAGCAGCATCCAGGGCCAAGTTTAATACCTAGGGTTTCCTCTCCATCCATCCAACATAGAACTGTCTTGAGCCCCCATGCAGTAACCTGGGAAATTCACATACCACTCCTAGGCTACATCTACACTGTAGCCTTGGTCTGCAAAAGCTTATGCAAATGAAGCAGAGTGGAATATCACCACACTTCGTTTGCATAATTAATTAGCAGCCGCTTTTGTGCAAGAGGCTTTTACACAGCTCCTTTTTGCGCAAAACCCCCCTCTTGTGCAAGAGCCGTTCTTCATTTTTTCAGGAAGAACGGCTCTTGCACAAGAGGGTTTTTTTTGCACAAAAAGGAGCGGTCTACACAGCTCCTTTTTGCGCAAAAGCCTCTTGCACAAAAGCAGCTGCTAATTAATTATGCAAATGAAGCGTAGTGATATTCCACTCTGCGCTTCATTTGCATAAGCTTTTGCGGAAGAAGGCTACAGTGTAGATGTAGCCCTAGGGATCTCTGAAAGTTAATGCTTCCCCACTTGAAAGCACAGAGTCTGAGCCTGGAAAGGAAACATTTATTAAAAGGGAGGGTATTTGGGAAAACACCATATACAGCGTTCATAAACAAAAACAAAGAGTAGAAGTCCCTTTCCAAGTAGGTTGGGCAATGTCCTTTTCCTTCCAGGTCCAGCCATCTAAATGTCCCCTTCACATGCCCAGCCCTTCTCTGTACCCAACTCGCTGTTGTGCGCTTGGTCAGAGCAGACCCAGAGTTCAGAGGTGTAGCTGCAAAGTTCACCTCCCATCCTGAGTGGGGGTAAGTAAAGGGGCATCTTACTCACACCGCTAGTCACTCCTCTGGGTGAGCCCTGCTGGCTGCTCATTATATCTCTCTGCCTCTGCCCTGCTGGCTGCTCATTGTGCTGCTTTTGCTCTGCTGGCTACTCATCACATCTCTCCTCCACCACCCTGATGGCTGCTCATCACCATCTGCTGCCACCCACTTCTTGGCTGTGACTTCTGCCCATCAGTCTTAAATGATTTCAGCTCCCAGTGAATTCAACTCTGAGCAAGTACGGTAGAAGAATCACAGCTCCAACACAATTAACATAAGAAAAGAGGCACCGAATTATGCCTATTTAGCGCTGTTCTTTAAACAGTATGTCTGTGTGGGAGGGAACAGGTCAAACCAGTCCAGACAAAGGAAGACATATAGCCTCTTGATCAAAATAACTTTCGATTACCCCCACCCCCTCCTAGGGCTCTAAAAGTCGAACCCCTGCATTAACAAGATTCTTTCTGCTAACTGTGAGCCCTTTCATTTGGAGCAATTTAGCTCTCTCCTACTTTTCTGAATTCCCACAAAATTATAGACATTGGTAACCATATTTTAGCTGTCCCTGCATTTAATATAAATATAGCTAGTGCTGGATCATAAATAAGGTTGATTACAATGAGCAAAATACCACTCTGCTGAATAACTAACAAATCTAAGCAAAGCAGGAGCAAACTGTATTTACATAGACACACTCAGGCTACGTCTACACGACAAGTTTTCTTGGAAAAATATGCTAACGAGGGACTAATTTGCATGAGTTATGATCTCATTTGCATAATTTCTGCTGATCCGCTTTTGCGCTAGAGTTTTTGCGCAAAAACAAGCAGTGTGGATGTGTGCTTTTTGCGCAAAAACCTCTTTCCCCCATAAGATCCTTCTGCCCCGAAAAAGGAGGTATACCGATCTACTGGAAACAGGGTTTTTTTGCGCAAAAAGAAAACGTCTACACTGCTTGTTTTTGCACAAAAGCCCCAGCTCCAAAATGGATTGGCAGAAAATATGCAAATGAGATTGTGGCTCATGCAAATGAGTCCCTCGTTAGCATATTTTTTGCCGAGAAAACTCTTAGTGTAAACGTAGCCTCAGAGTCTTACTCCACTTCCAGCTAATTGGAAGGAATGCATTCCTTCAGATCCTGCTAGCAGACATAAAATGAGAGCTTAGAACCCATGGGACTTTGGAAACCCACCACCATGAAATGACTTAGGCAGGAGAAGAGGGATGTCGTTTTGTGCCCCATTGAGATGAATTCAATCTGATTAACTCTGGCTATCAGACAGCAAGAAATGTTAAAAGGTTTGTGCTAATGTCACTGGGGCAAAGGACGTCTTGTCATGTCGTGAACTCATTATTGGGGGAAAATAAGGAGTATAACTACAGCAAAATAACTGTGCCCCAGTATACTGACGGTGGAATGAAGTAGATTAAATACCAAGTATATACCAAAAGTATTGTACAATGCAATAGAGTTGTGCCAAACTGTCTGACAATAATTTGACTAGTCAGCAAGCCACAGTATGTTCTGCTCCGTTTGTCAAATTTGTGAAGTGAGGGCACTTTTCCGCATTCCCTCTGCCTCTATCCATTGTCATAAATTTGGATTGCATGTCAATTATCCGAATTTATTACTATCCGCCTTTCAATTCTAAATGTATGTGATTCGTAATGTAAGACTTTTATATTGTACATTTATGATCACTTATCTATTTCTGCTAGCATTGAGATAACCACTACTTTAAACTCTTCAAATGTCTTCTCTTTTCAAGGTCATCAGTTTCACAACAGAGCTGGAAATGAAATGGGACGTATGGTTCTGTTTAATCAAATTTCATGCTCTGTTGCCTTCTTCTTATGGCCTCTCTGCTAATTGATCAAGTTTTCAATTAAAGTCCTCCATCTTTGTTTTAATTCTTTGTTAAGGTTTTTATTCCATTACATGGTTTCATGAGATCTAAGTTGCTACAAGTGCAAACTGTCTCTGCCTATTCTATCCACTGTCTAGTTACAATGATGTGGCTGTGTAGCATTCAACTTCCCTCCCCTGCCCCCATTGTTAAAGCCCTCAGAGGACTAGTTTCATTTATTGGATTTAGACTTAAATTCTAAAAAATCGGATCTATCAGTCAAGGAGGAATTAGTTTACCTCAGGAGCTTTCATAGAAAAAAAATCTCTCTGTGTTTCAGCACTTTTCTGTCATCTTATCCAACAAAAATTAAGCTCATTACAGTTTCTAAAGAAATGTTAAAAATGACTGTCATTAAGAAATGGGGGGGGGGGGGGGGGGGGGGGGGGGGGGAGAGGGAGCGGTTCTTTGAAAGGTTCTCCTAAAAAGTTGTAACACTGATTACAAGACATGTTTTATTGTTTTTCTATGGATCTGGGTAAGTATGTATCAAAGAACTATACTGATTACTCACTTCTCTGCTTTATGCCTTCATGTTTTATTCCCAAAGTGTCAGTATTTCATATTTGCTTTAGAATCCACTAACATATTAGTTTATTCAAATAAAATAGTTATTAAAATCAATATTTTTGAAAGAACCCAAGAGACTGTGTTGACAGAATCAATGCAAATATATTTTACATTGGGTGGCTTTGTTGGTGTAATTCTTACTTTTAAAAGGTGGAAATTTCATTTTGGTGCTGATATTTTCAGCTCAGTGAAAAAAGGCACACCAGATAATTCCTTAAAAAAATTGTGATGACTGTCAGGCAACCTTAAAGGTTTACTGTTTAGAGCCTTTTGCGATGAAAATTCTCACTTTATGCTAATCTTCAAATAAAGCATGAAAGCCTATGAAATATTTTCCATTTCCCTGCTTAAAATGCAAAAGCAGGTTTGCTTTCTAACCTCTGTTATCTGAATGTTAAAACAGAACTGATGCATTGATCAGAATGATTGCAGTACGGTACAATTCCACAGTGGTTTTGCGTATGCATTTTGGATTGCTGGTAAAGTATAGCGTTCCTTCAGTTTTTAACAATTCTATGTATATATCTAAGAATACGCCACAATTTTCTGATTTCAAATTGTTTCTTTTTATATTTTCATAAGTTCTGGGACCTTGGTTCTGGGAAGAATGGAAAGTGGTCTTGAAATGACCACAAACTTTACAACAAGAAAATAAGACTTCTAGCTCAGATTCCCTCCCTCCTGCCAAAAACTTTCCCAACCTGCAGCTTCAACCCAACCACGTTGCTTGCTTTTGTAATCACTTACTCCCGTTTTACCAGAGATGGGGATGGACCTGGGCGTCTAGCTCTTAAAGGGGCAGGCCACCCTGTTCCAAAAGGGAAATACAAGTACTCAGACATCATAAAAGCAATCTTTAGTTATCACTGAGGCTACATCCAAACTATAGCCAGGATTGATGGAGCAGAGATAGATGCATCGGCAGATGATTCAGCCAGATTGACAACATATTGCTCTGCAGTTGGTCCTGATACTCTGCCCTGGAGAAGAGGGGAAGTCAATGGGAGAGTTGTCTCCCGATGACTCCGCATGGTGTAGGCACTGGAGGCTGTTGTTATTCACGTAGCTGGAGTTGCGAACCTTAGGTTGACTTACTGCTGTGGTGTAGATGTAGTCTAAGTTGGGCACCTAAAAATACGGGGGCGGTTTTGATGCTATTGGCTTTCAATTCCCTGTGTCTAAGTTTTTCTTTCTGCAAAAATGGGCTTGATGATATTTACTCTCCTTTGTAAGTTACTTAGAGATATTCAGACTGAGACACTGGTTCAAAAATATGTAGCGCTTTGCATCCAAAGATCTCAATTTCATCCCTTAATTTAGCAAAGATGCTCTTGGGTAAATGTTTAAATGGGCATGTAGAAAGGGAACAAGTTGTTGTTTCCTGAAGTATGATCAGTAGTGATGATAATTAATAAAAAGTCTACAGTGCTGGTTTGAAATATTATTCTGGTGTAGCGGAAGAACTCTTGGATATGCGTATGTAGTTTTTAAAATAAACCTAAACATCATATTCTCCTGCTTTCTCATGCTATGCTTAGGTGTATATAATTACATGAGTGGGCAAGTCAAGAAGAACAAAAAAGCATGTACTATAGTTAGTATGTTTGAGATTTAAATAAAATGACTGCATATGTAAATTCTTTTTTTTTAAAAGGGTTCAGTAAACTCTGATATTGTTCTCATGAGCATTCCCTCTGCCTGCCAAAACAAAACAAAACACCCTTTTGGTCCAGTGGTTGATTATCTCCAGAAAATCCTTTTTGTTTTTAAAATTTATGATGTGTTCTGTCTTGTCACAGTGAGGCATAACATGTAATAAATTTAAAACCAATTTTGCCTGCAAATGCATGCTATCGATTTAAATGGCACTTCTTCATATTGGATTGTTTTAAAGGGACCACAGCTCAGCAAAAGGGGAAGCATTTGAGAATTTGCTTGTTAGCAGGTCAATGGCAATGCTCAAAAGCTGGATTGGTGCCTGGCAATCCAGCCTGAGTAAGAGGCAATGTGTAGCCACACTGCCCCTGGGGAAAGGCAGGAGTCAGACTAGGTGGATCTGAAAGTCAGTCTGGACCCTGCTTCCCATCCATTCCCTGCCCTCCTGCATGGGAATGGGCAATAGCACCTAAGCAACAATGCAAGGTGCAGCAACGCATGTAACTCAAGCAGGGCACACAAGTGAGCTGAACAGTTGTTGCTTCTATTTTGGTCCCTCTCTCCTGCAGTCATTGTACCATTTTCTCCCCTTGAATCTTTTTGCCTCACTCCCATTGACATAAGTGAATGTCCTACTCCATGTAGAACCAAGGCAGAATCCTAGTCCTAATCCTTCCATACCACTATATTCTCTATAATTTAATTCTTCTAGAATCTGCATTCTGCTTGTTGTTCTCTAATGTTGGGAAATATCTAACTGTATATCCCCATCCAAGATTAGTACAGTAAGACCATCCCATCAACAACAGATTTTTACCAGCCAGTCCATTCACTGATTAACAGTGGAGCAGAATAGTGGAAATTCATTCATTCAGAAGCTCGTGCACTTTTTTTAGATTCACTTTTTTCTAGAAAGCTTTTAATATGCAGCTTAATTCACTATGGGCCAGATCCAGATCCAGATCCAGATTCACAATGAGCCTAGTATGGAGCAGCACTGTCCCCACGGGGAGCTGTGGTAAACATGCTCCCTCTCCATGTTGCCTACTTCCTAGTGAGGTGAGGTGTTCTGCATCCTCCAAGGCAATGCCTCTTGCTCCCCTCTGCACATCCAGTTGCCTCAGCTCAGGTCTAGGGCCTCTTGTTCCTTTTTTGGGGATTTGTGATGTCACAAGTGCACAGAGGGAGAAGTTCTCATAGTCTGAAAGGGAAGAATCTCATACTTTCCCTCTCCTGTGCACACCGCATATACGCACATTGGGCCAATGTCACTCTGGCCCTTTTAGCTGAATTTCCCACCCTTTTGTGTGAGGATTTTTGATACACAACCATTGCCTTTTTTTTCTTTCCCTTCTCTTTGTCTTACGTTTTGAGAGGAACATAAAAGTAATAGATTTGGGCTTGTCTCACTGCAGGGATCGATCTACTGTGGTCGATTTAGAACATCTGCTTAGACATGATCTATCGATTTCTGAGCACTCGCCTATCGACTCCGGTACTCCACCAGGATGAGAAGAGTGGTCAGAGTTGATGGGAGAGCAGCCCCATGGACCTTACTACACAGAAGATTCCACAGTAAGTATGTCAACTTCAGCTATGCTATTTGCATTGCTGAAGTTACGTATGTTACATTAATGGGAGGTGGGAATGGGAAGTTAGTGTAGACAAGGCCTCTTATTGCCCACTGGGGAATTTCTGTCCTCATGTCGTGTATACCTCCCCTGCAGATGGGCCAGGAACAAGGCAGTATTTGATGCTTCTGTCTTCAAAGGGAAGCCCTGTCTTCCCATATTGAAGGTTTATAGGGGTTTTATCAGTGAAGTTAGTACCTGTGAAGTGAAAGAGCCAATTTAAATCCTAACCACATAATGGAAGTCTGCTGCCTCAGAGGCTGAAAGGTAAAAGTCAAAAGGTGGAAATCAGGGAAGCAGAAGGGGACACTCATCAGAGAAACCAGGACAGTGCCTGCTGCTCCCAGAAGGGGTGTGAGTGTCAGGGGATGATACTTAAGGGAAGTCTGCTCACATGTGTGCACAGTGAAGGGAGCAGGTAAAGGACTTACAGTTGCAGAGCAGGGCCTACCCTCCTATACTCAGCTTCCTCTTCGGGGGCTGATGGGTGTCCATCTTAGTCGCTGCCAGAAGGAATTTGACAAGGAGATGTCATTGCTTTTGTGGGAGTTGTATGCATGGATGTGGAGTAAAGAGAGGAACAGACAAAGGGAGAAGTACAGTCAGAACCTCCACAAGAGGTTTTGGAGGAGGCAGTAGATGGGCTGTAACCTAGCACACTGACAAAGGGAGGCAGCTTGTCTGAAATTCTGGAAGGGTGGGCAGAGAATACGAAAACAAAAGACCAATTCATTCAAAGGGGGAGGGTAGGGGCTACAGGGCCAGGAAGCAGTCAAACAGAGGACAACAAATGTTCAGAGGGGAATGGGACTAGTGTCAAAGGTGGAAAACAAGGCAACACCAAAGAGAGTATGGTGGAAACCACCTATTGCTTCACGAAGTAATCCAAGGAGTCAGTGGATGCAGCCTAGGGTTAACTCTACCCATAATCATGAAATGATTATGGAAACCAGCCTATGTAAATCCTGGGGGGTGGATCTAAGCCCACCCGAAAGTGAATGCCCACCTTCTCAACTGAGAGTTAGGGTTATTGAGACCAAAATGTAACGGAGCTCTTGGGAAATAAATCACACCAGTGGGAAAGAGGGAAGGGAACAGGTTAAAACATGGGAACTGGATGGGGACATAAAGCAGAAAACCCTGAACAGTACCCACTACTCCCTGAGGGAGGCCAAGGAGTCAGTGGATGCCTCCCAGATGAACTATGAACTAGACTGACAGATCTGAAAATGGAAGTTGTCTACCCACAGAACGGGGACAAAGGCAATACAAGTCTCTCAGTACAGATCTACCAATATGCTTCAATTCTTACCCATCTTTAAAGACAGCTTGTGGGTCGGAGCCACAACGCGAGTTCTGGGATTCTGGCCTGTTCCATTGTAAGACTGACAATTGATGTAATTTGTGTGGCAGTTTTGGTGTCATGTGTATACCCATACTATCATCTTGTTCTTCTGAACCACTATAATTAAACTAATTCTCCATTTAAGAGTGAGTCTGTAGTCCCTATTTCAACAAATCTTCCATTAGATTGCACAGAATTTCCACAGGCCTTGGATTAAGATTGGCACTACCAACCTCTACTAGATTCTAACCCAGGGGTGGGGTTCACCAGGATTAGCTGCTGGTAGGCTGCTCTTCCTATGTTTACCTGAGCCATTGCAGGTATACAGGCAGTCCCCGGGTTACATGGATCCAACTTACATCGGATCCCTACT
>CM057845.1:138198298-138212062 GCA_030068395.1 Apalone spinifera | reverse complement strand
CCCAGTAATAATTGTTTACACTGAGCTTGATAGTAAGTAAAAAATGATTTTATTAAGTACAAGCAGTAGGATTTAAGCGGTTATAAGTGAGAACAGGCAGAACAAAGTAGATTACAAAATCAAAAGTAACAGAAAATGCTTAGCTAATTCTAACACTAAACTCCTAGCATAAACTTAGTATAAACTCACCCTAAAACTGTTTCTGTTCCAGCTGCACCTTCAAACCAGGGCTGTCCCTCACCCTGGGGTCTTTAGTTCACCCTCCTTGGGTATGTCCAGCAAGCCCAAAGACAAAAAATGCCAACCTCCCAATTCTTGTTTAAAGAATTCCCTTACTCTTTGGGGAGTCACCTGGCCACTCCCCAGCAACCACTGCTAAGACTTAAGGACAAAAGGTTGTGTACATATGGCTATGTCTAGACTGCAGAGCTTTTCTGGGCTACTCCAGCAGGTATCCCCGAAAAGCTCTGCCGTGTCCAAGGAACGTGTCCACTTTTTCGGAACAGTTCCAGAGAAAGTGGACGTGTTCTTTCTGCATCCCTGTATTCCTCTCAGCGAGAGGAATAAGGGATGTTCCAAAAAGAGGAGGTTTTTCCAAAATTTGTCCCCATGTAGACAGGCCAAATTTCGGAAAAGCTTCTTTTGGAAAAAAAGTGGAAAAAGATATGCAAACTGCAGTTCACAATTTGTGTGTCTTTTTCTGACTTTTTTTGGAAGTGTAGACATAGCCTATGACTACCCAGACGCTGATGCCTCCCAACCTTGGAATTACCCTTAATGGCTTTCCATTTATGTATTTAAAAAAACAAAGTATTCCTTACTCCATATGTCTCATTTACACACAAGAGTGATACACACACCAAAATAAGATAAACAGAACCAGCAAATTAAGATATGAAGGTTGATAGGTTACATGAAGCAATTTGTCCAAAGCACCTTTGAGTTACATATATTTATGTCCATAAGTCCATTTCACAAAGCACAGGAGAGGGGTGGACTGTCACAATAATTATTATTACAAATATTTTTATTTAAATTTTTGGCCAGTATTGGAGACATACCATCTCAGAGCTGCAATAGACCTTGAGAGGTCATTAAGTCTAGTCCCATGCCTTCATAGCAAGACCAAGTACCATTCCTAACAGATTTTGCCCCTGATTCCTAAACAGCCCCCCTCAGGGATTGAGCTCATAACCATGGGTTTAGCAGGCTAATGCTCAAACCACTCAGCTATTCCTCCCCAAATATTGGCTAGCTATGAAGTTTTCAAAGGAAACAATTGGCACTGGAAATTAAATGTTCTAATAACCTGTAGTAATTTGTGCTACCTTTGTGAATACTGTACTTTTTATAGTTTGGCATTTTATACATCTATATATTTTATGGGGAAATAAATGATTTCAAAATTAAACAATTTTTTTGAGGGGGAGGAATGAAATCTGTTTGAGATATTGTAGCTACTTGCTATAAATTTAGCAAGAAGAAGTCTGAGGGTGTGCAAAGTGGGTATATTAGGCATCTCATTATGAGCACTGATTTTTCTTTATTTGAATTGGATTATGAGATAGCTACAGAATTAATAGGAAATTTAGTGATTTTTTTTCAAAATTGGAGTGGTTTTTTTTAAAAATATTTTTTATAGGGGTAATAGCTTCACTTTTTTATCGGGCTAAAAGCTTCACTTTTTAAAAACATAGCACTGTATATACTTTCACATAGCTCACTTCTGAAATACACAACCTGATTATGTTGTAAAGTACAGGCTAGATTGGGATTGATTTATTGGCATTGAATAGTACCTATCATAAGTTTGACCTACTGAAATTAATGGAACCACTTGTGGAACAAGATACTAACTACTCAGTATGAATAAAGATATCACAATTAGAGCTTAGTGAACAACAGATCTTTTGGTTCACTAACAATTTTGAAAAATTAAGGGGAAAATGATCTTGGATTTAACCAAAACAATTGGTTAAAAAAATTTGTTTGGTAAACTGAAAACTTGAAAAAAAATGGGTACAACAAAATATTCTGTTTTGAACTTGAACACTAATTTTAATGATTACATTTTAATTTTAAAAATAAAGTTAAAGGGAATTTCAAAACAAAATGACATTTCACAATGAAAAGCTTAGCTTAGAACATTTCACAATAAAATGTTTAGATTTTTCAGGTTTTTTTTTACTTCAGTAATTTTGCCAAGGCAATTCAAATGTACAAAGTATTAACAGTGTCACCAAATCTGCATTTTTCTCCTAAAAAAAAGTTTCAGGTGAAAAATGTTACCCAAACTCTACTCACAGTCTGATCCTACAATGATAACGTACTCACTAGATGAACTTTAAAAGTTTCTAATAGTTTGTTCTACTCCAATACAAAGTGTTGGGGAGACATGAGGGGTCATGTGTCCCCCTCCCATATATTTTGCTTGGCTTTTACTGAGCATACTCACAAGGAACGAACATGTTCAGTAATACTGCCAATGCCAGATGCCCTCATTCTGCTCTTCTGCTCCCCATTATTGTCAAGTATGGGTCATCTCTGTTTACACCAGTATTGCTCATTTTGGATAGAGGGAAATTGACTCAGACTGTAGCATATTTCAAAATGGAAGAAATGGTGTAAATGAGATCCCTCTACATATGTAATATTTGCCTGGATTTGCAAGCATTCCTAGTTGCTTTAGTTACAGCCAGATTGTAAGTCCCTTACCCGAGTTGGTGAGGGTTAACGAGTATAAGTCAGCAGCGGGATGCTTTGTTGAGTAACTGCTCATGAAAGGGAGCAAGAGGTTTGACCTTAATTATGGGCTATATCATGCAATTGAATTTTAAGCAGAACTTTTCATTGACTTCAATGAAGAGTTCTGCTTAAAGATTGATGGCATGATATACAGGCTATTGAATCAATGCAACTGCTTGTGCGCGATATGGTTACCAATGCAGTGGGCTACAAATAGGTTATTCTGATTAGTCTTGGGGCTGCAAAATCCTATCTGTTTTGGTGAAGATATCTTGCCCTGCAGGGTGAGCTTCTCACGGAGGGTTGGATTCTCTAGTCTGCTAAGGTCAGCTTGTGCAGTGTGAAAGGTGGCTTTAAAAACTAGGCATAGGTTCCTAGCAGGAAATTCCTGCTGTGTAGTTGGATTTTTTGCTAGGGCATATCTGGTCCAATGTGTGGAGGAAGAAGGTGGAGGGTAGGGATAGAAGGGGGAAGGGCATAGTGAGGCTGAACCTCCACTACCTCAGTAATGGAAGTTAGCGTAAACCCCTGCCACTTTAAATTTTTCCAGGGCTGAGTTGCTGAGGATCAGGGAGCTACAACCAATTTCCTTTAAGTGCCATTTTCCATTATGTCTGAGCTTCATTTGGATGCAGTGGAGAACTGAAGCCTGAGTTCCTGAAAACAACAAAGGACATGAGGAATATGCACGCTCCAGGACTTATGTGCGCATACTAGAATATACAGCTGTTAATATTTCTGCAGCAAGGCCCTAAAGTTGTGTAATATATGCACCAGGTAAAAGCAGAATTGCAAATGCCAGCGTAGATCACTTCTGCTCTCTCTGAAGGGTAATCATTCAGAAGCAGGAAACTGGGAATCATCTTTTTCTGCTCTAGTAATTTTCCCATCTGCACTGACCACATTGAGAAAGGTGTCCTGGATGAGATCCACATTCAAAGCAAGGTTAGAACTGATGGTGCTTCAAGCAATATTAGATTATAGTGCTCCAGATGGGAGAATATTTTAGCAAGGATTCTCAAACACCTTGTGAGTTTTAGGATTTTGGTTCACTCTAGAGAAAAAGTGTAGATAAAAGCATATTGTTTGCTTGTCACACTGCTACTCGAGGGTGTTATTAACAACTAACAAGCAGACCTGAGAATCCACTGTCTTATAATCTTGCCTCTGTGTGGTTTAATTGTAGGTGTCTCAAGTGCTGGAATGGGGTGGGGGGACAGGAGGGGGTGGGGGAGAAGAGGGCAGGAGCTGTTCTGTATTTAAAGGGAGACTAATATGACGACGCTCTGGGGGCAGAAAGAGACATTCACTGCCTAATGCCCTCCCCTCTTTAGAATTCCTTGTAGGTGGTTAGTTCCCATATTCCTGAGTGTTATGTCATATTTGAAACAGGAGGTCTATGGAAGCTGGAGGATGCAATTTAGTGATGATGTTTTTATGATTCTGGGAGGGGTGGGGCTGGGAAGAGAGAGCGAGCACTATTTGCTGTCAGTACATGTTACAAGCTGTGGAATGGAAAGTCAGCAGTGACAATTCTAAAGGGAACAGTGTACCTATTCTGTGCTGGAGGTAAAGTGATTCTGCAGGAGCCTCTGACAGAAGTGAAATAGTCCCTTCCCTTAATGATACTGGAGACTATGACTCATTCCAGGTGGCCAGAGGACAAGGGAATTATTGAAGCTGCATATCACAAGGCAAGAGACAATGGGCTACATTCGCCTACTTAAATCCAGTGTAATTCCATTGTCTCCAATATGGAATTATTGCATATTTATGTTGGTGTAACTAATAGCAGTTTAGCCTCTGGCAGATTCTCTGTGTGCAATGTTTTGTGATATTGTGTACGATTATTTCGTTAGCAGAAGCATTTCTTATGTTTCTTTTATCCTTTCTCTCAAAAACAGGGCCAGGAATCTAGGAGGGGTGAACGTAAAAGTAATTTCTAGAGGTTTACATTAGTGACTTGTACAGATCTAACATCCAGAAACTCTTGCCAGGACCCTGAAATGCACTTCCTAGAGAAGTAGCTTATTGCAGCTGAATCAATTTGTGGTCACATTACAACATAACAGATGAATTCCTGCAAACCCTTATACAAGCTGCCCCATTGAAGCCAAAGTTATGAAGGAGAATAAAACTGAAATGACAATTCCTTTCCAGTACAGAAAGTATCCTCAAAAGTTAATAGGTTAAGGCATTATGAAGATGTATTTTTCTTTACACATTTTCCATATCAAATGCGAAATGAAGAGTATTAATTTAATAGCTGCTAATGCCTGTATGCCCTCCCCCTCCACCCCTGAAAAAAGCTGAAAACTTAGCCCAGAAACTAGCCTTTGATGCTGACTCATTCTGCAGTTCATGGAGGAGAGAGAGAAAATATTTCCTTGATCTTGGTGACTTGGAGAGGTTTGTGAACGATCACTTAACTAACAGTGGTTTATATAGATTAATAATTTACTAAGAATGCACTGGAAGCCCTTACTTGGGTACGCTGAATATTTGATAGTTTCATTTTTAACTTATTATGAAGTGTACTTGTAATTAGTCCTTATCTCATTCATTATTCCTAGTTCAGCATAATGGAATATAAAAAAAATTAAAATGCTCTGAAATAAGCAGTACTGAGCAAATGACAAAATTCATGTAGGAAAAGTTTCAGCAAAGTCAGCAATCAATTTCCAGAATTACTTATTCCATGATTTCAGCAAAGCACTTAAGAATGTATGCTTAATGTAAAGCATCTGCTTAAGTGCTTAAATGTGTGCTTAACTTTAAGCTTGTGGTTAAGTCCCACTGAAGTCTTTGATTAAGACTAAGCACTCAGGGCTTCATTCAGAACTCACTGAACTCAGAGGGGTAGCCATGTTAATCTGTAACTTTAAAAACGAGTGGTTCTGAGGCACATTAGCGACTAACCAAAATATATGGAATCATGAGCTTCCGTGGGCAAAACACACTTCCTAAGATGAGCTGGAAAGGAATAATAGAAAGCCAGTATTTTATAACAGAAAGGCTATGTCTACATTACAGAGTTTTTCCAGGATACCAGAGATATTCCGGAAAAACTCTGCCGTGTCCAGGGAACGTGTCTGCTTTTTCGGATAAGTTTCCAAAAAAGCAGGCACGTTCTTTTGGAAGCCCTGTATTCTTCATTCTTCTGAAAGAGGAGGTTTTCCCTACATTTGGCCTCATGTAGCTGGGCCAAATGTCAGAAAAGTCTCTTCTGAAAAAAAAGGGGAAAAAAAGTACACAAATTGCAGTTCGCAATTTGTGTACCTTTTTTCTGGAAGAAGATTGCAGTGTAGATATAGCCAAAAAGAAGGCAGGGGGAGGGAGGGAAGTACCTGTTAATTGTTGGAATGGAGCTAATGAGGCTCATTAAGTGGACTAGAAGTGTCCCATACTTACCTTTTGATATAAAAATGAGGTGTTAAATGCAGAGAAAACTGGCTTTAAAATGTGACATCCAGTGAATGTCTTTCTTCGAGTCCAGGCACACAGCAAATTTTGCGCTGTTTCCCTGGGCTTGAACAAAGTCATTTCACTGACTGAACTCAGTAGAAGCAAACTTTGATTTCAATGAGCTGTGGGTTAGCTCGATGCCTAAATGCTTTAGTGAACTGGAAGCTCAGCCTTTATTCTGTGATGAGGGCTAAGATGTACAATAGAACCCTCCCAAGGAGGTTACTTGCAGAACTCCTCCCAGAGTGCTGCTTGCACAGTTTTCCCAAAATTGTTCACTTGAGGATGAGAGGAGGCAGAATGGGCATGGGACCAAAATGATACAGCTAGCTGGGATCCACAGGAGAGCCAACCCTCCCTGCTGCTTTTCATAGCTCCGTGAGAGCAGAATACCTTTGAAGGCATGCTTCTGAAGCTCTTCCTAGATGCCCCCAACCCTGGGATCATCCCTTGCATGAGGGTTCTCAAGTGCAGAGAGAGAGCTACTGAAGAGTTGAGAATGCAGCAACATTGTCTGAACTCTGGAGGCATTTGAAAGATATGGTGCAATTACATGTGGGGGTTTTAACATGGATTCCTTCATATGTAAGCTTACAAAGATTTCAGTCCTTGAAAGCCCAATCAAGCACACAGCGGGATTGAAAGGAATTTTGACAGTGCAAGCAATACATTCTGGTCAATTTCTCTGCTTCTGGGAACCTGATTAGGAGTCATCCCCCTGGTGGTAAACATGCAGAGTGGGTGGGCCAAGAGACCAGTACGCATGTCTGGACACTTGCATCATTTCACTACCGGCTCAAGGGCAGGAAGATCACAGCCCTATGGTATATTTTTCTTCTGCTCTCCCACTCCCTCTGCAGTGGGGGAAGGGATTCTCTTTAAAGAGAGGCCCCCAGCAGGGACACCACTGGCTGTAGCAAGCTTGTCAGGGTGGATGCCCTGGTGTCAGGAATGAAGGAGATAGAGAGACTCCAGAAACATAGATGCTTTCCCATTGATCGGCGTACAAAGAGTCAAACCTCAGCAACCCATTTAAAGTGACCACAAATCCTGCAGGAGCCTGTGGAGTGCACCATTTCCTGGTTATTCTCTCAGACCTTCTCTCACACACAGAGGCAAGTACCAGGTACAGAGAGAGAGCACACAGGCAGGCTAGAGTCTGGCAGTGTCGGCACTGGGTTTATATTTGTTTTGTCATTTCTGTTAACTAGGTTATCCTAAAGCTTCAGGAATCATTAAAATGCTGTAAGCCCCTAAGAGTCCCATCCATTGAGGGAAGAAACAGAGAAAAAATTCAGTGGCAAAAACTTCACAGTGATATACTCTCTCTTATGCCTATGAAATTTTTTGTCATTGCCCGACAAACATGCTGTTGGAAAGCTCAAGCAGAAATTATTCAGTGCTGAGTTCAATCAAATATAGTAGTCTCGACCCAGGAAATTCATTCAGCTGTTTATAATGGAAAGCCGTGAATCCATAGCTCTTTCACATTAGCGGAGAGATTTTGTCTTCTTTCTTGCTATTCGTACTCTTTCATTACTCGGGCCTGAATAGCAATGTAGACAAATGGTTATTGTCGATGCATCCTGATTTGATATGCTCAATATTGTGATGGCTTAGGGAAATTAATACAGAGGAAACAACCTGATGAAGCAGCTGTAACAATATCTTTATTTGCGATCTGCTGTATTCCAAAATGCTTTGCACCAAATAATTAGAATCCTGCACATCTGGAGCAAAATGAGAGATTCTCTTTATCTTTTTGCCTTGAATTTCTTGTTTGCTGTATAGTTTTACCTATTCTATAGCCTTGAAAAAATCTTAAAGCATTGGAAAGTGTTCTGTGCTTCAACAAGCAGAAGTTCATGGATTCTAAATTCAGAGAAGTAAGAACCACCACAAGCTTCTAGAGTTTCTAATTCTCCTTCTGCCCCCTATATTCCTGGTTTTCACCTCTAAAAACCCCCACCCATATGCAGATAAAAATTAAGCAAGTGGGGCACAGGAAAAAATAGGTTCCTGAAATGTTTTTAGGGAGATAGAAATTGTCAGATTATTGTGAGATGTCTGCCCAGACTGAATTTTGGCATTAGCTATCCAATTTATCTCCCGCTTTTTCCTAATGTAAAATATACTGTCAAGCTGTTAACTAATGTTCCAATATGTTTAGTGGGTGTAATATCAGATGCTTAATTGGGTCAATAATTATTCATGTTTTCATATCAACTTCTTGATGTGGATTGAGGATTCATTAATTATATGATTATCACTGATTATTAATACTGTAATATTTTTGTGCATCAGTAGGCCACCTGAAAAAGATTAAATTCACAGCATTTTCACTGGAATTTAACGCGTTTGGTATTTTCTTTTCAGTATTAGCTGCCACAGCACTTCACATATATAACAAGCTTGAGTTAGTATTGAAAGACTAGAGAAGTACCTAATCCAGCAATTCTTCCTCAAATAAAACTCCCATTATATTCCAGCCTGGAGTAAGGATGATGTGAGTGAGTTCTACATTTATAAAATATTGGAATCTGAAATTTGTTAATTTCATGCCCTTCTGTTTGATTTGCAACAGAGAAATTCAGTGAGTACAGTATACCTTCTGTATTTTTGTTATAAAAACCTTTCGGTTCTGTTAGACACACACTAATTTTGTGAGAGATTATTCCTTTTTGCTTTAGAAACTAAAATAGAGAACAGTGGATTCTGCAACTCAAATTCTTTTTTTTAGGCAATGTATTTTTAATGTTCATAAGTGAGATGCTAATTTTGCATTTCACTTTAGAAAGTTAAATTACAAATGTTTCAGCAAGCTTGAAAATAAAATGTTTGTTCTATCTAGGTGTTTTGGAAATAGTTTTCTTGGCTAGCCCTCTTATTTTGCATATGTATGTGAAGAATGCACACATTCATTTTGTGCCTGTGTACATATATCTAAAGATACAATATAATAGAAAGCTAAGTGAAGAAACTATGTTAATGTGATGTTAGCTTCACAATTACACACTCAGAAGTTAGAAAATTAAAACTGAACATGTAATTATAAATTTGCCCTGTCCATTCTTATACTCCCTTTAATTACATGATTACATACTATTTACCAAGTAATACAACATCATACAGATTCATCTACATTCTCACAGCATGAGTAATGTAGAGGTAGAAGTCTCTCTCCCAGGGCATGATCACACATACACTGAAGGCAAAGCGCTCATAATGCAAGATCAGGATCACAGTTCCCCGAGGCAGCCAGCTGCCGAGAACAGTTCAAATTAATAATGACAGTTAAGACAACCAAACTTTCCTTACTTTGCTTCACAGGTAGAACAGCATTGGCATCAATATTTCTTGCAACAAATATCCTTTTAAAAAAATTAAAATTGAATAAGGCAACTTTGAGTCATTTGTCTTAAGTAGAGCAGCCAGGTCGTTTTTACTTACACACACACACACACACACACACACTTCTGTTCTCTTGCTATTATAAACAATAAGATTGTTAAATGTCTTTTGGCTTTCTTACCAGCCTTCTCATAAACAATGTATCAGGCCTGTTAGTTGAGCAGATAAATTCTCTGGGTTATTTCAGAATGTGAGCTGACAGCGAGTTAAAGTCTATTAAGTCTTAAAGCTGTCATTCAAGTTAAGGGAGTTGTGACGGTTAAGGCATGCCGATGTCTTTTTAATGGACAGAGCATAAAACTATTAGGCAATCTGGAATTCTAATCCCAGCTCTTCCACTAATTCCCTCCCTGGACTTATATTAATCATTTAGATCTGGATGCAGCAATGAAGTTAAAGTTGTGTCTAACTGAAAGCTCATCATCTGTGGAAGCACTCAGGTGCTTAAAGTTACATGTATTTACCTGCTTTACCGAATTGAGGGCATTATTATAATCCTTCTCTTCCTTGGTTTTCTCATCTGTAAAACTGGACTTTGATTAAGTTTTGTACAGGTTGAGCCTCTCTAGTCTGGTACTCTGATCCAGCAACATCTATGGTCCAGAATGATTTTAGTTACCCAGATGTTCACTTATGGGTGTGGCCAAGTTTCACGTGGCCCCATAAAGTTTGTTTACAACCACCAGTTCTGGCTCTCAATGTTGTGTGCTGTTATTTAGCTCTAATTTACCCTTAAATACCTTCTAAGAGCCAAGTAAGAAGTGGAAGTGTTGGTAATGTTGCTAGATAATATTGACCTCCCATGGTTTGGCAAATTCTCTGGTTCAGTCTCAGTCAGGTCCTGATGGTGCCAAACTAGAGAGGTTCAACCTGTATCACACTTGGAATATGAATAGGACTCCATAATTACTAAGTATTTCAAGCACACATGGTATTTTAATATGATGTCCATACCTGCCCATGACTGGCATAGGAAATTTAGGGCACAATATGTACATTCTTCACTTCAATCCAGACTGAGTTTCTTCCTTGTATATTTTCCATTCATGAGAGGACTTTTCTGGCCAGAAGAAATTTTATTTTTTCCATCCATATTGTCCTCCTCCTATGTAGTCCAGCTGCAGATGTCCTTTAAAAATGCAGAGATGGGCTAGAGTCATGAAGTCCAGCTCCAGGTCTGATCTTTCTCAGAGTTCAAGATTGGTTGGCTATGGAGATTTGATTTGAGATCATTCTTATCTATAGATAACATCATCTCTATTTTTAGAGAGACTTGAATACCATTGTCAATATTAACTTATATTTAAGTTACAACTAAACAAACTCTTTTCACAACTTTTGATCATAAACATTTTAAAATGCCTTTGCGGGGCACCCGACTGAAATTTCTGATCTTTGCTGAGAATGTTTCTTGCATGAAGCCATTTTCACATGTGGCCAGCCTCTTCTTCATATTGGTCAGGTTGCAAACTGCTTAATCCTGGTATAGCTGCATTGGATACAGACAGCTTCTAGCAGATCAGCTTCAAGGAAAATTTGTCCCTTAGGATACACAACTTCTGTTGGAGAGAGCAGCTCGAGTTGGTTCAGCATGACACCTACTCATAGAACCATAGAGCTGGAAGAACCCTCAGAAGGTCATCAAGTCCAGCCCCCTGTTCTAGGCAGGACCAATCCCAACTAAATCAATCCGGCCAGGGCTTTGTCAAGCCGAGACTTAAACACCTCTAGGGATGGAGACTCCACTACTTCCCTAGGTAACCCATTCCAGTGCTTCACTACCCTCCTACTCACATGACACTACCCCTAAATTACTAATTACGTCAACCCTGACCCCTACCGAGGGCATTCTGACTGGTTTGCTGTCCAGTACTACAGAATGTTGCAGGATGTCAAGGAAATACTTGTATTTTACTGTAGAACACAAAGAGAAACAATGTTTCATCACTTACTTCCTTCTCGTTCCAGGAAAGGATGTGAAAGGAACTATGATGACTACAAACAAACAAACAAAAACCTTTGACTAAATAATATAAATAACTTATGAGATAAACAACCATCATTGCTATAAAAGTGAATCAATAATATATTTTGATATGAATTCAAAATGATGTAATCTTCCTTTTAATTTCCTGCATTATCCTTTCTTTTCTTTAAAGATGATGATAGCAACTGAAGTCTGCCATAAAGTCGCTAATGTGTCTGTCTGGCTCAATGTAAATTCCCTGTCAAGCCTGGATAAGTGTAAAAGTGTTAAGTGTACCATTATTCAAACAATTTAACATACCAGAAAAGCTAAACTGTTCCATATGATGAAAATCCTTTTATTACATTTCTTGTCATACTCAGAGTATCCTCCTAAAGTGCAACTACTTAGCTACCCATCAGTGACCATGCACCGGAGATGAATTTGATATTCATCCCCTATTGTTGCAAATTATTTTAATTACTTGTGCAGAGAGTAATTGACACAATCAGCAGAGGTTAGTGGATCATCTGACAGCATTTATTTTGCAATTTAGTCATTCTGAAGTGTGTACACTGAATATGTTTTGTGAATACTGTCTATATATGAGAAGGCTAAATTTGAGTATTTGCCTGAAGACCCTGTGACCTAAAGGTTCATGAATTAATACATTCATTCTGGAAACCAAAGCTAAGCTGCATGTTAATGCAACATTTCAAATGACACCATCTGATATCTTTCGTGACAACACGATGTTTGTGCTGTACCGCAATATGTATTCGTGTAATGAGAAAGTATAATGTGCTCAATAAATATTGAAGTTCTTGGCCTCCCACTGAGCATTTGATATTGAAGCGTACCTAGTTATAGACTTTGAAATTGATGCCACTTTTCTTTGAGTTGAATTTGCACCTTTGCTACAACAATGTCACTTTGCATCTCTGCATGTAATTATTGTGAGGCTGATTCAATACAAGAAAAAATAAAGATGTGTGTGCGTGCACACACACACGAGTGCTGTCTGAACTGAAGAGAAAGCTTTTTTTTAGGGGAAAAATTAAAAGCTTCCCAATAAACCATAAAGGTAAAAGTTCAAGCAGTGAATTTCTGTTTCTGCTCTTATCCTCCCTCATCTGGACCCAGATTCTGATTAAGTAAATGAATTGGTCCCTTCATATCTCCCTGTAAATGGTGTCAGAATCTGGGCTTTTGTTGTCACTCACTCCAGAGGAGCACAGGAAGTCAGTGACAAGAGGATTTAGACCTTAACACCTGCCAATCGGTGAGAGAGCTAATAAGAAGATGGGAGGAGGAAAGAAGGGTGACGACCCCCCCTCCCATCTTCCTTTTTGTCTCCATGTTTCATTTTATGTGGGTAACAAAAGGAGACTTACAACATGAATTATCACCTCACGAACTTGCCCCTCACCCATACTCACTTGGCAGTGGTGGTTCCTGTCCTACAGGGCTTGTCCAGATTCCCCAACTTGGCTACTGTGACATGGTATCCATGGGTACATGATGCTGCCACCGTGTGCGCCATATTGCAATGCCACTCGCACAAGTCTGGCCTGGCCACCCCTCTGTCATGCAAAACCTGACACCGCTGCTGCTCCCAAAGCCACATGAATTCCTCCAGATCATGCTGCCTCTCCTAAACACATTGGGCTTGGTTCAGAGTTGGCAGTATTGACTGAGACAACCATTCTCAGTGATGATGTGTTGTAAAATAGTCATGACAGATGGGTGGCTGGGCCAAACCTGAGTGGTACTGCAACCCTATGGAGCAGATTGCAATGCCTGAAGCGGGAAGCTGGACAGAGACCTGGGGGATATGAGCAGCTGCTTCTGAGAGACGGTGAGGCAAGCTTGCTCTCCTGCCTTCTACAATGACCCAATAGTCCCTGCCCCAGCTAGCAAAATCTGATTTTGCCTCTGCTCCCCCAAACCCTAGGGTTGCCAGGTGTCCAGTATTGACTCGTACAGTTCTGTAAAAAAAATGCAGAAAATGGGCCAGAAATGTCCTGAAATACCTGAGATGTCCGGTATTTTCCCCCTGCCAGGAAGCAAAAATACCGGCAACCCTACACACACTCAGCAACCAGCCCAGTCCCCAGCCCCCTCGCCCGCCCGCTCCCCCCCCCCAGATGCTCCCCCGCTCCCCTGCTTACCTGGTT
>CM057845.1:138179017-138193134 GCA_030068395.1 Apalone spinifera | reverse complement strand
GACCGAAACAAAGAAGTTATTGAGCATCTCTGCCATTTCCAAGTTTCCTGTTACCGTTTCTCCCTCCTCAGGGACCAGTGGGCCTACTCTCGCCTTGGTCTTCCTCTTGCTTCTAAGAGGTCTTACTCATGCTTTCATCTGTTCTATCCCGCATTCTGTCAGGGAAAACAATGGGCAGCCAGGGGGTAAAATCAGGCCATCATGGGGTAAAATCATGTTTTGGGTTTTGTTCTAAAAGAAGTTACTTCTAGGAATTATGCTAGTGTCAAAGCAACTGGATCAGCCGATCTCATGGGTAGAGTTCCATGTATCAGATAGATGTGACACTTTAGTGCAGCACATTCACAAGGTATTTTTGAAGCCACATGAAAAAGAGATCTCAGTCAGGGAGAGAGAGCATGGACAAAGTTCAGCTGCAGTCTGGCTTCTGACTTTGGCGGTAACTTTGGACCCTATTTATTAAATGTTTGCACAAGCACAGTCCATGTCAATAGCTCTAGTGCAAATTGCATCTTAAATATACTAAAAGCACTTGTCAAAATGCTAGAGCAATTGGCAACTTCTTCTATTTCATTACGTGCAACAAATTTGGCAGAGTCAATATTTTGTCTAGTTTCTAAAAAAATAAAAAATAAAAATCAGAAATGGGTTGTGCAAATCTGTCTAAATCAATGTTCTTCACGATGGCTATTGTGTTCCTACACTGTCCAATGCAAGAGACAGAGAAGAGTTCCAACTATATGACATTTACATTGGAAGCGAATCAAATGTGATTTACAAATCCGTTAACATCAAATTTCTGCAGAGAAGTTGCACAATTACAAGTTTAGAGTTTGCTTTTTCTGGATATTTTGCTATATTCCCTTAAAATTCAGCTTCACTGGATGTTTAGGCAGTAAACTCATTCAAAAGAAAAGAAACAGTAAGTGTCTGGGGGAATTGTCCTTCCAATATTTGTCCCTGTCTGCTTTATTACTATTGATATACTTTTATTCCTGTTCACAATCATGAGGTTATTTTTCACTTTTTACTCTCTTATCCGTTGCTCACCTCTTGCTTCTGCTTGTCAGTTCCATGTTTTTGATTTGGCCCCTTTCCTCCCCTTTCTTTTTTGCAACTAAGCCTCTCATTCTGTCTTTTTTGTCTCTCATCTTGATTACTGCAGCTTCCACAAGCCTTCTTGCTTCCTCCCCTAAGCCACTGCAGCTTGTTTAGAATTCTGCTCTTCAAGATGAACTCTTTCAGTTTCTTCATGTCTCCTCAGGATTGCTTTACAGGCACATGAGGTCTATGGCAGTCAGTCTGATTTTCAGACAGGGTAGTCCCTCATTAATGATGGCTTCAAAGTCACTTTCATATTTTTTCTTTCCCATTGTGCGGCCTATGGCTATGACATGGCTTCCTCAAAGAACAGCCTCTGGCAAAAAGGGTGAGAGATACCTCACAGTACTGTTGCAGGTAGCCAGCCCACCAAGGAAAGATTGTCTCATCACTAAGGCCCTGGACTGGTACTCAGCACATGTGAATTTGTGAACTCTCTGTGCCTCAGCTCCCCATGTGTAAAGAGGAGATAATACTTTCTTAATCTCACCCTTTATCTGCATTTTCTGTTTAGAGAGTAAGCTCCTTAGGCCAGGGAGTTCTCTTATTATGTATGTGCCTTGCAATATGGAAGTCCAACTGTGACCTGTCCCCAAGTGATGGTATTTCAAGAATAATAATCATACATCAAGGAGCAGAAAACAGGGATCTAGGCGCTTCGATTTATTGAATAAATAGAGAATTTGATGCCATGAGTCCAAAGCCAGAACCACATTTGGTTTTGCTTTTGTGCTTGCAAACCCACCACAGTGACAGGTTTTGCAAAAATTCACCTTAGCTTGTTGAATCTGATTTACACACCTGCTTGTAATCTGTGCCGATATCTTGATAGCCAAGGAACAGAACAAAAGCCCCATCTTTCACAACCTCTTTAATAAACTGGCCAGAATTTGAGAAAAAAAACCCCCACACACTCGCATTCAAAACTTATTAAACTGAAACAAATCAAATAAAATTATGTTCTTTTATTGTGGTTTACTGACTTTTGATTTATTGCTGGATGGTGTTATTTAATGCACTCAAAAAAATGAAGAATAGGAACAGCAGTGGCAAAATAGATCAGAGCTACATCAAAGCCACTTTATAGACTTCATACTCACTTGCACATGAGGTTTAAGAAAATGCCCTGTTTAAAACACATTTCATTTCTTTTAGCATTATCAGGAACAACAATAATTCATCAGAGGCAGATGACTATCCAGAAACATAATTAATCATGATTATTTATGTCATACCTAATTATAAGGAAATAGCCCTAGGGATATACTTCAGTTATATTTCAAACCCTTCAGATAATAATTACTTTGCATTGTATTAAATATTCTGGCCATACTCTCGTAGCAGCTTAGAACATATTTTTAATGAATCAGGTCAAAGAGTAGAAGTAAGCAGTGCACGATCAAGTAACAAACATACGTGCCTTTGAAGAAAATGTTAAGTAGTTATTAGAAAGGACATTAGTTGTATTCTTTTCATAATGTAAGTAAAATTAGTGATCTATTATGGTTTTACATATGGGAACATGCTGGGTTAATAGCAAGTTCCCTAAAATCACAGTAATTTTTTAATCCTGTGACTTTAATATAAAAAGGATTAAAAGTTAGGAAAAAATAAATCTTACCTGCAGGATATCAATTCTCAAAGACTTGCTCATTTGTAAGATTTGAAAGATGTTTTCCAGCAGATCTCTTGCTATATTTAATGAGAGCATAGCTTCTGGTACATCTGTGGAAAAAAATATTGGGTAATATTTTATATCCCAATATATATATATTATTTTATAAAATCATAACCCAGATATTAGGTAAATATCTGGGTTATGATTTATAACCCAATGTATGTAATTTACAAAAAATTATGTGCATGTGTAATTACATCTCTGTTTCTTAATTATATTGAATTGCTTTTAAATTAAGAATGTTAAAAAATTAAATATAAGGCCTTATAAGCAGACTCTTCAATCTAATCTATAATTTTATTAAATGGCATCCATACAACAATGTCATTCCTGTATAAATGAAAAACAAAGTGTTTATCTTTATAAATTGGAGGGGTTTCCATCTTTTTGGGTTTTTTTTGTTTTTTTTTTGTTTTTATAAAGACAACATATTTGTGGCATTGCCATAACCAGAGGTTCTTTCTAAGGCAGAGATTTTTGCATAGGAGATTTGTAGAACTATGCTGGAATATATGCCATTACACTCTTTTTGAAAGCAGGTATTGGGGGCGGGGGGTGTTGTCTTTTCTTTTCTTTTTTTTCAGGCTGAGATTTGAACATTTATGAATTACTGAGTCTCAAACTGCCAGGTGTGTTTGCTTAGTTTAGTAGTTAGCCAGTACGCACTTAAAGGGTCTCAGAGATATGTCTTGCTCTTGTATACTGCTGTAAGGTTGGCTATGAACAATGATGCTTGAATCTAAACTTTGCTAGGAAAAACCTTAACCCCAGCACCTTCTAAGGCCCTTATTCAGCATCATAGTTAGGCATGTACTTAACTTTAAGCATATAGTTGTGTCCATGACTGTTCAGCACAGCATTTGTGTACATGCTTAATTTACATAGTTTAATAATTAAGCAAGTCCCACTAATGTCAATCTACATACTTAAATTTGGGCATGTGCTTAAATATCTTGCTACATATGGGTGTAGTAAAACTCTGAACACAATGGACACCCTTTCATTTACTTTAGTGGTCCAAACACTCAGATCCTGTGATCAAAGGAAAAGTTATCACCACTGCAATGATGTCAACAAAGGTGTATTGAGTATTAGGAAGTTCCACTTTTGGCTCTGATCCTATAAGACTGTGTCTACACCATGGAACTTTTAGTGGCAGAGTTGTACTGATGCAATTATGGGTCCCCCCCCCCCAGACTCCTGACCAACACAAAGACACTGCCTTTGCCTCTCGCCTTCATACAGTCAAATGTGTTAGTGTAGACCATAGGCTAATATTTTCATTGACTTGGTGGAAGAGCCTTGTTCAACTGGTAATTCTTATTGTGATTTGGCCACTATTCCTGAGTGTTTTACTATATTTAACAGGACTACAGTTGACTTTCCAGCAATTCTGTTCATGAATTTACTGAGTCAGGGCCTTTTTCTTAGTGGCTGTATTTTTCATGACAGTTTCCAAGCCTCTGAAGGCTTTGACTTTATAAAACCCTCATTAAAGTGAAATTAAAGAAATACCGTTTTTGCTAAATTATTCAATATGTTTAAATATTTACAATATGATAAATATGCATTATTTATAAAATGTTAAAATTCCTGTTAGGGTTCAAAGTCAAAAAATTCTCTCTTGTAACAAGAGTGGGTTATAGGGCAGCTATTTACTAACATTTAACATATGTACCACTGGCAACTCTTGGGAGGGGACAACAATCTTTCCATCATGCTCAGGGGTTTGGCAAGGGGCTGGCTTCATACTCCACCTCACCTTCTGTCAGCAGGCCTGGCAACTCTTGTATTACTAGCAGTCCTATCTCTGAATCAATTCTTTAAGGCAATGGATGAATGAACCTCTCTCAAATAATCATGTGCAAAATGAGGATGTTTCATAGGCATCTATTTCCATTGACTGCATGACTTTTTTTAAAAAAAAAACCTGCTATTCCTGAAGACTATTAATCTTCTAATTTTGCTTTCTAGCCTCAACTGGACTTTCATTTGTCACACACTATTGAATGTTGTTCCTACAGAAGGCAAAGTGTTTCTGTAATTGAACATTCCATTAAGCCAATTAATACTGAATGTCACTTTTAATAATTAACCATTTTTGCAGGTTAGTTTGGGGTCCCCCCCTTCCATTTTAGTTCATTTCCCTGAAGCTTATGAGGATTAGGGTCTAAGTGGCCCTCCCTTCGGTGTTGATGATGGACAGCTGCAATTCTCCCTTAATGATGCACTGGGATACTGACTGTTCCCCCATAACTGTCAGGAGAATACTAAACGTGCTTTATTTTAATTTTTCCTTCCCAGAAGAATCCCAAAGAATAATCCTCTGATGAGATGCCATGAAGTCTAGATGCTTTCTGTTGAGTCACCTTATTTTTTAGTCACCATCGTAGGACTTAGCCACATCAGACAAACCATCAAAGGGTCATTCACCTGCACATCTGCTAATGTGATATATGCCATCATGTGCCAGCAGTGTCCCTCTGCTATGTACAAGAATGGTATCATACAAAAACCAGGGGGAGAGCACTAATCTCCCTGGACACACACACTAGAAGATTACCATTTTTAAGCAAAAAAACCTTCAAAAATAGATTCACCATGAAACTGCTGAGCTGGAATTCATATGCAAATTTGACACCATCAGAATGGGTCAGAAGAGAGACTGGGAATGGCTCTCTGGTTACAATAAGTAATTCCCCTTTCATTATTTTCACCACACCCACGCGGATTGAATTAGCTCTGATATAACACTCCCATCTCTGTATCCTTAGCATCTGTTTCTTTCAGTTCATGAATATGACAGTGAGTTGCAACTTACAAAAGCTTATACTCTAATAAAATTGTCAGTCTTTAAGGTACCACTGCATTCTTTGTAGCTTTTGCTGAAGCAGACTAAGACAGTGACCTCTCTGAAATCATGTATTCCATGGGAGCATTTGAGTACATTCAATAAAACTATGAAATGTTGGTTAAAGATTTTATAGATTCCTTCCTCAACATGCAATAAAGATGAATTAAAAGACATATCTGAGTCCTTTCAGGATGGCTGGTCCAGGGCAGGAAGATCCTCTCTGATATCTCTGCCTGAGGAGCTTATGGGGAATGGGAAAACACACACACACAACTTTGGAAAGAGGAGAATGAGTTTTCCAAAAGTGGGATAGTCCAGTCTCCATGTTCATGATCATTTTCATGTTCTGCTCTTAGTGCTTGATTTAGTCTGCAGATGCAGTCTGAGAGTCCCATGCCTGGTAAGAATGCTCCCACTAATGCACCACACCTGTCTTCCATGCCCTAGAACTCAGATAGTGTTATAAAACCACCTTTCCTCTTTCGAGTTCCTGTACAAGAGGAGAGCATTTGATCCATAGTATTGAATTTGTGAGTTAGTCTGCTCCATTGAAACTGATAGTCTCATTGTAAACATGAGCATGACTTCACTGTGACCCAGCCAAACCATATGCTGAGGAAGAAAGTTCTTATTTCAACACTATAACTACAAAAATAGCAAAAAAAAAACCCCAAAACAAACAAAAAAACCCAGAACTTTGTTAGCAAAGTAAAATGCTTCTTGTATATATGTGGCAGGGTCAGATCCACTCCTGGGCCCTCTGTCCATAATCTCACATACACTTTCCAGTGTTTGGGCTTCTACCCCTTGGATACAAGGGCACTAGGGCAGATGCCTTGGTCAGCGTGGGCTGAGTAACCAGCCCCCCTCGGTCACTGGCTGGGCTCTCAGGCCACTTGGGGAAGGAAACCCAAACACTCTTTGTCAGGGCTTCTTACCTTCCCAGTCTAGTCTGTCAGTGCTGACAGTTTTCTCTTTCTCTTTCTCTTTCAGAAACCTCTCCCACAAAGAAAGTATCCCACAGCCTGAAGTCAGCTCAGCTGGCCCTTAATTCATTTCCAGCAGCCCTGTCTCAGCTGCCCCTGATTAGCCAGGGCGGTTGCTGTTTTTTTAAAAAAGTTGCCTCTCTCCCCTTCCATCCAGCCCTTTACCCTGCCCTGTCACAATGTAATCTCTCCTTTTTCAAAAAATTCAAGTTTTCTCCAGAGTGAAGATCCATCTTTGAGGAAATGGATTCATTTTTAGTCTTTCAAGAGGTTTTAATAAACAAGAAAGTAGAAAAATATTTTAAACTGGGGAGAGGGAGTATCGAGACAACTTCCTTTTAAATTGGTTGAAGAGTTGCTAAGCCTGTCAGATACAGGCGAGAGACAGCTCCAACCACTTACTAATGCCTGTTCAGAATCTCTACACCTGTGCTGCCTAGAGGTTCCACTGTCGAGCTGTATTGGAGAAATGCCAAAGGGAGAGGAACAGGGGAGTTCATATAAGTGAATACCTTAGTAAGCCGTGCTTGCAACCCTTAATTTTTCATTATATATCTTCACAAGTGATTACTTAATTCCTTAGGGAAAAAGTCTGTCTAATTTAATAGAATGTTTAGGATTTTTGAACCAGCCTATAGAACTCAATAGAGAATTATATCCCTGAGGTATGATACTATTATGTTGGTTCATAAAACCTGCAGAAAGTATCTCACTCTGTACAACTTGCAATAGATTTTAAGAGTACTTTCTGTTGAATTATGTTGATATAGGGCTGATATTTAGAGGCATTGAGCACCTACAGATCCCATTAAATCCAATTAGAGTGATGGATGCTTCTGCAAATCAAATCCTTAATCTCTTTTAAATTCTACAGAATTTTGCCATAGGGCATTTTCAGGGAGGACCAGGAAACTATCTGTTTCTCTTTGATGATTGATCCACTGCTTGGACTCTACATAAGAGTGCTAGTTTGGAAGCCTGTAGTCTTGTTCTGATCTCCTGCTCTCTAAAACACCTCTGTGTAGTCCTCAAGGCTGTTCTCAAAGAGCCTTTAAAGCATGTGCAATTGTTCTCTTGTTCATCAGTCTACCAACTTCCTGGCTCACTTGCTCACATGCAATGACCCCTAGTCACCAAGAGTAGGTCTACATAGCTTCAGCTACTCTAATTGCATAGCTTAAGTCAAAATAGCTTATTTCAAATTTGGAAGTGTCTACACTGCACTTATTTTGAAATAGCGCACTCTGCCTCTGACTTCCCTTACTCCTTGTAAATGAGGGTTACAGGAGTCGGAGCTGGAAGTCCTCCAGCTCAACATTATTCTGACATTATGTCAAAATAATTGCTTGTGTGTAGACACAGACTATGTTATTTCAGAATAATGGACATTATTCTGAGATAATGCTGCTGTGTAAACATACCCCAAAAGTTTGTGATACGCAATTGTAAAATAAACTGAGAAATGGCTACATTTGGCAATAGTAGCTAAAAAACTCCTAGCCAAAAACTAGAATATGTTGGATCTGTGCTTTGAATGGTATGAAGTACTAAAGTGAATGAGAGTTGCGGGTCTGAATCCTGCAGCCCCTCTGGAAATTCCAGCCTCCAGGGTAAATTAGCTCATATGAAGGCTAAACTGGTAAGCAAGAGTCTGCTATCTTCCTGTGGGGATTGGACACGGGAGGTCATAAAGATCACTCTTGTTGTTCTGCTTGTGTGCCTGATAAGAGGCATTTGGAATACTCTGTTGAGAGCAGCATCTAAGAAAGACGCTCTCAGCAGCTAGTGAAAAGAATCTTTGCTTCCAAACTGGCTGTTTCACATTCATTTGCTTCCTGGACCTTTTTTCTCTGCTCATTAAAAGTTAAGTATTTTGGTAAGGAACTCTAAGTGGCTGATTTGTTGTTCTTAAATGCAAAACAGAAGCCATCAATAATTCTGCCTGTTACCGAATAGATTCAGAGACTTCTGGGAGGTGGGTGCCATAGAGAAATTGAACAACATACGGGTAATAACCATTACATTGTTTGCTTAATTCAGCTAAAATGCAATATCACTTAGTATGATTAAAAAGAATTTTACTTTATTCAAACAAATGTACTAAATTGTTAGCTCTCTGCTCTCATCTTTCCTTTCAAATGGCTTTCCTAGTTGGCCCCACTGTTAACAAGTATGTAATGCATGCACTCTCTCCCTCTACTTCTTTAACCTTTGTTGTGTGGTCCGTGTTATGAGGGCTCGAGCCTAATTCAAATCCAGTTAAAGTCAACAAGACTTCCCTTGATTTCAACAGACTTGGGACAGGTTTCCTGTTGTTGAGGAAGCAGCTTCCCTTATCTTCCTTAATTCCCTTTTCATGAATAAGCTTGCTAGGGGCTCTTCATCTTCCATCATTTGCTCTTGTCTGAATGAGCAAGAGAAAATTATACACTTCCACCTACCTTTCAGGTATCAAATGTCAGGCTGTAGTTCCTTGGGGCTGTTTATTCTGTCTATTGCTTGCTATACCATTCCCAATAAGTAAACATGAGCATTAAAACAACAAAATAAAACATGCTACTGGTGACGCTGTGACACATGAAGTGTTATACAGTTTCAAACAGACCAAATGATGCCCTTTCTGGCTGCTGACCATGTGACCACACCGTTACATAGTAGCTCCTTGTTCTAAAGACATGAACTTGGCAATGGGAAGGTCCAGTTTGGATCAGTGTGTCTGAATGATCACTAAATCTAAAGCCACAAACTCCCCAAGTCAGACACATGAATAGGCGCAAAATATATCCACCTGGTACAAGTTGGACTAGGTACTGAATGAGAGGCACCAAGTAGGTGAGGTAATTGGACCAATTCCTGTCAGCAAGAAAGGCAAGCTTTTGAGCTTCCACAGACATCTGTAGGAAGCTTGTCTCTCTCTCACCAACAGACGTTGGTCCAATAAAAGGTATGACCTCACCCACCTTGTCTCTCTGATATTCTGGAACTGACACAGTTACAACAACACTGCACAGATATTAGCAAGTCAGTCAGGTTGTAACTGGCTGTCTCATAAACTATAACATTCTTTTTTCCTGCATATAAATGCCATTCAAACACATGTAACATTTTTACTAGCTTTGAAAACATCAGAGGAATTACTATCTTACATCCAAATGCCCAGTGAACAGTATAGGTAAGCGGAAAACCATCTGTCACAGTAGAAAATGGCTTTTGGAAAGTAATTTTTCATCCACAGAATCCTGTTACCACTATAAGTGGTGATTACTAAACCCAAATTCCACAGTAGTTTGTTGACTTAATTATCTGTCATTTAGAAGATTAGCTAATTACTTTTGTCATGATACCTACACATCACTACTGTCTGGCAAGTGTTAGACAAGTGATGAGATGAGACTTCTGTTTTAATGCTAAACACAGTTTTGTTACCTCATCCTGCCTCCTACTCTCATTTTGCTTGTTTCTCTGCCTTCTCCATCTGCAATATTGCTAATTCTTTCTATTTTCTATTTGATGTTTTACTTTAAATCCCAGAGCCACGAGTCATATTATTACAGAAGACACTCAGCTTTTTTCTTTTTCTTTTTTTTATTTTTAAGTAAACTACTTTCTAGCCCTCATTGTTGCAGAGAAAAGCTTGGAAATGTGAACTTAGAGCTTGTGTTTATAGGGGAAAAAATCTTGTATCTATGCCAGTATAACTCCTCCTGTGGACACTACTACTCCAGAATAAAAGTGAATTTATTCTAGTATAAATACCATGGGTAGATAAGCCCTGTGTGTAATCTAAAGACTCAAAACCAAAATGCAAATTAAGAGCACCAAAATTTTTTCTAAAAAGCTCATGGTTTTGGGCAATTAGGGGCTGACATTATTTTTGTCTCAGAGGGGCAGATGTTAGTCTGTAAATTTAAAAACATCAAGTAGTCCTGTGATATCTTAGAGACTAACAAAAATATATAGGATCAGGAGCTTTCGTGGGTAAAACCTACATCAGATGAGTTGGAGTGGAAAGAACAGAATCCAAGATATATATAACAGTGAAACCAATTACCTGTCAGTTGTAGGACCTGTATTAATGAGGCTAATTAAGTGTTCTGGATGTGTCTTGTTTATAGCTTTTGATGTGAACAAAATGAATGTCAAAAGCAGGGCAAATTGGCTTTGTTACCCTGGGCTTGAATAAAGACATTAACTGGTTAACACATTACAGTGTCAAATTTGTAAATGCATTCCAGTTCAGCAGTCTCTCTCTGTACATGGATAGTAATCCATGATTGAGTGTCACAGAGACAAGTCCTAAGATAGAACTGGATTTGTCAAAGAGACAAGCCCTAAGATACAAATGGATTTGCTCCAATATTACAGACAGAGACAAACACCTACAAGATCTTTATCAGGCATTCTTAACACTTAAATAGGGAAGTGAGGAAACAGATTGACAGAGCCAGACAAGTACTCAGAAGTCAACTACTTTAAGACAGGCTCAACAAGGAAAATAACAGAACATCGCTGGTTATCACCTACAGCCCTCCCCCCAGCCTCTCCAGTGCATCACTGACAATCTATAACCCATCCTGTAAAATGACCTCTTGTTCTCACAGACAGGTGAGACAGTCCAGTCCTCACCTACAGACAACTAACCAACCTGAAGCAAATACTAATGGACAGCCACACAACACACCTCAGCTAACCAGGAGACCACCACTGTAACAAACCTGTTGTCAACTCTGTCTACATATCTATACAAATGACACCATCACAGGACCTAATCACATAAGCCACAACATCAGGGACTCATACAATGCACATCCTCTAATGTGATATACACTATCAAATGCCAACAATGCCCCTCTGCCATGTTTATTGGCCAAACTGGACAGTCTCTGCAACAAAGGATAAATGGACACAAATCAGACATCAAGAATGGTAACATACATAAACCTGTAGGGGAACATTTAAACCTGCCTAGTCACTCAATCATGGGTTTAAAAGTAGCCATTCTTCTACAAAGCAATTTCACTACCCAATTACAAAGGAATTTCACTACCTAATTACAGAGAGACACTGCTGAACTGGAATTCATTTATAAATTTGACACTGTTATGTTGGGCTTGAATACAGACATTAACTGGTTAATACAATACAAAGCCAATTTCCCCTACTTTTGACATTTGCATTTTCACATCAAAAGCTATGAATGGGATACATCTAGCCCACTTAGTTAGCTTCATTAACACAGGTCCTACAATTGACAGATAACTGGTTTCACTATTATATATTTATTGGATTCTGTTATGTCCTCTCCAACTCATCCAATGAAAGCTCACGATCCTATATATTTTTAAAACCTTCAGGGGGGTAGCCAAGTTAGTCTGTAACTATAAAAACTTAAAAAACAACAACAATAGTCTAGTAGCACCTTAATGACTCAGTCATCTGAAGAAATGGGTTGTGCCCATGAAAGCTCATGATACCATCTACATGTTTTATTAGTCCTTAAGGTGCTACTACACTATTTGTTTTTTTCTAAGTTTTTCCATATATTTTTGTTAGTTTCTAAGGTGCCACAAGACTACTCATTATTTTTGAATACTTGGGACTGTCAATACTGCATCTGTTTCATTTTGTCTAATATTGGACTGCAAGCATTCTGGAGGCAAGGATTGTCTTCTTTGGGTAGGTCTACACTGAATGTGGGAGTGAGCCTCTCAGCCTGGATCTGCAGACTTCTACTAGTGATGCTCATGCTAGTGCTCTCAAAGCAGCTTTATAGATGTTTCAGCTCCGGCTCAGAGGCCTTTGAGTGGGATGTGCCTGGGAATCCAAGCTGCAGACTAAGCCACAACATTAAAGTAGCATCTACACAGCTAGTCTTAGAATGCTAGCATGAGTCCCAGTAGTGCCAGTCTATGAATTCCAGGCTTAGAGGCTTGTTTCCAGTTTCAGGGTAGATGAACTATTTGATTGCTTTTAAAGCTAATTAGGAACAAGAATTTCTATTCCATGGGAAATTTCAACATTTTAAACGTTATTTTTGTACGAAGATCCAAACTTTTGATGTTTCCTATGAAATGCTGTGGGTCAGTTGAAAAGTTTCACTTACATAAAATGAAAAACAAAAAATCCATGAGAAGAAAAAAGCGTATATAATATGTTTATATATATCTTCTTGTATGGCGCATTGTATCTGAACATCTAACTAAAGCCCACAACTAACAGCATTACAGAAGTGAAATGTAAGTGGGGAAGGAGTGTTTTCCTAATTGTAACAGACATGGGTCCCTCCTGTTGAAAATAATTACCATTTTCCTAACTGACACTCAGTGAACAACTTCAGTCTGATGTATAGGCTCTTCTGTGAGAGCCTACTGTTGCTAAGCAATGTTGCTAGGAAGTACCACACCATGCGGTCAGTCAGTGCTCTGTCACTGTGCCAGCTTTTCAAGATTTTTTTTGAGCTGTTAACTTTTTTTTTAAAGTACATGTTTGAATTGAACTAATCAGGCGTCCTTGTTGAGGTAGTAATAGCATATTATAAACATTTAGAGACCTTCTTAATCACTCTCTTCAACTTTTAGTTCTTGTTTGGTACGCAGGCAGATTTTCCAGCTGCTGAGCACATGCCAACATCTGAGTAAATAGAATAAGTGGAAGTGTTTCATGAAAAGACGCTATAACAGTTTGTATTTGCTGTTCAACATGCTGTTTTTAATTGATAACGTACACGTGTGTTTATGTATACGCGCGCGCACACACACACACACACCCCCCCCACCCAAAGGTTATATAATCAGTTAGAGACAGCATGTTGAAGAATACAGAATGTTTTATCTCGATATACTGCATATAATACATACACCCAAACAACATTAAAAACATTAATGTTGCACTATGGTATGCTCAGAAGTAGAGCTCGTCAAAAATATTTAATCAAAACAGTTTTCCATCTGACAAAAACAATTATTTTCAATTTTGACAACATTTCCCACAGGTATATTACACAAATGGAAGAAAACATCAGATTTCCGTTTCACAGGAAATTTTGAATGAATTGGAGTAAAAATAAATTTTGAAATCTCAGAATGTTCCGTGAAATGGAAATTCCAAGTTTTTGACTAGCTCTGTTCCAAGAATCAGGAAATGCCAATCTGCATTTTGTAAATACAACCATAACTCTAGTCTCGTGTGAGCAGGCAGAATGCTTTAGCCTTTAGCTTTCAAATGATATCTCTCAAAGGTACTACTTGTCATTCCAACATTTTTTCCTTTCTGGTGATGTGCATAGGTGCAGCCTGCTCTATGGCTTGATGTTAAAGGTCCTCTAAAAACTCCTCCTGCCATTGCTCTTGCTCATTTCATATTCCTCTGGGCCAAACCATTTTCTATCTTAACTCTCTCATGCCACCCAATTCTTGGGGCTCTGCACCTAGCAAGGCAAGAATCATAGAATCACAGAATACTAGGACTGGAAGGGACCCCGAGAGGTCATCGAGTCCAG
>CM057845.1:138119381-138169893 GCA_030068395.1 Apalone spinifera | reverse complement strand
GGTGGAGGGTAAAAAGGGCAGTCACACCAGGGTCTGGCAGTTCAAACGGGCCTGGGGCTCCAGTAGCTGTCACTGCCATAGTAGCAATGAAGGCATCCGGCACCCTGGTCCCTTTAAATCACTGCCAGAGCACAGCACTGTGCGCTTTGGGCAGTGCTAAGGGCTGAGTCGGGGGCATGCTCCAGGCAACGCTAAGGTCCGGCTGCTCAAGACCCCACCCCTTCCAGGAGTGCAAAGCCGTCCTGTTCCCACCTGTCCCCGGGGCCTGCGGGGGCTGTCGGCTCTGCTACCTCAGGGCCTAGAGTCACAGCTAGGCAGCTGTGCCCCTCTCTCCCAGCACAAGTTGTTTGCCCTGCCACTGAAGGATCCTCATGTGATGTAGGGCTCCCATAGCTGCTCATTCACAATCTCTTTCTCCCTCTAGCCCATGGGAGGTGGCTGGGGGAAAGCTGGTAGTGACACAAGGGTACTTCAGCCCTAGATCTCCAGCTGCTGTATTGGCCCTTTTGGATTACTGGCAGCTGTTGCAAAGATAGAACAGCCTTTGCTTGAAGACTAGCTTCGACCCGAGTAGCCTCAGGATCAAGGAGGCATACACTCCTCTCTCTACAGTGTAGACATACCATTGGCGTGACTGCAATCGGAGGTGTGCGTGCAGCACATACAGACCTACCTCAGGTAACTCTGCTAACTATAGCTGTAAAATGTGAAAGCATGAAGGGTACAGGGCTGCGTAGGACACTGAGTAGGTACCTGAGTGGCTAGACTGAGCACTGTGGCTTCATTGCTGCTGTTAATTTTGATCCAGCCAGCTCAAATATGTCCCTGAATTCTGCAGCCCCCACTTTGGTCTGTAGTGTAGACAGCCCCAGAGCAAAAACCGTGGCTCTGGCTGTGAGCCTTTGGAGTCTATTTGGTACTGCTAAAGTAACTTCCTTCCCCAGTAAAGAGATTTAGGGCCCCAGCTCTTATTCAAGTGAGGCCATTGGGGATTCTTATTCACACAAACGGGGGGAGAGGGATGCAATATTGCCACCTCAGGTTGGAATTGTTGTATCTCTCCAGTCTTACAGACAAGAGCTACCATGGGATCATGTTAATCTTTGTATGTCTTCTACAGCCCAACAGAAAGGTGCAGGGTCAGATCCTGACCCAGGGGCCTCTGGGCATAACTGAACCATAAATATTTATAGCTGCAGAGTGGATCCTTTTCTTCCACTGGACTATTTATGTGGTTTCAGAATCAGTGGTGAGAAGCAGCCATTCATCAACCAGGGCACTGGGAAAGGGAAAGAGAACAAGGATGTGAAACACCTTACCTCAGGGGTAGAGAATCTAAGGCCTGGGGATTGGATGGGGCCCCTGACTTGCCTGGAACTCAGTGCTCTCCTGCCATTGGGGAGCCCACAGCGCTGGCACACACAAAATCTACTAGCCTGGGCTCCCCTACTCTCTGGTGTTCAAGGGAAATGTAAGGGAGTGTCTTTCTGCTTCTCAGTTGGGGGTCACATCAGTGAGGGTTGGTTTTTTTTGTTTTGCTTCTGACTTGTGTGGCTCCCAACTGATTTTTCTGAGAGTCAGTGCCCCCAACCCACAAAAGGTTCTTCACCCCCTACCTTACAACATTGAGGAAAGAGAAGAGGCTGCAACAAGGAGGAATGGTAGGAGGCATGATTAGCAGGTGTATAGTTAAAGCAAGCCATTGTGATAGGGATTTTTTTTCTGTATTTACCACACGGTAGGGGGAAAGAGGCACCTTGTCACCCACCTACACCATGCTGGAAATGATGGATGGCATGATACCTCGCCTGCTATTGTCTAGGCAGCAAATGAACGTTATGGGAAGAAACAGCTATGTGGGTGTGAAAAATGCCTGATTGCTATAATTGTCACCAATTAGTTTAAACAGTCCTCTTACTGGGTTTTTTTTTAAGTTGATTTAATTTTTTATTTTAACAAAAATTATTGGCATTAGCTGGCAATTAATTAAAATAGTATCTAATGGCATGATAGGGGATTTTAAAGAAACACAATCAACATTTTTTTCTTCCCCTCCCTCCTCTTTAATTTTCTCTCCTCTCTCAGAGAAACAATTCTGCAACATAAGCAGTGTGGTTTAATTGACAAGGTCTATAAACTCCACTACTCACAACACTGAGGATTTCCTACTTGATCAGTGACATTGGGGATTGTGCCATGACTGCTAAGCGATCTGATCTTGTAGATTAGATTTTTTTTCCCCTTTGAGGTGCCATGATCATATTATTTTGAGAAAGTTTCTCATGTTTTTCTTTTCTTTGTTTCCTCACATTGTTCAAGATATAGCAAATGTCATTTACAACATTGAGACAGCCCCTGTAGAGTGGCACATTTCTATATGCCCTCTCCCCCCAATAATAACATGGAGTTCTGTAGCATCTGAGGGTATGTCTATAGTAGGACATTATTTTGAAATAACTATTTCAAGATAGCATGTCCACACTACAGGAAAGCCTCAAAATTAATCTGAGGCAGGCTCCCTTAATGTGGATGGCCGGCTCCCTTAACCTCTACTCAGAACTTCAGGAAGCACTGGGGAATAATTACATTTAATGACTCTAGGGAGTCGTTATTTCAAAATAGCAGCAGTGGAGTGTCCACACTGCTGCTATTTCAAAATAAGTGTGTTATTCCTCACAGAAAGCAGGAGTTATTTCAAAATAACCAGCCCCTTCTTTTGAAATAATGGGCTTGGTAGTGTAGACACTCCACTTGTTATTTCGAAATAAGAGGAGTTATTTCAAAATAACTCCATAGTATAGACTAGGGCTTAGACTGACAGATTTATTAAGGCATAAGCTTTCAGGAGTAAAACCCACTTCATCAGATGAATTGGAGTGAAAGTAACAGAGGCAGGAGTATACGTAAGGAAGAAGTTGCTTGCATTCATGAGGCTAATCAAGTCAGAGAGGGGAAATTTCCTGTGGCTGAAAGACTGAGGGGAACATTTTAACCTCCCTGGACATTTAGTAATGGATTTGAAAGTAGCCATCCTTCTATAAAAGAATTTCAAAACTCAGATATAAAGGGAGACTACTGAATTGGAATTAATTTGCAAATTCAACACTATCAATTTAGGATTAAATAAGGATTTCAACTGGTTAATGTATTACAAAGGCAATTTCCCCTCTCTGGATATTCACCTCCAGTGTTCCCTCTAAGCTGCACAGCAGCACAGCTTCACAGGTCAGTCAGCTCTGCCCAGTCTGTCAGCTCTGTCATGAAGCCCTGAGCCTCTGACTGGCCAGGGCTGGTTAATTACCATTGAAGCCATGTGCCACGTAGCTTAGAGGGAACACTGTTCACCTTTCCACATCAAATACTGTGAATGACCAACTTCCACCCTGACTTGATTAGCTTCAATAACAGAAGGAACTTCTTTCTTATAGATATTCCTGCCTCTATTACTTCCACTCCAATTCATCCAGTGAAGTGGATTTTATTTATTATGCCCCAATCTGTTAGTTTCCATTTGCAAACACAACATCAAGGCATCCTTTGGCACCTTAGAGACTAACACAGCTACCTGTCAGAGATACATCTCCCCCAATGTTATATATTAATTTTTTTTCTTCCCTATCACTGCCCATGTTCCCAGGACTTGAGAAAGATGATGTTGAAAATGTATGGCATCTTCATCCTTAACTTGATTTTTTTTCTTTGCAATAGCATTCAAGTGTGAAACCTGAAGAGGATAGAAGCATCATCTGTCATATATAGCCACTCTGAAACTATGTGATATTAAAGCAGTGGGAGGAAAAAAATATTGAAAGCTGATAATCCCCGTGCATGGATGGTTGCAGAGAGGCCAGCTTAATCCCAAAATATTGATGCTGTTTCTGGTGCTGGCATGCCATCTGCTCTTCTTCATGTTGGCTGTGACCGGATATGAACTTTAAAGCCCTTCTTGTAGATGAAACTTGGTTTGAAGATGTTTTACTTTCAGGCAAATGTTTAATTCCTTTTTCTTGCACAAACATGTTTTCCTTCAGAGGGATTGCAATTAACATAAGGCAGCAAACCCCCGATGGCTGGTTAAGACCTCCACATTCTTTCTTGGAAGATTCTGATGGACCCATGATCTTAAAAAGACTTACAATGTCTCTGCTTGCTGGGTTTTTTTTTTAGTATTATTCATGGTTCTCAAGTGCAGGGGTAACGCCTCCTATTACTTTGATGGCTTGTTTGCTTTGTCCCCTCCTGACCAGCAAGCCAAGCAAGATATTAATTTTGGCCAATACACAGAAGGGGAAGGAAGCCTGGCTGAAAACTGCCTCAAGGCTGGTGCAAAGGATTGCTGGTAAATTCTTACTCATGGTTCTCTTTTCTTTAAAATGTTTAATTAGGATGGTAAAACTCACAGCCTGGTAGAAACAAGTATTAGTTGCTGTTTGCATAGTGGAACTGGTGTTTAATGCAGCTGCTGAACCAAACTGGGGCAGAATAGAAAAACATTTATCTCAATTTAAGGGAAGACAAACTCTGTCTTGGAAAAGTATTTTTATTCTTGAAGTTTTCAGTACCAATAAAACAGATTACCATATTTAAAATCTTTTCAGTAACTCATGATCCAGTTTTCTCTTCTGATATCCAATGGTGTCTATTTTTGTCTATTTATGGGGTCCTGAATATACCACCTTTAATTAATGGAAAAGGATACTTCATGCTAGTTTTCACATTTGGTACATATGTATAATGCAACTATTGATATTATGGATTAAAAATTAGAATTGCAAATCTGTATGAGAAAACAAAGTTGAGGTTGCTGTTAACACTGGTAGGGTTCCTGTACATGACACAAAGTTAAAAAATAACTATGAAATTTAAATGTAAAGTACACTTCTCAATTGATCAACTTCATTGGCCTCTGATGGGTTTATAGCTTGAGAGCTAATTAACACCTGAAGAATGGGCCAGGTAACCTAATCAAAATGAGGCCCAGCTGGGTAGTGTTATCCAGAGAGGAAGTCTAGAGAAGAAGGGTGTTGTACATAAAGCGAAGGGGAAAATAATTCTATGATGTATACCCAACAGAGGAAAATGTTGATACAAATCAAGGGCCTGAGAGGAAGATCTATGTGCACATTCTGAATAGAGCCACGTATCATTGTGGATAAATAGAACTTCATTTCTAATAATGATAAGGATAGACTACTCAGAACATGTACAGTCCAGGAATTGATACGTCATCTCTTGTAAGATTGCACTTTACTGGTGAAAGGATGTATTTATATGGAGAACTCAGGAGTCATAGGCTAACATTGGTTCCCATTTTCATTGTATTCCAGAGAAGCATGGTGAAGACAAATTAGAAAAGCCATTCTGCAGTTCTTTAAGAATATGGGAAAGATGACAGACTTTGGTTATTGACTTAATCTATGAAACTCAATGAATGACAAGTCCTAGTGAGTCTGCCCCAAGAAGAAGAAGAAGCATGCCCAAGGGACAGACTCACTAGGAGTCTGTAGCTATTCTTCTGGTGGTAATGTGATCTGCGGAAAACAGGAAGGTTCCTGAAGTATGAGGAGAGGATCTATTGGGAGAAAAGATATCTGCAAAACACAACATTTGAGCAAGCTGCTGTGGCCGATCCTGACACAGAAACCAGATGTCTGGGGACAAACCTTGGAAGGAGCTGCTTGGTACAAAGGCTGTGAATGAGGCTCACAGAAAGGAGGCAATGCAGGCAATAGCAAGAAGTTGGATTTGGCAGGCTGTGCGCGATGTTATGGGGTCTCTGGACTGACTGGAATGGGAGAGCTCTGGTTCCATTACCTGCCAGTGGAGAAGACAGTGAGAGGCCCTTGAGTAGGGGATAAAGGTAACTGAAAGCCCTAAGTGAAGGGGTATAGGGCACATGAAGCCCAGAGTTGAATGCTAAAGACCAGATAGAAAGAGCAGGATTATTATTTAGTTGGACTTCAGAGAGGCAACAGTAAAATACACTCAGACCAGCGTGCTCAGGAGATACCACTGTAGGAATGGATTGACTAGGCAGAGGTTTGTAGAGAGAACAATTGCTCAGCCATGGGGGGGAGGCATGGTTGTCATGAGTTTTCTCTTTTACAGCCAGTACTCCACCTATTCTGCCCCCCAGTAACAGACATATATGTTATAGGTTAAGAAATGTTAGACTTATAACATAGAAAGTGCTTCCTTACTGTATATAGTTACACACACAAGAACACACTGCAACCTTAATAATGTTTTTAAAGTAAAATTCTCAAATTTTGAAAATACCACAATTAAAGTTGCCTCTGCAACCTTAATTTAGCCCCTCTGTGTATGTATCTTCTCATAACAAATCACTTACTGTATTTTCCACAGGAATCCTGCCTTGCTAAGTGCAAGGATGGAACTTCTTCCCCCACTCCCAGGATCCTTGCCCAGCCAGTCTTGCTCTTCCATCCCATCTCTTCATTTGAATTTCTTCCCTCACTGCACCTTTCCCCCACACTCAAGACTCCTTGTCCTAGTCTGTGTGCTCAGCCATTGCCAGTTCTTCCCCCCTACATTCTAACTCCTCATCAGATTGGTTTCCTATCCCCCTTCATCTCTTTCCACGGGTCCCCTTCATTCTCACTCCTAGTCTGTGTGTCATCAAGCCTAGTGCAATGCCCAGTTCATAGTGACTATTAGGCACCGACTCCTATTTTATGACACGGGTATTTGCCTTTGTAGACTTGATCCCGCTCACATGATACTCCATTATATGGACAGTTTGGGAAAAATGTAGAAGCCTAGACAAGAGGATTCCTTCTGGCTTTGTACATAGTCTTTAGAGTACAAAGCCAGAAAGAATCCTCTTGTTGAAGCTTCTGCATACGTACGTGTTTCCTGAACAGTCTGTATCATGGAGTATCTTGTCAGTGCCTAATAGTCACTATGAACTGGGCCTTGCATTAGGCCTAATGACACACAGAAAAGTTGGTCCCCAGTCCCATCTAGTCATCTAGCATAGCTCTGTGCTGTTCAGGAAGCCATATGATGTGCTTGTCCCATGTTGCTATTCCTTGTACTTCATCTCAGGGTGGGTGGGGGGGGCAACCTACATCAGGCCCAGCTATAGTATGATTCAGGGCACCCTTTCCAGGTGCTGTGCTTTTTGGGGCCCTGCAGTAGCCACCTCCAAACAGCCTATGATTGTGCTTGATGAGGGACAGTAACAGGGGTTGCCCCCTGCACTCAACACGGTGCTTCAGACTGCCCTTGCCCATCCCTCTGTGCCCCACTTTGCCACAGCAACAGGAAGCAGAGCACTACAGCCTTAATCCCAGGGTGCACTGCTTCTTGTTGCCACAGACAAGTGGGGCACAGCAAGCCAGGAGAGGGTGGTGCAAGGGAGCATGCTCCAGCTCCCCTGCCACCATGGTGAGTGGGGGTTAGGGGGGCACATCCCTGCTGCTGCCTCACACCACACGTCTCAGTAATCCTGCAAGCAGGGGAGAGGCCAAGGGGGCATAGTAAGGGTGGGGCTTGGAGGAAAGGGATGGAATGGAGCAGGGGCAGGACCTGTGTGGGGTTGCCTTGGGCCCCACAGCTGGGTCACTGGGGGCAGGTTTTCCCTGACCTTGGGGATGGCCCTGTGTGCAAGCAATGCACTTGGCTTTCCCACTCAACCAGTAAGGGTTTTGGTCAAAGTTTCTCTTGCTTAGGGAATGCAGCCTTTTGCCCTTTTAACAAACTTCTTAAACTCTTCATTTTCATCCCCAAGTTTACAAATGATATTGATTATGAGGGGATGTCATGGGGACAACTCACCAGTAGGACACCTCCAGCTGGTTGCTTTGGAAATTCACTAGTTGTTTTACTGGAAGCCACCCTCAAGCAGGTGTCTCCCCATGTACCTTTTGATCACAGCATCCTCTTCCAGGCACTGCCCTTCAGGGTCCTCCTGTCCCCAGAGACCCCCAGTTACCCCAGGGAACACCCAGTGCCCCTGTACCCACCTTGCCTCAGTGACTCACTGCCAGTCTTCATCTAGCCCCTGCTTCAAGGGCAAACTGCAGACAGTAATGGCCACTTATCACCAGCAAAGTGGTGTGGATCTGCTGTCCCTGACTACTAGGGCAGCCTCTCTGCCACCTTAGTAGCCTTGGGCTATGCTACAAACCCTGCAGCCTGGGAGCTTGCTTAGCCAGAGCTTTCCCCAGCCCTGCCTGCCTTTCCCCAGCACTGCTCTACCTTTTAGGCCACCTTCTACTTTCCAGGTATTCCAGTCCCTACTACCGTCCCACTTGAGCAGCAGTCAGTTCCTCTTTATATAGTCCAGAGTTGGGCCCTCATTAGTAGTGCTGCCTCAGCTAGAACTTCACTCTGAGCCCTTACTCTGGGCTGGGGTTTTTCCCTTAAAGGGCCAGTGCAAGGCAGCCACCCTGTCACAGGGGGGAAAATAGATGCAATGTTTCTCACCTTTGGAAAACGAACCCCTTTGAAACATCAAGTATAAATATTACTAGTTGGTCTATTCTCACTCCATAATGACTGCAATTAGGTAATGATCATCAGTCTCTTGGAGCCACCAACTTCCAGTCCAGTGATCAATTCATCTTTAGCCATTATAACGCGCTCCAAAACAATTACCGCCTGTTGGGTGCATTTTTGTATTGGATAATTATCTATAACGTCTAGAAATCCAATGACATTTTACTACTGGCAGCATGAGCTCTCCTGTGTATGTCTCCCACACTGAAGTCCCCTAGGACAGCACAGTGTTCTTTCCTCACATTACAGGCAGGTTCTTAAGAAACAGCTTAGCCTGCTGTCTAACTCAGTGGTCTGTAACTAACTGCCACCAGTTCCCCTCTGGGCTTTGTGAGCTAGCACATTGATCCACAAGTATTCAAGAGTTTGCAGTTCTGAATGACTGATGCCTCTAAAACAGGTAATGGTGGTTGTAGTGTCAAGTGTACCACCCTCCCGCCTTTCACCCACTCTGCCCTCTCTAAATGTTTTGTAATCAGCAATTTTATCATTCTCGTCACATGAATTGAGCCACTGAGTGTCAGCAAAGCCAGTAATAGCAAATTCCTCACATCAGTGAGAGTTTTCAATTCCTCTTGCTTATTACCCAGACTCCTAGCATTGGTGTGAAAACAATTCCATTTCTTCACTGCATTCTTTACCACTTCCCTGTGACATGCTCAAGACACTTGGAGTGTGAACCTCACACCTTGGCACCACCTCTTTTCACTCTTAGTTTAATGCCCTTCTGGCTGCTCCACATAGATAGGAGACCCAGGCTGATCCTATGGTGCCAAATTTGGGGTGCAGTTTTTGTGATTAGTGATAAAACAGAAAATTGAATATTTGAAGTAAAATGTTTTGGGTATTCTTTCTGGGGATTCGTTTTTCACTAACCTCGTAGAATGTTCTGGACCTTTGTAGAATCTCATGGAACCTGAGAGCATAATTTTCCTCAAATCTCCTAGAATGTGTCAGCCGTGTCCTCGTGGGCATTACCAGTCAGTGAGATGCAACCACAAACTGAAGTCAAATGAGAGCTCAGATGTGAAATTGCAAATGTTGTTTTATTGTCAGATGGAGCACCATCTTCTTTAGATTCAGTATTTCTCATGGAGAATGGCACAAATCTGACCACGAAGCTCCTAAATGACTATTGCTAAAAGAGCCCTATTGACAGTATAAGACCAGTGTGGTACCAAATGACTGAGATTTATGACACTCCAATAGAACTGGGGCAGTAGGGTAAAAACAAGGCTAGAATCTGACAGGAGGCACAAAGACTGGCAAACCAGATCACTGCCTTAACATTTCTGGTTTCACTTGTGGTTTGGCAAGATATTCTGTTCCAAGTAAACACTGTAAGCAAGATATTACACATGTAGTCAATGGACTTGGCAACTGCTACTACTTTGATGAGAAGCTGCCGGAATTTTATTGTAGGTTCACTAGACAATGGATTTGAAGATGCAATCACTTCTGCATCTTCCAAAGAAATGGAAGAAAGATTAGGAGTTGAACCTGTCTTCAAGGAAACTCTTATTCATTGGAAGAAGCAGCAGTTAGGTTATGCAGGCAGAACTGAGATGATGGGAAACTCAGAAGAAAAATTCAAGAGGGAGTTTTGTTGCTCACTTGTTGAGACTGCTTGAAAGTGTCTCTTGAAGAAAGATTTAGACAAATGAAGCACCATGAAAAGATCAGCAGGTTTTTGCATGGCCTTACTAAAGCTGCTGGCAGACAGGAAACACTTTTAAACAATTTTAGGGACCTTCACTGGATGCTGACAGATGGGAAATGTTCAGATGTCAATGATAAAGACCGCTGTGTCACATTGGACAACACCTGGTGCATTTTGCTATCCAAGAAGCACTCTCCTCTCCAAGTTCTTCTATTTATACATGATGCAAAGCGGAAGGATGCTTTTCCTAATATGTGCATAGCTTTGAGGATTCATCTTATGCAACCAGTCACAATAATGAGTGGTGAGCACAGGTTTTTTGAAGCTCTGTCTCATTTCAATCAATGAAGAGAGATACGAGACTGACATGACTTGCTATTATATGGCTTGAAAATGACATTGGCCTGTCTTTGGATCTCTCTCTCTGAAGTTTTGGAGCTCTCTCTCGTCTTCAGTTTATGAGAGCAAAAGCGAGAAAAGTTACCTTTTGAACTAAAAATCAAGGATTGATATTCTAAGGCAGTCACCTAGTGTAACTCTATTTAATACTGTTCCAGCCAATGGTGGTGCACAGTTCAATTTCTTGATGGTAGCATGTGTCTGTTATTCTTAGAATTAAAAATTTTGTATAAGCTTAGAGGAAACAATTTTCATTAGCTTATATATGGCATGAATAAATATTGATTTACAGATCCTACCGTGCAGATTTATCATCTTACATGACAGGGCTAAATCACGCATGCAAATCATGCTGCGATGTTGTGAAATGAACTACAAAAGCAATAAAAACAAGGTATTCAAAAGTTTAATACATAGAGGTGGTGCTGAAGATGTTCATCACGTGGGCACCACTTGCTTGAGGGCAAGTGGTGAGCACAGTGATATAATTATAATTATAATACAAGTGCTCTGCTTGTAATGTCCCAATAATAGTATAAGTTTGCCTGGTCTTGGAAAGGCTAAGCAGGCTGCAGATTGTTCCTATGCTTCTCTAATAATGAAATTGTAAGTAAGAGTTTGCATCAGAGCCAGAACTGTCTACTTTAAAAAAACAAATCTTGGGTGTGCTTTTTGGTTTCCATGTAGGTGTTATTTTAAACAAAGGAGGACTTTAATAATAGCAACAGGCTCAGTCTATTTCAGTTAACTTTTTCTGTCCTGCACCTTCCACAAACAAAGACAGTTACTTTAATACTATCAAGCGGGGTTGATCCTTATCAGTGGCAACTGCAGGAGAGGAACAAAAGGGGGGCACTGGCCACATGACTGACCTCCCAAGTGACTCCTCCCCATGCCACACTAGCCCAGGGGAGGGTCCATCCCCACTCCACCCCTTCCTCCAAGTGACTTTTCCTGCTCCACTCTTCCCCCAAACCTCCTTCTGCAAACAACACAGGCCAGCGGATTAGTGTGTGTGTGTGTGTGTAAATCCTCCACACTCTCACCCATGGCCAGTAGAGGGAAGAAGAACAATCCAGTCCCATCCTACTTTGCTCCCTCAGCTCCCAGACATGTTGATCTGCTGCCAGTGAGCACAGGGAGTGTCCAGGGAGTGCAGGGGTGGGCCTGTCCTCTGCTGCTGGGACCAGAACCCACCTGCTAGTCTCCTGGGATGCATCACTTGAGGAGCGAACACCCTTCTCCCTCTCCCACCCGCCCCCCCACACACTCACCAGCAGCAAGGACAGGCAGAGAGGTGCATCTGGAAGCTGGCAGAGTGGAGTGGGGTGGGGCCAAATCACTCTGCTTCTTGCTAATAAGTATCCCCCCAATAATCCCTTGGGTCCTTCAGTGTCCCCCAAACTGCAGGGCCTGGGGCGGTTGTATAAATTGTGGCTTTGTTGTGGGTCTGTGGATGGCTTTGTTGTGGGTATGTGACTCTTTGTGACCCCTTCACATGTTGCCTTTGCTCCTTATAAACTCTCTGAAACCAAAGGGAATGAGCACAAGTGATATAATTAAGCTAAAAGCCATAGTTCATACTTTATATTTCAAGTGCTTAGTGCATTTCGCTTTGCCTTTGGTGTATATTTAATCAAAAGTTAAATATCATTAATTGTGTGTTGGCTGTGGGACTAAACAGGCCAAAGGTTCGTTGTTAAATACCCAACTCATCTTTAACTGCTTCTTGTTGTACAGTGATGGGGTCATGTTAACACTGCCTCTTTGGGCCAGTTTATTCCCTCTAAATTAACACAAGATTCTGAGGCTTGCCTGTTGGAAATCAATGTGGGGATCAGTGTTCCTCCAAAAACACAGCTGCTAAGTAAGGATGGTGCAGCTTCTTTCAAGACACTGAAAAGTGATGAGTTTTACAATGTGCATAAAACTCATAAACTGACTGCTCTGAGAGATTCCTCAGTGCTGTTGGAGGGGTCGGGAGAAGCCAGGGGCTCATTTCATCCCTTACTCAGAGCAGGGCAGTGAGAGAGCCAAAGTCAGCTTTGTAGAGCTGGAATTAACCATAGGGAAATAACGGATCTGACTTGTGGCAGGAAAGAACGAGTGTACGGGGAAAGCTCTGGAATGGCTGGTTGTTTCCATTTAGCTCTGCTTCTTCCCTCTCTGCTGTTCCCTATGGGCTGGAGAATAGCAAGGGGACTAGAGAGGCTGCCTCCTTATATGCTGCCTAAGAAGTTCCATTGCAGCTGACATCTTCCTGCTTTCCAGAGTTCACATGAATGCCTGGCTCTCAGGTGGGCTCCATGAATGCATCAGTGACCTACAGGTGAGTGTTTCAGAAGATGACACTAGTCATGATTGGCTGCAAACAGTGTCTTCTATGCTGCTGGAGAAGACAGCCAGAGAGCCTGGAGAGTCTGGCTCCTCAGGAAGCTTTGGAATTTGGAATAGAGTTCTCTGGGGGCCTCAGGATTCAGAACTGGAGGTATGCGGCTCCTTCCTCATCCACCATTTCCTAATATGGATCCCAAGAAAGTGAATCTCATGCTTCTCTTGTTCTTTAGGCCCCTGAACTGTTAACATCACTTTTTGAGAACATGTGTTTGTTTGAGGATGAACTGGAGATATCCTATCTAAATACTGAAGGACTTGCTGAAAGTTTTGACTTCAGTCCGTAAAGGTTCTGTCTGAGCCTCCCATTCAGAAGACCAAAGGAGGCACTACCTACAGAGACACACCCCTATCTCCATGTTCATTCCCACTGCCAGAGTTCCTTGCAAGTAAATGAGCAGGGAATGTCTCTGAGAGAATTCTAACATCTGCATCTGAAAGGAAGGATTTTTGATCTTGTGACCTAAGGCCTCCTCAGACAGACCCTCCACTGACTGCAGTCAAAACTTTTAGCAAGTTCTGCAGTACCTAGCTCTGGTATCTCCAAACAAACACATGTTCTCAGAAATGATGTAACACCAGGGATGACAAGGCTCAGATCAATGACTTTAATTTCAGTATAAACTTAAAAAACAACAAATGGTCTGGTAGCACTTTATAGACTAACAAAACATGTAGCTGGTATCATGAGCTTTCATGGGCACAGCCCACTTCTTCAGATGACATGATACCATCTACATGTTTTGTTAGTCTATAAAGTGCCTATATAGACCTTTTGTTGTTTTTTAAGTTTATCCTGTACAGACTAACTTGGCTACCCCCGAAGTTTTTAATTTCAGTTTCAAGGATTTGTGCTTTGGGTGGTGGAGGCCCCAAATTCAGCCCCTTCTGATGTGCAGGGTGTCTATAGGCACTCATGGTTTTATTTACTCTTCGTATTACCAGAGGTGTCACAGATATCTGTGGAGGAATGGAGAGAGACTCATGAATCTTGGCTTTATTCCTCATTCTGGAAAGGACTGTGTTCTAGCAGGCACAGACTCTTCTGCCCATTCCACTCAACCTTGACCACACCAACTAAAATGTCAGAAGAACATGGGCAAAAAATACGTTTCCCCAGGTTCATTCTTGGGAACTGCTTATCCTTTTTTGGCTGCAGTTTTCCAATGTTCCACCTCTACCCCAATCTAAAGCAGACACCCCACAGGGAAAATTTCATCTCAAATCATTAAAGTGATAAGTAACTGAGAAACAGATTTACTAGCGATAGGCCTGGGGCAACTATAATGTGGAACTGCAGAACTTCTAGTTTAACTACAGCAAATATGAAATGAATTGCTGAAGCAGAATGGCTGTTCTTAACGTGAAGATTTTTTTTTCAGGGATATTTTTAGTAAAAAGTCACAAGGAGGTCATGGGCTATAAATAAAAATTCATGGAAGCCTGCGACCTGTCCCTGGTTTTTACTAAAAAAATAACTGTGACAAAATGGGACTTAGCCCTAGCCCTAGTACAGGAGGAGGGAAAAGGGGCCCTACAGGACCCGCTGCAGTTGTGGCTGACAGCTCTGCATTCCATCAGTGCCTGTGAAGGCTGGGAGTTACAAGTGCCTATATAGTGGCCTGGAGCTCTGGCTCCTTCAGCTGTGACAGCTCCAGCCCCACTACCCTTGGGCTGAGGCAGAAAATGTTACCGAGGTCACAGCTGGCAGCTCCAGGGTCATCATCTTAGCTTTAGTCGCTATTTTTTATTCAGTCTAACGAGGATTTTTTTGAGCGATTCGTCTGAGGATGCTGCTTTTTGCCAAGAAAAATGTCTGCATATGCTTTTTGCGTCCAATGTTTAGATCACATGGAAATCAGAAAAGGCCTCAAGAGTATGTAAATGGATCTCAGACATTTCATTGTGAATAAACAATGGGAGATTGGTTTAAAGACCAAGGGCTTATCTTGAAATGCTACAGCAGCACAACTGCAGCACTGTAGTGCAGACTCTACCCACGACGCTGGTTGGGGTTCTCCCTTGTGGCATAGGTAGTCCACATCCCTGAGAGGCATTAGCTAGGGGGATAGAAGTTAGATCAATGTAGCTGTGTCTGTCTGGATGTGGATTTTTCACACTTCCGAGAGATATAGCTATGCTGATCTAAGATCCAAGCGTAGACCAGCCCTGAGAATTCCTGTGGCCTTGTCTACATGAGAGAATGGCACTGGATTAACTTGTTTTTTTAAACCAGATTAATAAACAGGAGCAAATATCTATATGAACTCTCTTATTTCAGTTTAATGAAGTATTTTGATTTAAGTCAATTAGAAACAGGTGTAAACTAAACCAAATAAACCAATGTGATACAAAACAAGGATGTTCATAGAGGTATGGTGCCAGTTTAACTAAATCAATTAAAAAAACTAATTTAAAACAGCAGTGACAGGGATGTGGCAGAGAGTGGCCATAGAGAGATAACAGCAGCAGTCAACAGTGTCTGGGAGCCAGTTGCCCCAGAAGCAGCAAAAGTATTGGTCAATAGTCCGCTCCTAGGAATGGGCTGTGAACTGTACCAGAAAAGCAGCTTTGAATGTTGGGCCTTCACTAACCAGGGACAGACAGCTGGGGAATGGTTTGTTAGAGGCATTTGTTTGTCAGATTTTTACACTGCAAGGTGAGAAATTGAAGTAAAGAACACCGGTCAATGCTTTGTGGAGTGGGTGTTTTCCTATGGTCACATGTTTTTAACTAGTGGTTGTAGTGTTCTTCCAAATTGAGGTTGGGTTCCCCTTTCCCTTTTAATAAAAGTTGTATTTGTTGTGTACAGACTTGTTGCTTGTGAGGAGGAGATAGATAGTGCCTCTTTGAAGCACCCAGTACTGGTGTTAAGTTTTCCCAGAGTACAGGGTGGGGGGTTAAGTTGGTTCTCTTGTTTATTGTTAAGAAGAATCCCTAGCTATTGAACCCATCCGCGGTTGTTGCTGTATGTACCTGGCAGGAGGGTGACACGAGGAGTAGAACTTTTCAAAGCTGATTTACAGTTTAAGCTTAACATAGCCTACACCAAACTCCTGGGTTTAGATCTTCAGCTACACCAAAGCCCCCATCTTCACCAGGGACTCCGAATGTTGCATAAAACAAATAGATGATAATAATAATAAGAATTTAGATGTAGATATAGTTGGCTGGCACAGCAGTTTTTACTCTATGCATCTTTAATTTCCTTCCATCCCTGCAACTCTGCAGCAAGAACAAAGGAAGAGGTAATGCCTCTTTTGGGGAAAAAAAAAGTATATGGCTGTTGGTGTGTTCCTATTGTGTCTGTAAGGATAGTCTTCAAAGAAGTGACTTTCTATTAGCTATTTTTAAATAAAGCTTTGTATTTGTCTGTCATCCTTTCACTATAAAATGAGCAGGCCTTCCTCCTCTGTCTCATTTCCTCTGCCTTCTCCCCTTAACTTTACTCAGTTGGTAGGACTTTTTACTTTTGACTTTCAATGCAATTCTGTCATTTGCACACAAATGTTTCCTTGGGAACATTTAACTCTCAAACAGTGCTTCTCTTATCATCCCCACGCCAAATAGTGATAGATACAAAAGAATCAAGACACAAACTTGAAGCTGCTTAGGTAAGGAAACTGCTTCCACTTAACTTTATTTTTTTTAAAAAGGTGAGTCATCCATTACAGCAAAACAAAATATATTTACTCAGAGTTATGAGAAATGCTTTGAGAACAAACATATAGCCCCTCTCGGAAAACTTGTGTCTAATGAGTCACGTTCTTGCCAGAGCAGAGATTAGAATGTTTAGTGTGTGATTTTCTGAGCATAGTTGCTTTTGCAGATTTCTGTGTCAGTTGCAATTCTGGGAATAGCCCCTTCCCTTCTTTAGTCCAATTTGCTGGCTACAACCTCTCTTGGTCATTGCTACTTTATGTGTAGAAGCTGAGGCAAACGTATATACATTTTGTACTAATAAGGAAGAAACACCATCTGGGTTATGAGAGTCATTGGTCTAAAGCAGATGTTCCCAGATGGTGGCCTGTGGGTAAATGGTGGTCTACAAAGCACTTGCTGATGGTGCATGGTGAGCTGGGTGGTCACATGGTGCTGGCTTTTCTTTGTTTCCAGCTGTTAAAGTGCATTCAAAGAAAGTAAACATATGTTAAATACTTCCCTAGTATTACTTTCTTCCAGTTAATCGATCGCTGGAACTGGCACAAGGCTGTTGTGTGGTAAGTAGTGCAACTGCAGATGGTCTGTTGCAGTCCTGAAAGGGAAGAGATGTGCTTCATGGGACAATCCAGTATGTGGTCCACCTGTTAAAGCTGTTTGATAGTACATGGGTGGGAGTGAATATACGTTGTTACTTTCTGCAACACATTTATAGTAAGGTGCAATGGGGTGTGTAGACTCCACAATGATGAAACAGATGCTGGCAAGGCCTTGGAGGAGCAGGACTGACACCATCTCTCTGGTCATGAATGGTAGGGAGGAAACTGCAGTCAGCCAGAGAGGAGCAGGACACCTTAAGCAGGAAACTGCTGGCACTATTCCTGGAGCCAGAGGGAATTCCCAGCCTGGAGGCCTTCACCCCAATCTTATAGAGAGCACAGTGAATTCCCCGGGTAAGCCAGAGAGATTTAAGAAGATCTGCAAAGGGCCCCTTGTCAGTTGTAAGGAGCCAGGGCCTGTGCTGAAGGCTCCAAGTGTGAATAATGGGGTGTGGTCAAGTTCCCCCTCCCCCACATCTGGGCAAGAGGCCTCAGTGAACTCTTTTATCTAAGGAGCTGAAGAAGTTCATTGAAGGAGGGAGGGAGGAAGTAAGAGCAGCTTTTAGTGATAATATTGTTTTACTTATTCTAATAAAGTCCTGTGTTCTGGGTTAGAAGAAAAGGAGGTACGTTGGTCATGCCAATTTATTGGAGTACAAGCATGTGCATGACATGCAGGAGAATAGGATATTGTGAATGTGTGTATCAAAGCAAAAGAATCTGGAAGATAAGTAACATTCACCTGAGGTTGTGCTGTTTTCTAGGATCTGTCTTTAACTCCTGCTGACTGCAAAACTTGAAACATTTGTCCTTCAGTTTAGCACTGATTCTAGGCCAGAGGTGGCTGATTTATAAATAGGCCAAGTTGGAGCAGCTCAGGGTTCCCTTAGTCACATATTCTTTGTAGCTTGCCTGAACTTTGAATATACAGTCACTTCCTATTCCACCCACAGCCATCGTAGAATCATAGAATACTAGAACTGGAAGTGGCCTCGAGAGATCATCAAGTCCAGTCCTCTGCCTCATGGCAGGACCAAGCACCATCTAGCTCATCCCCGATAGATATCTGTCTAACTTGCTCTTAAATATCTCCAGTGATGGAGATTCCACAACCTCCCTAGGCAATTTATTCCAGTGTTTAGCCACCCTGACAGTTAGGACAAGAAGCAATGGGCTTAAACTGCAGCAAGGGAGGTTTAATTTGGGCATTAGGAAAAAATTCCTATCATCAGAGGCTCAGGAGAACAATTTCCCCTCCCCCCTCGACTCAGTGACACCCTTTTAGATACCTGAAAACCACTATCATGTCCCCTCTCAGTCTTCTCTTTTCCAAATTAAACAAGCTGAATCCCTTCAGCCTTGCCTCACAGCTCATCCTCAAGGAGGTTTATAAAATGAACAGTAGAAGCTGTGCTATGCCTGATGAGAAGAGGGTGCTTCAAGGAGAACCAGTAAAGATTCTGTTGAAAGAGGGGATGAATGCTACTTGGTCAGCACATCTTGGCGAGTGCCAGTTCCACTGCATACCAAGGGCAGGATGAACTAGACTGGATAGTGAATGGAGGGAACTCAGAATTTGTGTGGTGTATTATCAAAATGATAAGCATGTCCACATCAGAGAAACATAATAACATAAGAATGGCCGTACTGGGTCAGACCAATGGTCCATCTAGCCCCGGATTCAGTCTGCTGACAATTGCCAATACCAGATGCCCCAGAGGGAGGGAACACAACAGATAATCCTCATGTGATCCCTCTCCTGTCACCCATTCCCAGCCTCTGACAGAGACTAGGGACACCATTCCTACCCATCCTGGCTAATAGCCATTGATGGACCTAGCCTCCATGAATCTAGCTAGCTCTTTTTTGAACCCTGTTAAAGTCCTAGTCTTCACAACATCATCTGACAAGGAGTTCCACAGGTTGACTGTGTGCTGAGTGAAGAATAAAACAAACAAAAGGAAGTTTAACCTGCTGCCTATTAATTTCATTTGGTGACCCCTAGTTCTTATATTGTGAGAATAAGTAAATAACTTTTCCTTATTCACTTTTCCCAACCAGTCATGATTTTATAGACGTCTATCATATCCCCCTTAGTCTCCTCTTTTCTAAGTTGAAAAGTCCCAGTCTTTTTAATCTCTCTTCATATGGGACCCGTTCCAAACCTTAAACAGTACAGCTATTCTTCCCATGGGGGAAAATACAGATCCTGTTTTGGCTAAACTCTGCTTGACACAGGAGCCAAATGGCGGGAGCGAAGGTGGGAATATGTCACTTTTTCATGTCTTCAGTCTCAAAGGCTGCCAAGAGCCGCTTTCATCTCTGAAGAGGGGCAGCTTTACAGCCCATGTGAACTGCCCAAGCAGTTACAGGGCCCAAAATCAAACCCATGAGCTTAGTGTTAACTAGGCCAATGATATTCTTCTTCCTAGATGCAGTGAGTGGATTCTGGAAAATTCTGCTGCTTCATCTTGACAGTGCCAAGCTGACGAGCTGTAAAATGTCATTCAAAAGATTATTTCATTTGATGCCTCTTCTTTGGCTTTGCATCTCCTCCACCAGCTCAGAAAACCCTCAAATGGGAAATGAGTGAGATGCTGTGGGGAGTGGAAGTTTATATGGATGACATTTCGGTTTATGGGATGTCTGAACAAGGACATAAGATAAGGTTAAAACAATTTCAGAAGGCAATTAAGGCTGCTGGACTCAAGCTGAATATAGAAAAATGTATGCTATTAGAAAATCAACTATGGTATTTAGAGCACATGAGTGACTGAGAAAATGAGGGCAGAATGAGAGAAAATCAAAGCTATAGCTCAAAATGAATTACTGACATGGCTCCTCTCTATGCGTGATGCTCTCCTGAGGCAGCCTAGAACTGTAAGGAACTCTCTTACCCTTCTGTCTTAGTAAGGAAGAGCTTTGCTGGGTCTTAAACTATGTATGTCAGCTCCTTGACACACCACTCTGCTTCATCAGGAAAATCATCAGCGTCCTGCCAGAAGTAACCTTGCTTTGTGGTAACAGGCTGTGAACTCCAGTTCCTACATTCCCCAGCAATGTTCCTACATTCCCCAGCAATGTTCTGGACACTCTCAGAAATGATTAAGTTTGCTGCCCCCAAAAAGGCAAGTGTACATATCCGGGCTAGTTGGTCTCACTGTGGACACATACCTAATTCAACGTAACAGCGCTGAGATGGCTTACGGTAAAACTGAAGTTTATTAATAAAGAACAGAAACTGAAGTGATACTAAGCAGAGAGAACAAAAACAGAAGATGGTTAGCAACAAGAGAAACCATCCTTTTCATTGGCTAAGACATAACTTTAGTAAGTTATGGTCTTTATCCAGCATCTTCAGCCCTTCCAGCAAGAGGATCATGGAGTCAGAGGGTACTCTCCCTGCTGTCCCCTAAGGGAAGGATAACTAAGGGCTCCTCTTTTTACAGTCAGTAAACCTGTGAAATGGGTTCTTTGAAGAGTAAACCAAGAGAAATTCCTCTCCTCAACTGGGTTGTAGACCAGGGTAGCCAATCTGCGGCTCACGAGCAGCATGCAGCTCTTCAAAGAAAAAATTGCAGCTCGCAGCTCTGAAGGGGGCATTGTGTTTCTGTTTGCATGGGACTACGGTGCCGACTTCAAAATGGCCGCCCTTAAAAGGGCAATGTCTGCTCTGTTCTTAAAAGGGCTGCAGACGGGCCTTTTTTTTTTTTTTTTAATCAATAACTTTTTTCCCTCGGTCCTTTGCACTGTAGCCACCACTATTTTGTCTCTTTGTCCTTAAAGGGTTGGCCACCCCTGGTGTAGACACAATGCTGTTTTCCTCACCCTTTGGTCAATTTACTTTTTCAGTTGGTTTAATCACTTGGTTTGCCTTTGATGGAAATGATTTCTATTGTATCTGGTCTCACCTTGCTCAATTTATGTCGGAGACACAGTCAAACAGGTGGAACATGCAACAGTATACGCGCTACTCAGATTGCTTGACCTGAACACATTATAATAAATGTTTCCAGCACACATACATATATCACTTAATATTAATGACCAAGTTGTCACATGATACCTCACAAGAACTATTTAGCTAAATATTCTGACTGTTGTGCGTCAGGTGTTCCTGTGCCAATTGGCATAAAGAGGCTCTTAGGGTGATGCTACCATCAAATTTTAGAGCAAATTCACATATCCCCAACTGCAAAGGATTAATGCCAAGAGTTTCAGAAAGATGTCCCCAAGGTTAGAGTCTAATGTAATTCTCAGGCAGATAAATAGGTGACTGAAGTTGTGGGCATTTAGTGCTTTTGAACAATTAATTAACTTTAGTGGGAACTGTGGGTTGCCCCAGATCTTTTAGCCAAAGAGGTAATTTACTGGGTTTGGACACCTCATTTAGGCATCTGATTTTGGAAACCTTGGGCCTAAGCTCTTTATGCTGGGCTTGAAAAAGGATCTGGATCTAGCACAAAGTGTGGGAGTTCATGCTGTTCAAGATCCAAAAAAAATCTTATTGCTCACATCTCTGGAACTAGCATGTTTTGATGTTTTAGAAATGGCAGCCATTGAAGCAAATGCCAGCTCTTGTGGGTTGGTGCTATTTCAGTGGCATGGAGAGGAAATTTTGTTCCAAGTTCCAAGACCTGATGTGCCTAAAGAGAGAAGTCAGGCCAGATTCAGAAGACTGTTCAAACTCTGTGCAAAGAAGCACCCAAAGTGGGTAAAGAAAAGCCTTGCACTTACTGCTCTGATTCTGCACCATTGAATCCATGATGTAGGGGACATGAGAGCCAAAGATTGAGGGCTTCCAGCAGTAGGAAGTGCAGCATCTTGGGATTCTTGCCTAGAGTCACTCCTAAGCTGCCCTCTTTTCCCTGCTGGAAAACATCAGCACTTGATTTCCATCCCACGTGATCTACTCCTCTTCTATTGGTGCTAGGTCATTCTGCTACCTCGCCAACCACTAGGGGGCAATAGAATCAACAAAGTGTTGGGTTTGTAGAGGTTGGGAAGGAACCACGTTGGGAGCAAGTTGGATGGTATTGGGCAGGAAGAGGACGGAAATTGGTTTTGATGGGTTGGGGATGAGTTAGGGATCTTTCAGATGGCTGTCAACATGGTTAGCGAAAAAGAAGGCTTCATTTAAACTTGTCCTCAGTTCCAGAAGGGTTAATGGAAACACTAAAGTGCAAGATATTTGTTTTTGAATGCTATTTGCTTTAAAATAAGTAAAGGTTTATGTGTATGTAAATGTTCCTCAGCAGTAGAGCAACATGATGGTGATGATGATAACAGATTATTAACTTCTAGAATTCTGCTAAGATGTAATGAATTATATTTATGGAGCAAGCTTTCAAGCTTTTATCTTAAGTACATGGAGCCAACCCATTAACTTCTCTTATTGCTGATTTTTAGTTTAAAACAGTTTTATGTAAACAGGATATGGTAGCAAAGCAAAATGCCCCCCCCCCTTTTAAAAAAAGAATGTAGTCAGTTCACAAGTGTTGACTAGTTGAATGATTGTGTGTGCACTAAGATACAGGGTTTTGCAAACTTGTGCAAGCTGAGCACAGGCCAGGAAAATAGAACCAATCATATTCCCCTTCTGGCCTGCCATGTCCTCTTAAAGGACTACTCAAAATGAATGGTCACTCAGCATATAGGTGTGCAGACCTTCATGATATATAGCTCTTCTCTTCCTTTCTTATATGCTTTGATCAGTGGACCAGATGACACCTCAGAGCCATTATTCTAGGCTCTCTGCAAACTCAAACAGACATTGCTCCATCAGTTTCACTGGAGTCATGTTTGATCTCACCCCCTTCAGCCAGAACAACTAGAATGCTGTTTTAACAAATGTTGTCCAAACAAAGGCTGAGACTGAAGAACAATTAAGAACCCAGTGTCAACAAGGGACACCTGACACTCTTTCAGATGTTACTAATATTACCCTGTGTAGAAGTGGAGCCAGTTCAACTAATACCGTGCTTCAGAAGACTATGCAGTACAACCGTGGTCACCAACCAGTCGATTGTGGTCAACTGGATGATTTTGGAGAGTCTTCAAGTTGGTCACAGTTAGCAGGCTCCCTGCTTCCCCTGGCCCCACACCACTGGCTATTCCCAGGAGTGGCCAGCATGGCCCCATGTGTGTGGAGGAACAGCAGGATGGGGCAGAAGTCTCGGCATGCTGCTCCAGCCTGCAAACACCCCCTCCCGCCCTGCAGCTCCCATTGGATGGGAAAAGGAAACTGCTGTCACTGCTCCTTCACTTCTCATTGATAATGGAGGGAGGAAGCATGCAGAGCCCATGTGCCCCTCTTCTATGGAGTCACAAGGGCATGTTGGCCCCTTCTGCAAGTGGGGTGGGGCTGGAGCAGGCAGGGAGCCTGCCTCAGCCTTGCTGCACTGCTGGTTGGGAACCACCAGTGGTGCCACCCAATGGGAGGTCTCTCACCAGCCCCCAGCCCCCTCCCATAGCCAAAACCCCAGGGTCCCTCCTGAACCACACCCCATGCTCCAGCCCTGACCCTCCTCCCAGAGCCAGAACCCCATATTCTTTCCTGCACCCTGACCCAGCCATGACCCTCCTCCCAGAGTCAGCACATCAAAACTGCACTGCAGTCCTGACACTCCCTCAAGTGCCAGCATCTCAAAACCCCACCTCAGTCCTGACCCCTCCTCCCAGAGCCAGCATCCGTATCCCCTCCTGCACCCTGAACCCCCTCCTAAACCCCAGTCCCCTGTCCCAGCCTGGCAAAAATGAGTGAGGGTGGGGGAAAGTGAGTGACAGAGAGAGAGGAATGGGGTGGGACTTCAGGGAAGAGGTGAGACCTTGGGGTAGGGGGAGGGTAGGTCTTGGGTTGCGCTTAAATTCAGAAAGTGATCTTGGGTATAACATGTTGGAGACCACTGCAATAGAACTTCACAGTTATGGACATCTCAGGAATGGAAGTTGTCTGTAACTGTGTGTCTGTGACTCTGTGTGTGTGTGTGTCTCACAGGGAAGCAGCACAGTGCTGCTCCTGCTCCAGCTGCCTTGGTCTGGCAGTGGGGACTCATAGCTTTGCCTGTGACTCTGCGTATTTTCATTTCCTAGCTATAAGTGGGTACCCCATGTGTGGGGGTGCGGGTAAGAAAAAGGGTGGGACAGGCAGGCCAAATGTGCCTACTTTTAAGATACAATGCTGGCACAGTACAGTATTTGCTTTTTGTGTGTGTGTTTCTGCTGCCGCCTGATCGGTTACTTCAGGTTTCACATGGTGTCCGGCTGAGTGCTGTGACTCTGCTGTACAGTAGAACTTTAAAGATACAAACAGCAATGTAGATTGGGGGAATGTGAAACACCCGATTGATATGAACTGCATGAACTCTGCTGTATGTACATTGTGACAGGGATAACAGTGCTCCTTTGCGAATGCCTTTCTCGTTCATTTTTTGGCACTTTGCAGCTCTATATAATTATGTATAATTGCTTGAAAAAGCACTTAAGCATCTATTCCCCTTGGGGTGCAACTTTGCAGGAAGCGTCATGCAGTCAGGCTTTGCCTAAGGAGTGAAGTTACCTGCACCAATACATGAGGTTCTCTTGGACTGGAAACATTTACAATGCCTCCCACAGGAATAAGCTCCATCCTAGGGGGTTATATCCTACATACTTTTAAGTCAAATTTAAAACCTTATTATCTGCCGCCTCCTGTGCTTACCTCTCTCCTACCCTGTTACCTAAGAAAATATTTCATTTCCATGTTGTTTACTTTATATTTGTATAACGTCTGGCATCAAGATTCTCAAAATGATTTACAGAACTAATTGTCACAGCACCTTGCATTTCATCAATAGGGAAAGTGAGGAACACAGAAATGGAATAACTGCTCAAGGACAAAAGAACAATTCTGTGATAGGTCCAGCAATGAAGCCTACATCATCTGCTTCAACTACTAGGCCACACTTCCCCTCCTTTCTTTGTGTAGATAAATGACCATTCTTCTCTTCCTCTATGCTGACAAAGAGAAACGCTAATGAGCTGGGTTACCTGATGTCCTTGCTAAGGCTTCTGAGATTGGCTGAGCTGTCTCTACGAAAGCTGGGTGATATTTTTTGGAAGAGTAGTTGATTAAAAAAAATACCTTTGTGGTCTACCTCAAAATATTTGTGGATTTGTTGCACACAGTTTTGGATACGTACAAAGCCACACGAGGAAGTGCTGCTAAAGGATGCCATTGGCCCTTCGCCTCTCCCATCACCATCTTATAACCTTTAGCCCAAGGGCTGGGGCACTCATCTGGGACGGGGATGGACCAAGTTTCAATCCTTCCAGAGTGGGGTAAAATGCACTTTTTTGATTCAACAAAAATGTTCAGATTTGGTTTGTCCCTGACTGATTTCTTTGCATTTTTCAGAACTGCCACGAACCTGAAAAATCATGTACTGATGAGTTCTAGTCCTTCCTCTCTTGTCTTGCAAGGGTCTGTCTTGACTGAATGGGGGACTGAGTCTTCTCAGTTTAGCAAATCTCACATGTGGAAATACCTGTCTGAGATGGTCAGCTGGAGTCCCTCCACAGCTAAAATCTAGGTTCAGAGTCTTTCTATTCAATTCACTCCATCCTTGACCAATGAAATCACCCTTCTCTCTTACCCCTTCCAAGTGTGTGAGTTTTCTTGCTTTGCCCATAGTTGTGATTTGTGAGGAACAGACAGTATCTTCCAACCAGAATAATTTAAGATTGCCAACCCTCCAGGATTGTCCTGGACGCTGCAGAAATTAAAGATTAATCTTTAATTAAAGATAATGTCATGGCATGAAACCTCCAGGAATCCATCCAGCTAAAGTTGGCAACCCTTGAGTGAGTGTAATCACTGTTCATCTTGTTCTATGTCAATCCATGCAGAGGCTCTTTAGTTATTTTACAAAATCCTAAAATAATAATGTACCACCATTTCTAATATGAATGACATTCATGGGCTGCAAGGCATAATCTAATTGTATGGCACTCCTGTGTGACAGTGATTAATAAGTTAACAATGGTTAGGCAGGCAGATGGTTTTGGAGGCCTGTAACATTTTACAGAGTTTCTTTAGCGTGGGTACAAAAGTAAGTGACAGCTAGAGTAGAAGCATGAGCTGGAAACATGCCTTGCAGTGGCATACAAGTTTCTATTTCTGACCTGTGGTCAGAATATCCGATCCTGAACAGTGCTTCTGGGAGGAGGTAGGAATGGAAGGATGTGGTCAGGAGAATCTCCATACAGAGTATTCTTGAGATGGTTCTGTGGGGAAATTGAAAGGGGTTTCTCCTCACCCCCATAGTACAGTCTTCAGAAGCCGCAGGTTCTGGGTAAGTCCCTGGGGAATTTAGAGGAGGCCAAGGGCATTTGCAAGAAAAGCATGTGCAGACTAAGATGCTCCCGCTTGATCCTATGCTGTGTGGCTTCATCATTGCAGCTGCTCTGGCAAAGGATTCCCTAGTGGCAGCTGCCCTTGGGCACAGTTTTTAAATGGGTGTTTCCCAGAGCAGATAAGGTAATGGAAAAATTACAGCAGGGTGGGGACGACAAGAATATTCAGCCTGTTCCTCACACATCCTAGTTGTGGACCTCCCATCACAATGGGGCAGCGTATGTCACATGGACAGCTGACCTCCTCTGCCTCTTGAGATGGGGGACTCACTCTTCACTGGCCTATCAAATCTGAGCTGCTTATTCCGCAGTAGCATAGCTAAGTGAATGCTAAGCATTTCCTCCCTTAGGATAGAACTACCAATCAATTTATTGTTGCTTTAGCATAACTAAACAGTGGATAGCTTGGGTGACTGATAAAGTATGTCTGTGTGTTTAGCAAGGCCATTATCAACAGGAGTAGTCAGAATTGTATGTCACTCTTTGTGCCGTCCTGTCAGACTAACACTAACAACAAAACCAGGCCAAGCTGCAGGCTGCCAGATGTCAAACTACATGAGTAACAGCTCTTTGTATATATTCTGACAGTGTGAATGGGAAACATCCTGGTGGTTGCAGGGGGGGAGGGGGGGAATATCAACATTAATAAAGTCAATTTTGACTTTTGGCCAAGATGTATATCTACAATCCCAAACCAGAGCACTCAGTGCAGATATAGGAATTATTTCACTGCCAAGTCTTAGCTATCAATACTACTTACTCCAGTCAAAGCATTCTAATCAGCGTTGCTTTGAGGTAACTTGATTTCAGGCCTGTTCCTGTGTCTCCCTGGCTTCTGGAATTTACACAACATGTTGGAACACTTATCTCTGAGTGGCTTTTGGATGCACTGCATTGAGTTAAGCACCACTTGAGGGGAGCACTTTGAGGAAATGATTTCTCCTCAGACTAAAGAACCCTCATCTTGACAGTCCAAGTGCGTCTCATGGTCCAATCTAATGAAGGGCCTGGTGCAAGGTCCCCAAATCTTAATAATTCTAGATTTGAGGATCAGGTCCTGATCTGCAATTCATGGATGGACTCTGTCTCTAAAGCAGGTGGCTCTAAACCCCATGACCTAACATCCCCATATGGTGGCAGTTTTCCACTTTGTTCTTCTAATTTTGACCTATCTCCATATCATATGACTTTATGAAGCAAACACCCCCCTTTCATTTACCAGTTCCCAAAACTTAAAAATTTCAGGTTTTGACTAAGGTTGCAGCAGCCTTAGTGCACAAAGATTTAATGAACTAGTGACTGTGCTCTCCTCTAGGGGCCTAGCCCAATGCCTGGTGAAATTATTAGAAAGACTCCCACTGACTCCCACTCACTGGGTCTGGTTTGAACATGGAGGTTGTTCTAGATCAGGGTTAAAGTGCACTGGCAGGACAGAGCTGAGGATTGATAGTAGCAATGCAAGCCTATACTGTACCTTGGATAAATACAGGACTCCAGTCTCCAAGGTTGTTAGTCTGGTGCTTTTCAACACCATTTTATTGGTTTTTGTTGCTTTGTAACTCACCATCTCGAAAGGGGAGCCCACCCTGTGTGCACAGCACTATAGTGCAGCGCCTTCTATAAGTCTGACGCTCCCTGCTTTCTCCCGGTGAACAGAGTCTAACACGCTAACGATGTGGACAGCAACTACATATGTATTCATTTAAAGAATCCATTCAGAGCAGCAGTCTGAGATGGCATGAATACAGTGTTGTGATGTTGTTCCAGATTCCAGTCAGACAGCACTGTCACTGCATGCTTCCAGCCATCTGAGTTACAAATTAGTGACAGCTACATGAACTAATTGATTTATTTGATATTGTAACTACTGCTGTCAGGGGATGTATTGATTTACTAGTTAGTTATAGTAGCAATACAAGAAAATATGAGAGTTCCACCATTCTTACAATACTAAGTACAATTAAACCACCTTTGAACATATGCTTTCTGAAAATATCCTAGATAGCTTTTAAAAAGAAAATTAACTTTTCAGACTGGGGAAAGTGTTTTACACTGCTCCACCTCTCTGTCTGTCCTGGGACTTGTACCGGTGTCATCAGTAGAATATTGTAGTACCTCACCTGAATTTTGATGAAAATCAGTGAATTTATCCTCACAACATCCCTGTTTGTAAAGTGCCTTATAAACATACAGTGCCATCTGCATGATTATTACCACTAAACAACATACTGGGCACCTGAGATTGTTCCATCCAAGACAGTTTTCTGAACTACAAAGTTGTTGTAGACAACCAATTCCATCATGATGACTTTGAAACTTCCATCTCTCCCTCTCTCTCTCTTTTTTTTTTTGGCACCAGTTCAGATTTGCTAGGGCGCAAAGACAACAGCACATCCTACTCCCAGAGAGATGAAATTTATACAAACATCTCAGGCAGCAAGACAGTAGAATTTCATCCTTCCCCCCACTAAAGGCCCCCCAGCATTTATTAGACACTATTTACACTCTCCTGTAATCATTCCAGTTTATTTGTACATGATCCTGCATGTTTATTACTTATACTTGTTCTCTCTCTCCTTTATCTACTCTAGTGTTCTGACCCCAGTTTGGGTATAAATTGTCTGGAACATTACCACAGAGGGAAGAGATCAAAGAAATATTAATACTAATGCTTTGTGCTTGTATAGCATCTTTCCTTTGAGGATCCAAAAGTGGTTTGAAAACTTTCATTATAATAAACTGCATAATTCCTCTGAGATAGGTACTTATTATCCTTCTTTTAAAGATGGTGAGTTTAAGAAACAGGTGAAATTACTTGACCAGGGTCACACGATCAGTGGCAACGTCAAGAACAGAAGTCAGAGTTCCTTCATCTATATTCAAGCAACAAGATATACTCCATTCAACAACATCTAGGACTGGATAAACTAGCTCTGCAAAAAACTGAACACAGGTTCTCTCATCTATCTGACCTCCAACTATTTAAAGGTTTCAATTAATCTGGTAAAAAAAGAAATACAGATTAGAATAAATATATTACCTCACCCATCTACAGTTAGTAACCAATGAACGTGGCTTTCTTAACAGTCACACCCTTAATTTGATGTCTTGTTGTGTACTGTGGAGCTGCTCCAAGTAGCCTGAACCAAACAATCCTTTTGGTTTTCAACAAACCTAAATCCTTATTCCCAAGAGCCTCCACAACTGCTAGCTTTATTCCTGACCCAGTTCCAGCTCAGGTCTTTCCCATTTATTTAGCTCATATATATGAAAGAAAGGCTTGCAAATTCTAGAGATCTCTGAAGATCAGAATCTGCTGAAAATTTGTCATATCAACTTGTCAAAGCACTGGACTGGGAGTCCTACACCTGACTGAAAATCACTCCCTCATCATGACACTTGGGCTGCGTCTCTACTACAAGACTCTTTTGCATTTCCTTTTTTTTGTGCAAAAACCTCTTGCGCAAAAGGGATCCGAAGAGTAAATGCAAATGAGAGCATTTTCTCCATTTGCATTTCCTCTTGTGGAAGAGGCTTGTAATATAGAATGCAACCTTAGGGAGACCGAGGCAGAGAGTTTAAGGCCCAGATCCACAACGGTGACCTGAACACCTAAGAGCTTAAATACCTCTGTAGATCTGCGCCTAAGTGTATAATAGGATTAATACCTGACAAAGAGTTATGAGACTTGTGTGCATAACCAGTATACTGCCATTATCCATTTCCTTTATTATTTCTCCTGAATACTAGTTAAGTTACTTAGATTCATAGACATTCCATAGTTTCAGTGAAGTCCTTCACACACATCCCAAATTCACATACTCTATAACTGCCAATATAGTCCCTCTCCTCTCCAGGATGTTATAGGGTCTTTGCACCCAACATTTTCTAATTGCTAGGGATTGCTTTTTGTCTTTTGGAACCAATTAATATTTTTATTCTGATATAGTTTTCAGGCTGATTTTAGAGTCTTTTCTCCTAATAGAGGGAGAGCAGAGAAAAAGCTCCCAAGTCCTTTGCTCTAGTGCAGCTGTATTTGATGTGGTTTCATTGCAAAAGCACATAAAAGCCTGCATAACCACTTCTCCCCATTAACCTAGTAAAAGGCGGCACATAAAAAAAGTCAGTCACTCCCAAACTCTGAACCTTTATCATAACTTCATCTAATGCAGGGGTGGGCAATAATTTTTTAGCAGGAGCCATTTCAAAAAAAATGTTAAGTGGTTGCGGGCCACCCCGGAAGGGGCGGGGCCTTTAAATAAGGAGTTGAAAGGGCTTGTGCCTCCCCTGCAGCTCTCAGGCATCATGTTAGCAGGGGAACGGAGCAGTAAGCCCTTTCAATTCCTGCTATTACAAGGGCTCACGGCTCCCAGCCTTGCTGCTTGCCCATTGCTTGGGAGTTGGGACACACGAGCCCTTTCAACTGCTTCTTTTTAAAGGCTCGCACCTTCCCTGGGTCTGTTGCCTAACAGCCACGGGGAAGGCGTGAGCCCTTTAAATAGAAGCAGTTGAAAGGGCTTGTGCGTGACTCACAGGTAATGTGCTAGCAGTGGGACGGGAGCTGCAAACCCTTTTAACCACTTCAATTTAAAGGGCTTGGGAGACCCCTTTATATAGAAACAGTTAAAAGGGGTCACAGCTCCAGCGCTGCTTGTGTGTTGCCTGGGAGTCGGAGCTGCACGAGTCCTTTCAACAACTTCTATTTGAAGGGCTCGCACCTTCCCCATGGTTGCCAGGCAACATGTTGCATGACAGGGGTGGGAAAGGCACTAGCCTTTTAAATAGAAACAGTTGAAAGGACTCGCATGGCTCCAGCTCCCAAGCAATACGCTAGGGGTGGGTCCTGGAACAGCTGCGTGGGCTGGATCAAAGCCCTAAGCAGGCCAGCTGCGACCCACTGAGTGGCTTTTGCCCACACCTGATCTGGTGCCAAAAATAGGCAAAAAGCATGAGTTGGAGGCTTTAAAGACAATTTTTACATCCCACTCCCCAAGGGCCATAATTCACTTAACAATTACAGAGGCAATCCTAGGAGGCTTTGTGATCCGCTCCAAGAAAGCCACCCACTCACTTCCTGTCCATCTTTCATATTCTCCTCAGAAGGTGGCTGCTAAAGCCACCTTTCACCTCTTATATCTCCAAAAAGCACTGCTTCCACAGGGGCATCAATGTGGGACAAATGCTTTCTTTCCTATCTCTATGTTCTCTAGCTTCCTTCTACTTTCATTTCTTTCTTCTCACCTTCCAGCTTGTCCTACCATCTTTTCTCTTTCTCCCCATCCCGAAAGGTTCTCCCTTCCTCAGCAGGTTCCTTTTGCCTTCTCTCATCCCTATTCTAGAAGGTTACCACCACAGGGTAACATATGTAGCTTCATTGCCTGTGGATTTTGATAGGTATGTTAGCAAAGAGCAAAAAAGAAAAATTTTAGCTACAACAACAGGAGGAATAGCTACCCCTGACACCAAGAAAAGAAAAGGAAGGATGGAAAGAGTCATTTTGGAATCTCAAGGATATGGAACCAACCCACCTGGAGCTGGAACATGCAGAAAATCAGGGCAATCCCAGCTGATGCCCCCTCCCATTTTTACAACACAGCGGGTGTGTCTACACAGTAGGACTTACCTTGAAATAAGCTACACAAATTGAACTATGTCAATTGCGTACCTTATTTTGAAATTGCTTATTGCAAAATTGGGAGCATCTACACAGCACTTATTTCGAAATAGAATGCTCTTCCTCCGACTTCTCTTACTCAATGAGGGTTACAGGAGTCAGAGTAAGAAGTCCTCCAGCTTGACAGGATTTCAACATTATTTCAAAATAATTGCTTGCTGTGTACACTTGGACTAAGTTATTTCGAAATAACGCTATTTATTTCGAAATAATGTTGCTGTGTAGAGGTACCCTTCCAGAATAAACAAATGAATAGACTCTACTACACGTCTTCTAGTCTCTGCTATAAAACCCTGGTAGCACCTGAAAATGAAGCCAAATAATGCAGTAGTAGCTCATTTATCCAAAGATGTCAGGAACACCACAAGTCTTTGGATATACTGGGGCATTAACTCAATTGGTTTTGAAGTCTGTATCCAGGGTCTCCTGTTGCTAGATAATCAGAGTCTTCATAGATAGGGTGTGCTGGTGGTTGTACTTCAGTATATAAGGTCTTATGCGCTGGTTAGACTTCAGTGGATAAAATTTCAGTGCCCTTGGGGTAACTGAGACCTCCAATTAACTGCTGTTTGAATAAGCAGGGATTGATTGTACTAAAACATGACAAAACAAGAAGTTAATCAAGCTGTGCCACAGATCTGCTTACAGTATGTGTAGGATACACATGTCCAGGTAAGGACATATTGTGACTTCATAGTAATAGTTATTTATACACATTTTAATCAGCAGCCGATTCTCATCTGGCTGAGTTGCTTTTTTAGTAAAATATGCATGAGCATTGCAAGCTGGCATGGGCTGATGCTAAGGAATAATTCTTCTTTTCTTTCCCATGGCTTGAAAACCTTCTACATTTCCAAATGAATGTGTGAATTAACTCTGTTACTTGAATGACACTCGTCCTGCCAGTGGAATATAGAAGCAATGCAAATTATATTGGCTCAATCTGATTCAATTACTTTGTGTAATCTCGGATTTAACCTCATTGATAAGAACTTGGAGCGATATTTTAAATAATTCTTTCCTCTCTTATTGTCTTACTCCTTTATTCAAATTCAGCACATAGGAATAACTACAGGAAAAGACTAATTTTCTCCAAAAAACTCTTAAATAATTTTAAATTTAAATCCTTTAGATTCATCAACTCCTCTTCTCAAAATGAGAATATAAACAATTACATACAAAGATGCATGCTGAAATTATAGACTGGAGAAATTCCCACAACACAATCTTCCCTTCTCAGAAAACTCCTCCAGATGATGACCTTTAACACACTTGTACCTTTATCGATAATATGACAGAACAGCGAGTCCTTAAAATCAACAAACATAGGCCCTGCCCTGTCAAAAGATGGGGGTGGATAGATGGGGAGAAATGCTACCACACCAGATAGGCCCAGATCCTGGCAAAATATGTTTGAGGATGGGAGCCATGTTCTGTAAAGTTTCCAAGACCCAAACCATTTAGGACTTGAGATCAAAGCCAATCCCTTGAATTGTAAAAGGAAACAAACTGGAAGCCAGTGCATGCATGTAATACATGCATGTAAAGTGTTCCTTGTGAGAAGCATTAATAACCGGGAGGGATGTTTTATCTTCAAGAATGGTGTTTTTGAATATATTTCAGGTATAGCATTATTTAAAGTGCATAGCATAATGCTGTCTGAAAGGAAATTCAAGTCTTATAGATAAGCTCCCTCAGCTGAGGAATTTCTTCCAATTGTCCCCCTCAGCCCCATAGCTGAATCTAGCTGAATCTTATTTAGATACAATAGGAAGGATACACAGATACATTTAAAATAAGGAAGATTGTATAGAATAAAGTTTCTCAAGAACTACCTCATGTCGGCATGTCAGTGCAGGCACTTTCAGCATTTGTATTTTATTTCTATCTGTTGTTCAGATGCTTTATTCTTTCTGGATATGTGGCTGTGCATTTAAACAGAGATGATTTTTGTGGGGGTGGGAAGAAAAACTAAAAGGGATGCATCAAGAACTACCTGTCTGTTTACAGAACTATATGTCTGTGTAGAAATGTAGTTGGAAGGATTAGAAAGTTGCTTGTCTAAATTATACTGGCTCACACAATAGATGCTGAATTCAAGATCAATGTTTCAGCTGATTAAGAAGAAAATACTTTTTACTCTTCTACAAAGAAAAAAAAATCAGAACCATACTCAAAAGTTAAGTAGAAAGAACACACGTGACTCGCTTAGGTTAGACTTTTGTCATCATGTTCTGCCAAGTAGTTTTTAAACCAAAAGACAGAAAAAAGGTGGGGAAACCCTGCTAACCCCACTAGTCTGACCTATTCTTGTTAGAGTTATCTCTAGCATGAGTATTGGAAGCAGCGAACTACAGAAAGTCTATGCCCCCTCTCTAACATTATTATCCCCCCCCTGCTGTTTTAATTTATGTGTTTAATTTTGGTTTGCAGGGTGCAATATGGCTAATTGCTTGAGAACTGCGCTGCCTTACAAGTGAAATTTTGCTTTTTCATAATTGTGGCACATCAAGTGTAATAATGTACATTTAATTTCTCAAAGATAATTATGCTAATAGAATTATTTGAATAAAAATTTACACTTTATGCAGGATAATGGCCTCCACCTCCTAATTTATACTAATGTACTTCTGTAACGAATTTTTAATAAGCTACTTCAACCTGGGGCTGGCAGGGTGGATGCACAGGACTGACAGGGCACCGAATCCTTAGGAGGAACAGAAACAATTTATACACGTTTAGTAAATCCTGCCAGAGGTCAGGTGGAGGAGCAGTGCTTGTCAGACCCCTGAAGGCACTTCATTCAGTCCCACTCATTTGGAAGGCTGTTTGAATCCAAGTTTGGCTTCTAGAAAGAGAAGAAAGATTTAAGATTTGGCTTCTAGAGAGAGAAGGGTCCAGATTTAAGGTCCTTTAGTTATATCCATGATGGACTCCGCATTTTGCAGATGCATTCAGCTTCCTGAAGGTCCGAGCGCCTTGGACTCTCAGTGGTGTGAGTAGAAATTAAGAGAAAATACATCCTCCCATGGCTACCCAGCAGCTTGCTCAATATTCGGAAGTGCTGAGTCCTCAGCAGCACCTATTTTGTCTTTGAAAGCTAGTTTGTGGCCAGAAACGGGACAGAAAGAGAATGTTCCTGGACTCTAAAGGAGTTTGGTTTATTTTTAAGTCCTCTCCATAAGTACTGGCTGAGTCTGAAGGCTTGGAATGGACTCTGTGCAAGGACACCAGAGCATGAACATAGTTTGGGAGGCAGGGGGGGCCATGTTACCTTCGTCAAAGAGCATGTCTTTGAGGGGGCTGCTCTTTGTGACAGGGGAACTGATAAGGCAATCAATTCCCCTGCTAGTGGGACCAGCCTCTTCCCAAATGGGGGAGCTGAGGTGGGCCTTTTCCCCCTTTGTCACAAAGCTGGCCTCTCTGTGGCCCTGGCCCTGCTCCTTCTCCTGTGGCCATGACCCCTGTGGCCTGGCTGGAAACCAGAGTTGAGTCATGATAAGAGCCACTTAGGGAGCACAGGCCACTATAGGTTTCCTGAGACCCTCTGTTTGCCCCAGCCGGTTGCACACCGTGAGGTGGGGAATGGGCCAAAGCTGCACTTGGGCATCCTGGCCTGCTGCCAAGGACAGGTGGAGAGTCCAGGGCTCCCCAGAGTAGCCCAGACTCTCTGGCAGCTCTTGACCTTGGGGAGAAGAGCAGGAGCAGGGGGCAAGACCACAGAGAGGGGCAGGACCTCCTGCCCCTTCCCTTTTACCGAAGTTCCGGAACTCCTGGCTTGGAGGAGAAAAGAAACCCCAGATACTACTCTTTGACATCCACCCTCTTAAACGGGCTTAAATCTAGCTCTAAATGTTTGAGAAATGCCCATAGAAGCATTAGCATGTGAAGACAAAACTTCAAAGTTTCCATTGTGGAGGGATGCAAACCAGGCTTTACTGGAGTGTGACACTGTACAGTCTTGCAGTTTTGTCCCAGCAAATTATTTCTAATACAATGGCATTGGATAGGTCAATGCTCTTTTATAGTTTAAAATCCTGTGAGCATGTCTTAAATATATCAGTAATTGGGCCAGAGCCCAGAATTCTCTCCAGATGCTTTGTGTATCTCTACTGAAGTAAAGGGCATGGTGAAGGAAAGAGAAGAAAAGCCAGTTTAATCGGGTACATTTGGATTTCCTCTACACCATTTCCCTCCTTAATCACAGGTGGGAGAGAGGGGGACATAGCTCAGCAACTAAGGAGGATCTGACTTTATAGTGTTCATAGTACCTCGAAATGTCTAACCAGTTGTTGCTCCTAAAACCTTGCCACACACCTTTTACTATTGATTACATCTGCAGCTTTTCCCTCTCATTGGAATTAGGAACTGTTGTAAATTGCAAGGGAACTGCTTAAACAGTGAAGTGTGATAAATGGAAGTTTTTAAAGGTGCCGACTCTAATACTAGATTCATACAAAATGGCATGATTAATGCCTAGACGGTTAGATCATATTTTTGCTTTAATTATTGCAGTACTTCCCCCTCCTCCCCTCCAAGCTGTAAGTAGATTTACTGGTGATGGAAAGCACTGGACTTACAGGTCCAGAAGGTGAAGAACTTTATTTATCCACTGGAAAAGTGAAAAAAGTGAATAGCACAAGCAGCAGGCTGTGCAAGCCTCTGCTATGCTATCCCAGCGGTTTACCTCAGCTCCTCAGCTCTGCTCTGAATGAGCTTTCATTCTCCATACTCAGTTAAACAGCCCTACTACCTGCTGAAATTGCAAATAAAGGGATTCATTTGGTGGCCTGTTGCGGTGAAAACATCTAATCTGCTATCCAACACCCCGCTCCTTTCACGAGCAATGCTTACAATGGGCCAAGCTATGTTATTTAAAATGCCCTCATGATTTTCCATTCTAGGTATGGACAAATCCACTTATGTCTCAGATACCATGAGGTAGTAACTGTTACTATTTAATGTTGACCATTGTAGGCCATCAACTCATATCTACTTTTACTACCTGCTGTAGCTGGTATGGCTTCAATATTGTGATTTACAAGTAAACAGCTTTGAATCTTTTTTTTTAAACTCCTTATGATTTTCATTGAGGACCTCTGAAAAATGGTTATATGAGTGGAACTCTTTCTTTTATGGAGTTAAATTATTTAATGTTATTGTAACACATCTGCAGTTTGTTTTTCTTTTGTTTTCCTCTGATAAATGCAGAGTGCCTTATAACCTTAGATGGGAGAACTGGTTTGCATAAAATAAGAATGGATATGGGTCTTCACAGAAAGCACAAACCAAACTGCTTTATTTTTATTGCTGAAATTTGCAGAATAAACAGAATCTAATAAACAGAATATAGAGAGGTGATAACTTTACTGTTATTATTTATATAGCACCGTAAATGTGCATTCTGCTTAACAGACAAATAAAAGCCATCTCAAGAGATCGCTTCAAGTTCATCTTCAGCAGAGTGTAACTTTCTCTGGAACATTTTTCCTTTTTCCAAATGAGAAAAAGCTGACATTTTCAAACTTGGTTGCCTTACATTTAGAAATTTGGGGCTAGAGTTTTAAAGATATTCAGGTGCCTAAATAGGTACCTTTAAAGTCTACTCCCTAAATTCTTAGTTAAGCACATAAAATAAAATGTTTGATTTTCAACAGAGAATTCATCAGTAGATGTCACTGACAAAATTCTCATTGATTTTAATGGAGCCGCGAACTGACCCTCCAAACTCTCCGCAAAGTCAATGGGTGATGCCTGTGCTCCCTGCTTCTGAAAATCATGTCTTAAATTAGCTTCCTAAATATGGATTTAGGAGCCTTGCTTTAGGTTTAAAATGTTGGCAAAAAATGCTGTTTAGTAACACATCAATCAGTAGTAGATTTCCACCAAAACTGTAACTTTTTATGAAGAGGAGAAATGCCAAAGTGGTTAAATTCCACAGAAATTTTATGGGAAATAAAAAGCATGAAGGAAGGGCTGAGAGAAAGCATCATTGGAGGACTAGGCTTAATTACTTTATACATCTCTACCACTCACACATCAGGAATATTGCCCCTACTTCAGGAAGAAAGTCTAGATTTTTCTCATCTTTGACAAATCTTGACTCTCTCTTTTTACCCTTCCTGTCTTGTCTATTTATAGTATAAACTCTTGGCAGTAAGAACTAACTCTCACTTTTTGCTGGAATAGTGCCTGGCACAAGGGACCTGTAAGCTGATTGTGCTTGGGGAGGAGTGGTTCCCCCTCATGGTCAATGGGCGTCCAGTCCCACCCACTATGGCTGCATCTAGATTAGCAAGATTTTGCGCAAGAGAGGCCGCTTTTGCGCAAAAACTTGCCAGCTGTCTACACTGGCTGCTTGAATTTGTGCAAGAGCACTGACTTTGTAATGTACAAAATCAGTGCTTCTTGTGCAAATACTTTCATGGTCCCGCTCAGGGAAAAGCCCTCTTGTGCAAGAATACTTGCGGAAGAGGGCCAGTGTAGACAGGGAAGGACTGTTTTGCGCAAAAAAGCCCCAATGGCGAAAATGGCCATCAGAGCTTTCTTGAGCAAAATCGCGTCTAGACTGGCCATGGATGCTTTTGCACAAAAGCACTTTTTGCGCAAAAGCATCAATGCCAATCTGGACGTGCTTTTGCAGAAATACTTTTAACGGAAAAACTTTTCCATTAAAAGTATTTCCGCAAAATCATTCCAGTCCAGATGTAGCCTAGGTGTTATGCTGTCAGTAGGGGAATTAATGGTGGTTGAGAGCCCGAGCGTAGGTCCTCCCACTGGGTGAGCGACAGCCCAGCATCCAGAGCTCGTCTGTGAGCCATGGCGGGCAGCCACGAAAGTGTTCAATAGCCTGGCCTCGGTTTGGGCGAGCAGCCAAACAGTTCAAGCGCTTGGCCTCTGTTAGGAGTGGGCAACAATTAAATAGTTCATGCGCCAGGCCTCAGTTTGGGGCAGGCAGCAAAATAAATAGCTCAAGCTCTCGGCCTCAGTTTGGGGCATGGCAGTGGTTAACTGACAAACAAACAGCTCAGAGCTGAACCCTGGTTCAGGGCATGGCGGCAGGCAAACAAACAGCAGTTCAAGACCAAGCCCTTACTCAGGGCATGGCAGCAGTTAAACTCACAAGCAAATAGTCCCAAAGCTAAACCTTGGTTCAGGGTGTGGCAGCAGTGAGGGTCGGCTGCAGTTCCGGCACAAGTGAGAGGGGAGTCTGCCACTCGAGAGTAGGGTGGCAGGGGGACGCAGGCCTATGCACTCCACTGTGTCCCAGTCCAGGGCCCTGGTAGCAGTAAAGCAGTCTGCTGCTGGGTCAGTGGGGATCCACTCCGCAATGCTGCCCTAGCTCTGTTTCAGCTAACAGGTAGTCAGCCTTCCCTGGGCTACTTCCAGAACTCCCGTAAGGCTCTACCTGAGGTCCGGGCCCGTTCTCAGGGCTTCAGCTTGTCGGAAGCTCTGGCCAAGTAGCGAGTCCATCCTGGTCGTCTGGGAGTAGCAGGCCCGGCGGCCCAGGCCTCTCTCTGCTTCTGCTGTGTCCTGCTCCTCTGAAAAGTTTAGAGTGGAGACTTCTGGACCCTTCAGCTGCTGAGCCCTCTCTGGCCTTCGTGGCAGGCCTTTTATCTCTCTGGCCCCTCTTCCTGGTTTCTGGTCAGGTGATTCATCAGTGCCAGCAGCTGCCCACCAAGGCTTGGGGAGGGGCGGCTCTCCCTCATGGTCAGTGGGCATCCACTCCAACCCAGTACAGAATCCAATTGTGATCGGTGCCTTTAAGCACTACATTACTGCAAAAAATAAATAATAGTTGCATTAATCCAAGAGAAACAGTTGTCCAGCTTCAGTATTTCTCTAATCATGCTGCGCTTCATCCATGTGTAATGGCTTAAATGCATCCCAAAAATAAAAGCTCAGCTCTAAACATCTAAACATATTAAATATAGATACACACTTCTATACTGGATTTATAACCCAGACCATGAAATAACACCACAGTCACTGTACTCCTTCCAGTACTCATCCTTATCCAATTGATCATGGAGATATGCACTGCAAAGATGGACCAATGGGAGGTACTCTAAAATTAAACCTCTTGCAGACCTAAATTTGGAGAATAAAACCAAAAATACTGTATTACTTTCTGCAAGATTTGGCATTTAAATGAATGTTCCAATCTCTGTATAAACTGCATGTTAGGAGGTAAGAGATGCAATATAAAGTTTTGTAAAGTCTGCCAAAAATACATGCTTGTCAGTAAGTACTAAACAAAAACTGATTTAAAGACAAAAATCCCGAGTGAATGCTTGGTTTTCAGTGGATGCCTGTACAATTGAATCGGTAAATGGAGAAAAAAGAGGCAGTGGTCATCTAATTCTCATGTCCCTTGGAGTAAGAACTGACATTCTAAGAACTGTGAGCAATGAAGTAGATGTTCTAGTAAGATATTAGTTTCTTAAATTGCTCAGATAAGAAGGCCAGAAATGTCTATCAAGAATAGCATTTACATTTGGAATGTATCTTATTCCCACATGATCAAACAGTCCCTGTCCTGAAGAACTTATAGTTTAAAAACAAAGGCAATATATGAAGGGTAGGGAGAGTGAGCGAAGTATTAAGAAGCGTAGAGAGAAAATGCTAATAGTAGATTTACAATGTTTTAAAAAAATTAGTATATAGTCATGGAAGTCTGAGTTAAGTAGCTAAGGTGCAGAGGAATTGTATATCATGCTATCTAGTCTTCTCTAGGAGATGCAAAAAAAAAGCTTAAAACTCCAGTGTATCAATATATAGATAGCACTGATAATATATTAGTTATCTCCTGTAAGCCAAGCTGATCACTATTGCTGGACAAGAGAAAAATAACCAGTAGCACCGTAATTAAAAATCTGTTTTTAAGCCATTGTGAGTCATCCTATGAATTCCAGTGAGAGTCTGTTACAATAGCCATTGCAAAATGTTCTGCCTTTTAATGTGCTCTAGGAATGGCAAAAGGTGTTGATAAAATGCCAAAAAAGGAGTTTTGTTCTTATACAGATTTTAGATGCAAAATATACATTAGTTATTCATCAGATAGCACTTGGGTTTTAATGGGGTTAAAAGCTGCACAGTATGTCTCAGTCTCTAGACTAATATCAGGCAGGAAGTAAAAACCAATGGTATAAAAATACTTGCTTCTTTCAACACGATTTCTCTGACATGTTATCTAAAAAAATGACTAGGATCATCCTCGGTTTATTGACATTTGGAGGGAAGGCGGGGGCAGCAGGGTTTTTAGTGTATGTTTGATTTCCATTGCAGAGTTTTGCCCTATTGACCCCAGGACATCAAGGATCAGAGCTTGGAGAAAATAAATCAGGAAGTGGCCATCTGCACACTCTGTATACTAAAAATCCTCAGGTTTGACCTCCTGGTGTGATTCGCTGTGTCTTCAAACTAATCCGTTGTACAAGTGCTTTATACCCAACAATCTGATCTTTTTCTCTCTTTTCAAGATGGACAATTCTATTTTCCACTTCACCAAGATGAGAGTCAAAAGTCTTTGATTCATACTCCCCAGTTCTCTCATTTACCGACAGTTCCATTACAGAGGTTTTTGACTATCCATTTTGCTTTCAGGTAAGGTTAAAAGCTCTCCAGTTCTGACAGCCGTGGAGCTACCACAGGCTCAGGAGACTTGCAGGAAAGAATTGTGTGTCTTTTAATGGCAAATGAGGAGGAATTCACATTTCTCACACAGTACAAAGTGGTTTTCTTTTCTTTCGCCAACAAGGGTAATTTCTAGGTATTCTAGGCATCAGCTGATAGAATGGATCAGCAAAGTGACTATTATTAGAGGTAGGGAAAAGAAATGTGAGACTCTCCAGTTAAGCTTGGCAAAATGAAACTACCACTTCCATAAAAGGTGAGAATATAGTTAAGGGGTTAAAGTCTTAATCAGTGCTTACACTTACAAAGTTTGACTTTACTCAGGGAGAATGTCTATGAAAGGAGATTCACAAGATTGAATTAAGGACCTCAAGATTTGTATTAAGATTCACAAGATTGAATTAAGGACCTCAAGATTTGTACAGCTGGGCCTAAATTTTTCGTTTCTTATGTTTGGGACACTGCTCTTTACCAGTCATCTTCCCACACAATGCATAATTTATTTGCCTAATTTCACTGATTTATGTATATCCTAATTTTACAAGAAATTCAGCATTTCACATAATTGATCTGTTGACATTCCCTTTATCTGGAAAAAAACCCAACCTCTTAACATAAAGTACTAACAAAGGCTATCATCATGCCCATATTTATTTTGAGCTTTGGGAGCCACATCTAGTACAAAGTGTGTGCTCTATGTTCTTTGTTTCCCCCTACCCTGGCTTAATTCAGTTTTGCTCTGGGTTTTCAGAATGCAGTATGATATGATTTTTTTTAATTTCCATTTCCTGATGCTTGAGATTTTAAATTGGACATTAGCCTTGCAATAGCACTGTTTAGAAACAATCAATTCTCCTGTATTTAAGGAAAAAAAGAGAGAAGACAAATTTCCTGTACTTCGTAACACTAATTTTTAATGATCTCATTTAGACTTTGAAGATCATGCTATGTTGCAGTAGAATGGGAGGGCACAGGGTGTTTCTATTTCAAAATATTAGACTGTGGAAAATATTTTGCCAGGCTGGGAAAAGAGGGTAATAGCATATCCATTTACATTGCCAGTAGTTTTGTTGGATTGTTGACCCCTAACCAATACTCTGAGCAAAAATGACAACGGAAGATTAACATACGGACTGGCAGCAATGAAGTCATAAAGCCAGCTCAAGAGACTGGCATGAACTTGTAGTGTGACAGTTAAATTAAGAAGCTTGTTTTAGAAGCCTTTCATACAGAATGACTCATTTTGTTAAACCATCTGAGGGCAAGGTTAAGGGTAGAGGTAGACTAAAATAGCAACTGGTACTAATGTGGAAAAACTACCTCTAGAGGGCTTTGAAATGGGAAAAGTTTCTGAAAAGCGGTCCATGTGGAAGAAATAGATCATTTTCCTTCTTGCAGGACAAGAAGCAGACAGATTGTCAGTGACCCAAAAGGCTGCACATTTAGAACCAGGCACTGGTCAGAAAAGAAACGAGATCAACAGTACATAGGAATCCAACAGACCAATCACCTCAGCTAACTGAAAAATTCTGGACAAATTATAATTATCGAATTCAGGTGTATTTTAATCTGTGGCAAAATAAACCATTTCAAAGGTTGTTTTGATTTTTTTTAAATGTAATTAAGTCAATAGACAAACGGTTATCTCAGCAGCAATACAAAATAAAAGACGGCATTAGCAGATGAATGTGAGTTAAAGGATTGATTTTTATTAGAGGTAAGACACTGAAAAGTTAGAAACAACTGGGATTAGATCCTAAATACAGCAGGGAGAGAAGAAGATTGTGCTAGATATCTAGGAAGCAGAGCAGTATCTGGCACTATCAGTTTCCTACTGAAGTCAAAAAGAGTTTCAGTCTAATGGCAGTTGGGTCAGACCACAGTGAGTTGCACTAAATGAGGAGTATACACTGGACATCTATGTCAAGTACATAATTGTAGAGGTAAACAACAGAAAACAAAACCAGTTTATTACAAAAGGAGGCAGAACTGGTGTCTAGGAAAAGGTTAGCAGATACAAAAACAAGGGAGGAAATCAGTACAGACACATGTGCGCATACACACACACACACACACACACACACGAGTTGCCTAGCAGAACAAATCATAAATGCCATGATGAAAAAAAGATTATTTTGGTTATGTCTGATGATCATTCAGTTACAGAGGTCTGAACAGATTCAGGGTTAATCTGAACAGAACACCAGTTTGTTTCTAGCACCAATAAAAGCTGCAGAAATTTGAAAAAGTAGAAGCACTCATCATGAGGGGAGCTAAAATGCCAAAGAAATTCACAACTGCTATTGCTTCACAGATCAGCTGTTCAAAGTTCAAACTGAAAACACTTGAAATAAACAGCAATGAAAAGCCAGAGAGATTTTCTGGCATTGCAAATGTCTTTGATCAAAGTGACACTAAGACTTTAAAAATAATTTTTATTACACTTGAACTTATTAAAACCTTTTGAAATACTTGATGTTTAGTACATATAATGATCATGTGCAAAGGAAGGCATGAGCATGGATAAAGTGACATATACAATGTTCCATAAGAAACACACCTGCTGAGGGTACATCTTACTTGCTTAAAGGACAACAGTGATTAAAATGAAAGAAGAAACGTAAAGCTAGGCACAAAAGGAAGAGGGAATAAGAAAAAAGAAATGCAAAACCAGAAATGATGTCAAAGATTAATAAACTAAGAACCTGAACATTTCCAGCAATATTCATGCTTAAAATCAACAAGAAGGAATTCCATGTATACAGTACAGTGACTGAATATAGTTTCAGCCAAAATAGAATATGATCTCACTGGATTCTTTGTCCCCAAACATCCTCAGCCTAGGCTAATATTAAAATCTAATGAAGCATTTAACAATATTTAGTTCTTGGAGGCCAAGGCAATATGGTAGGCCTACGATAGTGTCTATCCTGGTGCTAAAAAAAAATACTAAACTATTTCATCTTATAAAAATTATAAGATAACCACCAAACCGAAACCTCACAGAAGTGTAAATTAAGGAAAGGAAAACAAACAAAAAACCTAGACTTAATCCAAGAACCTAACTGCTAGGACAGGAGTCGGCATAAGTGGCACACAAACCGATTTTGAGCAACACGCAGGAAGCCTGTACTACTGCTGGAGCCCTCCCCCTTCTGTGGCTGCAGGTTAAGCTGCACCATGCCCGGTGGCAGTGGGAGGAGGCAGTGCTGGGGCTGAGGTAGTGGTGGAACAATTGGCCCAATGGTAAATCCGCCACAGAGTAAAATGGAAGGGAACTTGTGAACAGAAAAATATGAAAAATAGAGGCAGAAACTGAGGAACAATAATAAATAATAAAGGGTTACAAAAAAATAAAAAGTCCAGTGATGAAATCCAAATATGCACAGAATTAAGGCATCCCATCAAAGTTAATCAAGAGAACTACAATCTTTTTAATTTAAACAATACTACCCATGAGTTAGGCACAGTCACTTTTCTTCAGCCAGGTAGATGCACAAAGCAGACTCTGGCAAATAAGACTAGCTAGAAAAAAACCTAACAAACAGCAAACTCAACGAGGAGTCCTGTGGCACTTTAGAGACTAACAACCTGATGACATTTAATGCAACAGCTGGCCACTTGTGGTTGACTCACACGCCACTTACAATATTCTCCACACAGGAGATATTTCAAATGAAAGCAAATAAGCTGGTACAAGGCTTTGATGGAGATTATTACTGATGAAAGAATAGAAGAGAGGAATTTAAGGAACAGCATTATAAAGACTTAGCAAACCCAGGGATTTGGTAGGTAAGATCACGTGGAAGCAAATCTTAAGTTGAAAAACAGTTCAAGAGAGTTGGCAGTTTTTCAAGGAGATATTATTAAGGACACAAGAGCAAACCATCCCACTGCATAGGAAAGACAGAAAGTATGGCAAGAGACTATGCTAGTTTAACTAGGTGATCTTAAATAATCTGAAACTTAAAAGAGTCCTACAGAAAAAGAAAACAAATCAAATTACAAAGGATGAATATAAACAAATAATACAAGTATATAAGGACAAAATTAGACAGACCAACACACAAAATGAGATTAAACTTGCTAGGGACATAAAGGGTAACAAGAAAATATTCTATAAATACATTAGAAGCAAGAGGAGGGCCAAGGACAGGGGAGGCCCATTAATCAATTAAAGGGAGAAAATAATAGCAGAACATGTAGAAATGGCATTTGTACTAAATGTTTTTTTAGTCAGTTTTCACAAAAAAACAAAACAAAACAAAACAAAACAACAACATTTAGTAACGATTGGATGTCTAGCATAGATTTTGGACAAAAAGTTGAGATTTTACATATGGGGGGAAAAAGACATTCCAGCCAGATATGCAATTATTTCAGTTAGGGCAAAGTGCCAAAACTGTCACCATCACCTCTGTTTTCAAATGGTAATTCTAGAAATAGCATACAAGTAAGTGGAATACATTTTTCAAACAACTCTGCAATCAGCTAGGCCAGAACATTTGCCTTCATTATTAAAATCAATCATTAACAATTAGAAAGCATGTGCAAATAATAAATAGCATTCCTTTCCAAGCCCACACTACATACTGTGTGTCAGGATTCCAAAGTGAATTTTTACACATGGCTTCTGCAAAGAGCATGGAATGAAAATATTTGCAGCTGTTTAACTTGTCAGTGCTACTCTAGAGAGACCCAGAAATGGAACGAAATTGTTTTGATGACCTTTTGAGGATCATAAAACAGGCCATTAGGAGACAAATCGTATTTTATAATAGTTTACTATTTTTTTAAAAAGTGAAAAGTCTAATATTTGAGCCAGCAAATCTCACAACAACTTCAGGGTAAGAGCAGATTTTGCTAATGATGAAATCTAATTCATAAGACTGAGGAGATAATCATGAAACAATGGGACAAAAGTTCTTCATCTTCACCCAAAGCTTCTAAATGGAAAAGGCCTTACTTGCTTCAGAATGAGCACAGCTTGCTTCTTTAAGCCTTGTATACCATCTCTCCTGCAAGGAAATCAGGTTCATGCTGCCAACTAGATTAATCTTCCAAAGAGTCATTAGTAATGTAAGAAACCTTCATTAGTCTGAGATGGGTTTGTTAAAGTCCTCCTGGCTAGCTGATAATGAATGATAACAATCGGCACAAGTTTCTAGAGAATCTGAGAACATGGTAAACACATGAGAGATGCCATCAGTGGCAAACAGTCCTTACTGGGAACTCTGGTCTATTATTACTCTGGTCAGTACTTGTATTGCTGTGTGGTATCTGTAGATTTACTTATATGACAGTTAAGAGCTGAATATGCAGCTTTCCAAAGAGCACCTTCAATTTCCAGGATTCAGATACATTCTTTTATTAAAATATTTATTCTCAGAAGCAAAAAGAACAGGGCCCCAGGTTAGCCCAACTCTAGCTTCTGCAGTAAGTCTAGAGGAACTTCCAAGACCTAGTCAATCCCTCTTTTATTATAGAGGCCTGTAGTGAATGTAAGGACACACATACTTTTGGGGATCTAAGTGTCTAAGTTCCATTGATTTCAAAATAACTGAATCACAAGTCCATAGTGGAGGCTGTAAAGATCTTTTTCTAGCACTCACCTCATACTGAGGTCACAACATCCACTAGTGCAGCAGCTACCTCACTGGTGGAACGTGACCTAAGCAAATCTTGGCATGAATCTCACCCCATAGTCCATCACTTTCAAAATGTTTTCTGGTTGATTTCAATGGGAGTTAGGCATGTAAATGTCTCTGAGGAGCTTTAGAGCTAAGGTACAATGGGTAAGGTTATGTACGGAGCTGCATTATGAAATCCCTTCCCTTCCGCACAACTTCCCTCTCCCTCCTTTCTCTTGCTGATCATGTTATGTAACATTCTCTTTTGGAGGTGAAACTTCCATTATCTTAGCTCACAAGTAAATTTTTTTCTCATTTAAAATGGAAGAAAAGAATCCTTCAACTGTTTGTGAGTTATGGAGGCATGAGTACTCACAAAGAAAGGGTTTTCGTTTTCAATGACTGCAAAGATGGTTTCACTCATACAGTGACAGAACAGGATCCCTAAATTGTCACTTGGCTCAACCATTGGGAGAAAGAGGCACTTCGATAAGAATGGATGGGAAAAAACCCAAAAGGTTCCTAGTGTCTGAAAAATACTCTTTTCTGACTATGTTCAGTGGGAGTGACAAGAGCGTTTTTTCAAAGAGAAACAGTTGGCAGCCGCATTAATTTCTGGATTTTGGAGGCACAACGAAGGATCTTCTTGTTGTGTGCTGAAAGCAGGGAGTTGTGTACAGCTTTTTACATAGCTCTTAACAAAAGTCTGTCAGAGCCTTTTGAAGCCTCACCCCCTTTGTCATACCTCTTGGGAAAGAATGTCCTGATGCTGTATATGTGACAGCTGTCATCTTGGCCAACACACCAGGCTTTTTGTTTGGGACCTACCGAGCAAAAATCATGTGCTGCTACAATTTGAGCTAAAGGGCCAAGGCTCTGTAGCTTTCTTACAGTACCAATTCATGTCCTGTGGAAGTTGGCAAGGGGGAGATGTAACCCACAGTATGTTACACAAACACACATATGATTTTGCATACATGGTCTCCAGTTCAGCAGCCCATACGTATTAAGCAAAGCAACTAAATATGTGCTTAACGTTAAACATATGGTTAAATCTACGTCTTTTAATTCGGTATTTAAGGTGCATACACCAGTCAAATATCGGAGTGTATCTTTCCTCCTGTTTCCTGCATATTTTATCCATTTATTATCATTTGCTTCCAACTGGCTTATTGTGGTTTATGCCAGCATGTGTTTAAATATCCAGGAGATGTCCCACTGAACATGTTACTCAGTTACTATTACCCACATTCATAAAGCTACTTGGGTACATACGTGTTTGAAAGACAGAAGAACTGCATGTTCTCCCTGCTTAGTGTGACCGAGGCTTAGTAAGGGGAGATGCTACTGGAACAATTTACAGGAGGGATATTATCGACGTCTCACCTAAGACAAAAGTCTGCAAAATTTTTTTTTTTAAATTGCCTTTTCCATGAACAAGAGTTGAGCCTAGGTGAGAAAAACCTTGGTTTGAACATCATCTCTGCAACTTTTGCTGCATTCGATAATTTCCTGCAAACTGTGAGCTTCCATTTAAAAGAAAAATAAGTTTCTGTCTTTTTCCATTTGCAAAGATATAGCCATTTCCCTGTCCCCAGACAATGTTATAAAAATGAATCATGCTCAGAGGCTTCTCAAATACAATGGCTTTATTTAACTGCCAGCATACAACTACTCAGCTCCCAGTCCCTTGAGTTCACTCCCTGCTACCAGTTACTGTGTTAGTCTTAAAGTGACAAGGTCTCTCAGAGTGCTGGCTGCTGAGCTCATTAACTTGTACTGCTGACAATATCGTACATCCCTATTCCTTTAAAGGTGCTGTAACTAGCCATCATAATACCTAACTCATGTCCTTCATTCTTTTATGTATCTGGGGGCTCATTATCCAGTAAAGTTAACTTGTAACAAAGTCATGTAATTTTCTCAGTTTGTGCTTATGTCCGTACCCAGAGGAGGGTGGGCTTTATGGGGAGGGGGGTGTCACTGGTGCTCTCTTGAGGAGACAGGTGCTGATAAATCATGATGCACATTTATCTGATTTTTTTTTCACCTCCCTTTCTGCTGTGCATCTAATGATCCAGGTTTTTGCATTGTACCCACTAAACATGTATCTGGTTGCCTTCTGTTGTCTCGCCCATTCTTCGTTTTAAGATTTTTTTCTCCCCATAGTTGCATAGTTCATTCACATATTCATATTTGCTTCTCTTTTGTTGTAGAACAAAATCATCTTGGGTATGATGACTATTTTATGTGAATTTTGCACCATGATTAAGAATTATCCTTTATTTCCACTGGTATCATCTCCTGACAGGCTGATCTCCTATCTTTACCTGTCTTTGCCACTTCCTCCATGATTGGATCTTTATGGGGTTTTTTGTTTGTTTGTTTTGTTTTTGTTTTGTTTTCAGATTGCCTGGATTTTATGAGTTTACACTTGACAGATTATGAATATAGGGAGAATCTGTTTGGTTCTGGCCTACACATTGTTCATGTCTTTATAATTAGTGTCGGGAGAGGAGATTTGATATTGGTTTATATTTCCCTGCTTTTATATTATAACATTCAGAGCATACTATAAGGCTACGTCTACACTGCAGGCTTTTTGTGCAAGAACAGCCAGGCGTCTACACTGCACGTGCGTTCTTGCGCAAGTAAATTTACAGTACAGCATCGGAAAACAGGGCTTCTTCTGGAAGAGTTATTCCTCTCCCCACGACGCATAAACCCTCTTGCGCAAGAGCTCTTCCACAAGAAGGCAGTGTAGACAGGCAGCATGATTTTCTTGCGCAAGAAACCTCTATGGCTAAAATGGCCATCAGAGCTTTCTTGAGCAAGAGAGCGTCCACACTGCCATGGACACTCTTGTGCAAAAACACATGGCAATGTGGATGTGCTCTTGTGGAAGATCTTTTGCACAAGAACTCTTGCGCAAAACAGTTCTTGC
>CM057845.1:138107418-138119281 GCA_030068395.1 Apalone spinifera | reverse complement strand
ACTCTTGCGCAAAACAGTTCTTGCACAAGAAGTCTGCAGTGTAGACGTAGCCTAATAGTTTTAGGATTATCCTGTATGAAACATATGGCAAGCTGTAATCTTGCCTTTTATGTTATATTTTACATTTGTTACATACCAGTATGAACATTTATATACAATAAAGCAAATGTACATAAGACCCTATATGACTTCAATATGTAAAAGTTTCTGCTTACATTATTTGAATATTAATTATGTATATTTGTGTTTCATGTGGAAAATGAAATTTCAACATTGAGTATGTTGATGACAAAATTACTTACTGGAATGCTATTCTGAAATTCAGACTTATCCGGTTTTCGGTCTAAAATTGGACAAAGTTTGAGTAAAAATTTCAGGTCTGTTTTGAATGGAACACTATAATAATCTGGAAATATTTCATGAAATTAAAACAATGCAAAAATCTTCCATTTTGAGATTTTACAGTATGAGGATGCATATTTCATTATTTCATAAAGCCCCAGCAGTTATATTGGGAGATTGCCAGAATTTTCAGCAGATGAATTTTGACAGACTTTTATGTCTAACTTTCCTAGGGCAGTGTACGTGTATACACTAGATTTTATCTTATGTATGAATTATTGTACTTACTATACTGTTTCTGAAGTACTATCATACTGAGTTTCTTGTTTTTGTGAAAGTGAAGGGCTTTGTATCATGATGTTTGGGTCTCTTTAATAACTTTGAGCAAGTCTTATCCCTTTCCACTCCAAAAATGTTTGAAACCTCTCCATCTTGGGAACGTGCAGAACAGGATATGTTCTGGAGCAGAACTGTATAGATACACTTCAAGTATTATCAAGAGAAAACTTTAGGATAGTAAAACAGATACAAACCTAGGATTTCTCAACTTTTTCCAATTAAACATATGCAAATGTAGTATTTGTCTTTAAAAAGAAGAATAAGCAGGACCTGGGGAATTGCACATCTGTACGGTTAACGCTGATATCCAGGAAGATACTGAACAAATTATTAAACAATCAATTTAAAAGCACTTGGAGCACAGGTGGGGAACCTAAGGCTCAGGGGCTAGATGCGGCTCCTGGCTTCCCTGGATCCAGCTCCCAAAGCCCAGGGCTCCCCCTCAGCATTAGGGAGCCCACTCTTGTGCTCCAGCCCCCCTGCCATCCCACCACACAAAATCTACTTGCCTGGGCCCCGTAGGCTCTGGTGTGTGAGGGTAATATGGGGCGTGTCTTTGTGTTTCCCAGTTGGGAGACACATCAGTGAGGGTTGGGTTTTTTTGTTTTTTTTGTTTTGTCTTTTCAGTTGTGAGTGGCCCCCAACTGATTTTTCTGTGTGTCAGTGGCCCCTGACCCAAAAAAGCTTCCCCACTCATGACCTAGAGGATAACAGGATTATAAGCATGGGTGGGTAGTGGGTAGCAAACCCTCAGCCCCACTTCTAGCCCCATCCCTTCTAATGAGGCCCCATCCCCTCCCTGCCCCTCACCATGAGGAGGTGGGGCAGTGCACCACATGTACACACCCCCAACATGGGGAGGTGAGGTGAGTGGGCAGGCACGCACACATGTCCCAGCCTCCTGAGCCTCAGAGCACCGGGAAGGTAGGAGGGCACATGGTGTGGCCCCAGCCTCCCTAGCCCTGAAACATCAGGAAGGGAGAAGGACATGTGGCACAGCCCCAACCCCAGCCTTGCCAGCCCCAGAGAAGAAGGAGGGTGTGTGGTCCCAGCCTCCCCAGCCCTGGAGCACAGGGATGGCAGGCACCGGGAAACAGCAACACTCCACCCCCAGTACCTATATAGTAGGCATTCTAGGAGCAGAATGTGGGTGGGACCAGGCTGACGGTTTGGGAAGGCAATGCCTTCCCTCTCTTAGGGTACCAGCTGCCCTGTTATAAAGAACAGTCAGAATGGATTTATCAAGAACAAATCATACCAAACCAGCCTAATTTCCTTCTTTAATAGGGTTAATGGCCTAGTAGATGGCGGAAGCAGTAGATATGCTATATATTGATTTTAGTGAGGCTTTTTGACACAGTCTCCCGTGACATTCTCAAACTGGATAAATGTGATTTAAATGTAACAACTATAAGCTAGGTAAACAATGGGTTGAAAGATAATATTCAAAGAGTAGTTATTAGTGGTTCACTATCAAATTGGGAGGGCTTATCTAGTGGTATTCCACAGGCTCAGGTTTAAGTCAATATTTTCATTAATCACTTGATAATAGAGTGAGGAGTAGGCTTATAAAATGTGAGAAGGGCGTCAAGGTGTCCAGGTTGTAAGCACTTTGGAGGACAGGATTAGAATTCAAAACAACTTTGACAAATGTGAGATTTGGTTTAAATTCAATAAGACTAAATTCAATAAAAACAATTGCAAAGTACTTCACTTGAGGAGGAAAACAAAAGGCACAACTACAAAATTGGGAAGTATAATAAACCACAAATTGAATATGAGTCAACAATGTGATGCATCTGTGAAAAAGGCTTATAACACTTTGGCATATACTAAGAGGAGTGTTGTGTGTAACATAAAGTAGGTCATTGTCCTGCTTGCCATTCAACTGGTGAGGCTTCAGGTGGGGTATTATATCCAGGTTTGGCCACTATACGTTAAGTAAATGAGGTATGGACAAATTGGAGATACTCCAAAGCAACATAAAAAATAAATGATAAAATCTGGCCTTTGAGGAAAGGTTAAAAAAACTGGACACATTTAATCTTGAAAAAAGATTGTGGTGGAACCTCATAACAGTTTTCAAATTTATTAAGGGCTATTATAAAAAGGACAGATAGCAATTGTTCTCCATGTCCACTGGAGGTAGGACAAGAAATGAGGGGCTTAAACTGCAGCAAAGGAGATTTAGATTTGATATTAGGAAAAACTTTTTATTTAGAAGAATAGAGTGGCCATCATGGAAGGTTTTTTAAAATAGACTGGATGGACCTCTGTCAGGGATGATCTAGGTTTACTTGGTCCTGTCCCAGGGTCAGAAGCAGGACTTGATGACTTCTTGTGTTTTCTTCCAAGCCCTAAATTTCCATGATTTTTTTTATTCTATGGATTCCTGACTTAAACCATAGAATAGAACCAAGATATTAATGTAGTCTAAAAGGTTAAATGTTGGTTAACAGGTCAGAATTTAGATTAATCAAAGAGCAAAACCTGAAAATAATTTGTTTCCATATCTTGTAACACAATTTACAATCATAATAATAGGTTCTTTTTCTGGAGACTGGTTTTATTGCAGTTCCAAGTAATTACACACATCTGGTGAGTTGTAAATGGTGCTAATCTGAAGATTATAGGTTCCCTTCACCCCCATAGATCAGCCCTAAGGGCCAAATCCATGATTTTCAAACACTTTAAAGAATGCAAGTTGCATCACTTTTTTGAAAGAATTAAAGGTAAAGCTGTTTTTAACATCTCTGATATTAACATCTGTATTTTAAAGAACCCTGATTCTTCCAGCCATGGAAAAGCAGCATTATAGAGTGTTTAATTCTGCTTCATGTTTCTAATTAAGGAATTAAATATTTTAGAAATTCCATATCTCATTGATGTACATGGGAAATATGGTTTATCACCGTCTAGGAATTTATCAAAGCAACTAGAAAACATGTGCATATATGTATTTCCATAGGTGGGGGTGATGTACTTCTGATAAAGTGCAAAGTCGTGCTATATACATTATTTTAGCATATGGTTCAGCAGTTTATCACGCACTGTTAGCCATCTCATCCCACTCTGCCTAATCCATTTTCCCTGGGTTTGCTTCTAACACTCTAAACCTCTTAGTAGCTTCAAACATCTGTCATGTATCAAGTAATCTGACAGAGAAATGTTTCCTACTTTCCCCACAATGTGGGTTTCCCGCACATAGTGAGTTGAGGATCAGTACAGACAATATTTAGTCCATAACCAGTGACAGAACTAAGGCCTGATATCTCACAATCCTTCATACCTAGAAACAGGAGCCTTAAAATGTTCAGAAGTTGAGAGTCTCACCTTACCAATGGAGAATATTGTATTTCTTTTTACTCTGAGTATTCACATGGCCCCCATTAGCCTACTATTTGAACACAGCACAATCTTTCATATATCTATTATCACAACACTCCTTCATATTCCCCTAATACAGGTTGAAACTCTCTAGTCTGGTACTCTCTGGTCTGGCAACATCTGTGGTCCAGCATAATTTTAGTAGACAGATGTCCCCTTATCATGGGTGTGGCCAAGTTTTCCATGGGCTCATAAAGTTCATTTACAGCCACCAGTCCTGGCTCTCAGTGTACTGTGCTGTTGTTTAGCTCTAATTAACCCCTCCATGTCTTTGAAGAGCACAGTAAGCAGCGAAAATGTTGCTAATGCTGCTAGATAATATTGACCTCCCATGGTTTGGCAAATTCTCTGGTTCAGCACTGGTCAGGTCGCAAGATGCCAGACTAGAGAAGTTCAATCTGTGTTATCTACTGGGATTGGTTTGTTGGGCAAACATTTGCTACTTGCATCCGTAGGAGGTGACTCTAAGGTCCTGCTCCTTTGATGCATCTTCTTTGATGCAATTCATCCCTTATTTCCCTGATTTTCCTTGAGATCTCTTTCCTACCAACCCTCTCCTGCCATCTTAGCCTCACCAGGTCTCTTTCATTCATCGCTGCATGCATATTAACCGGCAGTCACGTTTCCTGGATCTTGTCAGCCACATCATGGGCTTAGATATCCAGCCTAAGACTACTTTTATTTTTAAATTTACCTCTTCATATAACATCCTTTATGGCATAAAATCTCTGCTCTAACATTTATAGGCATTGAATATTCTATCTTTTTATTGGCCATCTTTCTTCACTGGACAGCATTGTGGGGTGCACCTTATAATACCAACGTGAGAAGAAAAAATTATATTAGCTACATGTCACAGACGGGGAATGAAGGCATTGATAGTCTAGGTGACTCGTGGAAGATTGTACAAAAAGTCTATGTCAGAAAAGGGAATTAACATGCAGGTCTTTTGACTTATAGGCAGACTCCCTTACCACTAGGCAAATCAGCCTCTACTTTCTCTCTCTTTCTCTTAGAAGCTGTGGATAGCCCAGGGATATCAGGCCATGCATTTGTGACTTTTAAGTACAGAAAAGCTATTATACATCATTTTCAGATTTTTTGGATAACTCCCTGTGAAGTCTAGATAGTTGCACACAAGCCATCTGATAGTACAAGTGATGGGACGTTAACAATCGGCATATTACAATTTTTATTGGGATTAAGTGGCATATCCAGAATATAGGAAAGCCTGGTTAACACTGCTATTTAGAGCCCTGCAGTTCTGCATCTATGTCCGCAAAAATGAGCTGCAGATATTCGCATTGACATCTGCAGGTGCAGATATCTGCAGATATGATGCGGATATTCGCAAATTTGCGGGGTTCTAGGTACAAAATTTGTATCTACATCCACATCTGCAAAAATGAGCTGTGGATATCTATGGATTAGCAGGACTCTATTCATATTTAATCAGCAGCTGTTTGGAGTGGCCTGGATGCAAAATTTGCTCCTGTATTCACCACTCAGAAGTAATGCAACCATCCCAAAATCATGCCATAAAACCATCAGCCCCTATCACACCACTGTGAATGTTACAGAAACAAATATTTTAGGAATGTTTAGAAAACTTCTAAAAATTAATTGGGAGTATTTCTTCAAAACCTCTCCCTGAACAGCCAGATGTCTTAATATCATAAGTCCAATTGTAGGACTCTGTGGGAAAGAGAAATTATAACTAACAAATTTAAAAATAGATCCATAATTCAATGTCTGTGTATCTGAGCCAAGAAAGCCCCCAAGGGCATGAGTTCAGAACAGAGCAGCTGGCTCCAACCCAGCATAGAGCAGCAGACCTGCTGAGAGCCCTCACTCTGCAAGGCATCTATCTTAAAAAAACAGGGTTGGGATACTTATCCATACAGATCTGAATCCTTGAAATGGTTTGGGTTCAGTGGAGGGGACAAGGCTGAGTTTTGGGCTGGGATTTTGCTTTTTAAGATTCACTTAATCCCTAACCGTTTTTTCAGCCCACATCCCACTGGGATGGATGTTATCACATAATTATGTGATTTAAACCCTGATCCTGCTAGATTTTACATATTTGCATAACTTAAGAAGACCCTTTCAAGTCACTGGATGTGGACACATGCATTAACTAAGGCCTTAGCTACAACCCCCACTGTCAAATAAATAGCGTAGCTGAAGTTAACGTACGTACTGTGGCATCTTGTGTGTGTAAGGTTGGTGGGAAGCTCCCCTGTTGATGCTAGCTACTCTTTTCATCCTGGAGGAGCACCAGCATTGATGGGAGAGCACTCAGGTATCAATTTATCGCATCTAAGCAGATAACTATAGCATCAGTGCCTGGCATAGTGGAGACAAGCCCTAAGTTACCTGTAGCCTTTGAAGTTTGGGGGCCTCAAAGAATAATACACATCTGTAATCCAGAAAGTGGCTTATCAAATGGTCATTATGAAAGATGTTGGCTAGGAAAGATTTCCTCTGATTAACTGCACAAGACAGACCTTATTAGCTGATATCAACTGCATCCAAGGGGGAAAAAAAACGGTTGGGAAAATATTGCTTTCCCCCCCACTACAGTTTGAAATATTACAAATAATAGGAGACACTGCTAAACTTGTGCCTTGAGTTTCGAAATCATCTCCCACTGATCTCAGAAAGCTGAAATCTTCTAGCAAGCCTGTCCTTCCCTACAGCTACTGGTATCCTTTCTCATACAGCCTTTCCTATCCATTTTTTGAGGAAATGAGAGTTAATGAGGAAAATAAGATAATGATAAATTATAAAACGATAATGGAAATGGATGTAAAATCAGTCACCAATGATGTTAGCTGCTGATGTACAGTTCCTATATATTGGAGTAATAGAAATAATCTTTTATACATGTATCTCTTATCTTAAATTCATCTTCAAATGTCCAACAACAACTTCTAAATTTGTGCCTATTATTTTAATTTTGCAGACCCAAAGCATCCCAACATGTTTCTTGTATGTTAACACCAAATTCTTGTATGTTAGCACAAAATTCTTATCCATAGAAAATATTTGCATGTGGAATTCAGGCAAGTGAGAGCCATTTATGTAGTTAAAATTGGGGTTTTGCATACACTAATAACTGTTCAGGCTCTGCTTTCAAAATACAAAAGAAAAAAACTAGACACATACTTTCAGCTTATGTTACTTTATTTTCGAGGAAAGAACACAAGAGCCAGGGAGAGCGAGCAGAATGGACTTTGTTTGTATGACCCTCCATTTGGAATCACCGCTCACAGACTGTCTTGGCAACTCTTGCTATTGTATCATGAGTCTCACAATTCTTCTTCCTTTCTCTCTCTCTCTCTCTCTCTCAAAAAGGAAGTTTCTAGCCCTCTCTCTTTCTCTCTCATGGATGCTGAAGACAGCTTGAAAATATGAAGGAATTGTAAGCTCAGGGCGTGTCTAGACTACAGGGTTTTGTCGACGAAAGTGGACTTTTGTGACAAAACTATATCTGCGTCTACACTGCCGCTGAGTTCTGTCGACATTATGTCGACAGAACTCAGCAGTTTTGTCGATGGCTGTAAACCTCATTCTACGAGGAATAACGCTGTTTGTCGACAGAGTTCTGTCGACAGAAGGCATTATTGCATCTACACTGTCCTTTGCGTCTACACTGTCATATTGACAAAGCAGCTTGCTTTGTCAACAGAACTGGATGTAGTCTAGATGCTCTTTGTCAACAGAAGCTTTGTTGACAGTATCTGTCGACAAAACTTCTGTCAACAAAAGCCTGTAGTCTAGACGTACCCTTAGAGTCTGAAAACCAGCAAGCAAATAAAAAGAAACCCTACATTCATTCTTTCTTTTTTAAAAGAAATTCTGATCTCTTGGTTCTTTAGGCGGTCCCGACCCATGGTCTTGGACTTAAAACTGGCAATGCTGAAAGAGTCAGGCAGATTTCTTACATTTAAAGGGACTGTACACAAAAGATAATCATAGTAATATGCACCACATTTATAAAGAGACTGGCTTGAGGTTTTAAATTTGCAGTGTAAATTGTCAAAGGGAATGAAATTCAGAGTTAGTGCTTGGAATCTTTGATAAATCAGTCTATTGGCACTACCTAGTGCACCTTGTATTTTTTATTATTTCACATTAGCCAGTCATCATTCATACTTTAGCTGAACTAAACAATATGTTGGCACCGTGGGTGAAGTGAGAACAGAATGGTAGCCTTAACTCTGAATTTCCTGCCTTTCTCTATTTCAATCAGGCTCTTATTCTTCTTTTAAATGACTTTATATATATATACACTATGGCAGGAGAAATTTCTTTGAGAGAGGTTTAAATGACTACGAATGAGGAAGGTGTGAAGCCTAGCCGAAGTGGTTTCTCGTTGAAATGAAATTGCTGTCCAGGGGACCCAACTCTGATGGACAAACTAGCAAACTGTAGGTTGCTGGATTCCTATGCACTTTGCTTTCTTGTGCTATGTTCTGTTGGGGAACAGGACATTGGAAATGGTATTTTGTGTGATTTAGTGGGGCTGTCCATGGACCCTGCTGTCAGGGCCAGTGGAGTGCATCGTGAATTAAAACCTACATTTGGGGAATTGGTGTAGCCAGCAGCAGTGGGCATAGCCTCAGGCCCAGAACACAACAGATTGAAAACTGAAATCCTAAGTTATACTGCTGTCTTCTCTTTCAAAGGAACGTTCAGCTCTTCCTAATACGCTATTGAAAGTTGTGCTGGTCTCTTTAAAATGGAGAGAAGGCAACCATTAATTAAATAAATGTTGCTATGCTGCCTAGTGAGCTGCTCACAGCTCCCCATGTCTTTGTTTTTGAGAATTTCTTTGGCGTTATGGAGACAGTTTTTTACCCTTCCCTCATCACCACCAGCAACAATGAAAAACGTTTCATAAAACTACAATCTCATTTAAGTTGTAGGCAGATTCTCTTCCTGGATCTGTGCCCACTAAGGAAACAAACAAGAGACACTTGATGCAATTGCTTTGCATAAAACACACAAACACATACACGCTGCACACAGACATGCGCCCCTTCCTCCCCCACTCTCTCTGTAAAGCTGGTGAAAAACAGACTGTCCTTTTAGCCTTTCCTCTCTGTTAATTCAGAAGATCTGAAGTAAAACAGACAAGCACCTTATAATCAGCCTATTAGTTTTAGAATAGTTTGCTTCTTTCCATTCCACACTGCTTATAATAAAATGGGAGGAAGGTTTGAAAGTAAAATAGGTATGAAAAAAGAATGCTAGCCAAAGGGATCTTCCCTCTTTGCTTTTCTCATGAAGGGCCTGATCAGTACTGTGCAGCTCAAACCCTGAAGCCATAAATAGTTGGGGGTGGTTGTGTGTGTGTGTGTGGGGGGGGGGGGGGGGGGGGGGGGGGGGAGAGGTGTCCATTTCAGTCCAGGCATGTCTGGAATTGAAATGAAGTTGTTTGTGCCATGTATCGATTCTCCTTTTCTTTGCCTTATAATGAAAAAAAAAATCCTTCCCTTCCCTTCCCTTCTCTCCAGTGTTACCAAATTATCAGTATTGTGAAGTGCCCAAGCTCTGTAAGGCAGCAGACCAGCCACTCAGTTTCGACCCCTGTTAATAAAGTCTTGGGACATGGAGGGGTTCTGAGTAAGTATGAACGTTTTATAAAAGATGCTCTGAAAGCAGAAAAGTCAGTTTTTCTCTACCATCTGTTTGTCTATGCAGTTAGATGTTCTTGCCATTAACTCCTGCATGGGAGCTGTCTTTTTATCGATATTGGTTTTTAACTACTATATGGCACCACACAATTTAATGTAAGATTCTGCCAATCGTAGAGGGGAAGGGAGGATGTTTTGTATGGAAGATGCTGTCAGCTGAGATTCTTTGCAAGTTTTTCTGTGTTATCTTTAACACTGAGCAGCTCCTTTGTTCCCACTCAAGTCAATTTGTGGGATCCATAAACCTTTTTTTGTACAAGAGAGGCTGCATGTCTACTTCAGTACTAGGGTAATCCTTGAGTTGTAATAAACAATCTGTTTCCTTCTCCCTTCCAAAACAGGCTGTGGTACACCTTTAGCAGAACAGCTACTCTGATGGGAATAGACTAACATCACCTACAGTGACCATGACTGCCAAATAGAGCTGTAGCAGAAATGCAGATCAATGCTAAATGACATTTGCAGAAACTAACTAAAGTCGCTATACCCAAGAGGCAGCATTGAGGACAACATTTGGCAATTGGTCTAATGCCTATTTTATTGATATTTTTACAGTGTACAGATATTGCAATAAGAATTGCCCACCACTGAACACTTAGCCTACAAAGAGCCCGGCACTAACTAGTACTTTGTAACACAAAAGCAATATATCATGGAGTAAATAGGATTGTCCCCCACACAGTCATATTTAGCAGAAATTAAAACCTTAAATGTGTGCCATTTATTGCTCTGTTCTTAACCAGTGAAGTTGGTGACTGTGGCTATATGCCAGTTTTACAGCTGTTATTCAGGGCAGTCGCTATCCATCATTGCTACATTTAAACAACAATGTCTCATTTGGGTAGCTATGCTCACAGTGGCAAAATCAAGTTGACAAACAGAACATTATGTTGACTATTAAATACATATATTGTAGTAGTGCCTATCGGGGCCCTGCTGTGAGAGACCCATTATGCTGGGTGCAGAACAAATGTAGAAAATAGGACAAGATCCAATGTTGCCCACTCTTAGATCCAATGTTGCCAATTCTTGTAAATGTATCGTAACTTTTCCAATATTTGGTGTGTTTTAAAGCCCTGGCTGCTGGATTCAGATTATGACTTGAGAATTTCAGCTTTTCTTTTTTAAATAAAGCATGTTTCTAGCCCTACAGCTGCAGAGAAACATGTGAAAATGTGAACTCTAAATGTTCCACTGAGAGAGGGACAACACTAAATATATTTTTTTCATAACGCTCATGATTTTAAGCCCATTTTACGATTTTTGGGGGGGGGCAGATTTGGGATTTTTGAATGCTACCCATTGCCAATACTTCAGATCCTGTCTCAAAGAGCTTGCAGTCTTAAAACAGGAATTCTTGTTGATCATAGAATCATAGAAGATTAGCACCAATCCCAACTGAATCATCACAGGTAGGGCTTTGTCAACCTGGGATTTAAAAACCTCTATGGTTGGAGATTCTACCACTTCCCTAAATAACCCATTCCAGTGCTTCAGCAGCCTCCTATTAGTTTCTTCTAATACCCAAACTAGTGAATGGCAGACCTCCCCCACTGCAATCTGAGACCATTGCTTCTTGTTCTGTCATCTGTCACCACTAAATACGTAAGAATGGCCATACTGGGTCAGACCAAAGGTTCATCTAGACCAGTATCCTGTCTTCTGCCAGTGGCCAATGACAGATACCCCAGAGGGAGTGAACAGAACAGGTAAACATCAAATCATCCCTTTCCTGTCACCCATTCCAAGCATCTGAAAAACAGAGACTAGGGATACCATTCTTACACATCCTGGCTAATAGTCATTGATGGACCTAATCTCCATGAATTTATCTAGTTCTTTTTATCTAGTACAGTCTAGTTCCATATTCTTTGGAACCCTGGATCAGGTATCTGAAGGTTGCTATCAGATCTCTCTTCTCTTCCCTTCGGGTATGTCGACACTTGCACCCTCTTTCGAGAGAGGGATGCAAATGAAGACATTCAAAATTGCAAATTAAGCCAGGATTTAAATATTCTGCGCTTCATTTGCATATTCATGTTATGGCGCTATTTCGAAATAACAGACACTGTTAAGACGCGGTTATTTCGAGA
>CM057845.1:138090377-138107318 GCA_030068395.1 Apalone spinifera | reverse complement strand
AACACGAATATGCAAATGAAGCATGGGATATTTAAATCCCGGCTTCATTTGCAACCCACTTTTGCAAGAGGGTGCAAGTGTAGACATATTCTTCTCTTCTCTTCTCTTCTCTTCTCTTCTCTTCTCTTCTCTTCTCTGAATAAGCCCAGTTTACTCAGCCTTTTTTCATAAATCATGTGCCCTAACCCCCTAATAATTTTCATTTACCTCTATTGGATTCTCTCCAATTTATCCACATTGTTTCTGTAGTGGAGGGGGGGTGGTTGCAAAATTGGATACTATACTCCAGGGCTACGTCTACATTGCGCTCTCTTGCGCAAGAACCTATGCAAATGAGGTGCAGTGATGAATATCGCTGTGCCTCATTTGCATACTTAACGAGCCGCCATTTTTGCTCAAGAGGCTTTTGCGCAAGAATGAGCAGTCTACACCCCCTTCTTGCTCAAGAGCAGTTTTGCCGCTTATTTTCAGGCAGAACGGCTCTTGCACAAGAGGGGTATTTTGCGGAAGAAGGAGCCGTGTAGACAGCTCCTTCTTGCGCAAAAGCCCCTTGCATAAAAATGGTGGCTCATTAAGTGTGTAAATGAGGCTCAGCGATATTCACTGCCATGCCTCATTTGCATATGTTCTTGCACAAGAGAGCACAATGTAGACATAGCCAGGATGTGTCCTCACCAGTTCCAAATAGAGGGCAATAATCACTGCCTTTGATCTGCCGGCAGGGCTCCTACTAATGCAGCTTGTTATGCCATTAGTCTTCTTGGCTACAAGGATACACATTTGAATCATATCCAGCTTCTCATCCACTGTAACCCCACAGAGTCCTTTTCTGCAGAACTGCTGCTTAACCAGTCAGTTAATACGTAGCAGTGCTTAGGATTCTCACACCTTAAGTGCAGTCCTTGTTGAACCTCATCAGATTTCTTTTGGCCCAATCCTCCAATTTGTCTAGGTCATCCTGGACCCTATCCCTGCACTCCAACGTATCTACCTCTCCCCCTAGCTTAGTGTCATCTGCTGAGATGCAATCCATCCCATCATCCAGTTTATTAATAAAGATGTTGAACAAACCAAACGCAGGGCCAACCCCTGGGGCACTCTGCTTGATACCTGCTGCCAACTAGACATTGAGCCTGAGGATCTAGCCAGCTTTCTATCCATCTTACAGTCCATCTCTTCAATCCATGATTCTTTAATTTGCTGGCAAGAATACGGTGGAAAAACATATCAAAAGCATAGCTCAAGTCAAGGTATAGCATGATATTGATTAGATATTGATATTAGGCATAGGTGGTGAGTTGTATGGACCCGTGGTGCCTGAGCTCCATCAATGTCAGGGCTAGGGGCCAGCAGGCAGAGCCCTACCTATGCACCTTCCCCAGGCATTGCTGCCAGCTGCTTGTCCTCAGAGTCCTGAGCTGTGCCTTCCTGCAGCCTGCAGAAAACAGCCCTGATCTGAATGCTGTGCTGCAGCCTGGCTATAGGGAACAGCCCACCAGCAGGCTGACTGCTGCATCTGCTGAGGGAGAAGGGGAGGAGACACACGGTATTCCCCCTTTCCATCCACCTACAGACAACTTTTGATTAGAGGCCTTCCTGCCTGGAGCTTGGGTGAGTGTGTGGGGTAATGGGAGTGGGGTGGAGAGGAAGGGAGGAGAGGGGGAGCACAGGAGAAAGAGGAGATGGAAGTCTTAGCTCCATCCCCTTCCACAGCTCAAACCATTCATCTGCACCCAAGAGCCTTCATCCCAACCTTCTGCCCCACTCATGAGACCCTCCCACATCCCAACCCTCTTATCTGCACCCTAGAACTTGCACTACTGCATACCAACCCTCTGCCCCATTTTTGAGCCCCATACACCCTCCTACACCCCAGCCCTCTCATCTGCACCCTAGGGCTTGCATCCCTGCATTCCAATCTTCTGCCTCAGCCCTGAAACCCTCCCACACTCAAAAGCCCTCATCCACAGCTCCACCCCAGAGCCAGAGTCCTCACCTCTCCCAACCTTAGAATGCAAGTATGGGCGGTGGGACTTTTGAACCTGCTCTGGGCACTACCAAAAATTATACAAACCTGCCACATCTGATATCAAGGTATGGATTAAATTTCTTACCTCCAGTCTGGAAGAGATGAAGTTCCTAACAATAGAGTCTCTGACATATACTCACACATCTTTAGGATGCAACATCATAGCATGATATTCCTCTGCTATCCAAAGATATGAAGGAATATTTTAATGGCCCATAACATGCACGACTGCTGCAAGACAGATAAAGGAGTATCATTCCTGCTATGCAGAAATTTGTGGCAAAAATTACTTAACTTCAGTTCAATTTTATTTGGCTTCAGCTAGTGCTTTGTGTTTGAACTAACACCACATCTAATGTGAAGCACAGTGAAAACCATTTGGTTTCATATTGAACCATGTGAAACCACAAATTGCCCACAATTCCTTTTCCAAAACCACAAAGTAACTCAGGGTCACTCAGAAGTCGATGAACCTTAGTGAAAAGTGCTCTAACTTTTGAATTTATAACCAAGCCTGAAAGCAGGTAAATGTTGCCTGGGTTCAGAGCTCATTGTGAGCCTTCCATATAAATTACCTACCATCCCTGCTGCCAGATGTTTATGAACCGTCTAACAGAAAGGAATTCAGAGTCCTCCTTCCCCACTTTCTCTGGCATCACAGCCATCCTGCTCCATTTTTCATCTTTGCTTGTTTTCCAAATCACCCATATGGTGACAGACTACTTGATTATCTTCTCTGAAGACACATGGCATTGGTTCTTTCCAGGATGCACACACTAATCGCCATATCTTCAGAGGCAGAATGTTTCCGTTTCACTTGCTGACAGATTATCTCGAAGAGGTCTGAGAAATTTAAGAATTACAAAATCTCTCCTAACCCATATGTTCTGGAGATCAGATAGGGTTGGCTCTGCTCATGTTGAAGGCCATGTTGAGGGAGGCAATGGAGGAGGAAGAGGCATTCTGCAGTGAATTCCCTTGCGGCATTAATCTTGGATGTAGGTTTTGTTTGCCAAACAGCAAGGTTAACTCAATTATTTGGGGCTAAAACAAACCAAAACTTAGGTAAATGAAATGATAAAATGACACACAGTTAAAAAAAAAAAAACAGATAAAGAAATAAGGGAAAATTGTGTCAGCTTTGCCTGAAAATTCAGTGTTTCATACTGGTCATATTTAAACCTTAAATTTCTTTTGATGAGTTGTAGATTTTAAGGCCAGAAGGGACCACCAGATGATCCAGTCCAATCTGTATATCACAGGCCGTTACCACCATGCAGCACCCACATACTAAACCCAACAATTGTCATTACACTAAAACATTACAGCTCTGAGAAGACTAAACTATGATGTGTCACAAGTTGAGAACAAGAGAAACTGAGGTGTGTCATTGAAATGCCTGAAGTAGCAGAGAAGTTGTTTCCCTCTCAAAGAACACCTGAAAATAGTCTCCACACATCTAGAGATGTTTGGGGTGTTTTGTTCCTCTTTCCAGCTTTTTCCATTGGTTTCCAGGGTTATTTTATTAGTACTCTCTTCTTTCATCATTAATTCTTTCAGTTCCTTTTTCTCTCTGACCTCATTCTTTCCTTCCTTCAACTTTTCTGGTTTTAGTTAGGAGTTTCAAGGTAGATAATACCCACCGATGCCACGGTGATTTCTTGAATAGTCACTTCAGAAAATCTTGTTTATGGTTTCTTGAATACTGGCTTGACACTAACTTCTTTAAGAAACATCACCTAATAAACCATCTTGTTAGTGTTTAAAGTGCTACATGACTGCTTTTTTTTGATTTACCAAGATCAGACTAACACGGCTACCTCTCTGTTACTTAAGAAGCACTGTTACCCAGCTTTCTTTTAAGGGAAACATTGTCAATCTCAGCCAACAATGGGTTCCTAGAACAATGCAAGTCTTCTGTCCATCAACCTGTTGGAAAGACCAAAGCAGAAATATTCAATCCAAGAGGTGAGGCAGTAAGGGGGAGAGTGAAGTCTGCTCTACAGCCTTAACCAGGGATGCAACTAGAGGAGATGCAGGACATGCTGCACACTCAGGGCCAAGGGGGGAGGGTGGAAATTTTCAAAAATGCCCCTGTCACTTAGGTGCAAAAAACCACTGGTTTTCTACAGGACTTGCGCTTCTCAACCATACTTTCAAAATACCACCCTCAGTATTTTAGATCACCTGGCCCATCACCCTACAGTACGAGCTTGTTTGTCAGTGTGTAATTGTGCCAATATGCAGAACATTAGATGTCAAACCATTGGATGGACCTGCCACCATCAGCCAGTGTTTCTCTTCTATTTGCTATTTCTGGACTTCAAAGTTCCTGCACGATGAACAATCTCCCCTCTCTCCCTGGGAAAGGAGTGGCTGCTTGGTTTCATAGCAATACAGACCCTGAGTTTAGTGCAAAGGTGAGCTGTGTATTAAGATCAGCTCTTATTGTAACTTCTGTTTGCATTGCAAATGTTGAGAGCACAGTGCAAACAGGGGATGCCAAATTTAAACTGTGAATTAAAAAGGGCTTTAATCAGAAATGTGAGAGAGAGAACTGAGCGGTACTGCTCTTGACAATACTGTTCTAATATGGTCATCCTAAACATTACTAGCATGCACACATTCATGAGGGATGACACATTTTTCTAGTTAAAAAGTTCATTTCATTTTCTCTAAACTTAAAGCTCTGCCTGATTTTAATCTCTTGAACATGAAGCCAGAAAGTACTGAACTCAACATTTTGGACACCGTAGCTTCAACAAATAACAGTGTTTTTTTAAAAAAAGTGTGGATAGCAACTGAGAACATAAACAATCTAAGTTCAGAAAGTAAATTCTTTCACTCGAAGGGCATGATTATTACAGATGATAATTATGCGGTGCTCAGGTCACATAACGTTCTTGGAAGAAGTGCAAGTGAAAAACAGGACTCCGCTGAGCAGAGCAGGCTGGTTGCACATCAGTTCAGGTGAAGCTGGCGAGTGACAGGACCATCAGCTGATAAATGGCAGAGGGGGCATGTATTTCCGGGAGTCTGCAGGTGCAGAAACAGAGGGAGGGAAACTGAACAAAATGAAGCAAGTTTTTCATTGATGTGTGAAATGAATACAAAAATATTCTGAAAAGGAGGATGATCTAAACTTATGTGACCTGTATGTACTTGACTGAGACTAAGCTTCCACTGACCTTGGTAAGATGACAGGGATAATATTTTCTCAAGGATGAAATGTACTTGAACACTGTAGCAGGGATAAGCAGACAGCATGTATCAACTCTATGTGTGGATCTTTTTTTTTTTTCTCGCCTGAGTCAATATGTGTAGTAGTAATCTAAAGCAGTGGCTTCCAGACTTTCCAGACAACTGTACCCACTTTAGGAGTCTGATTTGCTTTATGTACCCCAAAGTTTCACCTCAGTTAAGAATTTTTTGCTTACAAAATCAGACATAAAAGTACAAAAGTGTCACAGCACACTTCTACTGAGAAATGGCTTATTTTCTCATTTGTACCATACAACTATAAAACAAATCAATTGGAATATAAATATTGTACTTACATTACAGTGTATAGTACATAGAGTTGCATAAACAAATCATTGTCTATATGAAATTTTAGTATATATTGACTTTACTACTTTTTATGTTGTAAAAACTAGGCAAGTATCTATATTAGTTGATGTACCCCCTTGTTGATTTCTGTTGAGAGCCACTGATCTAAACAAAAAGGCTTTGTTCATGTTTGAATCTATGAGCCTCTTCAATATCCCAGGTTACTGGATGAAAAATAAAATATTGTTCTGTATTTGTGTGTGTGTGTGTGTGTGTGTGTGTGTGTGTGTGTGTGTTATGAATATGCTTATGGACATGTGCTCTCCAAAGTCATTGAGCATTTTGTGGACTTCTGCAAAAACATTTACATGTTTATGAATTTTGAATATATTTTCTTCATTACGGTATGCAAAACAGTGCCACTTTTGGCCTGGCCTATACCTAAAAGTCTTGTTTGCATAGGTATCTTGGTTGGTGGTGTGCCAGCCAAAGTCCCAGTATAGACATTATTATACTGGCCAAAAAAAAAAAAAGTGCTTTGGCCAGGATAGTTTATTTCATTCTGGAATGTGGCATAAACTGTGTCTTCATTATGAGGGTTTGCAATCTATAGCTATCTCTGTAAATCCTTTCTAGGATAAACAAGGTCTTGGATTCATATCCTGTGTGCACAATGAAGGATACCTGCAATTTTTGATGATGAAGGAACAGGCATGCATGGATAAACTTCATGAGTGGACTGTCCTGAAGTAGCAGCGAGGAGTCCTGTGGCACCTTATAGACTAACCGAAGTCTTGGAGCATAAGCTTTCGTGGGCAAAGACCCACTTCGTCAGATGCATGTAGTGGAAATTTGCAGAGGCAGGTATAAATATGCAGGCCAGAATCAGGCTGGAGATGACGAGGTGGATCCAATCAGGGAGGATGATTGGAGGATGTCCTGAAGTAGTTCCTTTGAACTATAGCACAAGGTCATCTTCTTGCTACTTTTTCCATGCCAGTAGAGGTATTTGGCAGGAGGGCTGGTGATTGATAGCAGCATGGCCACAGTTGGTGGCAGTGGAGTTGGCGGCCAAAGTGAGGCTGGCACCCTGGCTGGGGCTGGGAACAGGTCCAGAAACAGAGCCTGCAGCCCAGCTGGGGCAGGAAGCAGGGCTGACAGTCCATCCGGGGCCATGGGAAGCGGAGCTGGAAGCCCATCCAGGGCCACAGCACGAAGCAGGCAGAGGGGTCTGGAGGCAGAGGGGCTGGCGGGCTGGCCAGCACCAACCACAGCAGAGTTGGGAGCCTGGCTAAGGCCAGCAGCTTGAATGGGGCAGGTGACAGTGGGGCAGGCACCTTGCCCAAGAATGGAAGCAGAGCCAGTTACAATGGTCTGTAGCCAGAGTGGGGATGTCCAGCAGGTGTGGCCAGTAGCAGAGCCTGGTAGGGGAGCCAGAATTTAACTCATCTGGTCTGGCAAACTCTCTCAGTCAGGACTAGTCAGGTCTCGGGGGTGCTGCACCAACGAGATCCAACTTGTAGTAATTGAAGGGTAAATCTAAGAGCTTCATAGGCTAGGTCTACACTGCAACATTATTTTGGGATATTGGAAGTATCCCCAAATAGCTATTCCATGTCTTTTGAGTGCGCCTGTTATTTTGAAATATAACAGGCTCGCTAGTCCGACGTCCCTATAAACCTCATTCCACTAGTACGGGACATTTTGGAATAGCGCTCTATGTTGAAATAAACTTGAAATAAGCTATGCAATTTGCATAGCTCAGTTTGTGTAACTTGTTTTGAGATAAGGAGGTGCAATGTAGACGCACCCATAGATCGGAATTCATTTTGGATAAATGCCCTAAGTTAGGGTACATTCCTAAACTAGCCAGACTTTAAGTTTGCAAGATTGGAATGCTAAAAAGCTTCATGAATTTTCTTGTGTTTTTGATGGTGCTTTCTGTCAGGTGACAAATGCCTAACTGTCTGTTGTGGTACTTGTGCTTCTAAGTCCATGGAACCTAGAAATGAAGAGGCACTATTTGCTGTGGATCTTCAAAACTGGTGAGTTTGATCTAAGAGAATCAGATACAGCTATTGCAGTATTTTCAGCATTTGCTTGTAATTCCTTGTGTGTACTACAGGAAATACCTTGAATGTTACAATTACTCAGGTTATCTAACTTCAAATAACGACTGAGTTATCTAAAGAAATTGTTTTTAAGGGTCACTGCTGTGCAGAGCTTAAGTAAACTTTTTCAAACTTTATCTGAAGTACATTGAAATAGAGTGTTGGTTGGTGGGTGCAACTCAGTACTTACTGTAGCCACAATCAATTCCCCGCTCACATATGCTTGCAAACACAACTGTCCATCTGTCCCTCGGCTGCAGCGTGAATTCATCATTTGGATATTTATGCTAATGATCATGATGAACAGCTAGCATATTCAAGTGATGAGCACTGAATAAAACAAAGTAATGGCTGTGGTACTAGCAAAGATTTGGAGATTATTAGAGTTTAGCCCCAATTCAGCATGTTATTTAAGCACGTGCCTAACTTCAAGAACATAAATAGTCCTGTTGAAGAAGATGGGACTACTCATATATTTGATGGTAAGCACATGGTTAAAACCCTTGTGGAAGAAGGCCTGCTAAATAGTGAGAAAGATTCAGAATTTGGGCTTTATATATCGGTACGTCTAGACAGCAGTACCATTTTGGTATATGTCCGGTATCCCCAAATAGGGTTTTCTGCATCTTAACAGCACGCCCATTATTTTGAAATGCAATTGAAATAATGGGCTTGCTTTTCCAATGTTCCAATAAACCACATTCCATGAGGATTAAGGGACTTGTCGGAATAGCAGTATATTTTGAAATTTAGCTGTGTAGACAGTGCCAAATTTCAAAATAGACTATGCAATTTGTGTAGCTCAAATTGTGTAGTTTATTTCAAGCTAGCACCACTGTGTAGAGGTACCCTCAGTGTTTTACTCAAATGCTATCAAGTCAGACAAGCAGTTGACAAAACTTGGGGGCATATCAACCTGTCTTTTCTTCACATAAAGTTATTAATTTTGGTTCTCTTTTTTTATTAGTGGTCTGACCTAAACATCAGGAAAATGAAATCATTTAGAATTGCCCCAGATGGGATTGAACACTGCAAAAAGTACAGTTCACTGTGAAATTTTGTTGTTATGACAAATTAAAGAGGAAAAAAAAGGAATATTTTCTTTTGACTAAGAATGTAGAATTTTCCTTGGATAAAATCTAAACTGACCCAAAAGGGCAAACTACTTTGAACACTTACTAACTTTATATATCTGTACACATGTTTTCACTTACAGCTCTTAGTGCAGTCATTTCAAAGACTGTGACTCCTGGCTGTTTATAGTTATTTCTATTATTTGTCTTCTTTTCTTCTGCACTTTAATACACTGATCACTATGAAACAAAATGAAATATTGGTGTGACATATCCAATAACATCAAAAACCCAGCTTACAAGAAATCAATCTCAAATTGATCAAGAACTGTGAAGCAGTTTGATTATAATTTATTGGTGTAATTGGTACAGTTCAGATAGCAGAAGCTTCTCTTAATGCTTGAAATTTGTTCCCAAAGAGAAATAAAACTTGGAATTTTAAGTAGGAATTCTTTGAAACACCTACTCCACCATAAAATTACTAAAGTCAAAATATTTTATTATGTTGTCAGCAGAAAACTTGCCTTTTCAGTGCTCCCTGGCCCCCTCACCTCCACTTTCCTTAGTGAAACTTCTGCTTTGGAACACTTAACCCTTTCTGCTCCTTAAGCCAATTCTGAGACTGAACAGCTGGCGTTTCTGCCAGTGTACTGAGAGCTAACCAGTGCTAAGACAAGCGAGGTAGCTTGGAGATTTGGGAGTAGGCTAAAGAGATTTTTTCCACCCCAAGTTCAACAGTTCAGCTCTCACACAGGTCAGAAATAGAATTGGGTTTGCACTGAAAACATAAATCCAGATAACTCCTGACTGTGGTGGGCTTGATTAAAATCCAAATTAAATCTCCCATGAGCCCTTCCTTTTTGCTACCTACTTCTTACGTGGGCATGTATGTATTATTTCGATGGGTGTGGAGCCCTATTCAGAAGCAAGTAGAATCCCTGTGCTAAGGAAATTAAAGTAAATTATGATATGATACAAATAAACAAAATGGAGGAAGGAAAGATGTAGGGAAAGGATTACAATAATAAAAGAATGAAGTCACTCACACAGTTGAGGTATGCATACCTCTCCAGTTAAAGCTGGGGAAAGGTGCGAGTTTTAATTGTTGTACCAAGTCAGTTCTTGTAGGTGACACTGATACCTTTTAGGAGGGATTTGCGTTCTCAAGAGAGTAGGTACTTGGGGAAAAAAATAGTAAGGGGTTTCCCTGGGTAAGGGGAAGCATGGAGTAAGGCATCAAAAGAGTACCGGGAGACAGGAAGTCTAGCTAGGATCCTTCCTCCAGCAGTCAACCTGTGCCTGAGATGTATCTCCTCGTCAAATCTCACCAACAAACTTTCCTTCCTTCAGCTTGTGGATGGAGGGAAGTGGAAAGTGTTTTGCGACACCCTTTGTGGTTGAGTTTACCCATGGGCAAAGGGCCTCCATTCTATTATTACTGAGTATGAATGTGAGGTCAAAAAGGTTTTCCGCCGTATCGATAGGTGGAGTTCTTGATTGCAGGGATACAGCAAGCAGCCAAAGGCTCTGCTTTCTGTGATAGAGTTCTGTAATGTACTAAGAGAAGCGGTGTAGTATAGCAGATACAGAGAACGGTGGACAGTGACCTGGCTTTTACTTTCAGCCCTTCCCATAGTTTACCGAGTGACTTTAGACACATTAATTCCACTTCTTTGTGCCTTGTTTTTTCCATCTGTAAAGCTGAGATAATGACACTGAGAAGCCTTTGCAAATCACTTGGAAATTTAATGACGGAAAGCAAGCATTGCTAATAAAAGAATATCAGTGTTAAATACAAGCTCTCCTTGCTTTATTGAGAATAACCACCCATAGCAGACTTGTGAGAATAGCCAGGAAAAGTTTCACACCAATTCCAGACATATGAACAACATGCAGAAAAAGCCAGACAGGACAGATAGATTGAAACCCTCAGCAGAATTAAGGGTTGAGTGCAACCTGGAGGAGTTGTGAAAGCATTGTAACAGTGGTTCATGATATATGACTGCAATAGGTTCAGGAAAATGAGCAGTACCAGGAAAGTGGCCTTATTATTAACTGTTCTGGGCCTTGAGACCCAAAGTGTGTTCACTACCTTTCAGCTTTCCTCATTTAAACCCTACTTAGTTAACTGATTCATAGGTTTTGTGCTGGTCCTTTATTTACAGCCCAGGCAAATTTCACCTTAACAGGAAACATTTCACGTAGGTTTTATATTGCACTATACTGTATAATTTCATTGAAATTATCTTTTGGAATTCAGATAGTGCCCTTCCGTAATCCATAATTGAGAGTGGGAGAGAGAGGAAATGTGAAGAATTAGAGTTTGTCAGTTTTCCAATATCCGTGTCCCATTCCCAATCAGATTGTGCCTGTCTCCCAGCTCCGGCAATTCTGGAAGCTGAGAAAGAGCTCAGCCAGTTAAAGCCAAAACATTCATGTAATCGCATGGCAGCAGAGTTCTTTGGCATGAGCTCCCGGCCAGAAAATGGACATTTTCAAGAGAGCGATGTACAGAACGTGGCATTCTTTAGGGAAATCTAACTTGTTTTCAATCTTCACTCAGGTGACAACCCCATAAAATCATAGAACCATAGAGCTGAAAGAGATTTTGGAAGGTCATCAAGTCTAGCCCCCTGCCCAAGGCAGGACCAATCCCAACTAAATCAACCCAGCCAGGGCTTGGTCAAGACAAGACTTAAACACCTCTAGGGATGGAGACTCCACTACTTCCCTAGGTAACCCATTCCAGTGCTTCACCACTCTCCTAGTAAAATAGTTTTTCCTAATATCCAACCTGGACCTCTCCCACCGCAACTTGAGACCATTGCTCCTTGTTCTGCCATCCATCACTACTGTGAACAGCCTTTCTTCAGCCTCTTTGGAACCTCCCTTCAGGAAGTTGAAGGCTGCTATCAAATTGCCCCTCACTCTTTTCTTCTGCAGACTAAATAGACCCAACTCCCTCAACCTCACCTCGTAAGTCATATGCTCCAGCCCCCTAATCATTTTGGTTGCCCTCTACTGGACCCTCTCCAATGCACCCACATCCTTCCTGTAATTGGGGGCCCAGAATTGGACACAATACTCTGGATGTGGCCTCACCAGAGCCGAGTAAAGAGGAATAATCACATCTCTGGATCGACTGGCAATGCTCCTCTTAATGCAACCTAATATGCCATTAGCCTTCTTGGCTACAAGGGTACACTGTTGACTCATGTCCAGCTTCTCATCCACTGTAATCCCCAGGTCCTTTTCTACAGAACTGCTACTTAGCCATTCGGTCCCCAGCCTGTAACAATGTGTGGGAGTCTTCAATCCCAAGTGCAGGATTCTACACTTGTCCTTGTTGAACCTCATCAGATTTCTTGTGGCCCAATCCTCCAATTTGTCTAAGTCACTCTGGACTCTATCCCTGCTCTCCAGTGTGTCTACCTCTCCCCCTAGCTTAGTGTCATCCGCAAACTTGCTGAAGGTGCAATCCATCCCCTCATCCAGGTCATTAATAAAGATGTTGAACAAAACTGGTCCCAGAACCGATCCTTGGGACACTCCACTAGAAACCGACTGTCATCCTGACATCAAGCCATTGATCACTACCCGCTGGGCCCGACCTTCTAGCCAGCTTTCTATCCATCTTACCGTCCATTTATCCAATCCACATTCCCTTAACTTGCTGGCAAGAATATTGTGGGAGACCGTATCAAAAGCCTTGCTAAAGTCCAGATATATCGCCATATCCACAGAGCCAGTTACCTCATCATAGAAGCTAATCAGATTGGTCAGGCATGACTTGCCCTACATGAATCCATGCTGACTATTCTTGATCACCTTCCCCTCTTCCAAGTGCTTCAAAATGGATTCCTTGAGAATCCCCTCCATGATTTTTCCAGGGACTGAGGTAAGCCTGACTGGCCTATAGTTCCCTGGATCATCCTTCTTCCCTTTTTTAAAGATGGGCACTATATTTGCCTTTTTCCAATCATCTGGGATCTCTCCTGATCTCTACGACTTTTCAAAGATAATGGTCAAAGGCTCCTCAATTACATTTGCCAACTTCCTCAGTACCCTCGGATGTATTAAGTCTGGACCCATGGATTTATGTACATTTTGCTTTTCTAAATAGTTCCTAACCCATTCTTTCCCCATCTGCTTCACCCTTCCATGTGCCACTTGCTTGTGTCCCCTGGATGTATGTGAAAGCAGTAATAAAAATAGAAATGCACAACTAATCGAACCTGTGATTGGATGAAGAAGTAAGGCCCATCTCCTCACAGGTATTTAGGCACCTACCTCTCTGATTCCTATGAGAATTAGATGCCTTCAAGAATCTAGACACTCTACTATAGCCCATGCTTTTACATTACATCATGCTATACCTGCAACTTAATGCTGCCTGGCAAATGCAAATATAAAAGAATATATTTATTCTTTTGAGGTGTAGCATTTATTAATTTATTGAGCGGAGAATCTTATTGCTGTATTTACACTAATGGACTTGTACTGGAGAGAAATCAGTTAACAGCAAGTAAAGCATATTTTTATCCTTCTGCCCACATCCTGAGAGAATTTGTATTAAAGCAAAAATGTATTTGTCGTTTTGTCCTATTAAGCAAAACAACAAACATGAGGAAAGAAAAAAATGTGGGTAGTACAAACATGATGAGGAGAGCAATGTATCGGAATTCTGAGAGTTTATGTAGACTATTAGGTTAGCCCGATGAAAAAAATAAGCTACAGCTTTTCTTCTAAGTCCACAGGCTTTTCCAGAGCTGTAGCTTATTAGTTTCCTAAACTGATGAAACATGGGTTCAGTAAGTAACAAATGGTAACATGATCACATTTCAAGCATATTTTTCTGAGATCTGGTTTCCTGAGTGCCCCCAGCTCACTATGTTACATTTCAAGCTGTCAGAAATTGACAAGATCATTAGGTTTAGATGGACGTTTGTAAAGTAGAGCAATCCCATTTTGCAATCAATAGACTTGTACCAGATAGGCTTGTAACAATATTCTTAGGGGTGCTGTTAGTGGATAGAGGATAGGGAGAATAGTTAAAACAACCAACCTTTCAATCAATCAATCAATCAATCAATCAATCAATCAATCAATCAATCAAAAACCAATTAATAGCTAGTTGCTAGCTTAATTGTAAATAGTAAACTATTTTCATTTTGGATCCAAAAAGCAGTGTCACAAATTTATAGGGAGCATTGAAAGTCCTTTATCATTTTTATTGGTAGTCTGCATTCCTTTCCTTACCAGTCCCCTTTCACATGATTTTAAGTTTTGTAGCAGGGATTTGTCTCTCACAGTCTCTAGAACTTCTGTCGGGTACAGCAAATAACAGGAAATAGAAGCTGTGCAAATTCCCTCTTATGATCCTACCCAGAAATATACACATGCTAATGTGGCCAGGCAATATGCAAAGAAAAGATAACCTTGAATAGAAATAATAAATCTAGAGAGCAACTGAAGTTCTACGCTCTCTCTCTACTGTGAGTGCAACTTCTGAGGCAGTCAAAGTTCTTGGAAAAAAGCACATGGCTCATTCCTGGAATCTCAGAAGTGGGGAGAGTACCAGAAAGTGAAAAGGGGAGGGCAGAGAAAGCCTGGCTCACTGCCAGCTCACTTTTTCATTTGGAACAGATGTGTGTAACAAGTTTGGGTAGAAACTTGTGCTTATCTGCTGGGCTCCTATGAAAGCCACAAAATCCCTGTGGTAAAATCTGGTGAGAAATTATCCCTTTAACCGCAAAGTAGAGAAAATCTTTTTTCTTCTTGAGAAGATTCAGGGCAGGGAGATTTGGAACAGAATAGTCTTCATTTTGAGAATCTGTTTGCAGCACCTCTGATCTGGCCTTTACAACATGAATGGAAGGTGCAGCGGACATTTTGCTCTACAAGTTGCTGTATTGATCTGTACCGACACTGGCTATCGTCCTTGAAATGAGAGACCACATGGGTGCAAGTTTCAATCAGCTTGGTTACAAGCTAGTTCTCAATCACTGAAAGGTTTTCTTAGTCTCTTTTATCATTGCCTCTTGCTGAGGTGGCTTCTCCAAGGAGCACATCATTGATGCGCAGAAATGGCAGGGGGAAAATTTCAATTATGGTGTGTTTTATATAAAATGTTTAGTACGTATTCCGTAAAGTTGTGGGAATAAAGAACAACTTTGTGGAAACCCATATTTTCCTGCAGCCTGTGGAGGAGAGACTTTTGCAGTGATTGGGAGCATGAGGGATCCGCATCCTGAAATGAGATGAGCCATGCATGTCTAATTGGGATTTCCACTTCTTTGCTGTACCACCAGCCCCCCTCTTACTATGTCATGAATCTATTCCTTGAGCATGTCTACAAAGCAAAAAAAGAAAGAACTGCATCTGAGTTGGTGTGAACTGACTGGAGCTGACAGGGCTCACGTTCTAGGGATAAAAATAGCAGCATGAATGTTCAGGCACAGGCTGGACCTTGGACTTCAAATTCTGACAGGTTTCAGAGCCAAGGCTAGAGCCCAAACCTGCCCATCTGTGTTAAGCCCTGCAGCACAAGACCCACAAGCCTGAGTCTGTTGACCCTGGCTCCAAGACTTTCTGCTGCAGGTCTTTTTTATGCTGTGCAGATGTACCCTTTGGTTTTTAATATTTAACTAGTTGTATCTCCTGTACATAGTAGTTCAATCTAATCTATATTTATCTAGGTTCCAGCTGGTCTTGTATCTTGACATAGCGGGCAAATCAATGAAGATGCCTTTTAGATTTAGAGGCTTTGGAGATTAGCATGATGGAAGAGAAGGGCTTCTCAGAGGAGAGAAAGAAATCTCAGTGAAAATGAGTGAGGAATATGTGAAGATGGCATGAATTTGGCAGCCTCAGTTAACACTAATCAGTAAATGTTAAAAAAAGGAAACAAAACAAATCCCGTGGAGAGTTTTTGGTTGACAAGAGGGAAGCCAACAGAGTTATAACTGAGAGGAGCTAATTTATTATGCATTCAGGATATGATCTCTCTAAAAGCTAAGGCAAAGTTATCAGCCGATTATTAACATTCCCTCTGACCCAAAGAGAAACAGAAGCACCAGTTTCTTGAGTTAACAGCTTCTGAAGCCTCCTGTGTACAAATATTTACTCATCATATTTTCAGCTATTTTAGTGGCATTAAAAAGTTTATCACAGACCTGCTCTGAAGCCCACTGAAGTTATGTAAAGGCTCCTCAGATCAGGCCATATGGCTGGGATTTTCTAAGCACAGGGTTTTTGTGTGAAGGAGGGTCTAGTATAGACCCATAAATCAGTTGCTGAGGGCAGCCCCTGCCAGTGACTGATACTCCTTCTTTTACAAGGAGTAAGGAAAGCTGCCTCCTGCTGTGTGGACACAGAGTCTCGGCTTAAGGTAAGCTGACTCCAACTACGGAAAATGTGTAGCCAGAGTTGCGTACCATAAACCAACCTACCTGGTCTCATGTAGATCAGGCCTTAGAGCTCTTTGGAAATCTCAACCTGTACTCTTAGATTTGACATTGTTTGAGGCCTGCTTTTCAGATGTGTATGTGTGCAGAAGGCTTAGCACAACCGGCACTGAGCTTAATTAAGGCTTGGGGGTACAGTTGCAATATTAATGAGAAGGTCCTCATTTTAGGCCAGGGCACTTGCTGTGGTCAATCTGTGTCACAGCATTTAATGCACTTTGAAAATCTAGAGCTCAGTTCTGCTCAGCTGTTTACTCACACTGAGCACGTGTTCTTTTATCAGGAGTCCCATGAGCCAAGATTAGAGAGTGCCAGGTTGAAAATATAGAAGGGTTATATTTATTCTATTTTTTTCTAATTCAAAAATGTTGAGAGTTAATGAAGACCCTTCTGTTTTGCGACAATATGTGAGCTAGCTCTTCATGTATGCTTATTGTGGGATAAGGTTTAGCAATCTGACAAGCTACAAATAATGTGTAAGGTAAAGGAATGCAAATGCTTATCCACTCGCTGAAGCAAAAACTGTGATGCAAAAGCTCTGAAAAGTAGAACCGTTTTCATATTTTGTACAGGAAAAGTCAGCTTTATACTGGACCCTTGCAGAGTCCAGAGCTTCAGCCCAAGACCTGGGCCAGCTGTGGGTCTTTAATGGCTATGAAGATACACCTGGGCTACGTCTACATTGGCGCGCTTTTGCGCCAAAGCTATGCAAA
>CM057845.1:138072872-138090277 GCA_030068395.1 Apalone spinifera | reverse complement strand
ATTTGCATAGCTTTGGCGCAAAAGCGCGCCAATGTAGACGTAGCCCTGGTGATTTAAGATCCTAAATCCCATTTTCTGCAGTGGGGTAGGCCAGATTATTAAAGGTATTTAGGAAACGTCAAGAGGAAAAATAGGCCTCCCATGGGATTTTCAAAGGCACCTGGGCATTGGGAATAAGGTATCTTGGCACTCTTCAAATTCACTTTAGGCACTTTCCTGCATTGTTAGGTAACTAAATACTGTGAACAATTGGGTCATAAGTTGCTTTTGAAAATGGAACTGAGGCTCCTAAGTTACTCAGATGCAGATCCTCAAAGGAATTCAGGCACCTAGTTCACATTAATTTCAATGGGAGTTAGGTGCCTAAATACCTTTGAGGATCTTGGCTTAAGACATTTTTGAAAATTTCACTTTAGCTGATTAGAATGATTCCTACTGGCCTTAGAAACCCATGAAAGTACCCAAGAAGGTCATATTTTGTTCTTAACATATTTTGAAAGTCAAATTTTGTTCTGTTATTTTATACACAATGCCAAATAAATCAGTGATGCTGGTACATAAGCACATAACTTCCTCCTTCCTAGAACAAAGTGGGTTTATTTTATTCATTTTAAAATGTTTTCATTTGATAGATGCTTCCTATGTACTGATGTCTCCCCTGACTATAATTTTCAGAGGAGTAGCCGTGTTACTCTGGTTCAACAAAAACAACAAGGAGTCCTGTGGCACCTTAACGACTAACAATTTTGTTTGGGCATCAGCTTTCTTGGGGTGGAACCCACTTTGACAGATTAAAGTGGCAACATAGCGCCGACTGGGATGGGAAGGACAGTTTAGATATACATTATTACAACAGGAGATGATCAAATCCATAGCAGGGATTATTCACACATGCCACTATCAGACCACAAAAGCAACTCCAATTTACCCGAGCTGAGGATGTCTCTCATTGTTCATTGTACTGCCTAGATTCAGATTGATTGATGTTTTGGCTTTGCAGCAAGGCAATACAAATATTTTAAATGAACATTCGAAGGGCTTGCATCCATTTTAATAGGGGTCCATAAAATAATGCATAGTTCCAAGAAAGTCATAGGGTTCTCTTTGTCCATGTTTTAAATAATAAAATGACAGGGAGAATGAAATTTGAAAAGCAACAGTCAATAAAAAGGAATATCTATACACAATCAATGCAAACAGATTGAGGCAAAGAGGAGACAAAAAGGGATTAGTAACCTCTGTGAATAACAACAAAGCCTACAGTCACCTTACATAGGATACAATGTTGTAAGAGAATCAATCTCTAAGTTTTAGGCCATTTGCAACTTCCAGTTTGCTCAAGTTAGGAATAAACATCCCTCAGGATATACTAATCCATTATTATAAAATCTATACCTTTTATTAAAACATCTGACATCAATTATTGTTATAAATTGTGAGGATTACTTTTTTTTCCTCTGCTGAAGCTCATCTGAAGAATTGGGTTTTGCCCACGAAAGCTCATGTACTATATATACATATATATATATATTTGTTAGTCTCTAGGGTTCCACAGAATTAATCATTGTTCTTAAAGAAAATGGAGCATGTTTTCCACTGCATGCCAGATTGTGCAGTCTGGACATGCAGAAAGTACCTAATTAAAAGAACTAAACATGAGAATAAAAAGTGTCAGTCACAGGTTTTTTTGATATATCCTGGAGTTTGTCAGAGACTTATTTGCAAAAAATTTGCAGTAAGGGCAAGTCAGCTGTCCTGCTAAATACAACATTAAATATCATGAAATACGTGATGCAGCCCTCCTTGGTTTTACATTTTCTTCATCAGTATTTCTAAGCTGATTTTATATTTTAAATATACTCCTAAGCCTTCATAAAGTAATGATTCCAGGTTACTACATAGTTAAATTCATTGAAACCAAGACATTATTTTAATCAGTCAGACTATGTCTACACTGTGCCTTTTGAAAGTGCAGATTAGCATATTGTCATGTTTTATTTGCATAATTTATTCAAGCAGTTTTTGCGCAAAAACAAGTTGTGTGGATGGGGGCTTTTTGCACAAAAACCCTGTTTTGCACAAGATCCTTATGCCTCTGCTGTGGCTTTTGCACAAAAAAACCCATCCTCCTGCTTGTTTTTGCACAAAAACGGATTGAATAAATTATGCAAATGAAGTGTGGCAATATGCTAATCTGCGCTTTTTCATAACAAGGCATGTTAATGAAATTTCACTATATGTTTATGTTTAAAAATGTTTCCAAAGATTTTAGGCATAACAAGGGATTTTATCAGTGGAGGGTTCTCTTAAAACCAGTTCATCAAATAGGAATAAAAGGGAAACTCATTTGTCCCACTATCTGGAAGAAAGGGAATATTGACCCTACGCCCTGGTCTACACTAGGGCGTTATTTCAAAATGATACCCCTAAGGCTGAATTTATAAGCAGAGCATCCATACTACCAAGTTTGTTATTTTGAAATAATGGACCACTTATTTTGAAATCTGTACTCCTGCTTTCCTCAGGGAAATTTCAAAATAGTTCCTTTGAAATAGCAATAATGGATGCAATAGTGGAGGCACAGGTGCTGCTATTTCAAAATAGTTGGCCTCCGGAGGCCTCTCACAGCTGAAGCTCTGACAGCTCTGGCGACACTTGGCATCTCCAGTGCTCCCCTCCTCCTGCATAGCTTAAAAGTCCCGGAAGCAGGAGAAGGGCTTCTCGCATGTGGCCAGCTTTAGAAGACCTGTTGCAAGAGACCAGGACCTGAGGCAGAGATGAGTGACCCCAATACTCCCTCAGACCCTCCCACAGCTGACAGCACTTCTGCTGCTCCGATGGCTGCCACTGCCCAAGGATGCAGGAGAGCTCTGGCCTGGACTGGTGCAGAGATCCTAGACTTCATCGAGGTCTGGGGGGAGAAGACCAACCTCTAGGATCTCTGCACCAGGAAAAGGAACGTGGACATCTATGGAGGTATTGCTGTCAGCTTGGCCAACAAAGGACACCCCAAGTCCCTGGACCTTGTGCAGATGAAGATCAAGGAGCTGCAGCAGGCCTACCACAGGTCAACGAGCAGAGTGGATGCTCTGGGTCAGCACCACACACCTACTGTTATTCCGACCAGCTGGATGCATATCTGTTTTTGTCAGTAACGGGCTAGCACAAGTTGAGCAGATCCACTTCTAGAGGAGAATCACCAGTCTTCAGGCAGCAACAGCCTGCTGTGGGAGCCTTCAGAAATGGTCCAAATAGGGATAGGAAGCAGGAATGGGTTAAGCACTAAGACCCAGGGTATTGCCTCTTCTTGGCTCTTATATCCACGACCCATGTCTATGGCACAGATTCCATTGACTATCACAAGGCTAGGATTTCACACCAGATTCTGGAGTAAATGGGAAATTGGTCTAAACCAGCATGATAATTTCTCTATGGCTATGCTATAAAGCCCAAAAACCTCTCTTCAATACTCACAGAACTCACAGAAAATACTGTGGGAACCTCATATTGCCACTGCCCATGCTGTGATTTTTTCTGTAGGAAAAAACACCACAGGACGTCAGTCTTTAGATTCACAAATTCAGCATCTTTCATCAGTACAAAATTCACTCAAACATTAAAAATCACAAAACTCTGTTTTATTAGTTGCTCATATTTGTATTCCTAATCTTGACCAACTGTCTAAAATTTCTACCTACACGTGAATTTCAGTATTTCCAGTATGCCTTAAGATTTATACCTTGACTGTGAACAGAAATACTACAAAAATTCACATCTCTTAAAATAAAACATGAACGAGCCTTTGAAGAAATAAAATTGCTCCTGAGTGCCAGCTTTTAAGTTTTCCTTAAATTTTAGCCATTCACTTTTCAAAGGACCATTTAGTTTACTGTGATGCTGATGTCTAGCAAATCAGAAATAATCTTCTTGCTAGAAAAAGATGGTAAAGTTTTGTTGGCACTATTGTCTTTCATGGTTAATACAAAAAAGAACTGAAATGAATAGAACATAATTCAGTAAATCCAGCAATATTAGCCTAATCATTGAGTCCCATGGTAATTGCATACAGTTGCATAGGTCTATCTACAGACCTGTGTCGTAACACTAAAACCTTGTAAGTCTTGAATTGAGAAGAAAGTGAATTCCTTTTACTTACTGAATTAAGTTAAATCAAATTAAGGACACTTTAATTCTAAATGAGAGTGTCCATGCAAGAACTTAAGGCAATATAACTAATCCACTTTATATATAGTGATGGACAACCTAACCTTGTGAGTGAGCCACATAAATGGCCCTCCTTCATCTTGGTGGGCCACAAGTTTGTTGTAACCAAGATGGACTCCCAGGATAGGGTAGTTTTACTAACTGCACTTGTGTACCTAGAATGTGCAGGATGTGCTGGCTGACCCATATCAGCATTTCAACTGGATGCAGAGAGAGAGCACAGCTCTCACAGTCAACATTGTGTGCAATCAGCTCGCGCTTCACTACACAGGTCCTTGTTTTGTGTGTGTGTCACTTTGGTAATATCAGTAGGAAAAAAACGACAGGGAAGGAAACCAGTGGAATCCGTCAACCCTGTGTGTGGGCAACAATTAACAAAATGTCTTCCAGACCGAACATGAATCCTGATGGGCACAGGTTGCCCTCCACTACTTTAAAGGGACAGAATTAGATAAGGTCTTTGACAGACAGACAGATCCCAAGCCTACACCCATTCATGTCAGTTGGGTTTTATCTTGGACAGTAACACCTAATGAACATTTAGTAGAAGTATGACTGTTAAAGATTAAAAAATTTTACTCCTTCAGTTAAGGTGTTTAGGTTTAAAATATTCTCTCTAGGTGAAATCCTGACCTCAGTATAGTCAATGGCAAAACTCTCATTGAGATATTAAAGTAGTCTTCAGCAAAACTAAGAAAGACTTAACTCTCCCAATATTACTAAGATAACAAAAGATGATTTAGAGATGAAACAAACAAAAATCCTATTCCATTTTCCCCAGCTTTATCATAAATAAGCTAAAAAGGGTACAACTTCAATTAAAAATAAACCCACCAACCTATGTTTGCAAAACGCCATTAGAGATACACTGAAGATTAAATCACAGACACTGTCTGGTTAGAGCCAGATTGTGCAATCCTTAATACAATGAATTCCCACTGCTTTCCTGTGAGTAATTGAGTGGTAAATTGCTACTTAAGGTGTGTAAGGATAAATTTGCCCTTAGTTTAGGCTTAAACTTTAGGCTTATATAAAAAGTATACATATGCTAATATGATCGGAAATATTATTATGGATTTTTGTATAATTTTAATGTATTTTAAAATGTAAACATTAGTCTGCAATATTGCGCTAGTATTTGAGGAGTAGAAACTGACATTAGTTATAAACAAACAATTTATTGTCTAAGCTGGGTGAAATGCAAGGATGTAACAGACTTTTTGGTGAAAAGTAAGTGTAATTTCTTTCCAGTTTATCTAGGGAAGGTGGTGGTAGTAATTTTAGCAAGGAAAGTATCATTTACATCTGTGATTTGGGTGTCTTCTTAAGAATCATCTCATCATAGCATGCTGGATCCAAAGACAGAACTTAGAGTCAGAATTTAGGGTCAGGTAGGCTTATCAAATCCAAATCATCTAGGGTACGTCTACAAAGCAGTGTTATTTCAGAATAACTGACATTATTCCAAAATAACATAGTCCGTGTCTACACTAGAAGCAGTTATTTTGACATAGTGTCAAAATAATAACAAGCTGGAGGACTTCTTACTCCAACTCCTGTAACCCTTATTTTATGAGAAGCAAGGGTAGTCAGAGGAAGAGTGCTCTTTCTTGGACTTCCTGCTGCGTAGACAGCACCAAAAGCTGAAATAAGCTATAGTGACTTAGGCTATGCAATTGACGTAGCTCAAGTTATGTAGCATATTTTGGCTTTAGCCTTGCTGTGTAGATGTCCCCAAAGTCCAGTGGTTCTCAATTAGGTGTATATGTACCCCTTGAGGAAAGCAAGTGTACAGATTCAGCTCAGGGAATAAAACAAGGAGTCCCATGGCACCTTAGAGACTGACAGATTTATTAAGGCTAAGGTGCCACAGGACTTCTCATTGTTTTTGCAGATACAAACTAACAGGGCTACCCCTTAGGGAAAGCTCATGGACTGGCAACAGGATCTAGTCACCATTATGAAGAAATGAATGATTTAATTGTTAAATAGAGACTCACGTCACTTTAATACAATGGAAATTACAGGGGGCAGTGCATGGAATTTATCACCACGGGTGGGGGATTTTCAGGCTATGACTTCTTTGCCAATAAGATAGCTATCACACTGTTCAATCCTAGTGGAGACAAGATATGGGCAGTTTTTAACTTCAGTATAGTTAATTGAAGGCATTGTATCCTCCTGGACGCAGAGCATTTCTTTGCAGTACACTGAGAAATAAGAGAAAAGGCAGTTATGCTGTAAGACTCAGTGTGTTGCTCGGTACAGTTAGTTTCTCTTCATGGACTTCATCTTTCCCCTTAAGAAAGGTCACACGTTGATTACTGTACATGGTACACTTCATTGAGAGATTACTGAATACTATCAATGGAACTGAAATAGAGGATTCTACCACATCAGGAGAATACAATATTATCAGTTAGCTGATGGATGTATCCCCTTTTCACAATATTTTAACTGCTCCTAGAAATGAAATTTTGTAGTGCTTTAACAGCCTGAGACATCTCATCTATTCTGTTGAAAAAAATGCAGCATTACAAGAATAGAGGGTTTATATGGAGGTATCATCTGGGGGAAATAGAGGACAAAATGTTCACTTTGGAGATAGTCACATAAATCCATATTAGGCACATAAATAAATGGCTTGCATTCCACAAATGCCAAGCACCTGCAAATCCCATAGATGTCATCTGCCAGTATTGTGTGCTGAGCACTTGTAAAAAGCAGGCTACATATGCGGATGACTAATGTAGATTGTGTTGCCTAACTTTAGGCACCATAGTTTGAAAATTTCAGGCCTACTTTTCTGTAGTATGCAGGCTGATCTTTTTTTTTTTTTTTTTTTTTTTTTTTAATATAGAATCCTGAATCCTGTAATTCCTACAATTTGTGTCACTGAGTTGCTCCAGCTGGTGCAAGGAGTTTGCCTGCCAATGGGGTAGCCTCACGAGAGGAAGAAGTAGTAAATGACTGACAGGACGATGACAGAGACACATTTTCTGACCAGCTGGCCTGTACAACATAATGGGACGAGCTGCTGCAGATGGTCTTATATCTCTTCCTACACATTTATTAGGAGTCAGTACATTGGGGCTCAATAGGACTAGCTTTGATTGATAATAAAGTACTTGATGACTTGTAGGCAGGATACTTACTGATTTATTTTGGTAACGTGCTACATTTTAGATAGTCAGGGAGCACTCTGCTAATTCTTCCACAGCTAATGGATTGCCCTATTAAGCATACACTGGAAAACTACTGGTACATCACTTTAGATGCTAAGATCTCCAGGAAAAAAAGGCCTCCTGTGACCTATGTAATAGTTGGCCATTCAGGCATTAGGTTATAATATACCGTTGTCAGATTTTTCAATCTCATGTCACTGAGGGCAATTTTACATATATTCTGAGACTACAGTTTGGGGGAGGACGGAACCAGAATATAGCTTGGTCTTCAAATATTGGACAAAGATATACTGTAGAATATTTTCAAAAGTATTCAGGAAATTAAAGATGCAAGTATGTGCCTAGTGTGATTTCTGTCATCCCAAGCCACACTGTGGAACTGTCACTTAAGCGTGGTTTTGATGGCAGTTGGAAGTCCCCATGGTATTACTGGTGGAGGCCAGCACTGCTAGAAAACAATATGAATGTGATCAAAGGAGAAGACCAGGAAACAATGCAGAGAAATTATCCTCATGTTGGTCTCTGGAGTTTAAGGAGTTTTACCTCACATGTGCTCAGCCTCTGGTCTTTAAGGGTGCATCCACACAACAAAACTCGAAATAAGATACGCAATTTGCGCCATGCAAATTGCATAGCTTATTTCGAGGCAATTTTGAAATAAACTATTTTAAAATTTGGCACTGTCTACACAGCACTAAATTTCGAAATAGCACGCTATTTTGAGCCATTCCTTAACCCTCATGCAACAAGGTTTACAGGGATGTCAAAATAGCACGCCCATGATTTCGAAAAATAATTTGAAATAATGGGTGCATTTCTAAGCCTGAGGGTAGGTATTTCGGGATACCCCAGCATCCTGAAATACCTTCACTGTGTAGATGGACCCTAAATGAAATAAACCAAGAAAAAAGGTTCAGCTGATTATTTAAAGATAACCTGTGTGGCCAAATGGGGGGATGAACAGTGACCTCTCTATTGGCAAGCACTGCTTGAAATGTTTCTAAATGTGGTGGTGATAGATATACAGGGAACCGAGAAAAACTCCAACAAATATTATATGAAATATCCCCATTTTTCAGCCCACAATGCAGGGCTGATATCAATCTTACCCCTTGCTCACTCTGCATTCCTTTCCTCCTCGTTTCTGTTATATCCCTCCCTTTCTTCTTATGTATTTCTGCCTGTAACAATCTGAGCCCTACAACATGATTCATATGAGCAGACTATAGAGCTGCTACAGAGTCCCACTGGTGTCAGTATTATTGCAGACTCACAGCCCCAGGATTGTATCCATATCACGTGGGTTTAGTTAGAGCCTTCTTCTGGCCTAAGGCCTTGATCCTGAAAACATTTATATTCATGGTTGCCTTTGCTACAGCCTCACATAGTAAAGTGAAGCATGTGCATAAATGATGCAAGATCAGGGTCCTAGTCTGTAAACTCTTCTGAGTAGGAATTTGATTATCCTCATACATATTTATAAAGTGCCAAGCTCAGGTTTTCACTACAGAAATAATAAGTAATAAGAAGAGGAGGGCCTCCAGGGACTGAAATCATGGCCATGGGCATATTCAGAAGGGATTTCTTGGTAGCATTTTATTGAAGGATTTTTCTTTTTGTCCTGCAGGACTGTGTTCAATAATGAAATGTTTGACAATAAATCACTGGAGGTTTCCTTTAATGAAGGCTATTAATTTAAAAAAAATGTATTTATGTCTTGTAGAATACAACACAAAAATCACCAGTTCTGTCATAATACTGAAATACTCATAACAATTAACAAATATTGGGGGCTTGTCTTGTGTGTCTAATGATGTTTATAGAATATATATGTTTAAAATGGCATTATTCTAAAAGCTACAGTCACCATTCACCCAAGTCAGCTTGGTCTGAACGATCCATGCAAATTACCTCTGTGATACCATATCTGGTAAACACTTTGCATATTCAAAACCCTAGATTCAGCAAAAGAAACACGCTTTAGTCATCTAAAGACTCTATCAGTCCAGATTCTACAAATTACATCATAAGCAACTCCCAAACCAAACCAAGCAAAGCCAAACTGAAGAGCCTATAAGTCTTTTGGAATGAGGTACAGAAAACAGCTTGTGGAAAGAGGATCAAAGAGGAAGATCAGGAAACAGTACAGAAAAAAATATCCTGGTGTTGGACCCAGGGTTTTCAGGAGTTTTATCCCCTATTGGGCTTAGTCTCTGGTCTTTACATGAGCAAACTAGAGCAGCTCTCAGGAGACCTGGATTCGAAGTCTGGTTTTGGCAAAGGCAGGATGATGCTTTTGGGAGAGTCACTTCATGTAATCGTGTTTCCATTTCACCCACTGTACAATGCAGACAATGATTGTGACCACTTTTGTAAAGAGTGTTGAGATCTGGTAGTGAACAGCAATATATAAGAGCTAGGTATTATTTTCATTCCTTATCAAGGGGTTGACGATCAAGCAGGTCAGTTGATGGGAGGTTGGAGCAGGGCAAAGGGGGCAGTTGTCCCGAGGTCCAGTGATTTAAAAGGGCCTAGGGCTCCCTGCCTCTGCCATCGTTACTGCTGCAGTGGCTGTGGCCAGCACCCCACTCCTTTTAAATCACCACCAGACCACCATGTAGCATACTCCAGATGGCTCTGAGGGCTGGTGTCTGGGGGGGGAGGGCGTCCTGCAGGTGGTGCTGGAGGCTGGCTGCCTCCAGCCCTGACCCTTATGCCCAAAGCCCAGTCCTTTCCAGGAGCACAGAGCCAGCCCCCCTCCCCCTGCACCTTGCCCAGGGGCCGGCAATTCTGGCAGACCCCTGCTGCCAAGGTTTTGAGGGCCTTCAACTTTAACTCTGAGGCCCCATTCTTCTTTTCACTCAGTCCCCTTTCCATTGGTATTATAATAGAAATGGTTTGCTTGCATGAGTGAGAACCCAGGCCAAAGTCAATGAAAATTGTGGGGGCCTGGCATCTTGCAAGATCAGGCCTGAGTTGTACTCTGCTAAAAGAGATTTGCGAGAACATATTGTTATCCTTGTGTGACATTTTGTTGAAATTGCACATAAACAGTTATGTTACCTTGAAGAGTCCAAAGTTATGACCTTGGCTGAATTGATGTTTGCTTGAATCTGTTGCCAGAAAAGTAAGTTCCAAGAATAACCCCATTCAAGGATGGATTGTGAGCACAGCACAGGCCATTTCTAGTATTAGCTTCTTGTTGTGGAAGTTCTAGCAAAAGTTTTAGTTATACGTGTAAAACATTTAAAACTCAGAAAGGGGACTGTAACGAAATCAAAGGGGACTGTAAAGAAGGTTTTGTCAGTAGCAGTTGATTATGGGATAAACATAGTGTCATGTTTGATGTCAGGATTTGTTGGCATTCCTATCTGTAGTGAAGTATTACTAAAGGCAGCAAGCCTAAGAGATGCCAAAATTAGGCAGGAAAATACCTTTGAAGATCTGGGCCAAAGAGCCTGAACTGAGGATGCTAAGCCCTTCATGAGACTGGGCCCTCAACATGAACCAACTTCATCTGAGAGAAATTTCCAGAGGGGAAAATTCCACAGCTTTCAGAGTACTGTCACCAGGAGTCTGCTGTAACTCCTGAAAGTTAGGGGACAGCGTTAATGGTGAGCAGCTCAAAGATATGACAGCTGTTTTCAGAAGCTGTGAAACTATTAGCTGAACAGTATGCAAAAGCACAATAACCATTAGATGAACAGTATGCATAAGGACAAAAATACCTTCCTTGTTGCAACAAGGCACTTTCTAGAGCCTTTGGTTCATTAGAATTGCAAAAGCGCAAGGCAGGGAAGATAACTGCAATACACAAAGTGTTTAATGCAAACAAGCTGAGTGGTAGAAAGTAGAGATTTAAAATAGCACTTTATTGACCTCTTGATTGTGTAGGACTTCTCTTTACAGTGTATCTTATAGGGTTTTGTCTAGCATTGTTTAAAACATCTCGCTAACTTCCCATGGGATTTTTCTTCCCATTCTCTTAATAGTTTGGAGTTCCTTTAGTCCACTTTTTTTAACACACGACCACTCATAGTTATAGCCGATGGATGACCCTCAAAAATTCCTTTCTATATTTGGTATTTGTACCTTTCAAAAACATGGATGTGGTTATATCTTACTCCCTTTCAGTCACCAATGGGTCAAGCTACAATACAATGTACATATTTAGTTCTAGTAATTTCCCCTCACAAATCAATCCCTCTAGCCCTTTAAACTTTTCTCTTGCTTCTCTGTGATTTTCTTCCAATCTGTCAATCTCTCTCAGGGATTGAAGGACCCAGCATTGTATACATGATTTTAAATCCAGAACATTATCATGTTAGCAACATTTTTTGACATTTGGCAATGTTAAGTACGTCAAGTATTCTCAAAAAGCTACACTCCACTCAGACTAGGCCATAAAGATACTGGTGGTCTATTCTGTGTAAAACAAACTGCAAAACTCTTATGCCTAATTTGGACCTTTGCTAAAACATGCACTCAAAGTAGGCAGTCTGCTGGACCCAATCCCTTGGCTCTTTGTTTTGCTGCTGCCTTGGATTTTACAGCAATGGCTCTTTTATCTAGTATAGTTCATCTAATCTCTAATGTGAACATCATTTTGGTGGCTACATGCTACAGGGTGAAATTCACCTGTGTGCAAATGGACAGCAGGATAACTGTCGTAGGAAGCAGTGATTCTGAAAAAGATTTGAAGCTCGTGGTGGACACGAGGTTCCAGAGCAGAGCTGTGGCCAAAAGGGCTATTTAAATCCTGGAAACACAAACAGGGGACTCTCAAAAAGGAGTAGAGAAGTTAGTCTCCCTATTTAGTTGGCACTGATATGACTACCACTTGAATACAGTGTCCTAGTCAGATATCCACAGTTCAAGAAGGACTTTGATAAATTGGAAAGGGTTCAGAAAAGAGCCATAGGAATGATTAAGGAGTACAAAACATGCCCTGTAATCAGAGACTCAAAGGGAGAATCGGGTGGGGTGGGGGTCGGTAACTTGATTGACTGTGTATAAAATACCTACATAGGGAACAAATATTTAATAATGGGCTCTTCAATCTAGCAGAGAAAGGCAGAAAACCATCCAATGATTGGAAGTGGAAGCTAGACAAATTCAGAATGGAAATAAGGTGTACATTTTTAATAGAGTAAGTAATTAACCACTGAAGGGTTCTAATGGATTCTCCATCAATGACAATTTTAAAATCAAGGTTAGATGTTTTTCTAAAAGCTCTGCTCCAGAAATCATTGCGGGGAAGTGCTATGTCCAGTGTCATACAGGAAATCAGACCAGATGATCATAATTGTCTGCTCTGGCCTTGAAATCTATTTAAAAAAATCAAAACAACCTCCTCAAACCCTGTGCTGCTTAAGTTCCATTTGAGACATGTTTTGAGGGTTTCGCTAGGACCTGCATTATGCAACAGTAAGAAAAATCAGTTATATGTGTATGAGCGGGCCACAGGGTATACCCATTTCATGCCACATTCTTAACTGGGATTATGTTTATTGTTCTTCTCTAGGTGAGTAAATTCTGGATCAGTTTTATTGAGAGGGGGACTGTGCTAAATTTGTGTGTGTTATATCAAACACCTGACTGCAGGAAAACTCTAGCTCACCCTGAGAGCTGTAGGTAGCACAGTCATAAACCAAGAATCTTCGGGGTCCTGTGGCCTTCACCCTGGGATCCACCACTAGGTGAGTAGAACTGTCATAATGGGTGATGGAAAGAAGGCAGAGGTCTTGACATAGTTCAGACCCAACCTCTTGAAGTCTTTAAAGAGCAAAACACAAAGGGTGAGCAGGCCTGCACTAAATAATGGCACAGTGTTGTCCAAATGGCACCTGCTAATGTTCTCTCCTCAGCCAGTTTTGCTTAGGATTTACACTCCCGCATGTTGAATCAGATGGAACGCCTGCCTGGTTTTCTTAGTCAGACATAGATAAACAGTAATGTCGTTGCGTCCTGTGGGAGTTCTTCTTTGGACAGGGCAGCCACAAGCCAAATCCTTACTCTGCAATTCATGTGTAATGCAAGGACAGTAGCTAATTCAGTTACCAGCTTCCAAGAATTAATTAAGGAAATGGCACCGTGCTTCGCATGCACTTCTAAGATGTATCTGGATGTACGAAGAATATTATTGCCCCAATTAGTTCCAGTTAGGCTAGTGGTTCAGCAGAAGGTCTCAGTGAGAAGGTGCAGCCATGCTACAATGATTTAGCTAATTTAAGGTTTATTTGTCTTTTCTGGTGAGCAAGCATTTCATGTAATGAAAAAAGGGAGGAAGCCTCATTTTTAACTTCGGTCTCCCCCACAGTATTTGTACCTTTTATTGTAATCCAACATTCCTCATTCTGTTCAGCTGTCTAAAGTTCTGAAAAGGGGAAGACTGTGTATGAATTTTGTTTCCTTTGCGACCTTCATTTTACTAAAAGTAATCCTCCAGACTCTCACTCATGTAAACAACCCCATGATGGTAGATTTTGGAAAGTGTAGTTAATCTGCTTTATAAATTCTTACTAAACAATGGGCCTGATGAAACCATTATTCTCATAAATAGTTTTAAGTTGCTTTTAAAAGCGAGTCTGAATGTTACAACCTGCTGTGCATGTGTTCTATCTATTACTGTTGATATAACTTTTATCTCCAATAAACATTTTGGGTGTATTTTCTCTTGCATGTTTGGGATTTTTTTAAAAATCCACATCAAAGTTATTCACAATTACAACAAATTTGAACACTAAAGTGTTTGCTTAAGCAGTGCCTCTTCAAAGGGTGTGAATTATTTATTTTTAAGACTTTCAAGTTAGGGCCAACATTAATTTGACTAGGTCACTGTGGATTTAATTGCCATGTACTGTAAATAGCCTTGGAGCCTATATCTTTTAATTAGTAGACTAAATTCTATACAATTTATGAATAAAATATATTCATTTCAACACTTTAAAACAGTTATTTTGTGAATGAAGAATTTATTATAGTAATGCCAATTCCCTTGTTAATGATATGCCTCTCTTGCATTTTCTGATATGTTAACTTTGTTTAGTATACATATATGTACTTGTTAAGCTGAATACATTGTCAGTGCTGACTTATTTTCTCCTCTACCAATAACTTAAATGTGAGTTCATTTTGTAATCATTATTGATTTGCAAGAATCATCTCCTAGCTTGGTTTTACATTATGATTATTTTTTCAGTAAGGGCTGACCTACTGTCCAAATACTAGCCTAGATTGGTCTATGAAGTATCTGACACTGCAAGGGAGTAAACCAAATAATTTTCTCACACATGATCATGAAATCACAGTCAATAACTCAGATGTGCTAGCACAGCACTGTCTCTATTGTAAACTCTGGACTGCTAGTTTGGTAACTTGTACGTGATGTGTATAGACTTGTTCAATATATACAGACATGGAATGTCAGAGATAGCCAAGGGGACTTATGTTATAGCACTCCGGTGCTCGCACGGCCTGCTACTTGGAGCAACAGGAAAAGAGATTTGTACATTGGAAGAACTATACCTTTGCAGATCACTCACTGCAGCACATATGCTTTTCAAACGTGTGTTCCCAGTTGTGTAACACTGGCTACCTTCTCCCAAACTGTAGGGAATACCACCCAATCCAATGGAGGTGGCACACAGTGGCACCCATAGAAAGGCATGCTTTGTTATACAGCAGACCTTTAGCACACACAGCTTCCTTTTTTTGATAATTCACAAATCAGTTGGCATTATGCTGAGAAAACCTGAAAAATACAGTGAATGAGTGTGTACCTGCACAAGTCATTCTGAAATGAGCCTGCTGCTGGATCTTTATTGAATATTAACTTTCATTCCAACAGCCAGTCAGTAAAGCAGGGATCTCAAACTCAGTTTCACAATCCGGCCCGCACACAACTGCTGGCATGTGAATCTCTGCAGCCTTGGGAAGGGGGGTATGTCCTCACCCTTTCCTCAAGCTCAGCCCCTGCTCTGCCACTAGCCCACCTCTTCCTGCCCCTGCTCTGCCCTCTCCCCTTATTGCACCCCTTCCCTCAAGACGCCTTGCCTGATGGACACAGTCTCAGGGATTACAGAGAGGCCTGGTGTGGGGTGGCAGCAGAGGTCACCCTCCTCCTCACACCACTCACCACAATGGCAGGAGTTGCAGAGATGCAGAACGATGCAGCAGTCTCTGCTCTGCTCCCCCACCATCTTCTAGGCCAGCCCAGTCTCTCCGCTTCACTGTGGTGGCAGAAAGCGGAATGCCCCAGCCCCAATGCAGGCTGGCTTGGGAGATGGTGTTAGAGTGGAGCAAGCTGTTGCATCGCTCTGCATTCCCATGGCTCCCATGACCACAGTGAGTGCAGGGGGGCCTGAGCCCTGCTTCTGGTCCCAGCTTGTGAAGGGCCCATTGGGCTAACCTGAGTATGGGGACCATCCTGTACATAGGATATTTGGGGCAGCCCCCACAACAAACTGTCCTATGGATGGAATGGCCCTGCACACGCCTCCCCATGGGACAGAGATGTACCAATAATGGCACAGAGCCACTAGACCCACTGTACTACCAGGGGTATGTTTAAATCACCAGGGGGCAGCAGGTAGGGCCAGAGGATGCTTGGAAGTGGAACACATGAAGATCTCCACCCTCAGGAGCCCTGACAAAGGGAGTTGCCTGCTGGCCTACGAGGAGGATCTGAGGCCGGCACTGGCCCTAAGGTACATTGAGTTTGAGACCCATAGGGTAAAGGACTCCAGGAAACCTCCACTACAGGAACAGGACCAACCAGCACAGATCAGAAGGGACCTGGCAAGGGAGGGAGCCAGCATCTGCACGGGAGCTAGCCGTAGAAAGAAACTGGAAGCTGAGACACAATGGCTGAGAACTAGGCCAGCAAACAGCCCATTGCTGGCAAGGGAAGTGGCAGTAGCCACCAGAGGAGGACATTCCGGAGTAGCCTGCACAGACAGATTTGAGCATGAGCAAGGGACTCAACCCTGACCCAGGGGAACCGACAAGAGAGTGTGTGATTGTCTCTCAGAAAGGCTATCCATGGCATTAAGCTGGAGGGGCTCCACTTTAATACTCCTGTACAAGACTGGATTGGTTGGATTCATCTGTCATTTCTATTGTTGCTTCATCAAAGCTGTCAGGCTGAAGGTAATTGTAGCATTTATTCCTGGCAGATGCGAGTATATAGGGGAGTGCTTGAGAGAACATTGGCTCTGCACACTCTGCACATGTAGAGTACATACCCTAACACCCTGCCCCTTGCAAGGGCATAAACAGCAGTGTGGACAGAGAGACACTGCTAAGGTAAAGACCTTAGAGTATGTACCTTACACAGCGGTCTACATACCCAAGCAGTTCCTCCTAAGTGTATACTATTTTTAGCAGTATAGTGTCCAGCTGCCTCTCTATTGCTGGAGCCTTTCCCCCGCTGGCAGTGGGGAGAGGTGGGAAGGTGACAGGGAAAGGGTCTGCCAGCTCCCAGAGTCTTCCTCACTGCCTCTCCCTTGCCAGAGCTCCCCTTCCACTGCTATGTGTAGTTATACACAAGAGTGTTTAAACAGACTGTTTTTCACCAAGGCACTTAGTTACACATACCGGGCACACCAGTGTCAGTGGTGTGCAGGGTGGACATTCCTGGGTCTCTGGAATATTGTGTGCAATTCTGGTCTCCGATGGTTAAGAAACTTAAATTCACACTGAAACACTGTGATGATCAGAGGAATGGAGAACTTGGCTTCTTTACCCTAACAAAATTAAAGCACAGGGAAAGTATGATTACACTCTCTAAATACAACAGAGGGATAAAGACCATGGAAGAAAAGGAGTTATTTAAAGTAAGGGCCAATGTTGGCAAAAGAACAAATAGCTAGAAACCATAGCTAGAATAGCTAGAAACCAACAAGCTTGGATTTGAAATTAAGTGAAGGATTTTAACTATCAGAGGAATAAAGTTCTACAATAACCATCCAAGTACGGGGGGGGGGGGGGGGGGGG
>CM057845.1:138060850-138072853 GCA_030068395.1 Apalone spinifera | reverse complement strand
CAAAAAATAAAAAACAAAAACCAAATAAACAAAAAAAACCCTAATTTGTTTCAAGACTGAGCCTCATACATTTATGGAGGGGATGGCATGATGAGATTCTGTGTGGTGACATTGCCCATTCATGTCTGCAGTAGCAAATACCTCCAATGGCCGGTGAGGAGACACTTGATTAGGAGGGTAAGTTCCAACAGGAAATGGTTTTCCAGAGGTCTGGTTGGTGGGTCTTCCCCCCCTTGCTCAGGGTTTACCTGATCACCATATTTGGGGGATCAGGAAGGAATTTTCCCTCAGGTCAGATTGGCAGAGACCTGGGAATTTTTGCCTTGCTCTGCAGCATGAGGAACAGGTCACTTGCTGATTTGAACTAAAGTGACTTCAGTGACTCAGTAGGAGGTTAAGGGTCAATGCAAAGCATGACTGGCAAGGATCTGTGGCCTGCAATGTACTCAGACTGATGGTCCTTCCTGGCCTTAAATTCTATGAGGAAATATCTTCCCACTGTTAATTGGTTTCTGCTTGTGGATCAGTCAGGTAGGTAGGTAACCCATAGGGGGCAAAACATAAGCATTCACCTTTTACTCTAGTTATAGATCAGTAACAACCCTGCACTGAAATCCTGGAATCCACCTGTAGAAAGACCAGATTGGGTGCACATTTGTGTTTCTTCTAATTCTGAGCATTAATGGCCTATATAAAACTGGCCTCTGTGCCTGGAATGCCTTGATGTGTCTTTGTGCATCTCTATGCACCATAGTGTTACGCTTATAAGAAACACCTGGGATCTTTTTAGGGGAAAAGGCAATTTGCCATGTTTAATGAGAAGACAAAGTAAAAAGCATTTGCATTCACTCACGCACACACTCTGTCCAGTTGATACTATAGTTACCAGTCTGTTACTTGCATCAGCCTAGTGTCCTGTTAGTCTGAAGCAGGGGAGGAGCCATGCTCTGTTAGTACGGACTGATGCACTGGGATCTTGGCTGGACAGAACACAAAGAACCATGTAAGACACCCCATCTTTTATCTGAATCATTTCTCATACAAATCTATGGATTTTGCTGCATTATGTTGTAATCAGTCACTTTGCAACATATCTTTATCTGGAGATTGTTTAATATAAGTCTGCTAATGACTTTTCTCAGTGTTGCCTCACCCTGACTTTAATGGGATTTGTTCTCTTCACATGTTGATAGTGCTTCCTTCTAAGTTCAGGGTCGCCAATCTGCCCCGCATCTGTCACTGAATACTATGGGCACATTTGATAATCTCTTCGTGTCCCCAAGTTTCCAGCCTGTCCTCTGAACATTTGTATGCTGTGCTGGCCTTCAAACTAATCTCTTTTGAAACAAACACTCACATTTTCCCCCTTCACCCAAACATAAATTATATCGTTGCTTCATACAAGCAAGGATTACATAGTTGCATTTGTAAAAGCAGAGCTGATACAAAATATTCTAAGATTAAAGTAATTCTTACTATTACAACTTCTTCTGTTATACAACCCCTCCCCCACAAAAAATAAAAAACAAAAAACAAACAACCACCCCCCACAACCCAAAAGCTTACACTTTCAAATTAAAGAAGGAAACAATCCTAACAGTAAAAGTGTGGCAATAGTTACAAATAATAACAAACACAAACAGCCTGCTTAATGCATCTTTACCAACAGCACTAGACAGTTGCTAATCAGAAAGAATGGCTGGCAAGGTACAGTGAGGCACATTATATTGCATTTTAGTGACTTGCCCACAATAGCACATTTCCATCAGCTTCCTTTGCCTGCAATGATGGAGAAGGTGAGATGCAGCTGACGACCTGCTCAGCACTGTGCTGACTCAGTAGCCATTTCTGCATAATGAATCATATATAAATGTTCAATCTGGTATCCCTTGACAACAACTTTAAAAGTTGAACTCTGCTGTCTCTACGAGCTACTTGAAGTATGGCCATGAAAATATGCTTTCCCAATGGATTTGAAGACACAGTGCTCACACAAGCCTGAAAAATACTTAGACTCACTAGGTGGCAGTACTGCTGAAAAGGACCACAGCATTAAAATGGGTCACACACTGAATATGAGTCAACAATGCCATGCAGTCGGGAAAAGGACTAATACCATTCTAGGGAGTCCAGGCAGAAGTAGTGCATGTAAGACATGGGGAGGCAATTGTTCTGCTCTATTTGGCACTGGTGTGCTTCAGCTGCAGTATGATGTCCAGTTTTGGGTGCCAAGATTTAGGAAAGACATGGACAAAATGGAAGAGTATGGGAGGAGCAACAAAAAACATAAAAGGTTTAGAAAACCTGACCTCTGAGGAAAGTTTAACAAAACTGAGCATGTTTAGTCTTGAGACTAAGGGTGAGAAGTTGATCACAATCTTCAAATATGCAAAGGGATGTTATAAAGAGTAATATAATCAAGAATTCCCCATGTCCAATGAAGGTAGAATACAAAGTAATGAGTGTAATCGGCAGCAAAAGAAATTTAGGTTACTATTACCCAAAATACTTTATACAAACCAATACGAGCCTGGAGAGAGGACAATTTGCATTGATAGTGTTTTTGACTAGTCTACATTTGACTAGTCTAAAGGCTATTTGGTACCTAAGTCACATACTTCTCAATTGGATGACAGAAAATATAACAAGAAGAATAGCGGATGGCCAGTTACAATGTACTTCTTGCCTAAGTAAATTAGCCGTTGTCTAAATACTCCTGTGTGGTGCGGTATGATTGAAATATGACCATGTCACTGTTGGACAATTATAAATATTGTACAAAGTATGTCATGTACAGTGCCTATAGAAGCGTTATGATTTGCTAAACAAGAATACCTGTTTAAATCCATGTATCATCGCTGCATGTGAAGTTATGAATATTGACTATATACTTGTATTTCAAATGTATTTGCACCTGAGCTAACACCTGCAAGGTATTTTACATGCAATATAGTCAGCCATTTTGAATGGACTAGTCAAGCTTGGTGACCCATTAAAAACACTTAACTCTCACAGTGGGCTGTAGAAGAAACTTGTCTCCCTCAGCTAGTCTTCCTGAGGATTCTGCAGACAGAATATGGACAATGGCCACCCCTGTAAGTCAGCAAGCCATGTAAGGGCCTGTGACCCTGGACTCCATTTTGTGGCAGTAATTTTCCACAAACTATACTGTGAGCAGGGGTGAAAGTAACTATTATATTGCAACCTCTGCTGGGGAGGGGTAGGGGAGGTGTCTCAAAGCAGGAGAATGGGGAGGACTGTGTTATGGCAGTACCTGTGAGAAGTGTGGGGTGAAGTGCAGGGGGCTCAAAGAAGAGGGTTGGGGAGTGTCTGGGTGTGGGGTGAGGGAGGCTTAGGGTAGGAGGTAGGGGGTGCAGGAGTCAGGGGAGGAGCTTAGGCATGTGGGGGGCTCAGGACAGGTGGCTGTGGGGGGGTGCAGGTATCAGGGTTTGGGTGTGTGAGGAGGGGCTCAGGACAGAGGGTTGGTGTGCGTGTGCTGCAGGAGTCAGGGTTGGAGGCTGAGAGTAGGGGCTCAAGGCAGGGGGTGGGTATGTGGAGGGTGTAGGAGTCAGGGCAGGGATGTGGAGGTGAGCGGGGTCAGGTCAGAGGGTTGTGGTGTGTAGAAGGGTGCAGAAGTCAGAGATGTGGGTGAGGAGGGGTACAGGGCAGGGGGTTGGTGTATGGGAAGGTTGCAGGGAGGGCAATGGGGCTGAAGTCTTCCCTCGGGATTCATACCAGGGCTGTTTGTTCTTCCCCTTCCTGTCCCTGTCAGGGAGTGAGAGCAAAATGCACAGCTTGTCTGCCCCTTGCCCTACCCAGCCAGAGGGAGAGAAATGCAGCAAATTACACACTTTTCCCTCGCTCCTTGACAGGAAGGGGAAGAACAAGCAGCGTCCCTGCACAAATCAGGGGAGGGGAAGCTTCATCCTTTCCTGCACTCCCTAAAGGGTGTTCTGGGGATGGCACAGTGCTGGGGCCATCCCAAACCAATGAGGGCAGTTCCCCTAGCTAGACCCTATCACCTGTCTGGCTGCCAGCTGTTTAGTGTGGCAGCCTGTAGGAAAAGCTTTGGGAGCCGATCTAGAAGTGCCCCAGCCTGATGGTTCCTTCTTGTCGGAGCAGGATGCATTGGCTCACTTTCACCTCTGACTGCAAGCTTTGTTTCAGGACAGTAAGGGTGCATCTACACTGCACTGTTATTTTGAGATAATTAGCGTTATTTCAAAATAACAATGTGAGGGTATGTCTAGACAGCATCCCTCTGTTGGCAGAGGAATGCAGATTAGGCAGGTCGACATTGCAAATGAGATAGGGATTTAAATATCCTGCACCTAATTTGCATAAAAATGGTCGAGCATTTTGCTGACTCAGCACTTTGTCGGCAAAAAGTGGCAGTCTAGAGGAGCATCTGTTGAGAAAGAGAGCCTTTTTCGACAGCTCCTGTAAACCTCCTTGCAGGAGACATAAGGGATCTGTCGAAAAGGCTTTCTTTCTCGACAGATCCCCTCTAGACTGCCACTTTTTGCAGACAAAGTGCTGAGTCAGCAAAACACAGTGACCATTTTTATGCAAATTAGGCATGGGATATTTAAATCTCTGCCTCATTTGCAATGTCGACCTGCCTAATCTGCATCCCTCTGCCAACAGAGGGATGCAGTCTAGACATACCCTGAGTGTCTACACAGCCATTCCGTTATTTTGAAATAATTTCGAAGTAACGGATGGTTTATTCCAAAATCTGTAAACCTCATTCTATGAGGAATAATGCCTATTCTGAAAGAGCAGCAGTGGAGCATCTACACACACATTATTTCTTTCAAAATTGTCCCTCACAGGGCCATTCTAAGTTATTCCTCCTTAGTGCATCCTGGGGCTCTAAATCGAGATAGCGTGTCTATATTAGGGAAGCCTGTCTTGGACTAATTTTGAGGCTTTCCTGCAGAGTAGACGTGCTATTTCGAAATAAGCTACTTCAGAATAAACTATTCCTGAATAGCTTATTTTGAAATAAGCGTGCAGCGTAGACATACCCTAAAATTCCAAGTACACAGTAGAGGGTATTAAACACCCTTCATCTCCATATTACCTCTTTGCTGCTCTGAACTATAGACATACAACTAGAAGGAACAGTTTAAACTATGGTCTGAGGACCTTCCAATCATTTGGAAGTTACCGGCAGTTTATATCATCAATGCTTCAAACCTGATATAAGAATGTTGCAATTACTGTGTGCATATGATATATTAACCATTGTATCTCTTTTCTTCTTTTATTTATCAATAAACCTTTAGACATTACTTACTAAAGAATGGACCACAGAATGATTACTAGGAAATATTTGAATTATATGTTGACCTGGCTATGTGGCTGGTATCTTGGGATCAGAAGAATCCTTTGTTTGATTAAATTTGTTTTTCAGCAACCAGTCACCATAGAGTCTAGTGTCTGGATGGTGAACTAAATGCTTGGATGCCTAAGGAGACTGCATTGCTGACTTTTTGTTAACCAATGTGATAAGACAGAAGTTTACTACTGTTATTGGCTTGTATATCTAATTATAGAATAATCATCAGTTGGGGTGAGTGGCCTATTTCTGGATCTGGTATTCTCAGACTATGTCTACACTGCAGGCTTCTTGCACAAGAAGCTTTTTGCGGAAGAGATCTTCTGCAAAAACTTTTTGTGCAAGAGAGCATCCAGATTGCATGGACGCACTCTCTCAAGAAAGCTCTGATTGCCATTAACAGAATGGCTATCAAGGCACCTGTGCTTGTTTTAATAGGCTGGTTTTGCACAAAAAAACCCTGCTGCCCATCCACACACATTTGTGTGCAATAACTCTTGTCCAAAAAGGAGTTATTCCTCTTAGAAAGAGGAATACCTATGCCGCAAAAAACCCTCTGTTCAGTCAATTCACTGTAAATTTTCTTGCGCAAAACACGCTCGAGGTGTGGACGTTTTGAGAGATTTTGCGCAAAAACTCTGCAGTGTAGACGTAGCTTCAGTGATGATTCACTGACGCTGTTGACATCACAAATGTTAGGGGTCCACCAATAACTAAATCTTTCTTTCCAAACATGTGAAAAAATACTCTGAATATTTCCAATTTTTATCAGAATTTGAGTGGAAATTTGACCTGTAAACCCACCACAAGCTCTGCAACAGAATGTACTCCAAACATCCTGACTTCCTTTTCCTAACAACATTTCACTTGTTGTGCCCTTCAAAATAATATTCTCCCAAATGGAACAGTCTTCAATTTGCAAAAAAGCTCCATTTATCTTGAGATAAGACTGGTGAGTATTTTTTCTTTACTTATTTACAAAGTAAAAATTAAGGGACTTTCCACAATCGGAATTCTTTCTTACAATCCCACAGAGCATCCTTTTATGTTTACCTATTGGAGTTTCTTAGGGTTTTTTTGTCTTTCTTTCTATTATAATTCAAGCCTCATCTCCCAGTATTGCAAGAGAACCCACAGAGCAGAATGCAACGCCTTAAAGAATTTGTTTTGTTTCTGAATATTATGTACTTCAGCTAAAAAAAAAATTGTCAAGGACCTTGAATCATACTAATAGGCTCTTTTTCATATAGGTGTGAGCTTCAGTGATTTCTTAAAGTGTCTATGACCCATTGTCCTGGTACCTCCATTATTTCAGGATCATTTTATTTAAATGGAAAGAAGCATGTTTAACTTTGCAATACAAAACACAGCTGAATCATTGACACTTCAATCAGCTTTTATTATGCTGAAATCACAGTAGGCTATCCCTTTCCCAGACTGTACTGATACTAAAACAGAATTGATTTCTAAGAAGGAACGGCAACATACACACAAATACATAAATCTCAGTACAAACAACGTGAAATTTACAAACAAATCTGGTGTCGGCACAGCCAAATTTAATTTTTAAATGCAATAAAACCCAGGAGGGAGACAAAAACAAAGAAAGAAACTATATTAATTAATCTAGTCACCTGCTGCCTTGAGTCTTCAATGCCCTGCTGTTTGGAGACAGCAAATGTTAAAATCAGAACAACCTGAAAAGTATGATTGCTGTTTTCTATGTGAAAAGCTCTCTTGTAGCATTTAGAAACATATTTAATCCTAAATGTTACTGATCCAAATGTTGCACAATTGAGTGCAGATCTATGGTTTGAAAAGAATGTGTTGGCTTCCATCCACTAACAAACTTAATGTTCAAACAAATCACAATGTTGTCTAAAATGCATGTCACAAAAGTAAGTACCAGATGAAGTTAAGGCACTCCATGCAATGTATATGGTCAATTAATTTCAGAGGAAACCCAAAAGACTGTGCATTTTAAACATTTCTAAATTAGCAGCAAGGTACAATGGTGATCAATCAAAGTAGCAGGGAAAATGAGAGCGTATTCATAGCCTCCCTGCTCTCCCAATTGAATATTAGGGAATTCAAATTGCAGAAGCAGGTGGGGATGATTTCACAAAGAGCTTAATGGATTACTTAAGGCATTGCTTTTACGTCTGTTGTTTAAATCCTTCTTCTGACATTATTGAAGTAAGTCCGATGACCTACAATTATCTGTAGTGGAAAGTAATCCACATGATGAAGACATTGTGGGTCAAATCTTGCTCATCCCACTCACACATGAGCGCACAGAGCTGGCTTTGAGTCTCTATACAGCTAGGACTAGATCACTGTAAATCTCAAAAATGTATGTACACCCCGAGCAGCTAGTGTAGATTGAATAAATATGTGGTTTGTATGGGTCATTGAGATTAGATTCATCAATGTACCTGCAGATAGGCACCTAGCCTATTTAGACATTTGCTAAATCCCATAGGGTACCTAACAGCATCTATAGGCACATAAAGCCCAGAGTTTCAAATGCATTTAGGCATCTACTTCCTATTGATTTTACTGGCAGGTATGCGTCTAAATAACTTTGAAGATCTAGACCTTAATCATCAGTTTTTGTGGAAAAACTCAATTTAAGTAGCATAGAAATATCTGAAAGGAGCCATTGTAAATATCTGTGTGACATTTTAGTGAAAAGTTTTCACCCTTTGTGTATTGAGATTGTCCTTGGTGCAGTGAGTGGATAACTAGTGTTTCTATTGTATAGACGCAGACAATAATAGTTATAGCAGCAGCAAGCTATTTTTCTTTGTGTCACTTTTTACAAAACGGGATAAAACATGGTATGTGTATAGCGTTTCCTAACATTATCCCTGCTATTGCATTTTTATTTGCTTTTACTTTGGGAGCTTTTTTATCTGTTTCCAAGAAGTTAAGTGGATACCAGTTGCATACCCACAATGTCATGTAAGTTTAAAACGGAGGTAGAATATACTGCAACTAAAAAGTACTGTTATCAAATGGCATGCACTTGAAAACAGCATAATATGAATCAATATTGTGCTAAAGTGAAGAACGAACCTCAATATATTCAGCATATTGGTTTGATTCTGAAAGGCAACCAGAAAGAGACTATTTATCCAAATCTTGCCTGGAGTCTCCACACCTTCTTGGGTCAACAAAACTGTGCCACACTCATCAGAAAAGATTTTTTTCTGAAGTGATTTGTAGTACTCTCCTTTTTATGGTAGGCTAAATGATTGAATTGATTTTCTTATAGTATGGTAGCCAACATTAATAAGTAGAGCTGGTTAAAAGGCAATTCAAAGTAAATGAAACAAACAAACAAACAGGTCTACATTTCTCTAAAATGTTCATGAAATTTTTCACCTGTTTTTTAAAAAAGAATTGGTTGAAAAGTCAATATTTTACAATTTCACAGCACTTGGACTTTTTAAAGAGCTGAACATTTTACAAGAATCTCCATTCCCCCATTATTCAAAATTGAGTCACTTTTCATTATTTCAAAGGTATCCACTGAATTCTATCCATTTGTATTTCAAATTCAAAATTGTAGTATTTTAATTATTTTATTTTGAAAAGGATCCCAAGTTACCAAACTGATCAAAATTATCAAGGCACAAAAACAAACAAACAAACAACCAAAAAAACACCCAAACCCATTCCCCACCATAAACCCTACTACCATTACAAAACAGAAAGAAAAGAAAAATAACAAGCAGCTAAAAAATGAATATTAACAGGCAAAAGCAAGAGTTAAACAACTTGCAGAAGTTTGCTGAAAAATTTAAACCTCCTAACCTTTGTGAAAAAGAATATAAAGGTAAATCTTTTTTTTTAATCCATTTAAAAAATTTAAATTCAGTTTTTTAAAAATCAAACATCACTGTCCTATCGTGACTCTATCTGAAGGTTTAAGGTGAAATAGATATGTCAGATATTGCCATGCAACAATTCTTAGCAATGGAAACCTGGAACAGCAGAGACACTTAATAATGTAAAATAAATAAAACAACCAAATACTAACCTTAACAAAGCTTTGATGCAGATTGAGTTCAAATGTAGGGTATGCCAGTAGTTCTTATGGCCCTGGGTCAGAAAAAACACTTAATAACTCAACTCCTTCAGGCCATTACTTACAGTTAAACACATGTGTAAATTAGATGTATGTGTAACTCCCCTTCCTGAATAAGGATGCCTTCTTTTATCTAAGTCTATATTATTAGAATAATTTCCCCTGGTCTTAAATGGCTATTTATCAGTGTCCCTTATGAACTGTGCACTTGTGAGGCTGTTCATTCAGATGCAGCCTAACTGATTAGCAGAGCACCCACTGCAAGGTTTTTGTTTCTATTGGTGGTGCACATTCGTACATAATTTAGTGAAAATTAAAAAAAAAGTGTTCTGCACATGGATGGAAAAAATCTGCACATGGGTAGAAAAGATTAGTACGAGTTGTACCTCACTTAATTGGGTCTCCTTGGTCTGGCAACATCTGTGGGCTGGCATGGACCATAGATGTTCCTGCACCACAGAGCCTGGGAAAAGGGAGGTCTGACAGTGGGCAGGAGCATGTTAAGGGGTCACCATCAACCCCGTGTGTGGGGGAAACGGACGGCACACCAGGGAGTTCTGGTCCCACAGTGGCCATGCAGCTCTGTTCCCAGCCCTCCACCCCAGCCTTGACTGTGCAGCTCCAGCCTTGGCTGTGGAGCCAGGTGGCTCCTGAGTTCTGCCCCAGCTGTGCAGCTCCAGCCTTAGCTGCGCAGCTCTGGTCACGGAACCAGGCAGCTGCAGAGCTCTACTCCGGCTGCATAGCTCAGGCCATGGTGCTCTGCCCCAGCTGCAGTGGGGCCGGCAGCATCTAGAGAGCCCCAGAGGGTGGGGGCAGACTGGAGCCCTAACCCAGTGCCAGCACAGGCCAGGAGGGTAGGAACCTACCCTAGTCCAGAAAATCCCCTAGTTCAAGACCAGTCAGATCCCGAGGGTGCTGGACCAGTGAGATTCAACTTGTAGGAACACTTGCTATTTATTAGTAAAAGGAAATTTGTCCATACCTATAACTTTTCTGGCAAGGTTCACATAAAGTGTTTCGGATAAATTTGCACCATAGAGGACAGTTTTGGATGGACTGAAGTGAGCACTGCTGAAGTTAATTTAGCTTTAATGAAGATTAATCCATCAATTACTGAATACACTGAAGACCCTGTTTTCCTATCTCTTGCTCAGCATGTTACCTGAATTTTCCTGTTCTTCAGGTGAAAGAAGTGAGTTTTGTTGCTGTCAAGTAAGTGACATGAAAATAGGATTCTTCTCTTTCCAATCTGCTGGGATGTTTGGCAATTACACTGAAAGGCCTGGGGAGCGGAGGCAATATGCAGTCCAAGGTCATAAAATGCTGAACTGGAGTCTGGCATATGCCTCTTCTTTCAGTTCTGACTCATTTACCATGTACTGCACCTTTAAATTCTAACTGCTAGCTTATGTTCATGTGCAGTCAGGTACACATCAGATACATAGGGTATGTCTACACTACCCATATTTGTCAACAAAACTTATGGTGACACCCAACTCTGACAAAACAAAAATCAGTTTTCACCCATGCTCTCCCTCTGTTGACACATCATGTCAACATTGGGGATACCACCACCAACAGTGTGAGCAATGCATTGTGGGTACATACCCACAGTGCAGTTTTGTAGGAAGACAGCTTCTGGGAGTGGAATTATGAGCAGCTCTATGAGTTCCCCCTGCTGAGGAATGTCAAGGTGGCATAGTGTCTGTCTCCCTTCCTCTGCAGCAGCAGTCTGCCTGCCACTGTGTTCCTAGTGCAGAGCAGACCAGGAGCATTCCAATAATTTGTTCTTTGTGTGTTCCCCAAATGGAACAGCTCACTCAGCTGTCAGATACTTCCCAGAGCTTTGAAAGGGGTGGGGCACAGTTCTGTTGACAAAACAAACTGCAGTGTCTACACTGGCTATTTGTTGACAACAAGGAGAGGGGAAAATAAAAATGTCTCGTGTAGTGGCAGAAGAATGTTGTTGCTGAAACAGCATTTTTCCTCAAAAAAAATCTCATTGCTGTATAAACGCTCTCACTGTTTTGTAAACAAAAGACAGTTTTTGGCTACAAAACTCGGTAGAATAGACATACCTATACAAACTACACCTTTTCTTCAAAAATTTACTTTTGTTCCTTCTTGCTTTTTGGCCCTCTTAATATAAAACAGATGTCATTCCAAAGGATGATACATGGTTTCATTTTTGTTTATGGAACCATATAACAAGAGGGAGAAGAAAATAAGATATGCTTATTAAAGATGTCCCGAGGTAGGATTAAAGAACATGATAATCACTTATGTAAGGCACTTCTAATTTGCACTAGACTAGAAAGGATCCTTGTAGGTGTCACAAAATTTTTTTCACTCACTCCCAAGAACATTCAAGCTTGTATTTTTCAAGTATTTAGAGTCACACACAGGGGAGCCGACAGCCATGCCTGGCCCATGGACAAGCTGCACACAGGGCTGGTCCACAACATTTTGGCACCTGAGGTGGGGAGCTCTAATGACACCCCTATGCCTTCTCCTGCACCAGCAGCAGACACAATTTTCTACACTCTGGGTCCTAGTGGCGCCCCCC
>CM057845.1:138045690-138060620 GCA_030068395.1 Apalone spinifera | reverse complement strand
CCCCCCCCCCCCCTCCCCACACCCCCGGGCCTGGTCACACACTTCTAATGGAAAATATATATAAAAATAATGCTCAGGACATTCCTCTCCCCCTGCTCTGATATCTCCTGGTGGAGAGTGCCATTTGTCCTTTCACATCTTTTAACTCTTTCTTTACTTCCAAAATGGACATTGTAGCAATAGACTATAAATGACTGAAAGATAATAAAGAAGATATATTTAGTAAATAATAACAGTCATGAATTTTATTTCAGTAATGTTGTTGTGCCCGCCTACTTGAATTAGCAATAGGCCAAGATTTTGAAATGCATTGCTCCTTTTTTTTTTTTTCTTTTGCGCTCCACACCCTTCTCATCCAACCTCTTGGCTGTTATGCTAATTTAAATTCCCTTAGACATAGTGGAGCAGAGACAATAGTGCTGTCAATGAGGATGTGACATGAAGCTGGAGGCATTGAAGGAAAGCTACACAAAGTCCTCACTGGTGTAACATACTTATAGTTGTAGGAGCTAGAAGGCCTCGGTTCCCTCATTTTACATACCCTCCCACTCATCTGCGACTTGCCCCCAATGACAGATATTTCATTATATTTGTCTATCTATAACATCTACCTCCAGCCTCTCTTGCGCAGCACATATATGTGACTGTACCGTAAGCCTTGATCTGCTGGGTAGGCATGAAACATGTTGATTAAAACATCTAGTATAGAAAATCCCCTAGAAAAAAGAATTTATGCCAGTAGGAGAGCAGTTGAAATACACAAGCTTACGGGCAACAATTAGAGGAATATTATTCTTATTAGTATAATTATATATGTGAACAAAATGTTGGTTCTTGAAAATTACATTGAACAGACCACATTTATAGCAAGGGTCTAAATGCAGCTTATTTGCAGAAAACGCTAATTGATGCAGTAACAAGTTGGGTATGAGCACATTTAGATCTGAGTTGCCATAGTTACCTTAAACAGCAATATCGGACTATTTTGTAGGAAGTTAATTGATTAACATTGAAAATCCAAAAACATTTGAAAATTCTGTTTCTATTTTGATCTGGCTAGCTGAACGGGCTCATGGTCTCTGAATGACATGCTGGGCTATGTTATGACTTGAACCAGATGATGGGGGGATGTTAAGGGACCTGGGAGTTCTGTCAGGTTGGAAGGGGATGCAGAAAGGGCCCACCTTCGCAACTGTCCCACTCATTTTTTATTTCCATGTGAGCTGTTTTCTATGGCAAGCAAAAGAGTTACCTGATCAGAGGAAATCCATTCTGATATGTATTATGCATATTTATTCAGAAAAAAAGGGTTGAAGGAGGATTGCTCAACCTGGACATGTTTAAATAACCTCTGAGCAAGAGTAAGAAGGGTCCAAAGTCAATATACAGAAGTGGGGCTATTCTAATGAGCCAGACACATGGGGTTGTGGTGAAACACAAACCAGGGAACATCTGTTGAGATGCCAGCTACTGGAAAGCTATGTACTCTGGAAGATCTTGCAATGACTATCGATTAGGCCATATGATATGCTCAGTGCTAGAAAAACCTATTATTGTGTTGAAAGAATACAAGATTTAATTACTATAGAAGCTGGTTTTGATGTAATGATTATTTTTTATCTTTATCTTTATCTTTATCTTTATCTTTATATATATATATATATATATATATATATATAAATGTCATGCAGCTGAGAGTGACTCTGATTTAAATCTATTTCCATTCTCTTTTCCTGATCCAGGTTCACTCTCTTTGAATTGGAGATGGAGCCAAACAAAAGCTCACATTTAAACACATTTTAATTTCTGCAGGTTAGAGCTGGATCAGGATTTCCCATATTCATGGCTGTCTCTGCCTCCCACTTTTAAAAGAAGCCAGATCCCACTCCTGAATCCAAACAGCCCTGAACTTTGGAAATAATCAGATCTGGATCCAAGTTTTAGAACCTAGGATCATCCCATCTCTGTTTTTTTTTAAACTCTCTTCCTTTAAATCCTGAACAGAAAATGTGCTCACCCTATTTACCAGAGCAATCAAGAAAAGTCCAGATACAAACTACAAATTGATTTGGGGTTCCTTAAAGCTCAGGATTAGTCTGAGGTCAGCTGCACTCCTCCTCATTCTGATCACAGAAGCTCCCCCCCTCCAAATGCCTTCCATTTTAATTGTCTTGCCTGCAGCAATCTGTATTCCAAAGCACAGTTACTTTCATTTCTTAATGCATAGCCTTCCTTACATGTCCTTTACTCAACTGCATGCTAATGAAGACAGTTTGCAACCTTAACTGTCAGCGACAAATCCCAGGATATCTCATTCAGCTTCCTGATTGGTGGGATTGTACTACATAAGACACTCTCTAATTAGGAAAAAAACAACTAGTATCTTGTCAATGTGCAGCCTGCAAGTTAAAACAAGTTAAATTAACACAATGGACGCTTCGTGTTTCATGCAAAGTTGACTTTCTACTTAGATCTTATCTGTCAGCCTTTAACAAATATTCAATGTAGTTGTCAATGTTGCTGTGCTTCAACAGCAACCATTTCAAATGCTGAAACAATGCACATGCACGCTCCCACGTGTTATGTTATCAGCTCAACATAAAAAATGAAAGTCAACATACCCAACTATTATGTTTTAGGGATAAGAGATTCCCGATATATTAATGTAATGAGATCTGGGATCTCCATTGTGCTAGGCACTGCACAGAAGTCCCAGCCCTGTAGTAACTACAATCTAAATTAATTAAATTAATTAATTAAGTCAAAGGCCAGGAAAAGAAAGAGAGGTAGAGAGAAGTGATTTGTCCAAGGTCACAGAGCATGTCAGTGGCAGACCTAGGAATAGACCATAGTTCTCCTGATGTCCTGCCACAGCTATTGGACTAGGCTGTTTGTCCATGGTGTTATGGATGGTTCTCTATAGCAATAAATACTTTCAGTGACAAATAATAAAATAAAAAAGACTCTTCCATAATTTTGCACAGAAAATATTCGAGTTTGCCAAAGAAAATCTGACCACCAATTTATTTATGTATGGGGTTTGAAAACGTTACCTACAATGAACAGATTTTGAGTTGCAAATCTAAGTTGTTTTTTCCTCTGCTTCACACTAAAAGGCTAGACTAGTTCCATAAGAAATCCTCAGGCCTCATTTAATCAAGGGGCATTGGTGTTACAGTGTATCCATAAGTCTGCCTTTCATCTGTGCATCAGCTCGCTTACTCATTCTAGACCCTAGCTCAGGTCCACAGCAACCTGCTCTTACCTCTGATGTTCTGCTAGCTGCCATCTGTTATTTACTCGAGACATACTGAGACTTTTCTCTAAGGCTGTGTGAAAAGTAACCTGATATGGCCTAAAGAAAGGAATCTTGCATCATCTCTTGTATTTTGCTCTGCTGTGTTTTATGTGGCGTTGCCACACGCTAATGTTACACAATTAGACCTTGGTTGACGGAGATCTGCCATTGTGTGTTTTAAGAGAGTCTGTATTTCTTCCTTAAGTAAGAAGAAATTCTCCAAAGGGATCTCCTGGGTATTTTAGCATTGCAGAGTAGAAGTTCATTTACATGCTTCCACTGGGCAGGGGAATGGAGGTCAAATTTGCTCTGCCATAGAGTATGAATTCAGTAACTTGCTTTATTTCGCTCCATGGATTTAGAAAGGAACATTCCTTGGGGAATGGTAGTCCCTAGCCCAGCCTTCAGCTTCTCCCAGTCCACAGCAGAGCCATCCCATCCAAAGGATGGTTCGGGGCAACTGCCCCCAGCCCCACACTTTGGGGGGGGCCTTACAGTAGCCACCTCAATCATCCTATGACTCAGGGCAACAGCAAGGGTCACCCTGCTCCTCCCTCCCTCTCCCCCACACACACCCCGGCAGCAGGAGCCAGAGTGGCCCGGCAGCCTGCGTCGCTGTGCCCCGCTGCCCTCTCCCGCTCTGCTGTGTGCAGTTTCTCCCCAGCAGCAAGAAACAGAGAGTCCCAGCCCCAGGGCAGTGCTGCAGGGTGGAGTGGAGTGAAGAAAGCTGCCGGGTTGCACTGGCTCCTACAGCCAGGGTGAGTTAAGAAGGGCAGAGGGTGGGGGAAGGGAGGTTGATCTCTGCTGCTGTCCAGCCCCTAGAAATCCCCCAGCTCATGTCACATGGGGCAGGAGTGGGAAGGGGCACGGCAGGGGCAGAGCAGGAGCAGGCTTGGGGTAAATGGTGGAGCAGAATAGGAGCAGAGGTGAGGCAGGATAAGGCCTGTGGCAGAGGAGGGGTTACCCTGGGTCCTATAGGTGGGCACTGTGGGGGCTTTCCCCAGGCCCTGCCTCCCTAGGCATGACCTTGGTTCACAGAGCTCTAATGAAGTTTATTCTGGGAGTGATGGAAAGGGGAAAGTACTCTGTGCAGCCAAGAGTTATTGTTCATAGTAGGCTTAGGTCCCATGAGGCCCACTCCAAGACGGTATTTTGTATCTTCCTTACTCATTTCTCCCACCAGCCCACTCAGTTCAAGAACCCATTTGATCGCATATACGTGTCACTCCCCATTATCCTCCTTTCTCACAATGTCGGTTGTCTTACCTCTGTATGCCCAATCATTTTCAGTAGCTGCAGAGGTGCTTCAAAGTGGATGCTGGTAAATCAGATTAAGGGGTGCCATCTGATACACAGGCCTTTCCTGTTGAGAGGCCTGTGATCCAGTGAGCAGAAACTCTCCAGAGAAAGAGAGCTTTAGGCCAGGACCAACTGGGCTGTTGATGAATGCCCATCATGGCCTCAGTGTTCTCTCTAATGGCAACTTTCTGTTTAGCCTAACCCTACGGCTGCCCTGGCAACCATGACACATGGGAAAACTCATGAAAGATTGGAGCCACTTCCTGCAGAAAAGTGAAGCAAAATTAGCCACATTTAGAAAAACAGAACGCAGAGCAGATAAGCAAACTGAGTACCTATTTGGGTTATTTAAATTTTGCATGTATTGATTAGAGCAAACCATGTGCCATTTGTAGGGACATCCTATTGAGTTACATGCCATAGTGAAGGCATCCTGTTTTAATTCAGATAAAGTAGTGGGGAAAATGTGTTACCACTTCAGCATTCACATTCCTGTTAGGTCGGGGCTTTTTTTTAAAAAAAAGGCAAACAAAGATCTGAAACTTTGTAGATGCTGTTTCAGATCATTTAAGAGCATCTGTTTTATATTGCACAGATCTCATCTGTAATACAGTGCAGAAAGCCAGCTATTCAGCATGTACCATTGCTAAGTATGGAGCCAGAAAATAAGTAGGCAGATCATTTTTCACCTCATTAGCCCTGCAAAAGGGGGTTTCTGAAAAATAAGACTTTAGAAACAGCCATACCTGAAAATTCCCCAAGATCCAGTCATGATCTCAGCCCTTTTTAGTGGCTTCTCTTCAGTTCCTTTCAAACTCCAGTGTTTTCTGCCCCCACTAACCTTTCCAAAATCCCCCAGTACAGGAGTGATAAATTATTCTCATTTACGCACACTGTGGAGTTTTTCCTTTTGGAAAAGAGAGCATTATATCACAGTGATCGACAAGTCTGTTATTCTGCATGAAAATGTACTGAAGGATTCAAGCAGGGGAAGAGGGCACGTAGAGCACATTTCTAATGCTCGCTAACTGCTCTTCTTTTAGGGTGAGCACATGCTATAAATGTACAACAAAGGTCTTTAATTTGGATAGTTGTAGGCATGCAGCACATAACTTTTAATGCTGTGGGCCATGAGTGTATCTGAAATGTAGGGCTGGTGAAAGGCAGCCCAAAATACTGATGTGCTCTATTAAGCACTAGAACATACACTACAGAGGCAACTGAGGGTACCCCGACTGTAAACTTCAATACAGACCTTTGGGAATCACCTCTCAGGGTGGGCTATTATCAGTCTGGACACACATTCCCTCGTTGGTTTCTCTGATGCTGCTAATCAATGACAGCTGGGTTGGCAAGAGTGTAAGCTGCAGACAGCTCTTCACTTGGAAATGATTCCATGGAATCATAAACAAGCTTCTCGTGTTCACTTCAAAGCATCTTCATGTGGTAGCCCTGCCCCACCTAGTCACTGTACTAACTCAGTGCAGCATCAGTGTCCTGCTTTCTCAGTCTTTGCTGCTCACCAAACACTTCTGCACTTCTTCCTATGCTAGTTTGACACTCTTAGTCTAGCTGCCATTTTGGTTGGGGGGGGGGGGGGGGGGGGGGGGGGGGGGGGGGGGGGGGGGGGGGGGAGGATGGAAATTTTTTCAAAAAATCTCTGTCTTCCACACATTCTGCCTTCATTTTCAGTGAATAAAAAGATTGGATCATGCTTTCCATCATCATTTTGATGACAGTCACAAACGTTTGCAAAACAAGTCCTTTTAGTTCTGTGAAATGGAAATGATTTCAAAATGTCTTAATAAAACTGTCATCCTCCCCTTTTTTTTTGAATATCCATAGGTGTAAATCCAGGTATTACCTCTGGAGACTAGACACCTAGCATAATAGGTACCAATTCCTGTTTGGGTCCTCTTGGCACTAGCTTAATGAATATAGTAATGCTAATATAACTACTAACAAAGAAATCATGAGGGCTTAATGGAGGAAAGTATATTTGTATATGCTTAGCTTTAATCATATGCTTAAGTCCATTGAAGTCAACTGGACTTAAGCAGATGCTGAAAGTTTAGAAAGTGGTTTAGTGCAACCCTGAAATGGGATGTTCATAAGCATGTGCATAAGTATTTCTCTGAACGGGTGCTCAGGTCAACCAATGATAAACCCATTCCGACTAAAACATTTTGTAGATGTGTGTCTTATGTTGCCCTGTCCTTTGAGCTTGGAATGAAGTTTGAAAATAAAGAGCCCAATTCTTCAGACACACTTGCAGAAAATGTTTGCTGGATTGTGGCCCAAGTTTCAATTCAGCTGAAACAAAGCTCAGGAATATTTCATCTTGCTAGTAAAGATAGAGTCAAACTGTTTTAAAATAACCCATGTGTGAGCCAAGTTCTTTCTTTCCTTACAACCCAGGGATAGGCCATACATATTCATATGTTGCCAGCCAATCTTTATTTTCTTCTGAGAAGCATGCCACCACTTCAATCACAACGGGTCTCAGAAAAATGTGGCCTTTAAGATGTTGTGACATTTTGTGAAACAACATAACACAGTGTGACTGATGCAGGTAGATGTGCCCCATAAAGCTGACAGATTTAAAGAGATGTGGTTTTCCAAAAATTTCAGTGCAGAATTTGTTTATAATATCTCTCTTAAATCTCATTTAACCCCCTCAGAATATATAACAAATGTGTTTCAACTTTTATTTAAAAACCTTTCTACCTGAATGCTTAGAGATTTGATATGTATCAGGCCTTTTCCCCGCCACAAATAGCAACGAGAAAAAAACATAAGTATCAAGCGTATCATAAAACATATATCTTATAATTCTGTTTCTTTCTGCTGTCCTGAAGGAAAAGAGGTGTTTTAGCAGGATCAATAGTTATAAATCGTTACAAATGATTCAAGGTTTTATTTCATCCACTTTTATTATTATGTTCATGCCATCTGCTGTACATATTGGAGTTATTACACTAATTCACTTTGCGAGTACTACCCTTTGAGTGAGAGATGTCAAAGGGCAATTGATTAAAGGGTATTTGCCTGCTTACACTGTTTATTCCAGTGAAAGAGTCCATGCTAAGAAAGTGAACTGATGTGATAATGGAGTCCCATTTCTGCAGATGAATAAGAGACATGTGGCTTTATGTATTCATAAATATAGGAATGTCTTTTAATCTGCTGGTGATGCAAGGAGTGAAGGGAAGAGTGTAAATGCAGTCAGTGACAGCTGTATATTATTACAAGGATGAAGAAATCAGGTTGCTACTTTTCTTAAAAGGTAAAAAAGCATGCCTACTTGACATATAGAACACAGAACAATCTAGCAATTTTCTTTATATACATTCCTTGCTATGTATGATTTAATAGCTGTGGTGGGTGGAAGCGGGAGTAGAAACTAAGAAAAACAAAATAATTCCTATGATATAGTCTAGGGTGTCAGTTACAAATAAAGATATAGTTGACAGTTGATACAGCGCTGGTATGTAGCAGGGAAAAGAATTGTTTATTCCACAGATCTTCAACATTAAAAAGGTCTGGATGGATTACTTCAAGCATGGACATGCGTGTGTGTCGCAAATCTGTTTTCTGCAATTACACTAACCACACAATAAGATGCAACATTATGAACAATGGAAAAAATATAATGACCTCTAGTCTATCAGTGCATCTTGGTTAGAGGAAAGAGAAACAAACAAGGCATGTAATAAATATTAGAGATTGTCTGTAATTTTACAGCATGTGGGCTGAGAGTGAGAGCACTGTGACTATTTAAAAACCAGTATACATATTATAATGGGATACTGGCAAGTGGCAGCATTTTGACCTTATTTTAATACACTTATCCAATGTGTTCCTGATGCTGTGAATGCTTACAAAAATGAACTTTACACACATTGGTAGTCTCAGGGAATGTGGTTCAGCCCCTCCATAAACTCTTTGATTTAGATGCCTAAGTGTGGATTTCAGAGCCTACATCCATATACTAGAGATGTCAAGGACAGGCCAGAATTTTAACCTGGCTCTCCATGGCTATCAATCCATAATCCCTCAACAGTACACTTTTTTGTGGGGAAAAAATCCATTGCCTTTGTGAAATTTGCTTGGGAGGCAGAAAGTGCCCTGTGTTAGCCAAAAGCTACATGAATTCCAAATCCGGCAAAACACTTGAAGTAAATGCTTAACCTGAAGTATAAGCATAGCCTCACTGAAGTCAGAGTCAAACCTAAAGTCAATGGGACAATTCCCAGGTTTCCATTTTATTCCTAGCGATGGAATGCCCTGAAAATTCAGCAGGAATATTACTAAATGTATTCTTGAATTCCTAGGTAATAAAGTGTTGTGGGTTATCTGGTCAGTTGGCTCTACTGTTTTGTGCATCACCAGCCACCGCTTCCCCATTTCTTCAGTGAGCCAAGTTACTGTTTTTCTTTTTCTTAGGCATCATGCAGCACCAACACTAATTGCATAAACTGATTCATTTATAGCCAGTGCAGCAGAAAACAAAGTAACAATAGATACAAAATGATTGCGGTGGGGAGCCTGAGCTTGCTTACCAATGCATGCTGAACAAAAGTACCAGCTGTGTTGCCAGACCAGAGAGTTAAACAAAGAACAATCACCCCTCTGAATTATCAAGAGAACAACAAAAAGAAACCTGTGAGTTCAGGTGCTGAATCCAGAGGCATCTCACATTTTGAGTCCAATTTTTCCTTTAATTTTCTGGTCTAATCTTATTGCACAGGCAGCAATAGGAACACCACGTTTGAAGAATATAGTAGCATTGCAGACTTCTACACACCACCCTGTCAACTTTCTTAAAGCCTCGCCTAGAGGCTGTAACTTTATGGATGAGAAAGTAGCTGGAAGGATAGATGCACATAAGGACTTAGGAACCTAATTACCATTTTAGGTGCCTACATGTTGAGATCCTTAAACATTCAGCTCTATGCCATCTAACGGTGAAGGCACACAAAGTCCCTAGACAACTACATTTCCACCATTGAGAATCCTCATAGGCTTAAGTGTGTGTCCACTCTGCACACCTGAGGAAGTGTGTTTTGCTCATGCTTAGCTTATTTCGAAATAGCTTATTTCATCATTTGCGCCAAATTTAGAACTACAGTGCTATTTCGAGCCATCCCTTACTCTTCATACAATGAAGTTTACAGGGATGGCGAAATAGCATGTCCACTATATTTCAAAATAACGGACGTGTTCAAAAGACGCAGGGTAGCTATTTCGGGATACCTTTGGTATCCTGAAATAACTTTGCTATGTAGACATACCCTAAAGTGCCACAGGACTACTCGTTTTTTTTGTCAGTAAAAGTGCACACAGCCATCTTACCCTGCGTGCCCAAGTATTTAACCACTGGGTAAGCCCTGGCAGGATGTTAAGGCTGGCAGGGAAGAAGAGGGGTGAAGGAAGATAATTCACTAAGTCTTCTTAGAATCAGTATCTAATTTTTTATACAAGTATGGTATCCAGCTAAAGTCTGGCTCCAGGGAGTATGTGAATCATCGTATTTTAGATAGGAGGGTGACTGAATAGTAGCCTTAGCATTAATGACTAATAGCTCAATGCTCAAAAGATGTTAGCTCTTAGTTTCTATTCACCCTGCTAACTTCCAGTGAAATTCATAAACTTATCTAGCCAATGGAAACTTGTTGAAGCTATTGGAGCTCACTCTTTCTCCTTCATTTCCCCTTCTGCTGAAACATACCAGGTTAATTTCCCCTCTTGGCAAAACCCTGTAGGAGTGCACTAAAAGAACATCTCTTTGTCTTTATGCAAAACAAGTTAACAGCTAAAATTCATCAGTTCCACATTAGGGGTGCAACATTTTTTTTGTCTATCTCTGCTCTTTATGTGCTCATGTGTAGTGAATAGAAATAGAGGTTAAAATGTTGATAAAGCATCAAAAGATTTGTGTGGGGTGCATGATTAATATTGTGTATGTTAATGGCTCTTATTAATAGATCACATTATGCTTGTTTGGTTCTTTAATTATCACAATGTCCCCTGCCAGTTTCTTATTTACCAGAAGAGAAAATGAGTGGAAACCACATCCAACAGAGCAGCACACATCAGACTGCCCAAGGGTATGGTACATGAGAGTGCCATCACTGCATGGATGACAAAGGAAGGATCTGGAACATCCTAGTGTCAGATGAAGTAAATCAGCTAGAGTAATTTAATTGTTGGCATAATTGCTGTAGCTATGTAATGTATTGGATGTGCTTGAGTTTTTGCTGGAAATGCCTGGTAATCCACAAATAAGGGGGCTGTAGGAAAACTGACTTACTATAAAAATTGGGGTTTGTTTTTTGTTTTTGTTTTTTGAGACAGCATTGGTGAACAAATTAGCATGTGTGTAAATGCATGAAATAACTGATTACAGCCATATTTATACTGTAACCAAGGGAATGGTTCCTATCGCAACTAGTTTCTAATGATGCATGTTTTATTTGTAACTAATCATTCGATGGACAGATGGGGAAATTGTGAAGGAGGAGAGATGAACCAGAGAAGTGCACTCTTTAAAGTGGATTCATTCAGCTGGCAAACAACATGTAAATCAATATGCTATAACCCCAATCTAAGGGGATTTACACTAAGCAGCAATAGGGTAATTCAGATGCCATGGTCCATTCAGTCCTTAAGCTCTTTCTTGAGGCTAATGACAAAGGTGTCCAGTGTTTTCATGTGTGATGGTGGGTTAAATCCTGCAGCACTAAAATCACTCAGAGAACTATAAGCCAGGATTTTGCCTCATTTTTGTTTGTTTGTTTTAGGATGTAGACACTTGCCAATAGTTAACTTTCACATAGGCAGCTCAACAACGCCTCATTAGCAATGATATTCAATTACTGATGACCTACTTCAGATGTGATCCAGAAACCTAGAGGTGAATAATATGAATTATGAGTAACACCAACAATAGTTGTAATGCCTTCAGCCACATTGTTTGGGCAGCTTTACAAAGGAGCTGAGAGAGAAGTAAAACAGCCACATCTCTGATTATATACCTTCCCCACAAAGAAAGACTGTGAACTGTTGTGGGATCTAGTCCAGTGCACAGATCCTGTCCAAACTCTGCAGAGCCCAGCATACAGAATAGTGGAGAACTGGCCCAGCACTTGCTACCAAAAGTCAGCCAAGACCTCCTCAAAACTCCAGACCAGGAACCCAGGAGAAGATCCTGTCCCATCAAGTGGCAAAAACACTATCAGGGAGACTTTCCAATGTTCTTAGTGCTGCCCTACCTATCTGTGGACTCCTTTGGGAAAGTGCTGGGGGTTGGGATGAATTGTGACTGTTTTGAGGTGGGGAAATGGTTGATTGGTTAAAAAAGTGGTTCTCAACTCGTTTCAGTCCACAGACCACCAGGCCAATCAAAACATTTTTGTGGACCACCTCCTTTTTGAGACATGATAAAAAAGAGCAGACAACGAACATTTTGGTTTGAAATTTATTTCTTACAAACAGATTTTTGGATTCTCTTCTCACTGAAAAGCTTTTCAATGTTTGGAGTGGTACCTGATAACGCACAATGAATATCGCTTTCCACTGCAAGCCGATTCCTCTGTTTGGACTTAATGTGGAACAAACACAAAAATCCAGTCTCACACATATAAGTTGATGCAAATGGCAAAAGAAATCTGACTGTGTGTGCTGACAGATTTGGGTAATTCCCAGTCACGCTGGCCCAAAATTTCTCTGTGGTAGACTGCTGGTACACATCTTGAGCCGCAAAATCATTTTTCAGATCCAAGAATTCTTCCTGTAGATCTTCTGGAACACTATTAACATCTGTTGTAAATGGATTCCTGATGAAAGATAATCCATCCCTTGTCCTGTCCACCTCTGGAAAGTATCATTGGAATTCATCTTGTAGCTTCTGTAAATAATCAAGAATTTGCTTCTGAATGGCTTCCTTTTCCCCGAGCATGGCATCCACATATGGAAATTGAACCAAATTATTGCCTTTGACTCTTACGATCCAGAGTTCCAATTTGTCAAGAAAAGCCTTGATGATGCTTTGGTGGAAGAACAGATTTGTACCTTTCCCTTGCAGCTGAAGATTCAGTTTGTTCAAGATTCCAAAAATAGCGACAAGATACTCAAGTTCTAAATTTGACTGTGTCAGCACATTTCAGAATTCCTCTTTCCCTTGAGCCTGGAGAAATAAATCCAACTCCTCTCTCAACTGAAAAACTCTGTTGAGTACGTTCCCTGCTGACAACCACCATACAGAAGTGTAGAACAGCAACACATCCAAGTCAGAACCCATGTCCAGACAAAATCTTTTGAACAGCCTGGTGATCAGAGCCAATGATTTGATGTGATTCACCACTTTCACCAACCCTTTGAAAACAGCGTTCAGTTGATCAGGCAATGTTTTTGATGCCAAAGCTTCCCTATGAATGAAGCAATGAACTCCAGTTACCATTGGAGCATGCTGTTTCACCAGCGTTTGGAAGGCCAATCTTGAGCCCAGCATGGCAGGTGCATCATCAGTGGTGACACCCACAAGATTTACCCAATCCAGACCATGTACTTCAAAGAAATTGTTAACAATTTCCATCACATCCTGAGCCTTTGTGGTGGTATCAAGAGTCTTACAAAAGAGAAACTCGTCTTTGAAGCCTCCCTCAAGCATATATCAGGCAAACACCAATAGCCGAGAGCACAATGCGAGTTGGTCAATTCATCCAATTGTATGGCAAACAATGGAGATGTCTTTATTTCATCCACAACTTGTTCACTGATGTTCTGTGATATCTCATTTATCCGTCTCGATACTGTGTCATTAGAGACAGATATATCATTCAGCTTCCTTGCTGCTTCCTCGCCAAGAACAAGCCGCACCATCTCTTTTGCACAGGGGAGCACAAGTTGCTCTACAATGGTATGAGGCTTCATGGCCTGTGCAGCTTTGTATGCAACAATGTAGGAAGCGCGCACTGCATTGCTTGTCTCATTGTAGAATCCACTTGTTGAGTTGAGGCGCCGCCCTATCAGACCTGATAATCGCCGCTCAAAATAATCTTCATCCTTTTGCAACAAGTTGGAGTGACACTTTTCGAGATGGAGTTTCAGCTTAGCTAGCTTCATTGAGTCATTCCCCAAGACTTTGAAACAAACAACACATTGTGGCAAATCCATGCCTTCTTTTTCTTGACAAGTGAAGCCGAATTTGATGTAGTCCTCCTAATACTTGCGCTTGAAATTTCTTCCTGTCACTGCCATTATAAACAAACTACATCACACCTGTAAAACAGCACATGTAGCACAGGACGAACAATACAGCAACTGCTCAGCACGACAGCGGCAGCTACACTGACGCTCAGAGACTCAGACGGAAGTTACTGGCAACACAATGGGGTTGCATCCTAGGTGATGCTATGGATGACGCGCCGCATGCTTATGAACACAACGTAAAACAGCCTAATGGTGGTGCCTGCTCATGCCGTGTGACTCTGGACAATGTTCCTGTGGACCACCGAAAAAGTCACCATGGATCACCAATTGAGAACTACAGAGTTAATATTTGATATTTATTAGCTAGGTCTAGCCCTCTCCTTCCCCAAATCCTATTTTCCTGCTCTCAAAGATAGCCCTCTTTGTTATATTGTTATGTTTGGATGTATCATTCCTTTGCTGGGGTCTGTGTTCACATACATTGTTATTTCTTGTGTGTTGGGTTTGATGCTACTTGCCCATTAATAGCATTCTTCATTTTCCCAAGGCACTGTTTCCCTTTTGTCCTGAGCACAGTGAGGAAACACCTCATGTGAAGGCACCAGGCATCAGAAAAAGAACCCATGACACAGAGAGAAGAGGAGAGAAGCCAATCCAAGTAGCAAGGACCAGGAAGGAGATTAAAGCCATACCTCAGGAGAGGGGCTACATTAGTAACTTAAATCCCTTCTGCTGTCCTCAGCTTTTAATCTTACTATCTAGATATACATGTAATTAGTTGGGAAGACCTAGGCAAATGATACTAAGAGGCCAAGCCCATCTCTGAAAATGTCTTTTTTTTTTATCCAAAAGCTATACTGCTAGGACATAAAGCTCCAATGTTCAGGATAAAATGGGATTATATGGTTGGATTTTTATATGTAATTAAGCAAACATTAATACTAGACCATGCAGAAGTGTATATATGGTAACTTGTCTCTCAGCAGTTGATTGGCTACTATTGCAGGTACTAATGTTAGCTCATCAAGTCTTGGAGGCAGGCAAGCTGTATTTCAGACTAGTTAAATGGAGCGCAGGATCAGGTCAAGGAAATAACTGTTACAGGACCGCTTGGGAATAG
>CM057845.1:137995272-138023488 GCA_030068395.1 Apalone spinifera | reverse complement strand
TAAATCGCCGCTTCATTTTCCTATGTCTAGTAAACTCATCCACATGGCTCCGTCGACGGAGCCATGTAGTCTAGACATATCCTAAGTTATTACTCCCCAGTGCCTCCTGGGGCTCCAAATTGAGATAGCACATCTACATTAGGGAAGCCTGCCTCGGACTAATTTTGAGAAGTGCTATTTTTAAATAAGCTATTTCGGAATAACTATTCCTGAATAGCTTATTTTGAAATAAGTGTGCAGTGTAGATGTACCAAACTGGCATTAACAGAAGCTTATCTCACTGTCAGGTCATTGTGAATTGTGTGACTCTCAAAATGCCTATTTTGCATATTGAGGAAGATGCTGAGAAAGAGTCTAAAAGAAAAGAGGGAAAGAAACCACCAACAACCAGCATGGCAACATTATGTTTAGGAATAACAATAATGGCTTATTCTGATATAGTTGGGAAGCAAACAAGAGCTCCAGTGAGGCAAGCATATGTGCAAACTTATCTTCTGAATGAAATATCACAGTCAAACCTGACCATGAATTGGGTAAGCAATTGCTTGATATGACAGGGAAGTAACTAGTTAAGTTAATCTACGTTCTAGAATGTGTGTTATGATTTTATTTTATAATAGTAGAAATACCCGGCATCACCTGGGGAAAATATAGTAAAAGGTGTGATGAATGAACTACGTCAATGACATTAACATAGAATATTTTACTGGAAATACTTTTATCTTATATATTACTTTAAGAAATTAACATAGCTAGTACTTTTTCTGTTATCACAGGGAAAGGATCTCGTAGTTGCAGTTTGTGAGACACGCTTAACAGAAGAGTCCAGCAAATGCCTATGATCAGGCGCTACTAAAAGCTAATTAGTGGTCTAATTGGGATTTGGGGGTCCATCTGGAGTTCTGGGGGAGCCAATTTCAAGATATAACCAATCCAGTTATTTAAGTTAGGAGATCAGTAGTATCCGTGCAAAATTTTGTGTTTCTATGATCAGGCACTACTAAAAGCTAATTATCAGTGGCCCAATTGGGACTCTGGGGGAACTGTGGGAACCGATTTTGAGATATAAGCAACCCAGTTATTTAAGTTAGGAAATCAATAGTATCCATGCAAATTTTGGTGTTTCTAGCTCTTAGTGTTTCAGAACAAACAAACAAATAAACAAACTTTCAGAAATATTTATAAGAAGATTTAAATATTTGTTTCCACTAATTCTCCTTGTTATCACTTAAATCTCTGTTAAATACCTTTTTACTTGATTTCACAGGTGCTATGTGTGGTTAGCTAGCTCTGATCTCAGGTGGAACTGTTAAGCTGTGGGGTATTGCTTCTTTGGAAGCAGCGAATCTGAGAATACAGCAAGGGTATGTCTACACAGCATACTGCCATTATTCCGAAATAACTTAGTCTGCATCCACACTACAAATCTTTACTTCAAAATAATGTTGAGCTGGAGGACTTCTTACTCCAACTTATAGTAACCCTCTTTTTATGAGAAGTAAGGGAAGTCGAAGGAAGAGTGTTCTTCCTTCCACTTCCTGCTATGTAGACAGCACCAAAAGCTGAATTAAGCTATTTCGACTTCAGTTACACAATTGATGTAGCTGAAGTTGCGTATCTTAATTTGACTTTAGCCCTGCTGTTTAGATGTACCCCAAGTGATCAGCAGATCAGGAACTTGCAAGGCTCAGGGGTGGAATGTGCCTACCACTACCCCATGAAGAGAGAAAGCAAGACCAGTGTAGGCCTGGAGGGAAGTGCTTGTGTTGCCCATGGCAGAGTGGAGTTGGGGAGCTGATCCACACTAGGTACAAACAAGGGTTCCTCACAGTAAGGGCAGAGGGTAGCAAGATATCTCACATTCCTGGACATGCCTGGGAAGCATCACATAGGTTGGATTAGATCATTGGCTGGCATGATGTGAAGCTGAACTGATTTATATCAACTGAGAATCTGGCCCTTTACCTTTACCAAAGTATTTGTAGTGATCCATAGATTTAAGCTTCAGTGCTGATGCTTATTACATGAAGGATCACTCCTGTGTCTTCTGGCAGCCCCACTGAGATCAAATTAGGTGAAGCGATATCCACAGTTCATGGCTGATATGAAGAGCTTAAACCTGATTAACATTGTCTGCATGATTTATTGCCCAGAATTAGCACAGATTAGTTGAAAACAGCATAATGGTTTATATGTAGCATGGACATGACTTTTTAAAAACCATTCGCCTAATATGGAGGGGTCTAAAGACACTGATCATTGCTAAGGTATTTTCTGAGAGAGCATTTCGGGGGGACATGGAGACACTGTGCCATTCCACAACATTTGTGTTTTACACCCTAAAGTCAGTGGAGTTCTACACGTGAAATAAGTTGAAGGTTCAGAGTTTTTAAATGGAAAATGCCTTAGCTACTGTGGTAAATGTCACTCTTGTGGGAGGTAAATGTCCAACATTAAGTGGGACCCTCCGAAGGTACGTAATCAGATGAATGATCAACACAGTGCACTGAAAGTAAAACAAAACAAAACAAAAACCAGATCATTACCAAAATAAGTAAAATTCCCACAAATATCCATAAATTTAGGAGAGATTCCTTCCTCCCCCCCAATTTTGAAGAAAATGCCTCCAATATTAGTTAAAATCCCTGCAAATTCCCCCACATTTTACTGTAGTTTTTCTGTTCATTTTTTCATGATTGGCTATTGAACATGCACAAGCAGAGTTAACTGCATAACACTGGGAAAGCCTTTGTTTTATTTGCTCATATTGTGCATCAAAATAAAAAAGTTACCCCATTGAGTAATTCTATGGACTAGATCTGTTTGTCCACATCAGCAGCCACAAGCCCATCACACTTGCTCACCTTCGCATTAAGGAGAGAGTTGGTGACACCCCGTTCTAATTTAATTTGATTAGAAGGCAAGTCACTGCATGTTCCTTAGAAGCAAAGACCCATTATCGATAACTACATTATCTGAAAAAACATCAAGGAGTCCAGTGGCACTTTAAAGACTAACAAATTTAGTAGGGCATACATTATCAGATGCTTACTAAATATTTGCTCTAAACATGTTTGCAAAAATAGTAGGAAGCATCTCAGGAATCAGTTGGCAATCTTTAATTCCCCCTCCCCCACTCCCAGAAGCAGGTGTGGGAGAGGGAGGAGAAGGTTTGCCATCATGCTTTTTACATGGAGATGGTTGAAGTTGGTACATCTGCCTTGATGGATGAAGACAAATAATTCTACATTAATTCAAGGCAAGGCAAAGGGCTTGATTCTGGGTTGTGAGTGTGAATTGAATGCTGTGATCTGCATTTGGGGGGAAATTCTGATGTAATTTATGAGGGCATGCCATCCCAATTCTCTAAAAGGAGTTGACACAAGAAATGTACACATTCAGATAGGTGCTCCTCGGTAGAGGAATGAGACCAAGGTGTGGGCCACATGTCCCCTCTGTTCATTCTTTGGTCTCTGCCACAGTGGCTTGGCATGAGCATTGTCTGCAATGCCTGAACTGCTGGGTTTGTCACTGATGTTCGGAGAACGTGGAAAGTGTCACAAGGGAAATAAGCATCTCAACTGACAACGCGTAAAAATAGGCATAACAGTCCTTAAAGTAAACTCTAATTAAACCTAATTAAAACTCCTGGAGTGGGAGTTTTGCCAGAGAGGAAAAACTCCTCTCTGGCAAAACTCCCACTCCACTGCCAATAGTCACTGTTAAGTCATCCAAAGTCTGTGATAGTGCAATGTTTCCATGGCTGCCTGCACAGTGACTTTTACCCACTCCTGACAAGCACTGTTTGGATACTGAAGGGCCACATTTTACCATAATCTACTTGACTGCTTTGCCACTTTTCCTTCTGTCCCATATCTCCTGGATTCAGGGATCCTTGTGCTTGTGTGTTCTGTCAGGGTGATTCTCCATATGACTCAAAAGCAAACAGGCTACAATTTCCACATACTACTTTCCAGACAAAAATCTGTTCAATAAAGAGGTACCAAGGAAGGGGTGACTGGGAAGGGTCTTATTTCACCAGAAGACCTGCACACAACAGCAGACATGGCATTCTTCTGCTATCCCTCTGAAGAATCCATGTGCATTTGTTTGTACATGTTTTTAGAGCAGTCTCATAGCTGCTCTGGATTTTATCAGCCCCTTATTTCAACTTCACTCAGGCATCTAGCTGGAGAACAAATGCTGGTTTTGCTAACCATTTCCCCTTTTGGCTGAGCTGCAACCCTTTTGGTGATTACAGCTTAGTTTGCAGAGCTAATCATCAAAACTGCACTTAAATCTCATTCACATAAAGTGAGAATCATCACAGCAGCCCAGAGAGGGTGCCAGGAGCTTTGCTCCCATTTTACAAAGACATAGCTGCTGACCTATAGTACAGTGCAATGAAGAATCAAGCCCAAAGCCACTTGGTAGCAACCTATACATCTGTTAGAACCAGAGCCAGGGATCTTTAGGGCACCAGCTGGCCAGATAGGGAGTTTTTTCTCCCCCGGAGGGGAAAAAAATGACAAGGAGGGAAAAATAATAATGAAAACCTGCAAAGTTAAATTTTTGTAGTGTCAGGTGTCTCCACATGAATGAGATGAGACCATATTGTTTTAATCCATCAGTTCTCTAATGAAGTCACAGCCCTCACAGAGAACAACCCCTGTTCCACTAGAGCTGGGTGTTTGCAGCTTTGCACCCAAAGGTAATTTTCCTGTCACATACCATTCCCCAGTCTCAGTCACAAGATTCACCCACCTGTTACCTAGCTAGTGTGTATGTGGTGGGAAAGGAATGACATACATACCCCAAAAAACGCTCTGTGAAAATCTCATCAGGAGGTTCCATATTTAGCCTGATAATTGTAAATCAAATGTGCTTTGCATACAAGTGAAGAGATGTTCCTTAAGCTGCCAGCTCTGCACATTTGCTCTGCCATCATAGGAGATGTCTAGGCTGCAGTTAAGCACATGCCAGCTGACTCAGTCTCTTGGGACTTGGTTTAAGAGGCTGCTTTCTAGGGATGTGTGTGTTCTGGATTGGGCTGCACTCCGAGCTCTGGGATCCTTCCACCTCACAGGGTCCTAGAGCCTGGGGTCTAATCAGACACTGAATCTCTACACCTCAGCTAAACAGCCTCTTAGCCTAAGTTCCATGAGCCAGAGTCACTTAGCCTTGGCCTGTGGCGTTGCAGACATATCTTGACAGCCATGTGTAAGGCTGGCTCAAGTGTAAGGCTCCACAGGCAACATGCTGTGGGAGATCACCCTGAAAGGACAAGGTTGTTGGAAGTGGGGATGGGAAGGGAGATATTCTAAGTTCAAAAGAAGAATCTGGAGTTAATAGAAGTCTGTGTGTAAGGGATAAGGAGTGAAAGGAGTCGAGGGGACACTAAGGGTCTGGGCCTGGGGAACAGGTAGGATCTGCTGTGGATAAAAAAAAGGGGGAGTGGAGAAGACTTGTAATGGGGAGATGAGGAATTCTGTTTTGCCATATTGAGTTTATGTTGTAAGCAGGATAGCCTGAAAAGGGAGTACAAGAAAAACAGTGGCAGCTACAAGAATCAGTGGAGATGACCAGGGGAGAACAGAGGTGAAGAAGGAGATTTGCATGTCACCAGCATAGAGAAGTTATTTGCAACCATGGGAGTGAATGAGCAAATGCTGGGATAGTGTGTGATGGGAGCTGTCAACAGGGAGGATAGGGGTCAACATGTGGGACCCCAGTGGAAAGGAAAGGAGGAAGAGCTGCCAAAGGAGCCATCCAAGCAGTAGGTGGAGAGCCCCTCAATCATGCAGTCATGAAAGCCAAGGGAGGAGAGAGCGCTCAAGAGGATTGTGTGGTCAAGATTGTTGAAAACAGCAGAAAGATCAAGGATGAAAAGGTCACTGGTGACCTTAGAACGAGCTCATAGAAAAAGAGTAACTGTGCCTGGCTCGGATAGTCTGAGGACATAATGTGACTTTTAGGGACTGAAACTGAAACAGATGTTTTCCAATGATCAGGCAAAAAGCAGCGCTCTCCTCCCATGCTGAAATAAGCTCTACACAGTAATCAGGTGCTACTTCATTCTCTTCTGAAATTGTCTCTCTCCTTACTGGAATATCTGGCTTCTGATACTTAGCTGTCCCCTCTTTTTTTTGCCCTGATCTGAAACTCAGAGACTGCTGACTTTGGCAGCATGACTAATATAGGTTCCCCTTTTCTCTAAAGGCCTTGTCACATGAGACACCTAAACAATTGATGCAGGAAATTTCAGATTAATGAAAAATGAGACAAGGTAGGCAGAAATTGAGAGGACTGTCATGCGTCAGGGACACAATGACACAATCATGGGAAATAAAAACCATGATAGGTTACTCCAGCAAGGTGGAGTGGGAAATGGGATTTCCTAGGACCAAGGAAAGTAAATACTTCTAAGCCTCAGAAATTGTTGCTGGTTGATTTCACTCTGGCATGACACACATGCACTCAGAAATCAGGAACTTTGAGTTTCCTGTAGATATTTTATTTAGTCATTCAGAAAAATGCAGAGGAAATGCGTTACAAAAAATGGAGTTTGTCTTGCGGAAGGAATACAGGAAATAGTCATACTGAAATTAACCAACCTCATTTTTTTTAGATGAAAAATGAGAAATTGGTGTGAACACTCAACCATAATGACATTTTGAGAGAAGCTAGCTTAGATGTTTGGATCCGGCCAAGCTTTGCTCAGTGCAAGGCACAATGAATATGGAAGGAAGGTGTCAATATGCCCATACACCCCTAATAGTAGGCTAATTTGGCCTCTGGTGCTAGTTATAGTATCCTCATGGCTGCTCTTATTCTTGGCTGTTACAGTCTCCATTTTGGCAGCTGGGATACAATAATTGAGAGAGTATCAGAGCAGCAGAAGAAATGAAGAAGGTAAACATGGAGTCAGTCAGATTTTTTTCATTATGAGCAAAGCCCAGTGGCCTGTATGGATCCCAGTCAAAACGTAATCCCCTAGAAAATATTTGTTTTCATTCACATCCCACAGCCATTCCATATAGCTCCAGGATAGTCCATGGAAAGGAGGATGGGTATTTTTTCCTCACATGCAGACCATTATAATTTCTACTTCCTGAAATACTTAAAACTGATGGTAAATGTAGCACAGCCTTAATTCTCAGCTGGCCAAACCTTAGAACTGACACAGAGACATCCTGAAAAGTGGCTTCTTCCTTCCACTATACATTACTATAAAGAAAACAGTAGTGTTTATTGTGGATTGAATACAGGTTGAAACTCCGAAATCTGGGATTCTCTGGACAGCAATATCCGTGGTCCAACAGATGTTGATGGATCAGAGAGCCCCATCACCAGGGATTCCTTGTTGGGTGGGGGAGAAGTGGGACCGAAGCAGCTGGAGCCCAGTAACAGTGGAGCCAGAGCATAGCCAGCCTTAGAGAGGGGAGCGTTCTTGGAGGCCCATGGCAGGGGACCTCCCCTGATCCAGCAAATTCCCTCTTTCGGGATGGATCAGGTCTTTAGGGTGCTGGACATATGTCCAACCTGTACTATTGCCACTACCAATGTTTAGCAGATATATACTGCTGCACTAATCATCTATAAATCACATAGCACTTTACAAAAGTGGGGAAGTAAAAAGCACTAATCCCATTTTAAATGTGGAAACAGAGGCATGGAGAAGATAAGAGACATAGCTTATCTCACAGAGTAAATCAGTAGCATAGCTGGGAATAGAATCTGAGCACAATCCACTAGATTACATTTAGATCTGGGTGAAGGGGTTTTTTTTTGAACAAATAGATTATTTTTAAAAAAAAGACATTTCAGATCAACAAAACCTATTTACTAATTCAGGTAAAATTTGGTGAATATTTTCAGCCCAACTCCCCAAAACTAAAAACCAAATCAAAACTTTTTTTTTAACATTTTCATTTTATCTAGATTTATGTATGTAGTTAAAGATTAAAACCACACCGACAAATAAAATAAGCAAACATTAAAAACAAACAAGCAAAGAAAAAAGATCAGAAAAGATTCAAACAGAATATTTTGTTTCACCTGAAGTAATTAAAAAAATTTTTTTTCAGTGTAGTCACTGAATCAAAAAATATCAGTAGTTTGGCAGCTCTATTCACACTATTTCTCACATACATTGTATTTTGTTGTTGTTGATTCTGCAAATAATATATGAGCGGTAGAGAGTCAACACCATCCTTGTGGTGCTCACTAAGGACATGTCTACACAGCAGCATTATTTCGGAATAATGTCAGCTATTCTGAAATAATGTAGTGTGTGTCTACACAGCAAGCCCATTATTTCAAAATAAATTCAAAATAATGGGCTTCTTACTCCGATTTCTGTAAACCTCATGGTATGAGGAGTAAGGGAAGTTGGGGGAAGAGTGCTCTATTTTGAAATAAGTGCTGGGTAGACATGCCCAAAGTCACAATAAGCTTTTTTTGCTTAAGCTATGCAATTGATGTAACTCAAGTTGCGTAACTTATTTCAAGTTTATCCCTGCTGTGTAGATGTGCCCTAACTGAAAAAAAGGGGTATGCTGCATCATCTAATCACATTCTACCCCATGCCATTCTGCTGGAAAATCACTTAAGAGACCATTGCATCAGGCATCTTTTTTCCCCCTCTCTCCTGGACAAGACAAGGCCATGGGAATGCTGCTTGAGGGGGTGATATCCCAGGATCATGAATGTGCACTTTCCAGCGCCAAGCAAAGGTGGCCTTCTCATTATCAAGTGCATGAGTCTAATTCAATTTTCCACAATGCGATGCTCTCAGGAGTGAGCAAATTCCATTCAGCTTTCGACAGTGTGTAATTATAAGCACCGTGAGTGAGAGTTTGATTTAACAGTACCTATCTATAAATTACACAGCAGGGTTTGTGTGCCTCCCCCCCCCAGTCCCCATAAGAGTAGAGAGAAAGAAAAAGAGACAATTCCATACAATAGGGCTTTAGAAATGGCAATAAAATCAATCAAATATGTGGCTTTGGACAGTTGACATCAGGCATGCACAGAGTTGATTGGCAATGGGGGCCATAGAGCTGAAATCTGGGGAATTAGCGGAGAAGCAGGGAATAGCCATCTATTATTGTTCTGCTTTTAACAAATATGCAGTGGTGTGGTGCACAGATGGAACAATGAATGTTACCTTCTGTAATGACTGTGTTTGATTCTGCTAGGAAGAACAGGCACAGCTTTTAAGAGATTGCAGAACTCAGTTTAAAAAAAAAAGCCTGGCTACACAGCAACATATGAACCTTGTTGATTAGTATTAAGCACTAGCAAGTGGCTTTATTTAAATTCTTATCAATCCCACCTTTCTCTGCATAGTCTGACCAGACTTGACTTTGAGAGCAAGAACCTCTAAATCTCTCTTTGCTTTTATGTAGCTTAACTTGCACTTTTATTAAAAAGTCCAAGTCCTCACTGACAGTATTATCTCTGCACTGCCATTTAGGACAAGGAACATACAATGCGTATTTGGCCTTTGTTTGTTCTTCTACTGCTCATAGCAAAGCACAAAGAGAAGGAAGCAAGTAAAGCAATCAACAGTTTTCTATTATTTTCCTTTCATAGCTATTCAGCTTCATACACCCATCATACACCTGCTTCATATATTTGGTCATCTCTATTCCCAGATGCCTCTTAATACTTTACTGCTTAGAAATGGTACCCACATCATTGAAACCTTCTACTTTAGTTTCCAAACCATAAATTATCTTTTCATAAAATGCAACTCCCCTGTTAGATCTGTCTTGACTTTTACACTACAGAGCTGAAGCCTTTATTGCTGCTATTCTAAAGAACAGGCATGCCCTTTTTAACATTTACCTCTCCTTTTACTTGCTCTATCTTTTGAGACTTAAATAATCAATCTCTTTCTTTCTTTACTTTGGTTTTCATTTTTACCCGAGAACTTTATTTTTATTCCCCGTACTGCCAGTGTCTTGTTCTCTCTAACAACCTGCCAGCAAATAGCACTTCTCTGTTGACACAGCTCCTTCCCTTCTGAGCACAGATCCAAGCCATTAATGTTACTTAACCCTGTCTTAGCAGCACAGGAAGAGGACTATCATCTCGCAGTGGTGACTTGGATATAGATAAGCTGTTCCGAGTAAGGTGTTAAAGTCACTATTCACATTCCTGTGTTTTGGGATATCACTTTGATCCATGTATCCCTTTTCCTGAAGAATATCCAAACCCCTGGGGTTCATTCTCTTTCTTAAATGGTTGTCCAACACCTTTCTGAAATCTGTCCAAATTAATCTTCTCAATCTCAATCTCTCTCTCTCTCACAGGAAGCTGTCACTCTTGTGTTTGAGAGCTGATGCCCAAAGGTTATTCCTAAATTAAAAGCCTGAGGGTACCACTAGACTGCAGGGAACACATTTGCTTTTCTGCTTTTTTATACGGAAGAGCAAGTGCGCTCTTTCGGAAGCCCCTGTATTCCTCATTCTACGAGGAAGAAGGGGGCTTCTGAAAGAGGGGGTTTTCTGGCATTTGGCCCAGTCTACCCGGGCCAAATGTCAGAAAAGCCTCTTCTGACAAAAGAATCGGAAAAAGGTATACAAAATGCGGAGTGCACTTTGCGTACCTTTTTCTGACAAAAGCTTGTAGTCTAGCCATACCCTCAATGTGCGAACAGTTGAATCTACTGAAAAACCAACTTAGATGTGGAAACTCCTCTCACTTCTACGGCACCTCACTCCACCACATACAATGAGACATTTAAAAACCCCTTCCCAACTCTGAGTCCCTAAATGACTCTTTTTGTCTCGTGCTCATCTTCATTTTGGTTCATTAAGCACATGCTTCTGAGGCACAGAGTTTTTCCGGAACTATACTGATGCTCTGAACAGAAGTCTCAGAGACAGTGTTGATGAGCTTGGATTTGAGAATGCTCAGTGTGTTTACCTCATGTAGGGGTTTTTGTTTGTTTGTTTGTTTTGCTTTGGGTTGCTTTTTTTCTGCCAGTGGGCCCATTCATGCTTCCTCTGAGTCAATGGGAGTTTTGCTGCTGATTTCAGTCACAGCCTGACTTAAAAATGCAAAAGAGCATTATAGAAGAAAAAAAATCAGCAGCTGGCAGTTCAGGCCCTGAGTTGTTCCCGGAAGAAGAATGTTTCAAAACCTGTGCTGACTTATTAACATCCCAGAGCAAGGGCTGTATTATTAATAATGCTGCAACATTCTCTCTGAGTTTCATCTTAGGGAATAAGTGGCATAATAATGAATTGTATTAACTCACACAATATTAAAGCTACACAATACTTTGTATACTCCCTGCTATAAGAACTGCCATTCTGGATCAGACCAGTGGTCTGTCTAGCTGAGTATCCTGTTGCATCTGAGGAAGGTATATTACATTCTGCAGTGGACGCTATGAAACAACGTGTGAAGAGAGGATATTTTTTCCTAAATCCATAAGTTAGGGGTTGTTTTTTATGACAAACGGAAAAGGTGTTGGAATAGAAACGCAAAAGTCCAACTGCAGCTAACCCTGAGGAATCTATGTTGCAATCACCTTTGGGTCAAAGGAAGTCTGGGCATTGTGAGGTGGCTTCTCTTTGTTTTATATTTTATTTACTCTTCTCTGTCCCACCTTAGACCAGTTGCCAGTAGATTTCAGCTTTTAGGTAGCCTCCAGTTCTTTCTCTGAAATCAATCTGGTCTCATTCTCATGCTGTAATTACATTGCAAGCACTTGCTTTAATCAGCCAATTGGGGACAATTTAAGTATATATGGGAGTGCTCTTCCAAACTATTTTACTCTGTGAATCTGGAAAGATTCAAGAATCAGTGTGGGATTTTTCTCTCACTCGCTCAGGTTAGTCCCAAGAGGCAGAAATAGCAATGGATACAAAGCTGATTGTATGTGTGTGAGACTGTGTAGAGGAAATAGTAGAATAATGAAAGGAGCCTTCTGGTTAAATAGGTGCAGGGACAAGAAAATGGTGTCTCCATGAAGCAGATTCAGACAAGGAAAGATGGACAAATATTTGGAAGGAGCGGACAGAGTGAAGCTAGACCAAAGGGAATGAACAGAATTATTTCCTCAGCATCTTTTGAAAACAACCTCAAGTTTCTGTATGGCTTTAGCATCTCAGTGTCAGTGATAGTATCAATTTCATCATCTCAAAGTTAGCTATTTGCTGAAATTTCTAATGTGACTGCTTTTGAACTATCCCATTATTTTATGGACTTATTGGTCGCTCTCCAATTTGTTTTTTAATCAACTTTATTAAATCTATTTTTTCTCTCTCTCATTTGCACTTCTCTCCCACTTCCCCCTCTAGCAATAAGAACTGTGCTATCATTTATAATGGCACTGACATAAGCAAAGCTAGTAAAACTTCTATTAGAAGTTAGCATTGGCAGGACTTCAGCTCAATAGCTTTGAAAAACACAACAGATAATGTATTCTTTAGGTCATATTGGGCCTGATCCCAAGCCCTGGACCTTCAGAATCTAGTGCTGCATCAGGCTTATCATCTTTGATAACACACAAAACAATTCAGAGGTAGTGTTTATTCTACCAAAGAGGTGATGACATTTTTCTACATATGAAAGACGACTAAGCAATATTAAGGCAAACAGAGGCAGAATCTTAAAATTGAATGCAAAAGTTATTAAGGTCAAACAGTGTGCATTTTCTTATTTATATTAGGGCCTACATCTCATGAAATTAGAAAATTAGATTTCACAGTATATGCCATGTTTTACTTCTTAAAGAACGAGTTGTTTAAATGTTTTCTCCACCTTTTTCTTTTGGATAGCAAAGATAACTTAACTGTTGAAGATTCAGAGATCTGTTTGATGCTGAGAAAATAAAATATATGAGATGTGAAGAATTTTAAATAAAAATATATCCCCAGCAGTATTTGAGCTCAGCGCAGCATCCATTGAAATGTAAGGCAGATATGTTATCCACAATTCTGCAAAATCATTAGTTCACAGCTGTGCATATTTAAATTAGCTACTTTCAGTCTCCCATATTGTTCTGGGAATGCAACAGAAACACACAAAGAAAAAAAATTAAAAATTGACTATAAGATTAAGAGTTCAAAGACTATTCCTTGGTTCCTACCAAGAACTAAGTGCATGCAAAATGTCATGCAAATTACAGTGCTCCAGATGTGTTCCTATTTCAACAACACCACAAAAAGGGAGATAATGGAAAATGAGAATTTTCCTACAGCTTTCTTGTAAGTTTCTATCTAGCCAACTCAATTTGTTTTGTATCTGATATAAGAGGGATTTGGACTGTGCAGGAATAGAATCAGAATAAAGGCCCAGTGGTTGGTATTTCCAGAGCAATCAAATATCTATTATAACTGCTAATGCAGCAAATGACTTAAGCACTTCCTTAACTTTTAAGCACAAACTGAAGTCCCATTGAAATCCATGGGACTTCAGCCTACACTTAAAGTTAAAGAAGTGCTTAAGTGTGTAAGTGAAAAACAGTTCATAATGTTAAGCCTGTGCTTACAGGCTTTACTGAATTAGAGCCTATGTTTGATTATGTTTATAATAGATGGTTATGAATTCTTCTCATTTGGATCATTGCTTTTGTCCTCAATAAAGCTATCTATCACTATTACTTAGATTGGGATAGGGACTATATTTTTTGTGATCTTTGCATCACATAGTACAATGGAGTCCTGGTGTATCACTAAGGTTCCTAGGTGCTATGGTAATACAAATAAAAAATAATGCCAGGTGTATACTCCATATTTAACCAGGTATAACTATGCCACTGAGGCACGGGTTTTCCACACCTTTATGCAACATAGTGCACTAGTCTCCAGTGTGGACAGCAGCGGGGCCAACAGCCACTGCGGGCCCCAGGCAAGGTGTGTGGGGGGCCAGCTCCATGTGCCAGTAGAGGCAGGGACTTGTTTGGAAGGGAAGGCTGCCTCCAGCCCTTAGCATTGCCTGGAGCACAGTGTGCTCCCCCTCCCCAGCCCTCACAGCCATGCAGAGCATCCGGTCGGTGCTCTGGCCGCAATTTACAGAGCTCTAGGACAATTACACCTTTTGCCCCAACCTGTTGGCGGTCCTAGTGCACAGCATTATGTTGACATTAGGGCTTCTCCTATTGCCATAGCTGCTCTCTCTCACATAGGTGGATTAACTATGCTCACAATACAAGCTCTCCCACCAACATAGCAGTGTCTTCACAAAAGCAGTGGTGCTGTCACCGCTTTTTAAGTGTAGACCTGCCCTAATAATATATCCAGTAATCATCTATGTTATATTATGGCACAGATAACTGTTCTCAACAGACAAAATCCCATGGATGTACCTGGAAGTAGAAATAGGTGAATTGTTGCTAACACCTCCAACTATTTTGGTTTTTTTTGGATCAGAAAACTAGTTTTCAGTCTCTGAAACTTTTTCCCATTTTTTTTTTTTTTGGCCTGCAGTTTCTCTAAAGAGAACCTAGACCAGAAACCAGTGTTTAACTTTCTAACCTACAAAGCTGAGTGGGTTTGAAATTAGATAAAGTGTGTTAGCCCAGTCCCAATGGCAGGCAGTACAAGTCACATGACAAAATGTAAACTCCTACTTTTCTTAGATGTTTTCCTTCATTTCTTTCAGTTTTATTCACAGGCATTCATGCATATATAATTGCAAAATCATACTACAGGAAATAGTCCAGCACCCAATTGTCCAGCACTCCCAATAGTCCAGCATCAAAATGGCAAGCGTTCCTGACAGAATGGGGATGGAACCCAGAACTGCTCAGGTCAGCTGCTCTCACGTGGGTTACAGCAGGGAGGGGAGGTGTTTGGCTCTGGGAAAGGGAAAGGGAAGGGGGATTGGGTTGCACACGGTGTTCCGGCCAGCTCATTGAAAAGCCGGCCGCACAGCGCACGTGCCCCAGTGCCTGTAGGAAGATGCACGGCTGTACTGGCGGCTCCAGGACCCGAACATAAAGTTGGAGGGGGGAGGGGTATTGGATTGGGAGTAAGCAGTACCTCCTGATACTTTGGCATATCTGATAATCTGGCACCACCTAGGTCCCCAAGGTGCTGGATTATCCGAAGTATACTGTATAACTGTGATGGGGTGTATCAGCCCCACACTGTGAAGGCTGAGCCTAATCAGGCCAACTTGGCCGAGGAAGCCCTGCCCCCACAACTCTGCTGTGCATGCTCAGACTGCAGCCCAGGTATAAAAGTCTGGAGGGAGGCTCAGTCTGGGCCGACTACCAGAAAGGAAGGACCTCAGAGGGGAGCTCTGGGCCCACACCAGCCAGCTGATTGGAGGGAAGACGGCAGAGACCCGAGGGTCCATTGGGATGTCTCCCCAGCTGTCGATGAGGGAGAAGCAGCTCCTAGGGAAGTAGTGGACCTGGTGAGCACCTGGGACTCCATCCCACTGGACCAGGTAGGAAGTGGCCCAGGGAGGGGACAGGAACCGCCTCTCCCACCCTGGAATCCTCAGCGCATTTCAGATGGATTCCCTGCCGAGCGAGTGTTGAGTCCTCCTGCCACTCATAGGGCCCTAGGCTGGGACCCGGTGGAGTAGGGTGGGCCCAGGTCCCCCTATCGGGGGTGTAGCCCCTTCCTGTGACTTTGGGTATTGACTCTGGCCAGTGGGCCAGCGAGCCTTGCTTTAAAGGGCCAGCGAGCCTGTCTATGTGACCAGTTCTAGTTGTGCAGCCTGTCAGGCCCTAGGGTTGGGGCCAGGCTACGGCCCAGGGTAGAGCGCACGGGGCGGACAGTAGACCCAAGAGGAGGAAAGTAGGAGCCACCCCATGACAATAACCCTTCTGGAAATCAGGAGACTGTCATTGCCATAGTTATTTTCAAAATTCAGATAGCTGATTTGTGCACTTATAATGGCAAGGGGGAAGAAGTTGAGCCCTGCAAATCCACGGCTATCAGTTTAACGGCTGCAGCATGTGCATCCATGGATGCAGACATGGATGTACTGTTTCCTATCTTTGCAGATTGGGGATCAGATGCAGATCCAGTTTTTTGTAACCATGCAGAGCTCTAGATCAACGGTTCTTAAGGAGGGTCTTCAGTCCTCTAAGGGCCACAAGCTCTTTTTGAGAGCCTGGTAGGGTTGAAGCTCACATCCCTGGCGGGATGTGGGGAAGGGCAGCACTGGAGCTCAGGGCTCTTGGCTTTAGATGCTTTTAGAGTCTGGAGGCTCAGGACTTCAGCCCTGAGGTGGGGGGACAGAGCTTGGGGCTTCAGCCCCACAGTAAACACTGGGAGCTCAGGGCTTCAGCCCTGTGCAGGAGTGCCAGAACTCAGGCTTCTTCCCCATGAAGTTCTATGGCCTCCCTGAAACTGGGGTTGTGTGGACCCCCAGTTGGGAACCACAGCTTTAGAAGATGCTGGCATGGGGGTGGATCCAGATACATAAAAAGTCTGAATATGAATTGCAGGTCAGCTACAAATTAATTATTGCAGATACAGATCGGACGCGGCTCAATAATTTTCAATCAGTGCAGGGCAGAGATGGGTGCAATTTTGAAGCTCATCATCAGACATTCAGTATTTGGGTGATGCATAAAAAAGCAGGGTGTAACTGTTCAGTGGTAGTATAAGAATTTTTTTTAAAACCCCAAGAATTAAAATGAGTTTCAGTAACAAATGTCCTGTGAAGATTACAAGCTGATAATTTCCATCCTAATTTAGACATCATTAAAGCAACAGCATTAGATTCCACAGACCACTCCCATGATAGCAGCTGAGCTTAATCCTAATCTCAACTGCCCGGGCACTTGTGCAGCACCACTTACCTGATAGAACTGGCTATGGCATATGCAAAGTGTATTTGTCACAGCCAATGCAGCTGATCTTAGAAGCAAGCAGAATATTCTCAGCGACATTGCTTGAACTGTCAAGTTCATAATGAGTTCATTACTTACATGGAAGTCTAGTTGTATTTTGGGGGAAAGGCCTTCTTAGGATCCCCTATCTGTAAGAGAATCCCTTTTCCTTCCCTAGCTCCATGTGGTAGCACCCATCGGCCACTTTGCTGCAAGCATAAAATACTCAAAAGAGTTTACAGTCCCTGAGGGAGTTCTGCATGACCCAATCATGCTCCTGTATAAAGCTCTTTGAAGCCAGTGGTGTTCAGTGCAGGCTTAAGGGTCCCCTTACAAAAAAAACTCATTGCAGAATTGCTGACTTAGATACAGTTTAGACCCTTGCACATAAAACCAATATAGAATAATTACATGGATGTTTCAAACAATTATAGCTCCTGGGTAGAGATATTATGGAGCCCAGTCCTTCACTCCTTGCTCTGTCAAAATTCCCTTTGGAGCCCATGGTCCTTATTTCCAGAGTATGCTATAAATATCTCCTGACTTATGGGACTGAATAAAGCCTTGGCTCATGGAACAATAAGGACATACAGTCATCAATCACATTAAAAAAAAACTTTTAAGGAAGAGAAAGTTGTAATTTGTAACTAATGCCAGAAGTGAAGGAGACAAATCGATATCAGAATATTAGCAATTTTAGGCGCGAGGCACCAATGCAATATTAACAATGGGATAAACACACACCACAAGAATGATCTCCTGCTTACAAAAAATAAAACACAAAACTAAATTATCTCTGGAGGATAGATACTCATAGGAAGGAAAAAAAAAACCTTCACCACAAAAATCTGAAGGAAGAGATAACAAACATTTTACAGCCTGTGTCCTAAGTGATGAATAATAATTAGTTTGTCTCTCTAGTTGAAGGTATTTTAGAATTCCTCCTTGCTGTTCAGGAGATGTGTGGGCACACAAAGGAGGCATCTGCACCCAGAACCTACTGCTGGCAGTGAGCAAAACCACCTCACACTCAGGGAAAAGTGTTTCATTCCATCTATCTGTTGAATTAAGCTCCGCAAGTTGGTGTAATAAAAAGCAGCTGAAAATCTAGTATTTCAGAATTCTTTTTTTTTGTTGTTTTTTCTCATTTCAATTAAATGTCTAACAGCACAGTCAATTTAGCAGGCTGCCTTTAGAAATCCCTTCACTATGGTGCTGTACTACAAAGCAGACAGTTTAACTAGATGATTTTATTAGGGATGCAATTAACAGTCAGAACTCAGCTCCCCCTTTCACCCTCTCAACTAATCCATCTTTTTATTTAGCCCAAATGAGCAAATTCTATATCAGACTTGTGCAATAAAGTCTCTGTTACTCTCAGTGGATTTCTGACAAGAGAAGTCTTTAAAGGCAAGCACTTCAGTTTTTTAAAGGCATATAACAAACCTATTTAGCAGAAAGCCGGCATCCATGATCTATTTCTTCCTAATATAGAGGAACTGAATGAGAAGGTATGAGGTACAGATGACCTGGCAACTTTCATTCAACATAATGAGAAATGGGTTCATGGGAAAGCTGTGCCAGTAACTTATATTTCAGTTCACAGCCACATTTAAAACAAAAAAAGAATATGATTTCAAGTTGAACGGAAACACATTTTTCTCAGAATTTTCAGCCATTTGAAAAAGTCAGAAAAATATCATTTACGGTTGAACAAAAAATTAAATATTTCATTTTAGTTCCTGGCATTTTAAAGCTTTTTTTTTTAATAAAAACAAGTGCTAGATTCACCAAAGTGAGGTAAAAGTTGATTTCCCCAATACCCAGTGGTTCGGGCACATACCAGGGATGTGGGAAACCAATGTTCAAATCCTTTCTGACTCATCACAGGTATTTTATATAAAGTGGCATGGCTTCCACAGGAGAGACTGCAGAAGCCCTACACTCAATAGCCTGGTGGTTTGGGCACTTCTATGGGAGCAGAAAGAGACTTGTTGTCAAGTCCCTGATTCAGAATAAGGATTTAAACATGCACATTCCACATCTCAGGTTGCAGTGCTAAACATGCGTCTAACTGCACACAAATGATGCATCTTCTCTTTCATTTTATGACTAAAAGTTAAGCCCCTCAGGACTCTAGCCTGAAAAATCAAAACATTTCCTTTTTTTTATTGAAACAATCAATCCAAATTCTTAAAATATATTTGTTGATCCAAATTTGCTTTTTTCTGTCCCACCAGACTAAGCATTGGTCAGAAAGTTTTACTCAGCTCTAGGTCATAGTTTGTTGTAGGAGATTTTGTTTGAACTATATCATTAGAGCTTGTCAAAAATTGTTTATTTGTTTTTCTTGCTGAATTTTTGATTTTTCATTAAAAACAAGAGCAGCTATTTGTCTGAAACCCCAGACCTTTGTGGTTTTCTGTCTCTTGGTAAAAACTTGAGATTATTTGGAAAAAACGGACAATTTTCACACAAAACAATCATTTTGTCAAAAAACAACTGTCAGTCAAAAAAACAGCTTTGATAGAAAGTTTTTAATAAGTTTCTTAATACTATGGTACTTTGTAATTTTACAATTGCCTGACTGCCTGTTCAGGAGTAACTTTAAAAGAATATCAAAATTCAAGTAAGCAGAATTTAGAGCATTAACAAATCAAATGCAAATAGGAAAAACTATTGAAATTCACAGCTATTAGAGAATGGAGGATTCTTGATGTACCACCCTGTTTATTCTGAAAGACTGAAGCAATGGAATTTGCTGAATTTGCTGGAAAAAAATACTTCTTGTGATCCCGAACCAAAGTCCTCATTTAAAAAAAAAAGTCTATTTTTACAGAGATTTCAAATTGTGACTGGATGCAGTACTGCATTCCTGAGTCTACAAAGAGCTTTGGAAATGATAATATCCCACAATCCCAAACAACCTCCTACCCCTCTGCAGGTGCAAAATGCCCCACTTGTCCCCCCCTAACCTCCAACTTCCCTGTCCTATGTTTCTGTACTGCAGTTATGTATGTCGCAAATACGTGGTATAATAAAACCAAATAAAAGTGTATTAAAGCTAAGGAATAAGGCACAAGAGTCGAGAGCAACAAGAAGGGCTTTACAGGACTATCAAGAGAAAAAAACATAGTAAGGAAAAAAAACATCCATTAACAAAGAAGGAAGAGGGATGGACTTAATAATGGCCCAGAAATGTTAGATATTGAACTTCTTTTTAGAAAATGTATTGTGAGGAACTATCCTGCACAGACATGGAAATGGATTGAATTTTTTTTTAAAAAAGCTTTTCCTAGCACGTTACCAATCCAATGAATTCTATCTTTAGAATGGGCTGTTCTAAACTCTGGATCTGAAATCATCCAAATGTTGGAGCTGGCAAGGAGAATTTCAGAATCTAATCTTGGGCCATCCCTAGTTAGACAAAACTATGTTAAAATCAGACTTCAGATAATAAATCCCTCACTGTTATCCCAAAGTTAGTTATGTTTGATTCAAATTTGGCACTGTTCTCTGGCAAAATTCTTCTTTGAACCTTGCAAACATGAATTGTATTTGGTGTTGGAAGTAAAGACAAAAACAACCCAATTTTACCTGGTGTTAGGCTTTGTTGGAAAAGATTTGAATAGCTCTCATCAGACATAATACAAAGTTTGACTGAAGTGCTGATGTGTGGTTGAAGAGATTTAGGTTCAGCTTTTTAGCTCCAGTTCTGTCCACAGGTGTCTAGTGTAGGAATCCTGTGGTGGAGGAAACAACACAGTGAGTTCATACATCAGCTGCCTTAGACCAGAACAGGGTACTTACCAAGGGGAGGAAGCCTTGGGATTTCTGTTCACTAAGTCAAATCTCAGTTTATTTATGCTAGGGTCTAGGCAACTTGAGAATACATCTCCCTGATAGCTCTATCTCCTCTCTCACCTATCACACATATCTGTCTGAAGGCATGTCTACACAACAGAGTCACTTTGAAATAACTCACATTATTTTGAAATATCAAGGTGAGCTTCCACACAGCAAGCCTGCTATTTCAAAATTATTTTGAAATAACAGGCTTCTTACTCTGGAATAATAAACCCGCATTTCATGAGGAATAATGCCTGTTTTGAAATAGCTATTTCAAAATAAGGTGTGTGTGTGTGTGTGGATGGTGTACCTGTGCTTATTTTGAAATAATTGGCCTCCAGGGCTTCTCATAGCTGCCCTGGTGGCCACTCTGCCCACACCCCTCAAAACTCTATAGTTTCCCTTCCCCAGCAGCTTTTAAACCTGCAGCCAGAGGAGAAACAGCTTGTGGCACCATATAGGCCCTGACAGCCCTGTGCCGCAAAGCAGAACCCTATTGTGCTACCATGAGCAACCCCGGTGCTCCCACCAAGCCACCCCTGGCTGCTAGCAAGCCGGCAGCCAGCTCCCAAGATCCTGCCCAGAGGCAAAAGATCTGGTGTGGAAATCCTGGATCTCCACACCAGGTGCAAGAACATGGACATTTATATCCGGATGGCTGAATGTTTGGGCCAGAAGGGACCTATGTATACCCAGGAACAGGTGTGCATGAAAATCAAAGAACTTAGGCAAGGCTACACCAAGGCCAGGGAAAACAGTTCCTGCTGAGGAGCGGCACCCCAGACATGTCCGGTTTTATGAGCAGCTGCACCACATCCTGGGAGTTGAGTAGGTCCCTTCCCTCCCCCTTGTTGTGGATTCTGGCCCATCATAAGAGGGTGGGACTGTGGATGAAGAGGACGAGGAGCAGGTGGAGGAGGAAGATGAGGCCAGCCAGGACACAATGCCTGCCAGTCAGGAGGTCATCCTGTCTCCAAAGCTGGTACCCTCTTTCCAGGATGTCACCCAGGGTTTGGACGCAGCAGGTGACAAATGCAGGGGGAGGTGGTGGGTGTTCTTCTGGATCAGACTGGAGTTCCTAACGACATGGGAGTCATGCACCTTCCCTGACCACCCAATGTTAATGTCAGTGAGATGGCCTTGGTGGTCCACGAGGGCTTGCAGGACCATGGAAAAGTACCCCTTCTGCTTGATGTAATTGGTGGCCCAGAGGTTGGGGGCTCAGATGAGGATGCTGTCAATGGCCTTCCCACAGTTGGGGAAATACATGGTGGCAAAGCTGGTGATGAGGGTGCCCACGTTGCCCAGGATGATGACCCTGCACAGCAAGATGGTGTTGATGCCCACGCCACCTATGAGAGGATAGAAACAGAGAATCACAGGAATGCCAGTGCCCTGAGGAGGTCCCCAAGCCTCTTCCCACAGCAGGAGGAACCCCAACTACTCCATCCCTGGCAGAACTTTGTGAAGATGGGACTGAAAAACCTCCAGGGAGGGAGAGTCCACCACCCCCTTACATAGGAAACCCCATACCAGTGGTTCACCACCTTCCTAGAACACTAGCAAGAGAGTCAAACCTGCATGAGAACTGCCCCGACAGTCAATCTCCCCATGGCGAACTGGTTTCCGATGGAGCAGTAGCTGTCTGGCATGGCAAGCTTCCAAATAGTGATGGTGACACACTTCTGCAGCGGGATGGCAGGAGGCATGCAGATGTCCTGTCGCCAGAGGGCAGGCATGAACCACTCGCAGAGCTCCATGAAGGTGTCCTCCTGCATGTGGAAGTTTGGGAACCACTGCTGGTCATCTCATTGCTCCATGATGATGCGGTCTCACCAATCAGAACTGGTGTCCCAGCACCAGAAGTATGTGGTTCATGGTGTGCAAGGGAAGGTGGGAAGGGCTGTGCTGCATGAGAAGCACATGGAGTGGGATGAGGAGGTACCCCAGAGTGAGCTGCTGGTCCTGCAGCACCACGTGTGCAGCCTGAAATAACTGAGCCAGGAGGTGTCCCATGAAGTCTAAGTGCAGCAGGTCTGGATCCATGGCAGAAGCACTGTGGTGTCCATAAAGGCAACTAAAACAGGCAGTGAGATAAGTTTGCTGTTTTTTGAGGAGGTAGGCAATGGAGAAGAGACTGAGACATGTCCGTGGGGGGGGGGGGGAAGGTCCCTTTAAGCACAAGCCTCAGCTAGCCTCAGGCAGCAGTTCCAGGAAATGAGTGCTGTAGTGATGCCCTGCCCAGAGTGCTTCGGAGGTTTAAAAAGCGATTCAGGCTCCAATCAGTGTGGACGCGCTATTTTGATGGGCATTTGCAGTGTGGATACTCTATTTCAAAACAGTTATTTTGGGAGTTATTATTCTGAAATAAGCGCATAGTGAAGACTTAGCCTGAGCTGCCATGGTGCATCATGGGTGATATAGTTCCACCTTGGAGCCTGGCCTATACGGAAGAATGGTGGCCATTCTGTGACAAGTTTTGATACGTTAACATTTTGACCCGATCTGAAACAGAAGTAAATGTTGAAATAGTGGAATTTCCCTCAGGACAGAAATTCCTATTTTCAACTGGCTCTGTTTCTGGCCATTAGTATCTTACATTTAAAATTCTGCCAAGATGGAACAGAACCAGTGTGCAGGATACATTTCCCTCCTTTTCTTTCCATTAAGATGAAAACTAATGGTGAAAAAGGCATTTATTAATTGTCATTCACTAAGTAATATGTATCCAGCTGCATTACAGCCTTCTCCATGATATTCTTGCCAATGACCTTAACCTCAGAGGGTCTCTTCATTGTGTGACCTGATTGCTCTTGGCATCCAGACACTTAAATCAGTGGGCAATTTCTAACTGAAGAAAAACATCCATATGGAACAGTGTTAGGACCACTACATTGATCTGGTTTATCACCTCAGACTTCAAGCCATAGTTCTGTAAGCCAAAAAACAATGATTTATCTGTATGTTTTTTGCCCTCCTCACAAGCCTCACAACATAGAAGCCCCATGGTCAGTTAATGATGTATGTCCATTCAACTTGCCCATATCATCAGAGGGTAATTGATTCATTTCCTTATATTTATTGGAAACAAAGCAGCTATACGGCAAATGTTCCACCTTGAAAAAAAATGAATCTGCATTAGCTCAGAAGTGATATTTCTGTATGTATTGTATCATTACACCACACCTCTTGGTTGAACAGATTTCTCCTAGTCTTGGGGGGCAGAGGAACCACAAACTGTGGAGAGTTCAGAGTTGGTTCAGATAAGCATCTAAAAGTTGAGATGCTTAGCTGCAGCTTAGCTGAATTATCCAGATCTCCTGAGTGTGCAAAATTGGAATGGATATTTCAGGGGAAAACAAAGGCTTTAAAAATGTGTGTGAAAGCCTATTAATTCTTGAGGCTGGAAGACCCAGAAATAAAAGGAAGAGGAAAGCAACACCCTTACTGCATTTTTGCACTATGTGCCTTTTACACTTAATACTCAAATAAAAAGGACTAAGCCAAGTAGCAAATCTAGTCACAAATTGACATAGCTCTACTCACTTCAATGGATTTTCTATATCGATTTACAAGAGTTGAAGATCTGGCCTACAATATTAGCATTTTGCCTTAGGGCTTGTTTATATGACAAGTGAGTAAGCAGCAAGCCATGGAGGAAATTTACAACAAACTAGCCAGCTATTCAACAAGGTGTAATGTGGACCCAGCTCTGAGCATGAAAAGTTCTGTATCAGTATGGAACTTTTACTGCCAACAGCAACTCCACACAGCATTTAATGCAAAGCAAGCTAGTGTGCTGTAGATTTCCACCTTAGCTTCCTGCACATTAAGTTGCTGTGTAACCAAGTCCTAACATTCTTGTGTATTATGACCCTATCTTGTGAGGTCCTATTCAGAACCAGAAAATGCAGAGGTTAAAAAAACTTAATATAATGTGTAAAGTAAGCAGGGAAATTCATGACACATTTTGAAACCCCCAAAACAGATTTTCTTTTTCAAGTGAAGGCAGTTTTCAGGATGTCCTTTTTTATTATTATGTTTGTTTTCACACAAACTCATAAGTTCCACAATAGCTATGTGAAACCCCTTATGGTTCAGAAAATGCCCAGTATTAAAACTAACAAAAAAAATAGTATTTGTTGCTTGTAATGAGTTAAAACTGATTGCTTGTGTGTGAATCTTTGTGATTTATCTGCAAAACCATTTCGATTACAAATATGTACGTGTGAACACTGTAAAATTGGCAATTTTACCTAACTAAATAGATCAGTTATCTTAAGTATTGACAATATTTACTTGTACTTCCTGTACTCCATGCAAAATGCCTTGAATGCTCCAAATATTGATAAGTCTCAGAAGTGTAGCCATGTTAGTATGTATCTGCAAAAATAATGCAGAGTCCTGTGGCATATTAGGGACTAACAGATTTATGAGGGCATAAACTTTCACAGATTAAACTCATTTCATCAGATGAACTGGAGTGGAAGTTACAGAATCAGGGATAAATATAAGGGAGAAGTTGTTTGTGTTAATGAAGCTAATCAAGCCATGGTGATGTGGGTCATTCATAGCATTTGATGTGGAGATGTGAATCTCCAGAGAGGGGAAATTGCCTTTCTGGTGAGTTAACCAGTTGAAATCCCTCTTCAATCCTAATTTAATAGTGCTGAATTTGTAAAAGAATTCCACTTCAGCTGTCTCCTTTTGTAATTGGGTTTTGAAATTCTTTTGTAGAAGGATGGCTCCTTTCAAATCTGTTAGGGTACGTCTACGCTTGCTCCCTAGTTCGAGCTAGGAATGCAAATGTAGCCAACCGAAATTGCTAATGAAGTGGGGATTTAAATATCCTGCACTTCATTAGCATAATCTTGCCCGTGCGTTATTCTGCGCACCAGCTGATTTGAACCAGGAAGTGCACTCTGGGACACGTTAGTTTGAATCAAACCCCTTGGCTTGAACTAACGTTACTCCTCAAAAAATAAGGAGGAATAACAGTAGTTCGAATTAGGAGCTTTAATTCAAACTACCTAGTCTGTGCCGTGTGTAGCCGCGGGCAGGTAGTTCGAACTACGGGCATTTAAAAATAGCACCCGCCCAGGAACATGCAAATGAAGCCCGGGATATTTAAATCCCGGGTTTCATTTGCAAGTTCGAATGCCTACATTAGCCACCCTAGTTCGAACTAGGGTGGCAGTGTAGACAGACCCTCAGGCAACTGGCAAATTTTTATAGTTCTCAATGGTGTACAGACAGACACATATTGCTGCTCATGTTCTCATTGTTCCTAACCCTTATGCTGACAAAATGTTAGTGGCCTTAAATGAAAGTAGATATTTGAGTGCATTTCAGGCTCAAGGCTAATGTCTCAATGTCATTTGAAGAAAGGATTCAATCATCATATATTTTTAAGCTCTCTCTTTTTACTTTGAGCAAGTCTAATCCTTTACAGGTTGACTTACTGGCTTTCAAAAATGACCAGAAGAATATGCATGGACACTTTCATCTCCTTTTCTAAAGTGACATTCAGAGAGTCATTTTAGCTCAGATTTCTTTAAATTACTTTTTCATTTGAGATTTGTACAAATCCGGGGCAGGCATGCCAGAGAAGGCATGCCAGAAAGACCTACTACCGCATCATGTAATTCCCACTGATGATATTTTGCCATTGATCTCCGTTCCCTGTGATAGCTTTCAGGGTTTCAATTTGTCACATGAGTCTAATAGCATGATGTTTTATTATGACATTGTTGGCTTGGGAATTTCCACCCCCAGTATTGCATAATTATGTAAGGTCTGGAATTAAAATCTCTGGGCCTGATCCCCCACTGTTACACCAGCTTTAGGCAGGTGTAAACACATTGGCTTCAGGAGTAATACCATTAATTTCATGAGTAGCACGATTGACTCAGGCTCAGAGTTATCATTTGCATCCATGTAAAGTAGGCACAGAGTAGGCCTACCAAATCAGACTTCTCCAATCATTATTACTGGTGATGAGCTTTACTTTCATTTGACACCAGTATAAAGGACTGCACAAGGTCCAAGAAAGAAGTGAATCAGACCATGTTATTCCAGGTCCCTGCTATCCCAGACTCATAGGTTTAGCATGGATTGCAAGGGTCCTCTGATCTAACCTGCTGCCAAGCTGCAAGATTTGTTGTGCCTAAACCATCCATGACAGATGGTTATCCAGCTGCCTGTTGAAAACCTTCAGCGTAGGAGCTGCCATGACTTCCTTTGGAAGTTATCATGGGAACAGACTGTCTTCCAACAGAGATTTATAAGGAAGCCATGAGGTGATACCACACCAAAATGCTGACAAAACTGATGTATTGACTTCATTCTTCAAAATCATATTAGGATTGAGAAGATATCATAGTATGTCTACATCACATTATTCACACAACTCTGATCTCATATATTCAAGGCCCTTATTGTTATCTCTTTTGCATTGGTAACTCCACTCACGCAAGTATACGTATGCCACTCCATGTGAGAAAAGAACCATGCACTTAGTACTATAATCAAGAGAGTAAAGAAAATGTCATGTGGATTCTCCCTGATTTTCATCAGAATAAGCGAGGGAAGCATCGTGCTCAATATATTTATTTATATACTTATCTAGTTATTTAGTCCTGCAGTGGACATATGTGAGTATCTAAAGAGTTAGCAGTGCCAGATTAATGTTATTTGAATATTTTATGAGAGTTTAACTTCTCTCTCTATATATATATATACAAAAAAAAATTCCTGTGGCATAACAGAGTGATGTCATCATGTCATTCTGCATCACCACGCCCCAACTCCAAGCCCAGACCATGCTCCCCCTTCCAGAAATGGCCTCTCACCATGCTATCAGCACTGCTAGCAGGCCTCCACACGGACAAGCCTCTTCACACAGAGCCCTACCGGCTGCAGTCCGGTATTTAGCTGTGTGCCACCCCCAGCTCCCTCTCTCACAACCCCCCAGGAAAGAGCTTGTACGCCCAGCCTGCTCAAACACTGCCCTGCCAGCCCCTTGCAAGCCTCTCACCACACTATCAGCGCCACTGGCAAACTTCCATGCTTACTGGCCTCCATAAAATGAGGGGGGGGGAGTGGCAGCTCTGTTCCCCTGTGCCCCCAGGAGCAGTTTCTGCCTGCCACAGTATCTGCCTGCCTTTGGCCCCACCCCCATTCTGCCTGGCCAATGTGCCTGCCACAGGTGGCTTTCCTCTGTGTGGCCCAGGCCCAGACACAGACACAATGCTCGGGGGCTGTGCTGCAGGTCCCCCCCTCCCAAGCGAGCAATTCTAGTATGTGCTGGGGCCAGGCCCCTGGCTCAGGCACATTCTTCCAGGCCCATCTTGAGCTCACGGGTCTTATACCCAAGCTGCTTTCCCAGCTCTTTGGAGTGGCCGATCTGTGCTCTGGGCACCCCGGGCTCGCCATGGAGCAAAGCTGCTACAGCAGGCCCATGTGGAAAGGCTGGGCTAGGGATGGGCTGGGGCTCCTGCTGCAGAGGCTGGGGCTGCCCTGCCCGGTGGTGCTCCTGGAGGTGGGGGGGGGGGG
>CM057845.1:137976681-137995218 GCA_030068395.1 Apalone spinifera | reverse complement strand
GGGGGGTTGGCAGTGTCAGGGTGCAGAGGAGGAGGGGTTAGGGAAGGATGGGGGTGTAGGAATAGGGGAAGGAGAAGGGGTACGGATAAGTGGGGTTGGGAGGGGAAAGGGTTAGGGAGGATGGTGGGTGAAGGAGTGGAGAAAAGGGGATCAAATTGAAGTACAGGTTGCAATTTCCCTGTATTTCCCTCTTTTTTATAAACACTTCATGAAAAGAGGGTGTCATTTACTCACTATGGAACTCAGTGAATACTGGCTTTGTGGAACTGATTTTACACTGGTGTCATGTCTTCATTAATGAAAGTCTGCCTTCTCTCTATAAATATAAAATGTTTTCCTGCAGGATGCCAGAGGATGGCATCACATCACTCTGCATCCTGCATGCCTCCTCCCTCCTTGTGCTCCAGGGGGGAAGCCAGGTCTGCCACATCTGCTGCCTCAGCCCTGCCCAATGGCCTAGGTAAGGATGGGGAGAGCAGGGGCTGGCCCAGACTCGGCCCTGCCCACTGGACAGGGGGAGTTGTGAGGCGGGATTGGCCTGGCCTCTGCCTGGCAGTGGGGGGGAGGAGCAGGAGGGCAGGCCAGGGCTTCCATGCCTCGCCCAGACCCTCCCTGGCATCCAGGGGGAGAGCCGGGGCTACCTACCATCAGAGAGAGAGCGGGATTGGCATGCATAGCAAGTATTTGAATACTTTATGAGAGTTTAATTTTAATATATCAGATTATATATAACTTCAGAGTCCCTTGGACAAATTAAATCTAGCCCCTTAGGCATCCTTTCCATTAGAGAAATTTTGTACTGGCATGGCTGCATCCATGGAGCTACGTGCTGCTACAGGCAGCTAAACCAAATCTTGGGGTGGCTATCACCCCGCAAACCTCTCCTAGTGCTCCCCCTGCCCAACGTGTGGTTCTAAACTAAGAATGCGTCTATACCACAAATGAATGTATAATTGTAGCATGGGTAGACATACTTATGGTAGCCTTAAACTAGCCAATACCAGTAAAAACAGTCATGAAGATGTGATGACACAGACCCCAGGCACGAGCCAGCAGCTCAAATCATATCCAGAGTCCCTGGGGGCAACTAGCCAGACTGAAATCCACACCACCATGTTCTCACTACTACTGTTAGCCGCAGCAGTAAGTCCAAAGCTAGAGTGGGCATAATTACTTGTAATGCAATCACATCTCTATTGCTGTGGGAACATTCTCTCACAGGCTATGTCTACACAGCAGCGTTATTTCGGAATAACTAATGTTATTCCACGTAATGTTATCCCATGCTGTGTAACTAATGTTATTCTGATACAACAGTCTGTGTCTACACTATAAGCAGTTATTTCAACATAGTGTTGAAATAATGTTGAGCTGGGGGACTTCTTACTCTGACTCTTGTAACCCTCATTTTACGAGGAGTAAGGGAAGTCAGAGGAAGAGTGCTCTGCCTCGGACCTCCTGCTGTGTAGACAGCACCAAAAGCCAAAATAAGCTACTGCAACTTAAGCTACACGATTGATGTATCTCAAGTTATGTAGCTTATTTTGGCTTTAGCCCAGCTGTGTAGACGTGCCTGGAGAGGCTATTATAAACAGAAGACAAAAAGGCCTCCTGCAATAAGTGAGAAGTGTCACCAGAAGTGTTTTTGCTTTCACTAATACTGGCTTTTCACCAGCAGGACTCCACTGACGTTAGTAGAACTACTCTTGATTTACACTGATGTGAATCACAATCAGACCCATAGTCTTCAGAGAAATGTGAAAGGGGCAGCTCTTAGCCTACACAATGGAGTGGGCAAAGGACAGCCACGAGTGGAGTAAAGCAGATGTATACTGGATATATGTGTATAGAGGTATAGATTGTATCCCGTTGTATATATGGTCATGTCCAGGGCTCGCCAAACCGCGGCGAGCCCCGCTTGCCAGCCACGCTGTCCAGCGATCTGCGCATGCGCAGATCACTCTGAGCATGCGCAGATCACCCGATCTACCCCTGGCGAGTAGATTGTATAATTTGTCAAGCCCTGGTCATGCCTATTTTCTTCCACAATTTGATCTGAGGAAGTGGGTCTGGCCCACAAAAGCTCATCACCTAATAAACCATCTTGTTAGTCTTTAAAGTGCTACGTAGTCCTGTTTTTTGTTTCAGCTAGACTAGACTAACATGGCTACATCTCTATTACTATACGTATATTGCTGTCACCTCTTTCAAGAGAGGTAAAATATAATTCCAGCGTTGAAGCTATGATAAAATGTCTGCAGTTCAGCTGAACACATTTTTCTATTGAACACTATTAGAAACATATACATTGTTAGCATTAGACTTGCTAAATTCATTATTTTGTACATTAATGGAATTCAAAAGTACCTGAAAATAACATCTTTATGAAACATCTTTATTTATACTGTACATTAAATTGTTAACATCTTGGCAGCTACGATTTTCTTACTGATTAGCTCAATTATTGCTAGCTGTCTGCTGTTGTGTGACACTGCCCTGATACACTTATGAGAAGCCCTCTAAATCCCGATTATTTCTTCCAAATTGGTAGGCACTGAATGTAATATCATTTCCTTGGGTCTTGAAACACCCTTCTTATTACACTGTTACCTCTACTGATGTTACAGTGGTGTTAGGTTTTTAAGAACAGTTTTACGCAACATGCTACACTTAATATTTTTAATCAGCCTCTGCATAAACTGCTAAATGTTTCCAGATTGGGAAAATTCATTTTTCCCCAGTGACTGCAATATTTCATGCTTATGAGGACATACATTTAGCAAAATAATCAGCTGTAAAGTAAAAAATTATTTTACTGCACCTTTAATATCCTGATGTTTTGCTTAAAGAAAATCCTACAAAGAGGAAAAATAATCTGGTTTGAACAAAAAATAAGATTATTATACTCAGATTCGTCATCCATATATATTACCAGCCTGCTCAAAAATATGTAGTTTATGATTTAGACAAACATTACATTTTTCTATGTTGCAGGTATTTTGAAAAATGTATGTGTGACTTTAGACCTCAGATATAATCACCATATAGCAAGCTTTCAGTCTTTCAAGTGATAATGAAAACTTATAGGATAAGCAACAGGTTAATTCAAGACTTGTTTCTTATTTTCAAATGTAAAATCTATTAAAGTGGTTCCAAAACCTTTTTTTAAATTGGAAATCCTGCAAATAAACATTTTTAATGAGTCAAGCTGAGCGGAGTCTGAATATTCCTTTAGAATTTGTGAGTTGCCTCTCTCTGCCTTCATGTTCTTTAATATAGCAAGAGCTGCCAGCCTGGAGTATTTCCTGTCTTATTTGTGACCTTCATTAAAAGTCACTCCCAGGACTCCAGAAAGGTAAAAATGAATTGTCATCACAGAATTCCATGGTTTGTATTGTTAAAGCAACAAATACATTCTCCATAATTATATGACTTTTTACACAGACAGCTCACAGTTCCATTGTTAAACTTACATTAAACACTATGCTAAGTTTTCAATGGAACAAGATTGTTTTATTTAGCAGCATAGGAATTTTTATAGCAAAGAAGCCCAATGACCAAAATGACCAAATCCTAGTCTCCTGTTTCTGGTAGCAGCTGATACCCAATGTTTCAGGTAATGGTATAAAAACGATTACCTCAAATTAGCAAAATACTTATGCATATGATTAATTTTAAACAGGTGCCTAATGCTTTACTTCAGCCTTCACCAGTAAGAAATTCATGACTCCCATGGGATTTAAGCATGTGCTTAAGGTTTCAGTACAGGATAGTACCGAGGCTAGGTCTAGACTACAGTCCTTTGTTGGAAAAAGCTATGCAAATTGCGCTCCACAATTTGTGTAGATTCTTCTGATTGCTTTTCCACGAGAAGCTTTTCTGCCATTTGGCCCAGTCTAGGTGGGGCCAAATGGCTGAAAAGCCTCCTCTTTCGGTGGAGCCCTTATCCCTTGTAAAACGAGATATACAGGGCTCCCTGAAAGAGCGCGTTTGCTCTTCCGCAAAAACAAGCTGAAGAGCAAACATGTTCCTGTGATACAGCAGAATTTTTCCAGAATACCTTAGGTATCCCAGAACCCTTCCCCTCCCCCCCCCAGTGTAGACATAGCCTAAGCATGTGCTGAACTTTAGGTACAAGCTCAGGTCTCTCAATGGGAGCTAAACTCATTAACACTAAGCACCAACTTAAATGCTTTCCCTAATCAGTGCTTAAGTGATTTGCTGAACAGGAACAGATCCGAGTGCTCAATTAGCCGATCTCATAATTTTTTAGGCCTGACTCAGGATGGCAATTACTTGAATTTGGCAATACTGTTGGTATTTAAAAAGGATCCTGAACACCTGACTCATAAATTGTAGACAAAATAGCAGATACCATCCAGCACCCAATGTAACCAAGTGGGTAATGTTGTTTTGCTCCTGACAATGATAGAGGTCTATAAAATCATGATTGGAGTGGACAAAGTAAATAGGGAATATTTACTCCATCCCATAACACAAGAACTAGGGGTTACCAAATGAAATTAATAGGTAGCAGGTTTAAATCAAACAAAAGGAAGTATTCCATCATACAACACAAAGTCAACCTGTGGAACTCTTTGGCAGATGAAATTGTGAAGACCATGGTTGTAAAAGGGTTCAAAAAAGAACTAGATATGCCCACAGAGGCTAGGTTATTGGCCATTAGGAAGGATGAGGAGGGATGCAAAACCATGCTCTGAAGTGTCCCTAGCCTCTGTTTGCCAGATGCTGGGAATGCATGAGACGGAATGATTCGGTTCCATCTGTTCTGTTCATTGCCTCTGAAGCATCTGGTATTGGCCACCACTGGAAGACAGTTTACTGGGCTAGAAGTACCTTTAGTCTGACCTAGTATGACTGTTCTTACATTCTAATACCATTTTCTGTCCATACATCTCTAAGCTGAAGCTTCTTGAGTCAGTTGTAGTTAGAAAGATGTTTTTATATGTACTATTTGATTCAAGCATTTCATAATGGAGTTTTTTTATTCAATATTTCATACACAGATCTGATCTCAAATGCATCAGAGGAAAATTAAGGAACAATTACAGAGACAACATTTGATACTGAGTTCTTTAAAGCAGTAATTGCAAATAGCAACAACCATGTAAATTGGAATGTTTGGCTCACTTTCCAGAGCTTATTGTGAGCAGGAGGAGGAGCTCGTGGGAAGCTTTTATATACCAGGACCCCAGCACCAGCACTCAATTTTACTGCTTCTCTAGAATATAGCAAAGATAAAAGAGAGCTAGATGATTTATAATCGATCAATTAAAATGTATGTGTGTGAAAGGGAAAGAACAGGGAGCAGCATATCAGAGAGAAGAAATAATTATGTATTACTTGTTTCAGAGGCATTTTGAGCCCATCGTGCTCAATAGTTCTCCACTATTCTATAGCCCCATTATTTTTACACCTAAATTTATTTCCATCAGACATAATCCTGCTGTCTCGTTGACCCTCTGTCTCATTTTAAATAGCTGCCTCAAAAATGCTGATTCTTTAATAGCAAAAAATTAAGCTTAATAAGGAAATGACCCCCCACATACTTGAAGATCCACTTTTTTTCTGCTGCTCTACTCCACAGGCTGTTCCTGCCCATACCTGTCTTCCCTGGTAATGGAGGATTCATCAATCCCCAGTATATACACAGCTGTGCAGCTACAAGAGTTCTTTTGTCAGTATAGCTGATACTGTTTGGGGGAAATGGATGTAGCAATGATAGCAGAATTCCTGTCAGGGGCTCTGATATTATAGCTATGCTGGCCATGGCTTTAACATAGACCAGCTCAGAGAGACCGGAAGGTTCCTTAGAAATATAAAGGAACATATCAGAGTCATAACAATTACATAGCAGTAATAGACTGGAAAGAAGAGAAGCCACCATTTAGTTTGTGAGTGGCTGAAAACTACTGCTCTGCAGTCCTTAGACACCAATTTTACAGGTATCAATTCCACACAGTCCAACCTCCCGCTTTTCTATTGAACATGCACAATTCCCATTTCTCTCTGGGAGCCAGTGAGCTCCTACGTTAGAGCAGACTCTCAAGAGGGCCTCTCTATCTTTAGGCTAGACCACTTTTCTCTAAAAACATCCACTTTCCTCTGAAAACAGCCACTCAACGTGCAGTGATAGTGAAAAAACAAGCAGAAAGTTGGGAATCATTAAGAAAGAGTTACATAATAAGACAGAAAATATCACATTGCCATTATAAAAAATCCATGGTACGCCCACACCTTGAATCTGGCTGTGTGCAGATGTGGTTGCTTCATCTCAAAAAAGGTACATTGGAATTGGGAAAGGTTTGGAAAATGGCAATACCATGATTGGGGATATGGAATGGCTGCCATATAAGGGGAGATTAATATGACTGGGACTTTTTAGCTAGGAACAGAGACAACCAAAACAGGATATGATACAAGTGTATAAAATCATGACTGGTGCAGAAAAAGTAAATAAGGAAAAATTATTTACTTCTTCCCGTAACACAAGAACTAGGGGTCACCAAATGATATTATTGAAAAGCAGGTTTAAAAGAAAGAAAAATAAGTCTTCTTTTTCCACACAATGCATAGTTAATATGTGGAACTTCCTGCCAGAAGATGTTGTGAAGGCCCGGACTTGAACAGGGTTCAAAAAAGAATTAGATACATTCATGGAGGATAGGTCCATCAATGGCTGTTAATCAGCTATCTCTAGCCTCATTTTTCAGGGCTGGGAATGGGCAACAGGGAACCTGTTCTGTTCATTTCTTCTGAGACACCTGGTATTGGTCATTGTTGAAAGACAGGATATTGTGTTAGATAAGGTATGGGCAAATTCAGGCCCTGTGGCTCCAAGCATTTTTCTCCAGCCCACCCAGCTGATTCTCAGAAGTGCATACTTACAGCCTGCAAGGAGTGCTTGACTGCCATTCCCCCAACCCTGCTCTGTCCTGCAGTGGAGCTGCTTTCAGGATTCTCTTGCTAGCTGTGCAGTGGGGTGGAAGGGAATGCTGAAGTCAGGATGTTCCCCTGCCTCTGTACCCCATCTCTGCAGAACAGAGGTTGTACAGAGAGACACACAGTGTCAGCAAAGTTGCTCCAATTTGAAGCATGTAACTCAGAGGAGAGCAGGGGGAGACAACAGAGCAGGACGGATTTCCCTTAAAGAGAGAGACCATGGCTGCTCTCGGAAACTTAGCCAGCACACACAAACACACACTATGTCACTGTTACACACCCCCTCTCACACAATCACTACTACACAATCACTCTCACACAATCACTGCTACACACACTTGTTCCAGTCTCTGTGCCACACAGTCTTGGTCACATACACTTTCCCATCTCTGTGCCACACACACTCAATCTTGTCACAAAGTCTGCCTCCCACACACAAAGTGTCTCTCACTCAGATACTCTCTCTCTCTCTCTGTAGTTCCAGGCCCACCCCTTCTGCCTGAGGCCCTGCTCCTTCCAGAGGGGCTGGAGCCAGCCTGCAACTACTTACCAAAATTTGTGAAGTGGCCCCCTTGCAAAAATTATTGCCCACTCCTGGGCTAGATGGATCTTTGGTCTGACACAAAATTACTGTTCTTATGTTAGTACAGTGAATCTTAAAACTGTGATCACAGAGATCTAGTGGTCATATTGTAGTGGTTTCTCCAGCTCAATAGACTTTTTAATTTTACTTTTCCGTATAAGAAAATGCTGTGGTTGCCACGGGGATATTACGAAGACAAGAGCGAGAGATGGTTCGTGTGACTGCACATGAGAGGGAAATTGGTTCACAGGGAAATTTTTGTATTAAAATGCTATTCTCTCTTCACTTCCTCTCATATGCACACACTACTAAGGAAAAGTTTTAAAGCCCTGTTCTCTGGCTGTAAAAGACAATCTCATATTTGCTAGGCATGACTTGGTAACCATACAGAAGATTGTGCAACCACAGTTGATAATTACTGCTTTAAATCTATCACTTTGGTTGGAATATGGGTGGACTATTTTGTTCTTTTAACAAAATAGGTATGTATAATAGAAAATGCTGCTTTCCATAGTCAAGGCACGATGTGTTCTGTTTGGCAGTCTTAATATACCTTTCCCCAGCAGATCAGATTTCATCCTTTAAAGCTCTTCAGAATAAAAGAGGAATACCCATTATAATATTGTAAGTAGTATTAGGGTGCTCCGTTTTCCATAGTGGGGGTGGGGAACTAACTTTGTAAACATGACTTCCAGGGGTTTCATTTCCTTTCTGACATTCTACTCTTGATAGTTACCCTTTAATTCTAAAATGTATTCTACCTTATAAAATCAATTAGGTTGTTAAGCAATCAAGTCCTTACCAGCTTGCTCTGTGTGTCCACTTTTTAGTATGAAAAAATGGGTTTCTGAGCTATCTGCTTAGGCTGTTAGGCCTAAATGTAACCACCTGCTCTGCACTCCAGCAATTGAGCTATGAGCTGCAAAGATTCACAGGAGAAAAAGCACATGTGGGGGATGGGGAGTGTTCCCTTAAGGCTTTGGAGAGGCTGCAGAGCTGTGCAGGGGCTGGTGTTTCTCCACAGGGAATGCAGTTGATCCCTAACATGTGCCTTCATGAGAGATGAGAAGGAGGATGGGCACTCCTGAGTAGCAGTAGGACATCCAGCCCAGATTCTGCCTCACTCCCCCAATCTCTATGCACTAGACAGCAGAGACGCACAATGACCTGGAGAACACATCAAAGACATTCATCCTTAATACAGCCTCCTGAAATACACCCCACTTCAGCCCTGCCCACTCATACAGTGGAATTGCACAAGTTCTGCTATCACAGGTCTTTTGGAGACACAGAAACTGACCTTTATTTAGGAGAAATGCAAAGTTTTCAAATCAGTCTCATTCTGCTTCTATCCTGCTTAATCTGACCCCGCCTTTAAGCGGGATACGAGTATGAAGGGGGGGGGCAATTCCTACACTTCTCATCAATATATCGGCAATTGACTTTAGAGCCCTTTCATGCTCTATGATTTCCCTGATTGTTTTCCTCTTTTCAGTCCTGCTGTCAATTACTCATGGATGTTGTGTTTTGGCTAAGATCAAGTGTAGCCAGAAGGTGGACCAGGGCAAAGTCTTCAAGGTGGTATGCAAGTGGGAAACCAGTAACCATTTCCTCCCCAGGGGCAGCTTCAGCTGACTGGAGGTTCCTCCAGATGGCCCAGTTCAACTGCATCCCACTGAATGGAGGCATCCACCATAGAAATAAGGATGCGTAATGTAGGAAGTTCAGCTATACCAATGGTGTGCTACCCTATGTTGTGTGTGGCTGCAAGCCCCCTGCCAGAGCCTGGCACCTGCACCACCACATCATGCAAGACTGCCTAGTCACAACCTTCCCACCACTTGTAGAAAAGGTGGTCGTAAACTTCACCATCCCCAGAACAGACAGCCAACTGGACATCATCACCTATGAGGAATGGAAGATCAGCATGGTAGATGTTACAGTTATCCTTAAAAACAGGACCCTGGTTGACTGTTTATTTTTTAATTATTATTGATTATTGGATAATTGGATAATTGATTGTTGGAGGCCTGGGTGCATGGGACCCTGGTAATGAGCAAGTTTCCGGAGAATGCTGAATCAGTCAGCTCTACACTCGGATGATGTGGCAACTCACTTTGTCAGATGCCTTCAAGTGGTCAAGGGGCATGTATCTAGAACACATCACCAGACATTGGCAATACCAGAATGAAGTGAAGTGCCAACAAGAAGCAAAGTCAGGAAAGTAACTGAAATACTTCCCTGATGGATTTATTTTCTGAGAAATATCCCATCCTAAATTCTCAATTACTGAGAGAGAATTTACACTCACTGCAATATTTGCTTTGTATATCCAACTCTCTGTGTAACTTTTCATGAGCGATGTACCCAAATATTTGGATGATATCATCTAAATCGTGTCACTTAAATTTATTAATTTAAATTTGGGTTATTGCTGACTATATACTATATGTATTTTATGACTTTTGGAGCAACCTTTGTTTTTTTGGCTAATTTAAGCACAATACAGAAATTCTTTCTTGAACCTTGTGTACTATATAAGTTTAAAATTAGCTTTAATAACAAAAATTAAATCTGTTCTTATGACAGTGTAATATCTAATGTGCATTTAATTGGTTTTTTATGCAGTCCAAGCAGCAGGATGAATTTAATGATTTAGTGGGTCTTGACCATGATTTGTGTCATCCTACCTTTCATTTTAAAGAAAGATGAAGAAAATTACATGGGGGGACTTTTTATGCCCATTTTTCAAAGGCAATAGGTTTAATTAGGTGACCAGTTTTTTGAAATGGAGGTTAATAATGGGCTTATGATTGTTGAACTACCACAACTGGCTAGTGCACCCAGGCTCTCTGCTCCAGCCTGGGGAATAACTTTAACATGCACCAATTGTGTTTCAACCAGAGGTAACTAAACTCCAGGCGCTCTCAGTCCCTGTTCCATGTAAGCTCTGCTCTCGGCCTAAATAACGGGGGTGGTCAGTGAGGGAGCTCTGTAGCAGGAAAGGGAAGAATTCTTCCTCAGAATAGTGAGGTGTAGAAGAGCTACTCTGCGACTGTTACGTCCGCTGTAGCCTCTGCAGCCATTGCACCTCCATTCAAAGCAGGGGAAAGGACTGGATGATCTGACAGAAACGCAAATCTCCAGTTGTACTTGGAAAGCACTGCTACACCCAGCAGGAGCAGTAGGCCTATGGCAGCAGTACATGCCCTGAGTAAGCCTCTGTTATGCTGGCACTGCTTCTGCCACTCAAATAATAGAGTTGCTGTGTTAGGGGCCCTCTGAAATGGCTGAACTTGCCCCAAAGGAACAATAATTATCATCATCACATTCACTTAGCAAACATTCACTAATGAATTGTTTCAGACTTGTTAGTTTGTAAAAGGGCTGGACTGAATTGATTATAGGCTGGGATTGCATGGCGGGGGGCGGAGGGGAGAAAGGGAATTTAGATCATGTCTACTCTATAGACCTTTGAGTGACAGAGCTGTACCCACTGTAAACTCTCCTGTGTAGCCTCTCTATGCCAACAGCAGAAAATTTCCCCATTGGCCTACTAAAAACCACCCCCAGCAAGTGGCAGAAGTATTGTCTATATTGGTGCCTCTGTTGTGTAACTTACGTATTTTTTCACCCTCTGAGTGACATACATTATACTGACAAAAATGCAAGTGTAAATATAGCCTCGGTAATTTCCTGAGTCCTGTCCTCAGTCATTTGAATTTTATTATTTGAAGGGGATATTGTTGTCTATGAAAAAAAATAATCTTGGAGCAGAAGGTGTTTTGTTATGTACAAAATTGCAGTGGCATCGTGACAAGCCCTAGTGCATGTTTTGCTTTCCTGGTAATTCAAGATCCTATGGCAGTTTGCCTAAGAGGTGGTTGCTAACCACTGTGTCCTGGGCACATGCCATTTTGAATAAATACATTTTCCCTATCAAATGTCTTACCAACTGCATTAGTCTTGTTCACTGTCTATCTCTGAGCTTTGTGTGGTAGCATTGTGCACTGCTGAATCACAGGCTTGATCTGCCCTGCAGGTGTCCATAGAAGCTAAAATGCCATTTGCAGGTATATGCAGCCTCATTGTGCATTCCTTGTGCACCACAAAATCTTGCCAGAGCCAATGACTTTTGGGAATATGTGGAATTCATGTGAGCCAGTGAGAGTCAATGGTGTATGGCCCCTCTCAGTACCGGGCCCATAATTTGTAATATGCATTGAGCTCTTTGGGCGTGAAATATGCGATATACTCATAAGCTGATGCTAGTTATTACATTGACACAAGGTTTAGCAATAACAAATTGGTTTTGAGTCGAAGGCTAAACTGTGTTTTTAAAGGGAACTTGGGGAAAATAAAAATCAAACTTTACTAAATAGCAGAAGACTAATATAAAAGCTGTGGGTGGTTGGGATTTGGAAGCTGTAGATAACACTTGATTCTTTGGCATTTGGAGAGATTCGAGCCCAAACTTTGGTTATCTCATTGATCATTTGATTAAAACGTCACATGAAACTGGGTATTATGTATGGGGCTGGACAGGAAGAGATATTATTTGAGCCAAGAAGCAAGAAAGGTTATTGCATCTCATATCTTAAGTCCAAGTCCGTGCTTAGACTATGGTGATGCCATTTATAAGATAGCAGGAATGCCATGTTTGAACAAAGCAAATGTTTTGACCAACCACGTGTTGTTGCCTAATTCCAGGTTATCAGAAATTATAACTCTGGAAACTACAGCTATAAAGAAGAAAGAGTATACACTGTATATAGTGAGTGAGAGAACCCATTCTTGTGAGATTTCAAGTTGCATTATGTAGACTTGAGGGGTATAGATAAACTTTTCTGTGCTTATCCGAACAGAAATTGAACGGGTTTGAACGAGATCATTTGGTGGTGGGGGTGTTGTGGGATATGATGGTGGGAATAATTCAGCTTTAACTTTTTGCATTTCCTGACTTTGGGTGACTTTAATTAAGTAAGCATAAGGCCAGATTCTGGAAATCTTTGCTCACAGAGTGGGTGTTTAATTGTATAACACCCACTGTAATGAAATTATTCTCCAGGCTAAGGAAATCATTCTCTGCCCTAGTGAGGTGTTATCATAATAGGTAAATATAATTTTTCAGGGTGTGCTTTTTTTAAGGAACACATTTAAAAAACAACAAGGAGACTACAGCTAAGGGGTAATGGACTCACTTCATCCTTCTGCTGCCTTCTATCCCCTTCAGGAATACACATGTGTGTGTGTTCAGGAGACATGAAGCTGCTGATGGACCTTGCCCAGCTGCTACATCTGCCCAAGAAGTGCTCACCTCTTTGGGTAGAGGGCCATTAAGCTGCACAAAGACGATAGAGGGGCTTTTCCCATTTGTTGCTTCTTAGCCTCACCTGCTTAAGAATGGTGGCAATTGTAGTACAGAGGCACCAGAGTGTCAAATGTCTTCTTGTCTTGTAATTTAAAGCCTGTGCAGTGTGCTCTTTAAGATTGCAGGTAGAGAGGAAGCTTGTGCCAAGAGCTGCCTCTGCATCTAGACAGAAAGTGCACACCTCATAATGTTTATCTCTTTAAATTGAATGGGAACTTTCTATTGCACAAGACCAGGCCGGGTTTTTCCAAGTATTCCTACATAGTTAGTAAGTAAGTAAATATATACATACATACATTAACAAATAATATTTTTTTCCATATCAAAAGCCAATGAGTGCTACTGACTCAATCCTGAAAACTCTTATATCGTGCCTGAATAAGAATTTATGGCATCAGTTCCTACAGTATATCTGGGCTTTGTTTCTAGTTTCAAACATCAGCTAATTTTGCTGCAATGCTGTCTACAGCCAGCTAGCTGGAATATTTTTCACCCTCACTGAATTCAAAAACAACCACTCACATTTCTTGCTCCAATTTTCCAAATGAAAAAATTAAGAGTCACTTTGGAGCTGAAACCACACACAGCAAAATTCATCATGAGAAGTGGCTGATTCAAAGTTATGAGTGCACAAAAAACCCAGGAGTTATAATAGAAAGTACATGGCAACCTGAATTAAAATGGACCTACAGATAGTCACTATTATATCACTAGCAACATGACACCAAAACAAAACAGTGAATTCAAATCCCCCTAAGTTTGGGTGAAGTTCCAATCTTTATCTGAATTTCACAACTTGGTCCATCTGTAAATATATATATATATATAAACACACAAATGCACACTATGATACAATAAATACCATAGTTACTTCCTGTAAATAGTCATTTGACTTGCATTCTGGAGAATATGTGGGTTCTCAGAGTTAACTTGTTTATTTTGAAATAGTTACCATATGATCACAACTGGAAGAGTCACTGGTATGTTTTTTTAGGAAAATAAGTATTAACTTAGGAAGGCTCCTGATTATTTTAAAAGCTCTTCTTTTGACAGAAAGATTGCATTTGTGGTTTATGAAAGTCCAGGCATCTGGAAATCTACTTGTCCTTGACATTAGAAAGAGCCCGGGGGAAGGAGCATTTGCTTGTTTAGCACCTTAACATCAGAGCCAATTCCTGCAAAATTTGAGATCTGTAACATTGTTTTGATACTTTTATCATGCTAGTGTGTTAATGCACCAGTTTCAAATGGGGAAGCTCTAATTGTTAGAACAGAATGTAAATTTATCCTACAGGGTTACATTATTAACATTAACTATTATTATACAGATTTGAAGGACCATGGCTGGAATTGTGCCTGACATTCTGCGGGGCTCATTTGAATAAGAATCACACCGCATGGTCACAATGCTATGGAATGAAATAAACAAGATTACTCTGTCTTAAGCAAAGGAGCTGAAGTGGAGTAGAATTGTACTTTGCACAGTTGAGCCCTTCCTCCCATAATGACCTCTCCAATGTATCCAGAAAACTGCAAAGGCAACTCCTGCTGGTATTTCTCTGCTCTTGATACATAGCAGGTTCTTTTAGGTAAATATCAGTATGGGTAGGAATGGAAATCCCCTGCACAGCTTTGACTGTAAAATGAAATTCCCACCAGTATCTCAAATTGACCAAACAGTGAGTCACTGCCAGGGTGACTAAGGGAAATGAGATAGATTTTTCATAAATTTGTAATAAGCTCCAATTTGGAGGGGGGAGGGGGATCCAGCAGCTCAGGGAATAGGAAGCAGACAGAAATCCCTGGGTTGTACAAAGCTGACATAGGGGTAGGAGTAGTGCAGGCTGAGAGTGGAAGGGAGCCTGGCTGGAGCACACCATACTCCCCTGATCCTACTCCAACAGCAGGACCTCTGGGAGACTGGTTCTGATAGCTTAAGTCAGAGTAGCCTTGAGACTCCTTTAAGTTCTCCTGCAGGATCAGGGGAGGAAAAAAAAAAAAAAAAAAAAAAAAAAAAAAAAAAAAAAGCAAGCAGCAGCAGCTTCTTTCCCCTTCCTCTGCCCCTGCATCACACATATCCTGCATAAAACAGCAGCTCAACTGGAACTGAGGATCTGGTCCTACCTCTCTGGCAGGAAGGGAGGGAATATTTCTGAGCGAGGAACACAAGTTGGGGGCCATATTCTAGCCTCCTTTGCACGGCTGCACAAATGGGAGGAAGGGAGCTCTTGTCATGAGTCTGATCTTGTGCCTGGGGCAGCCAGAACCCCTGACTTGGGCTCCCTGGCTCTCATTGCCCCCTGCAGCACACAAATATATTTCATTGCTCTCAGCAGCAGGTACTTGCAACCCCCAGGAAGATAATCTACTCTGTTGAGTGCAAGAGAAAGTGGCCAATGCTCTGAAGCCTCCCAAAAGGGCTGCAATTGAGTTTTGGCATTCTCTCCCACTAAAGGTATGTGTACACTGAAGAGTTTTTCTGGAAAAACAATACTTACATCCACACTGCAATTGTGTTCTTTTGACAGAAAGTCGAAAGAATTCAGGGATTTTTCTGACAGTGGTAAACCTCTTTCTACAAGGAAGAAGCCTTTTTCCAAAAGAGCTTTTTTGGAAAAAAACATGTGTGGACGGGGAAGAGGGATTTTTTCGAAAGAAGAGGCCTCCTGGAAAAAGCACAGGTGCCCTGGTAGCCACTCCGTCCACAGCAATCAGAACTTAAATACGAGATAGCGTCTAATGATTGTGGACACTATCATTCAAAAAAGCACATAGCTTTTTCATTGTGCTTTCACTGTGTGGATGCTCACTTTCGAAAGATGTTTTTCCAGAAGATCTCTTCCAGGAAAGCTTCTTCCGAAAGAAGCCTGCGGTCTAGACATAGCCTAAGGAGGAGAGAGGGCATCACACTTGTAAAGGGTGCAGCAATCACTACTCCTTTGGGTGTCAACAGTCATGGCCACCAGCATGCCTCCTGTTTCTCCCAATCTAGCAGGGGTTTCCACAGTTGCATACTAGCCCCAGGAGGCTGGGGCAACGAAGAGATAGGGAGAAAGAATCTGCGTGATTATGAGACAGAGAATGCATTCCCTTAAATAACCTCCGCTGCCTGCTGGAGTTATCAGAGCATGTCTTTCTAATGCCGGGTAATGTCATGTTCAGTTCAGTAGTTCAAATCTGTGTATTTTGTTTGAGCCTTCTCATAATTGAACAGCAAGCTCATGAACTGCCACTTCATTCAGTGGGAACTGGAAAATTCCATCCATGTACAATGACATGCTTAAAAACGGCAAAAATAATCTTGTTCAAAGTATGAACTCTAATAGTCAGTTGCTCCTTCCTATGCCAGCAGCAGGTACATTAGGAAGTGGAACAGCTGTTAAGTTCCTTCTGGGATCTATTTTGTGTGTCTGTGTATGTTTGGGAAAGTCTGGCTCTTTGCTGCTCTCAGATGAATCACTCTACTAATGGACTAGCAAGTGCACGAATAATGTTATCAGTGATGCAGACCATGGTTCCTGTATTGCCTTAATATGCCTCCAAAACAATTTGGTAAATTACTTCCATTACAGGGTTTGGATAGTATCCCATTAAAGATCAAGCTTTTGGTAAAATGTCATTTCTTTGAAAGATATATGTTTACTATTAGGTGTCAAGGCTTGTTCAGTACTTTCATAAGAGAATATACAGTGACCCTGCTTTCTTTATCTATTACTTTAAGTGTTCTCTCTAATACTTAAAAGATGGAACCACAAAAGCCAAGAAGTTCAGTGACACAGAGTTTCTTTCATCTGTATAAAATGCTACCTAATTTTTCACTGAGGCTGGTACCTGTGAGTAAGATAAATGAACACCTCTCCTTGTCACATATTGAATTGTTTCCATAGTATATGTATTTGATAAGTCTTCAAATTAAAGGGATATACCATCGTCAATAGACTTAGAAAAATATTACATAACCATACTGGTATTAACATTAAAAAGGACTGACTTTTCACCATTTATGCTGTCTGTTTACTTTTGACACTTCATTCATTTTAGACAGTGAAACTACACTGGCTGGTTTCGCTTTCAAGTTGCATGGTCTGGCTTCCAGGATAGGTTGGGATTGGTCCTGCTTTGGGCAGGTGGCTGGACTCAATGACCTCCTGAGGTCTCTTCCAGCCCTAGGATTCTATCACTAATACCATTCTGCCATGTTTGGGTTTCCTGCACTGAAAGGGAATCTAACTCAAACATTTTTTTTCTTAATCAATCATGCAAAAAATTTCTATTTGTATTATATAATATAACCTCCATTCCTCTTTTTAAAACAAATCTAAACTTTTGCTATTTCCCCCCTCTTTACATTGTCTCCTTTAAATGGTTGCATTAAACATAGAGTTTAGATTTTAAAAAGAGATGTATTTTGCCTCAGTCAAATAATATTTGATTTTTTTAAATGATAGTTTATGGCATGCTTAAGTGCTGGTTTATTTTGTATTTAATATTTAGTATTTGATCCTTTTGATGAAAAGCAGATTTGAACGCTTATGGTAGGTGTGTTATTCAAGTAACAAACATTTTGTTCATTGCAAACATATTGAGATGTAACTATTGTGTCAGATCAGTGTTTTGTGAAGAAGCTGCCAATCCTTGAAAAATGTTTTGTTATGATAAAAAAAACCCCGGTCAATTAGTAAGTTTGTACTCATACAAAGTAGTTCAATTATAACTTGTATTAAATGAGTATTTGGAATGCTTCCATTGATTTATCTTTCATCTTAAAAAATTATTAACGAAAACATGTTATTGATATTTTCATTTGATAAGAAACTAAAGATTGGCAAAATCGGTTTTACTGCTAAGCTAGGAGCTGAGATCAATCTTTATTGCACTTGAGAATTGAAAGTAGAAAGCTTCTGGCTCTGCTGCAGTTTTGGCTGCCTGGGCAATTTGCATTATGTTACCCATGATAGTAGTGTGAGGATTCATGGCCACAAATGTAATTTAAGAAAACACTTTCAGTTCTTTTTACGCCTTCTCAGTATTTTCAGGCAGCTGAAGTGCCTTTTGCTATGGGAAGAGCAAGATTACTTATTTCCTGTATTTAACTGAGTAGACCCATTGAAAGGCAGTAACTTCTTAGCTTCTGAGAGAGTCTTTTTTTCCCCCTGATCTTTTTAACAAAGGAAAAAATGAAAAGAGGGATTTAGTTCTGATGAGAGGTGGTAGATTTACAGCCTGGAGAGTGAAGTCCTCCACTAATCAACAGAACAAGAAAAGAAGAGGTAGCAACGTCACAAAATTCCCCCACCTTGCTCTGCCAGCTTCCAACAACTTTGCACTTGAGGGACCACCTCTAGGGTCAGGAAGCTAGTTCAGCCTTTATGCTTGATGTATTTAATTCTGGCATTAGTATGGCTTTATAAATTCTGCAGTTTAATGGTGCTATGAGAAAAGGTGGAACCTTGGGGGGCTCCATCTCTGTTTTACTAACTAGCTGCCAGAAGGTGAATTCCTGACATTGGAGGAGAAAATTCCCATTGACTTCTCTGAGGCCAAGATTTCACCAGAGTCCAAATCTGTACAGTCTAAGGGCACCATCTTTTTACAAATGTCAAGTTTGACATCACTGCGT
>CM057845.1:137925078-137966291 GCA_030068395.1 Apalone spinifera | reverse complement strand
AACTCATCTACATGGCTCCGTCGACAGAGCCATGTAGTCTAGACATACCCTAGGATTACAGCTACTACCGTTTGTGTTTATTCTTCACCAAAACATATGCAAATTACATCCTGATATTCTAGGCCAGTGGTTCTCAATCAGGGCTCAGTGTACCCTTGGGGGCATGCAGAGGTCTTGCAAGGAGGTAGACATTTGCCTAGTTTTTCTACAGGGTACATAAAAAGCACTAGTGATGTCAGTACAAACAAATATTTTGAACAATGACTTGATTATGCCGCTCTATACATTATTCACTGAAATTTAAGTCCAATGTTTATATTCCAACTCATTTATTTTAGAATTATATGGATAAACATAGGAAAGTAAGCTATTTTTCAGCCATAATGTGCTATGACACATTTATATGCTTATGCCTGACTTTGTTTAAAAAAAAGTAGTTTTTAAATAAGGTGAAACTTGGGGATAGGCAAGACAAATCAGATTCCTTAAAGAGGTACAGTAGCATGGGAATCATTGTTCTAGTCAATCCTGGTTCTTATAAGAATCCTATCACCATTGTATCCAAATGCTGGAAGTGAAGTGATTATCTGTCACATGTTTGTACTCTGATCCTCTCCTCAGGGGGAGCAGCACATACTGTGGAGTGCTGTTATTTTGTTTTAAAATACACATCACTGAGTCTGGTTAGAGACACTAGGTCAATGAAATGCACCTTGCACATGGAGTGGAAGGTGGTGAAGGTGATGGTTTTTAGCTCCTATGGAAGTGTCTCAGACCGTTCCCCCCAAAACTTCTGACTCCCACATGGACTAACATTACCTTAGTTGTGGAGAGGTCTATTGCTCCAGAGGAGTGAATTTGTTGATCACAGTTCTCATCACAGAGTTTTAGTCAGACTTTTAGATAGCCTGGGTCATGAATGACTTTGGCCCAAAATCTTGAACTGGATTGAACATTCTTCCCTGTTGCCCTACTAAGCTTGGGATTTTCCAAAGCTTGCAACGTTTGTCTAAGTTCTGTTCCCATTAAAATCATTGGGAAAACACTAACTTGATTTCAGTGGGAGCAGAGTTAGGTCAAGGTGCCCCCCTTCCCACAGTTTTGTTTCCTAAATGTATGGTTGTAATATGGATGTCTCTGAAACCATGTGGAATCTTAACTCTTGCTTGCCATTCTTGGATAGCTCAGAATCAGAACCTTCTAGTGAAATACAGCACAAAACATGAGCCTCTTCAAAAAGCTACGGGAGTCAACAGAGACTTCTACAGATTGGAGTGAGCTTTGGATGGGATCCTATATGCAGAAATGGAGATAAAGATACTCTAATATTTTTGGAAAATCAAAAATACCAGAAAAAATAGATCCCTTCAAAATTAACAATAACACCACTTACATGTTCAGTATTCATTCTGCAATATGCCGTAGTGGCTGGATTGTTCCTGCAGAAACCTGTTCAGAAGCTCAGAAGTCAAGAGGATGTTTTTCTTTTACCCTTGGAATTAAGTACAAGAAAAAAAATAATTTCAGCCATAACAATGACTAAAGAAATTCAGCAAATAATCAAAAGAAAAATTGAAAGGATAAGCCTAGTTGAGCATAGCAGCCACCGGTAACTGATAAACCACAGACATTGTTGTTATTATATATATATATCTCCTTCCACAACCTTAACAAGCTCATACAAAAGACAACTATTCCCTTACCATGTACAATTAAATTAGTCAAAATAAATCGTGGGTGCCTGGGAGACAGTAATCACTGGACCCTAATTACATACAAAGGAAATGAATATGTCTATGTAAAACGAGACAAGTTTCCAGAAAGAGATAGTAAGGCAGGTTTCTTGAATTCCCTGGGTCTTCTAAACATGGTTAAAAAGGTGGATACTATGATGTGGGGGTAATTCTGTAAATTCCCTCTTTTAAGTTAAACCATTCTTCACACACCCCCTGATAAAATGTTCAGATTTTATGGAACCAACTACTTAAAGAGACAGTGCCAACTTTAAAAAAAAACCCCACACACTTCTGTCTGATTTTTTTAACCAACTATTGTTACAATAATATTTAAGATCACTGTAAGTGAAAGCGATTGGATAAAAAAAACCCAAAATCAAAAAAAATCGCAACACCGCTACTTTTTATTGGGGAAGCAGACTTTCCAGTTTATTGACTTTATGCCTTTGACTGCATGTTATGTAATTAGTTGCTAAAATTTTTTGCACCGGCATTTTTTTACAAACATTTAAATCTAAAGAAATAATAATATTCATTTTCACTGCTTCCAAAATATGAAATAATTCAGTTAATCACCTTCCCTTGCTATTTGTGTGGGGTTTTTATAGAGCAAAAGGGGAAAGGAAACTTTCTTTAAACAGGAAAATGTGATTGTAAAACACTAGCTGAGGAGCTCACAGCCAGGCGACATATCTGAATGTGTGTTTAACACATTTTCCAACTCACTGTATTTCTAGTTGCTAGGGCCCCTTTAATTTTGATTGGTCTGCATGCACTTCCAGATGGCTGCTAATATTAATCTAGCTGCCAGTAACAAGAACTGGGTGAGTGTCAGGGCATTCTGAATAGTGTCTTGATCTATAAATTGAATACTTAGCAGAACCATTTGAGCCTCTCAAATAGCCTGCTATCTGTTCAATATGTTGAAAGCTAGCTGGCCAATAAGAAATAATTCTAGGGCACATTGCCATATACGAAGAAAATCTCCAGCTGTGTTGCAGTTACGCCTGCAGGTATCAGATTAGAGTCAACCCATATGAAACAACAGATTTGGCATGAGATCTGAATGTTAGCGAAATGCATATTGGGTTTCCAAATGTGCTGAGGAAAGAGATAAAGCCTTAGCTGATTTTGAAATAGACAGCCAAGGGTTTGGGCAGATGTGGCTGTTAATATCTTTATTGCAGCACAACAAAGCAAAGACTGTGACATGGATGCAACTCCATGCAGGGGAAATAAGGACCTTAGGCTCTTGACACAGCTGCTTGGGCTATCCAGAGACATGGACCACTTTCCACCCAGAGCATGTGCATGGGAAAAGGCAGGGGATGAGCTGAACGTAAGTTCTCCTCAATATATTGGACAGGGCAGCTAAGCATGTGTGAGCATTGTAATTTGCTGCTGGTTTATAATCTTGCTCTTTTAGCATTTCAAAGGCACTAGAAATGTAGGCCTGATGCTAATCTCAATGGTTTTAAACTCACAGAACTCCAGTGACTTAAATGAGTCACTCCTTCCCAGGCCCAACAAGGGGGAGGGGAAGAGAGGGGGTGAGCAAAGGGAGCAGATGCCCCAGGGTCTAGTGATTTAAAGTTGCCTGAGGCTCCTGGGCACTGCTGCAGTTACTGTGGCAGTGGCCAGAGCCCCAGGTCCCATTAAATTGCCACTGGAGTGCCACACCGCACACTCTGAACAGCTCTGAGGGACTGAGAGTCCAGTGCCATGGTTTGGGCAGCTCTAAGGGCTGGCTGCTGAAACCCCACTCCTTTCAGGGGTGCAGAGCCAGGCTTCTCCCACACCTTGCTTGAGGGCCCACAGAAAGGGTTGGCTCCTCTACTCCTGCTTGCTGGCTGTGTTGCTGTAGCTATGCTGGTCCCAGGACATGAAAGACAAGGTGGTGAGGTAATATCTTTTATTGGACCAACTTCTTTTGATGGCAGGTTTCCTTTTTCACAGAGCTCTTGTCCAGGAAGGTAACCAGAGTATTTTAGTTAAATACAAGGTAGGACAGACTCTAAAGCATAAGGGGTTCTCATATTTTGTTGGAAACCTCTTAAAATGAAACAGGCAATTAATACTTCTTCTGTCATAGGACAAATGAGGGTACTTATGATACAGGGTTCATTACAAATTCCTGTAAAGAGCTCTAAACCCATGTCTCTGTTAAGTCTTTGTTTTGTTTTTACTGCTGATTTAAATTGGTGCAAGTAGGAGTTAGCCCATTAGGGCAGGTTTAGCAGTTAACATTTGGTTGCAAGTTTCCACCTCAGCCTCTGGATTGCCTTTCTGTGCCTTAGTTTCCTCCTCTGCAAAATAAGGAGGATGTGCTTACTTCCTTGATCTATGTATTATAAGTGCTATTTGTCCATACAGCACAGTGTGGCTTGTTAGGGCCTCTAGGTGCTACTTTAATAGAAATAATGATGACACAGGTGTCAAATCTTAGATTGGAAGGGTTGCATATTTCCAAAGCTTTCCCTTACCTTTGCTTAATCCATCCATTCTATTATAATAATCAATCACATTTTATGTCGTCCAATAATCTACCATATCCTTCCTCCTACACCAGCTTTCCCTAGGTGCTATATTAACTGAACATTGTCCTAGATTTCCATTGTCACACATGGCGATAAGTGTGAGAGGGGTAACCGTGTTATTCTGTAGCTGCAAAAACATCGAGGAGTCCTATGGCACCTTAGAGATGAACAGATTATTAGGGCATAAGATTTTGTGGGTAAAACCCACTTCATCAAATGAATTGGAGTGTAAGTGACAGAGGCAGGAGCATATATAAGGATGACTATTTTGTGTTAATGAAATTAATCAAGTCAGGATTGAAATGGGTCATTCACAGCATTTGGTGTGGAGATATGAATATCTAGAGAGGAGAAAAAGGCTTTGTAGTGCATTAACCAGTTGAGATCCTTATTTAATCCTAATTTGATAGTAAATGAATTTCAGTTCAGCTACCTCACTTCAAAACCAAGTTTTGAAATTCTTTTGTACAAGGATTGCTCACTTTCAAATCCATTACTGTATGTCCAGGGAGGTTAGAATGCTCCCCTACAGGTTTGTGTGTATTACCAGTCCCAATGTCGGATTTGTGACCATTTATCCTTTATTGTAGAGACTTTCTAGTTTGGCCAATGTACATGGCAGAGTGGCACTGCTCTTGCTTTCCATGTCCTCTCTCCTAGTTTTGCTTCTGTGCTACAAGCACCCTCTTCTTTTTCCTCCTTCCCCTCTCCTTCCTGCTCCTCCCCATGTATCTATTCCTAAATCCATCCTCCACCTCCTCCTTCTCCCTAATTCTCAGTGATTCCACAACACAGTGCTCTGTGCCACAGTCTTGTATCCACAGGTCATTTTCCTCCTGGTCACATACTCCCCCTATCAATGGCCCCAATCCATGCCCCCTTTTAAGATTCCAGCTCCCTACATTTCTCTCACTGTATTCTTCCAAGTCCATGCTCCACCAAACCTTCGGATGAGCCCCATCTTTGGAGTCACTTTAAAGTTAGCTGACACTTGTAAATGCTGTTCACAATATCCTTAGGACAGCCGGGATCTTTATATCTTTACCCTTAAAATTTTAAAGGGTTGCTCCTCAGTCTGGCCTATGAAACAAAGAAAAGTAGACATTTGAGGCCAAACTTACATTAGAGACATGATGCATCAAAACAACATTAGCCAAAGCATGAACTACCCCTACATTTTCAATAAGCTATACCAACTTTAAAATTCTCCCCCTGATTTTTACCAAAGCATCCAGATGATGTGGGTAATTCCACCCTGGGGTAACATGTGGTATGTCAAAATCTCCAGCAGAACAAGTTTTTTTTGGAGATGTTGGGGTTTGAGGTTTGAATTCAGGTTTATAATATGGAACAAACCTCCAGTTGTGAAATATGATAAGTAGGCAGTATGAGGAAGCTGGCGCTAGTATGGCATGTGCTGTTCCTGTTCAACAGGTAAATAAAATATTTTTGTCTCCAGGGCTGTCTAGTGCTAAATTCACTATAAAATACATTCTTCTAAGCAAAACGTCCATGTAATGAGGCTTACTTCTTACTCAAAATTACAGACATACCTCTTTACAATCAGTTAACATTAGGAGAGTCCTTCTGGCAGATGATTCAGGAAGGTTATGCCTGCTCCCCTCTTCCACACCTAGCCAACTTGTAGTTTGCTAATTCCAAGTTGCTGAGAGGAAAAAAAAACAGTTGCTGAGAAAACAAACATTTTGCAGTCATGGGTGGGATGTGCATGTCATATGAGGAAGCATGGACTATTGGTTAAAGCATGCTACTGGCTACCAAAAGGACTTGTCAAGCAAACTTGTCACTTATACTGTGGTATGTGACTGCAATTTTATTATCTCTTTCCTAACTGGAAAACCAGTGAATTCCTTTATTTATTTATTTAAATATTTTTACCCCGCCTTTCTATTTAAAATATTCAAGGCGGCTTACAAGAACAAACAAAAAAAATACAAATATATATAAAAATGTAAAATATGAGAACTTAAAATATGAGACCTCAGAGGCACATATTTACCTCAGTGCTTCTCAACCTACCACCCGTGGGCCACATGCAGAACAATTAGTGCACAGCCAAAGCCCAGCTCAGCTGTGTACTAAAGGCTGAGAGGCCAGTGGGCTGTGCCCAGCCATGTTGTGCGGTGGGCTCCAGACACCTGGCTGTGGACTGTTGCCTTGCCATGCCCAGTGAGCTCTGGGCTGCTGCTTAGCCCCACACAACAGAGTCAGGGTCTCAACTGCGGGATGCTGCCTGGCCCCATCGAATGGACTCAGTCAGGTTGGCATCAGGACCCCATACCCTAACACTGCAGACTCTGGCTCCAGGTGGCCATCCATCTTCTCCCAGCAGGATTAGAGTTGTTGCCAGCTCCTACCCAGGAGGTCCTGGGCTGCGGACTACCACCCAGCCCTATAGAGCAGGGTCAGGGGCCAGTCTGCTGGCTCTTGACTGGCCCCACACACAGCAGGATCAGGAGTTAGACTGCCAACTGTTACCTGGCCCTACACAGTAGAATCATAGAGTAGGAAGAGACCTCAGGAGGTCATCAAGTCCAGCCCCCTGCCCAAAGCAGGACCAACCCCAACTAAATCATCCCAGTCAGGGCTTTGTCAAGCCGAGACTTAAACACCTCTAGGGATGGAGACTCCACTACTTCCAGTGCCTCACCACTCTCCTAGTGAAATAGTTTTTCCTAATATCCAACCCAGCCCTCCCCCACTGTAATTTGAGTCATGGTATGGGCTGTTGGCGGCCACCTGGCAGGGTCCGCAGTCTGGAGTTCCCAAAGTCCATCTTGTTCTCTGCTCCTGGGCCCACTCTGTGGAGGGGTCTCTGGGCAGAGAGTGCTGGGATAGGGCTTTGTTGGGGGGGGGGGGAAATGAGTAGGGGACACCATGGTTCTCAACCCACAGCCCAGGTAACACTTTGTGGGCTATGTAGGCAGCCCACACTGATAAACAGGTGGAAAACTGCTGTTTAAACTCGAATGGTACGACTCGCTGTATACTAACAAATCCAGAAACAACCACCTGGAATATATTATATAAACCTTCCCATGCTCTCAGATGAGAAACAGACCTCATAGAAGTACCGAGAGGACTGTTATTCTGTATTACGCATGAGTAAAAGCTAATGTTAACGTGCTCTGGTAGTGCAGTCCATTGTCCAAATGACACGTTAAGTTAGTGCTGCATTTCAATTTGGGAGTTGGGGAGGTATAGTTACTGGACGTAAATAGAGTGATGCTTTCAAAAAGTACAATTGACTTATGAAAACCTGGGGGGAGGGGCATGAGTTGGCAGAGAATGTATGGATTTATTAGTGCAGCTATCCGTCTGTGACTCAGAAAATGATTTGCCAGGATCCTGGACAGGATGGAGAAATATGAGCTGATTTGACAGCCTTTCCTTGGATCAGTCAAAAGATATATTTTTGTGAGTGTGTGTTTATTTAATGATGGTGAAAGGTGCTGGATTGGCAGTCCTGGAGTCTGAAGCTCTCTGTTTATCCTCAGACTGGTATAGCACAAGTCTCCTCACTCTGCTGCTCCACTAATGTCCCTCCAAGCCAATCACAAAGGAGCCATTGTTGGGTGTGAGAGGATCCAGCAGCCTCTGGTTCACTCAGTCATCCGCTTTTTGGTTGAGACAGTATCAAAGGTGTTCAGAATAACCAGCTGTAAAAATGTTTTAGGGTACGTCTACACTGCAAAACTATTTCGAAATAACTAGCGCTATTCTGAGATAACTTTGTCCATGCCTATGCAGCAGGCAGGTATTTTGAAATAGTGTCAAAATGCTGTCAAGCTGGAGGACTTCTTACTCTGACTCCTGTAAGCTGCATTGGACAAGGAATAAGAGAAGTCAGAGGAAGAATGCTCTGTTTCGAAACAAGTGCTCTGTAAATGCTCCCTATTTCAAAATAAGCTATTTTGAAACAAGATATGCAATTGATGTAGTTCAATTTGCATAGCTTATTTCGAGTTAATCCCTGCAGTATAGAAGCACCCTCATTAGTGATGCAAAATGTGGGAAATAAGCTGAGACCACCAAACTCATTTCACGTACGACACCAAATTTTATATTTGACAAGCAACATATTTGATTTTGCAGCAGTGAAAAGCTTGGCATTTTAACTGCATCTTACAATTTAAGAGGCTGCAAGAATGGCATTTAGATGTTATTGTAGTTGACCCTGCAGATTTAAGTATACAAACATCTCAATGAGAATTGTTAATCAGAAATTCAAAGAAAACAAAGCAAGCCCTCCAAAAGAAAAAGCAGCAAGGATTTCACCGATTTTCCTTGCAAAAAGTGTGATGATGAAGGTGAGAATCAGGTTCAGAATTCAAGTATTTCACTGCGGATACAATCACAGCTAAAGAATGATGTGTTCCAGCAAAGAGTAAGAGCAAGGCTAAATCCACGTTTTGGACCAAAATAAGCTGAATCTGAACAGACACTTTTATTTGGATCAGTTCCACCGAATATACTATCACCCTCTCTCCAAACTCCAAAGTGCTCCTCAATCTTTGTTTTAAGCCATCTGGCATGGAAAAAGCTGCCAGGATGATTCTTATCTTCAAATTATGCAAGCTGAAGAGGTTCCCTAGGTTCACTGAGAACAATCTATCCTGGGGCACCTCTGAACAGACAGACACAGGAGAGGTGAGATTTGAAAACAGCACCTGGTTCCATTTGCTGCATCTTCAAGATGTACCTATTATGCACTAGGTGTAGCATGGGAAGGAGGATTGCAGGTCCCTGAATTGTGCACAATTTTCCCCTTTCTCTGTCCTCACCATGATTTGGAGCAGTGTTGAGGCTGCTCCAAATTACATCAGCCTCTCAGAAGGGATAACTGCAGCATCACTAAGTTCTGACCATATCCAGTCTACCCTGATATGCTCTGTATGCCACTCAGGAGGGGACGAAGTGGCATAGAGCTATACCAGGTCTCTTTTAGACATGGCTTCTCGCAGATTAGAGCAACTTTCTAGCTGACAGAACAAGCAGGCCAGGACCAGGCTTGCTAAAGCCACAGACCAATGGATTAAATTACACATGGTGTCAGGGAGATGGAATTAAACCTTCTCTTTCCTCAACAGATTCTGTCTATGAAAGGGACCTATCTGATCTACAGAGATAGAAAGTTAAGGATGAGGGATCTGGAAGAACAGGGTGACAAAGGAGAACTCAACATTCCGAGTATGAACCTAAATTTTATGGAACTTCCCCAAACCTCTGAAGCCTCTGCAATTTATCCAGTAGACCATAGCACGTAACTCCATACAAATGTAAAATAGGAAGAAATGTAGAGTGAGGAGGAAGATCCTTAATGTGTATTTTCTTAGGTTGTTCTCTTCTTTTCTACATTCTTATGAGGAGATTAATAAACTCATTTGGCAGATGGAACTCAATACAGGTACTAGAAACCTTCCCAAGTAAATCTTTATTAACTGTAATTATGCCTACAGGTGAGGCACCAGCCAAGCGACTCAAGTTTCCCCGCTGTTTAATTTAATCAAAGGAATCGTGAATCCTTTAACAAGTCCTTTTAGAAAAGGACAAAGATAATTTCTCCCTATTATTGAGTTACATAGGACACAATGAATCCATTACACAGCATTTAATATACACCCCTAATATATGAGGAGAAAAAAGCAAAAAAGAGCAGGGAGTGAATAAAGCTAGAAAAAAAGGCTTTATGGGCTTCTCATGACTTTGCTGGTGCAATTTACAGTCTTTATAATTGTCTCAGAATTGCCAAAACAACCACGGTGGAATTTAACAGTAACAAAGACTGACATGACTGCCTATTGCTTGCAATCTATAGTATCTAGTACTAATAACATTTAAAGATGTTTAAAACATTTAAAAACCTAAAAGCAGGATCCTAAATCCCAGAAATTTTGATGGGAAAGTGACTAGAAATGTGGATTCAGAGTTCCCCATTTCTGTAATTTAATCATGCCCCACATCCGCAACAGCCTTAGACTTGAGAGGCCTTGAGATCTAGATCCAAATATGAATTCTGGAGGGGCTCAGCCCTACTTGACATTTAATATAGCCTGCTCACCTTCAAAGCATTTTGCCTCACAATGGGCCTGGGATACAGGGGAATTATATTATCACCATTTTATAGATAAGGAAGCTTGGTTTTATTGCAAGGTTCTGTGATTTCCCTAGTAAAACAGAGTCAGCACCAGTCATTGCTATAATTCACAGATTCCTGACCCCAGAACTGTAATCACGTCACCTCTTTCTCCCCCATGCAATGTCATTCATAGATTCCAAATGCAGAAGAGACTATTGTGATTATCTAGACTGACCTCCTGTATAACACAGGACACTGAACTCCCTCAAAATAATTCCTAGAGCAGAGCTTTTAGGACAAAAAGTCCAATTTTGATTTAAAAAGTGCCAGGAATGGAGAATCCACCACAACCCCTGTTAAATTCTTCCAGTGGTTAATTATGCTCACTGTTAAACATGTACACCTCATTTTCATAATAAGCTTTGTCTAGCTTCGACTTCCAGCCAACGAGATCATGCTCTACCTTTCTCTGATAGACTGAAGAGCCTGTTATTAAATATGTATTCCCTTTGTAGGCCCTCTTACACTGTAATAAAGACACCCCTTCATCTTTCCTTTGGTTAGCTAAAGAGATTGAGCTGCTTGAGTCTCTATCAGGCATGTTTTCAAATCCTGTAATCATTTTCCTGGCTCTTCTCTGGACCATCTTCAATTTATCCATAATCTTTCTGAATCGTGAATAACAGACTGAACACAGTACTCCTTAGCAAATATACCAGAGTCAGACAAAGAGGAAAAATGACCTCTCTACTTCTCCTTGAGATTCCTGTCTAAGCATCCTAGGATCTCATTAGTCCTTTTGGCTACAGCATCGCACTGGGAGTTCACTGGAGTTAATGAATGTCTCTAGATGGAAGGCCTCTAAAAATGGCTTTCAATCCTGTTACTTGCCATCATCTTGTATTGAATCCCACAGCCACCTTCCTATGCCATCCATGAGTGACATCAAATGGTCCATTCCTATTACTATTTCTACGATAGTAGTGCCTAAGCGTTCCCTATCTCAGATGGAACCTCACTGTATTAAGCAGTATATGTACACACAGAAAAGCTCCCATCCCGAAGAGCTTACAATGTATGCAGAAAAGACAAAGGGTGTCCGTTCACAATTTAAACAGACAAAACATACAAAGGGAGGTGAAAGAACTTGCTCAAGATCACAGAAGATTAGTGGCAGAGCCAGGAATAAAATCCCTGTCTCTTGACTTGACCATGGTGCCTTTGTATTGTTCTAGGATTTGTTATAAAAGCTAGCAATCTGATACCCCCAAATTGAAACATGGCTGTATTCAAGGGCCTTTCACTTCAGCAAGCTTTGGCTCAAGAGCCTACCTATCAAAACTCTAATATGTTAAATGCCAACTTGGCATTTAATAAGCTATGGATGATAACACTTATTAGATCAGCCAGTCGCTCCCTCTGGGGGCCAGTGCAGGATTAGTGCCTACACAACACTTTCTAGTGTTTTGTCTAAACGACTTTTAAAACTCCTAAGCAATGGTACATCTACAACTTCCCCTGGGAGACTATTCCACAGCTCAGCTTCAGAAAGCTTTTATCCAGTATTTGGGTAAATAGTCTCCTTTTAAAATTTCCTCTCCTTCCTACTTGAGTGTATCACACTAGATAATTCCGCTTATTCTTTAATGTTTAAAGATGTTCAGAGGGTGTAGACACTTATCTCTCTCTCCTTAGTCATGGTTCAGAGAAGCTGTAACCCTTTTAATCTTTCCTCTTAAAACAGGCCTTTCAGCTGCCTGTTTACAGTTGTTGCTTTCCACCAAATTCCCATTAATTGCCTTATCTTTCCAGAAAGATAGTGTCCTGAACTGAACACAGCATTTCATTCAAAATTCAGCATCCAAAATCACAACCTGCTACTCATTTCCCTCCATGAAGCTATCATAGGAAGCCCAATTTTTCACTGTTGATATCCTCTGATATTCAGGCCATCCTCCTTGTCCTGCATTTCCTTCTGTCTTTGGTGACCACAGTGCACCTTCCCCCCTCTCCCCAGAACTCTATCAGGTGGATTTCCAAATGGGGGTGTCAACATCATTCCCAACCAGGGCCACATTTTACTGAGAGCTTAGGCATCTCACTAAGTGCCCCGGTTTTCAGGAGTGCCTGGGACCTCCTTCTGTGAGATTTATGGCCACATTTTCCAAAAAGGTCAGCAACCAATGTGACTCCAATGCATTCTTAGAAAAAAAAATTCTGGCTATCTAATTAGATGGGTAAATGCATTCTGGAATCTTTGCAAAATGTGGACCCAGTTATGGGTGTTCAATCTTGGGAACCTGATTCCAATGAGAACAGTCTGACTTCATTGCCAGTGGGTATGGTACTCCTTCATTCACCCTATCCAGTGACAGCAACTAGACAAGTTCTTTTCAGAAGGATATTTTCAATGGACTCATACATTCCAAAGGGTTAAAATAAGGTAGCCGAGGAGAAGGAAAACATTTCATTTCGTAAAAGCAGAAGGATAACTCAACTTCTATGAGTGGTGCTGCTAAAGGTAAAGTTAGCACCTCCTCATTGTTCATTTCATTTTAACCACTCCACCCAAGGCAGATGGCTTCCCTAGATCCTCTGTTGTTCCCATGATCAACCAAGACAATGTACAGAAGGCAGTCAAGCACTGGTTACATAATTTGTTTACTAACAGAACTGGGTGAGAAACAAATTTACATGATTTTGAACATTTTTATCTTCCCAAATTAGTATGTAAAAATGTCTAAATCTTGAAAATGTTTCCAAAGACAAAAGGAAAATTAATCAATCAATGAATCCAGATCAGGTCATTCAAAAAGGTTTCTTTCAATAATTTTGTTTTGATTTCTACCTTCTATATTTCTAATTCCAAAATTCTGAAATAAAAAGTCACTTTAAACAAAAAATTGAATGCAATGTTTTGACAATTCCAAAGCTATTTCCCCCTATGAAATAGCAAGTTCATCAAAATTGATTATTTTCGGCCAAAACAAATTATTTTAATGAAATGGCAATTTCCCACAAACAAGTTTCATCAAAAAATTCTCAACCAGGTCTGCTGAATATACCCTCTCCTCCACTCCCCCAAAAATCACTCATTTGAAGAAGTGTGTTGTGCCCATGAAAGCTCATGATACTATATAAAAACACACTAGGGAGATATTTTGAAATAATGTCCCTTATTTTGAAATAAGAAGAATGTCCATACTACCAAGCACATTATTTTGAAATAAGGGACTGTTTGTTTCGAAATAATAACTCCTACTTTCCACGAGGAATAAAGCTTATTTCGAAATAATTATTTCAGAATAGCTGTTGTGCAGATGCTCCGCTGCTGCTATTTCGAAATAATTACTCCCCAAAGTCATTCAAAATAATTACTCACCAGTGCTTCCTGGGGCTCTAAGTTGAGGTAGCACGTCCACATTAAGGGAACCTGCCTTAGACTAATTTTGAGACTGCCCTGTAGTTTGGACACAGTATTTCAAAAGGTTCCAACAGCTCTTTGTCTGTATAGATTCTTGCATTGTACCCTTACTCTTTAATTGTTATCCTATGATCTTTATCTGTTTCTTTTGGGTCTGCACATTCTAAACTCAAAGCTCTGGTCATCTGAGGAAATGGGCTGTGCCCACGAAAACTCATGATACCATCTACATGTTGTCTATAAAGTGCTACCAGACCATTTGCTGTTTTTTAAGTTTATCCTGTACAGACTAACTCGGCTACCTGCTGAAGCTATTTCCCAAAATAGTTACTTTGGGAGTTGTTAGTTCAAAATAAGTTATTTTAAAATAATTTCCACGTAGACATGTTCTAAGGTGCTTTGGGACCACTCATTGTTTTTATTTTATTTTTTTTAAATTAGAGTCTCCCAAGAGAAATGTCTAGGATATTATTTTTTTAAAAGGATTATTCTAGGTGTGTGCACTATATAAGTTTTAATTATATTATAGAGTTGTGTGTGTGTGTGTGTGTGTATATATATATATATATAAAACCTATGGTACATGCATATGCATGGCTCTGGTTCTTCTAGATGAAAACCTTCTAAACATAAGAGTGTTTTATAGTTATTTTGCTTGTGCCTTGGCAGTTTAATTATTGGCTTTTGCCATAAAGCCACCATGCTAGCAAACACCATCTGACCTACATATTTCTCATTCAAATCACCTGCTGAACTCAAAGCACCTGTTCCAAACTAACAGGATTTGAAAGAAAGCATATCAGAGGACTCGACACATTACCACCATATTGGCATCATATTTCACTTAAGACAAAACCAAAAAAATGTGACACAGTCTGTGTAACATACATTTGCCTGAAGCTGTTATCAGAAAGAATGCAGATTACCTTCTTAGGCACCAGTCATTTTTTAAAAAATATATAATCTCAAAGAAAAAAAAATGTGGACCAAATATACTGATCATCTATTTCCAGAGGCAGATCAATCCTGCCTGTGTAGGTTTGGAGTTTGCAAGATATATGCACCTTTGGACATTGGCTTTGTGGTGATTCAGACATTTTTTTTCTAGGACATGGAGAAGAAACTATATTTAAGGATCTGTTCTCAATTTATTTTGAATTTTAATACTGCAGATTCACACAAAATTAACTGAAATTCAAGGGCTGTGAGGGGGTCTCCACAGCTGTACATTACACTTTCTTAACTGGGACAGAAAGTTATTCAAACATAGAAGGGAGGTTTTTTCTTTACAAAACAATCAGTGGCATTATAAACCCAGTGTAGTGGGGTTTAAAATATCAATACATCTGCTCTGGTGGTTCAGGCTTCTTATCTACCAAGATCAAATTCTTAGTTTGGGGAATTTCAAACAGAATTAACCTGCTGCTTCTTTGGGGGATCGTTTGTTCTCATTGATGGAGTGTGAAAGATTGTATATTTATTAGCCTGCTTTGTTCAAACTTCTATACTGGATGCAGGATAGTGACAGTACCATAATTTAGCGAATATAACCCATGGGTTATATTCGTTTTTACAAACCCCGCACCCCGCCGCGCGCTATAGTCACGCGCGGGTTATATAGGTTTTTTTTAATCACCAGTGACTCTCTGGGTGGTGAGCGCTCCCCCGCCTGGAGGATGGTGGTTCCTGCTCCCCCGCCCCTTCCTGCGGCTTCAAAGGAACCAGGGGGATGAGCTCTCCCCCTCCCGGAGGCTGGAGATTGCGCAGGAACTGGGGCGGTGAGTGGCTGGCTAATTCCCCCCTTCCACCTCCACATCGTAAATTAGCAAATATACCCCTGGCAAATATACTCCTGGCACAGAAAATTCTTGTATACCCCGTGGGTTATACTTGTGCGCAAGGTATACAAGATTTTTTTCACTCAAACAGCAAAAACCGTGGGGTATATTCGGGTGCGGGATATATTTGCTAAATTACAGTAGCTGGCTATGAAATTGAGTATGGGGTGGCATGGCAGCTGCTGGGGAAACAGTGCAACAGGTCCATTCCCAACAATGGTTTTGCTGTAAGTAAAGAGAAATGTTGGTGTTACTCTGTGACTAGAAATAACATAATTACATCAGAAAGTAAAAGGAGAAAATAAAAAATAAACATTTTTGTTTATAGTCTTACTAAATGAGGAAACTCTGAGCTTGGTAGGAGCAGATATAATTATGAGTAATCACTGGGCATGATAGGAGATCACGTTAAATGAAGACATAACAAGACGACCACACCTGTGATTAAAAACTCTGCCCTTCACTCCCACTCAAGCAAATTCTTAACACTACATTCTGAGTTTTACTCTTGGCATGTAGAATTTGTGTCTTACTTGCTTCAAAGTGAATTTAGAAATCATGGCAGATGGACCATTGACAGCTCTCACGTCCCAAGACCTTTGTTTAGCTACACATACAACACAGACCAGGGATTTTCAAACTTTTTTCCCCCTCATAACCCAGTTGAAGAAAATTGTTGATGCCCATCACTCAACATAGTTGTAACTTTTGACTAAATTGTAGGCTGCAGGGTGGGGTCAGGGATGAAAGGCCTGGGTATACAGGAGATTACAGTGGGGATGATAGCTCTGTCTAGGGGTGCAGACCCTAGAGTGGGGCCAAAGATGAGGGGTTTGGGGTCCAGAAAGAGGTTCCAGGCTGGGAAGTGGAGTAGAGGGTTTCAGTGCATGAGAGCGCGTTCTGGGCTAAGGAAGGGGGGTGTGATGCAGGAGATGTGTGGGCTCCATCTGGATATGCAGACTCTGGGGTAGGGTTGGGGGTGAGGTGTTTGGGGTGCAAGAGGGGCCTCTGGGTTTGGGTGAAGGCTAGGGCTGGGGTAGGGGGTTTGGGTGTGGGCTTACCTCTGGTGGCTCCCAAATAATGATACAGCAGGGGCACTAAGGAAGACTTTCATCTGTCATGGCCCCACGGACCACACTCTGCCCTGGAAGTGACTAGCAGCAGGTCCAGCTCTTAGGCAGAGGGATGCAAGTGGCTCAGTGCACTGCTCTTGTCCACAGGCACCAACCCTCATAGTCCCTGCTGGGCAGGCCAAAGGGAGTGCAGAGCCAGTACTTGAATCAGGGGCAAGGAGCGGTGTGTCTTTCTGCTCCTCCCCTCCCCCACCTAGGAGCTGGACCTGCTGCTGGTCACTTCTAGGGTGCAGCATGGTCTGCAATGCCAGGACAGACAGGACGTCTGACTTACTTCCCCCGCTGCCCACCTGGTCACCCTTCAGCAAGGCAACCCAGTGTCTGGCATTCCAGAGTTTGAAAACCATTGACATAGACTGACACAGACATATTCTATCATCATTGCAGGCCCACCGATGAGAAGGGGGAGAGGAGGAGGAGCTAATTTCCCTGAGGCTTACTCAGTCAAAAGGGCCCAGGGCTCCCAGCCACCTTTCCTGTGGCAGCATTGACAGCTGGAGCCCCAAACTCTTTAAATTGCCACCGGCCAGCTCTCAGGATTGGCTGAAGGGTGGGGACAAGCACGGTGCACTCAAGGTAGAACTAAGGATTGGCTGCCCCCAGTCTTGCCCGTTCTGCCTGCCATTGCTGTGAGTGTGGAGCGAGGCTCCCTCCCACCCCAACCCCCACCTTGCCGAGGAGCTCAGCAGGACTGTTGGCTCCCCTGCATCATTGTACCTGATATCTGTTCTAAAAGGAAAACAAGAAGGAGGACAAGATAGTTCCGTCTTCATCATTCAAGTTCTTGATCTTTCTGAAAGCATTAGGTGAAATATTAGCCAGAGCTAAAGTCTGAATCCAAGGGTGCCAGGATTTCAGCCATCGTCAATCGTGAGTTAGTCAGTGCCAGCTGTGAGACTGATTTTTCTAGTGTAAATAAATCTCTCTATGAACTGTACTGAGGCCTAGGTTAGCAAATGACCATATCAGTAAACCCTTCTGTTTTAAAGACAACTTATACCACTTTTTTGCCAGTATAGATATGAGAGTCATAATCAATCACACACACACACACACACACACACACACACACACACACACAGAATAGTACTACCCCAGCAAACATATCTAGTCTCGACCTGCTCTTCAACCAATAACTCTCTTCAAACAGGCCAGGTTGCCAACAGACTTGACCTCTGGATGACTATGCAACTGAGACAAATTCAACCCAGTGACCCAGAAACAAAATGCTTCATAGCCCATCACCAGGGCTCTGAGTGACATTCTCTTGTTATAATATATTACTCCTAATGCATAAGGATGAGCAACTGTAGGTATAAGTGCTTGAATTAGGGGTGTTGGAGGTGCTATTGCACCCCCTGGCTTCAAGTGGTTTCTATCTATATGGGGTTTACAGTTGGGTTCAACACCAAGGTCTTCTCTTCTTCAAAGGAAACAAAATTACCCCATCATTTCTTTGTGTCTTCACCATTCTCCTAAATTACTCAGGGTTCTCACTAAGTATTTTGTCTTTTTACTGCAGGTCAGCATGACCTATTGAGCAGAACTACAGACCACAAGATACTGATGGAGGGAATAGAAGCTACTTCCTTCTGCTTGCATCATTTGCCATTCTGTTCCATGGCAGTTACTGACTGAGGTGATTTCACTTATAATAGGGGGAAAATATATTAGAGACTATTACACGGAATGACATGGGATGTAGCTCCTAAGACTGACTGAGAAATTACTGCTTTAAATGAATGAAACCGATTCCATGTATGTGTTGACAGGAGGATATTGCCCTCAAAAATATATTGGTAGTGAAAGCTAAGCTGTTATTAAGTGTAAAGCAGCTGCAGAGAAAGTGATAGTGTTAAAGGCAATAGAACAAAGATTCTCTGTTCTCTGTAATTAAATCTTTCCCGGCTGCTTTACACCAGATGACTCTTCAGGTCACACGAGCCCACTTTAGCATCATCATTAAAACTAGCCTGAAGAGATTGGAGCCAATCACTGGAAAGCCTGAAAACCATAGAGACCTAGTGTCTCAGCCGTTTCCACATCACTCTGTCTTCTGAAGCGAGAACAACTGAAATCCTGCCCAGATCACATAGCTCTGAAAAGATCCTTGAGTGAGGCTGCAACTAGGGTGGTCTCTCCACAGCCCCCACGTAGCTAAGTGTACATACGTACACTTATTGTCATTGACATATCACACATTTGGCACAGAAATACAGAAGCACAGAAATGCTGTGTGCTTGAGTCAGATAGAAATACCCCCATTATTATTATCTGGAAATCGATGCCCTCCTTAAAAAGAAAATGCTGCTCTGAGAGGGGGAAATGTGTACTAGGATCTTCATCAGAGGCATTTTGCTAACAGAACTGCAGCAAACACAGCCTCTCTTAGATACTGGTTAGCTATTCTTCTAAAATGTCTACCACTTTCACCAGCTTGTAGAATTAAATTAGCTTTCTTTGTACCCTCATTCATATTTAACTGGTGCTGGTGTAGTAAGAGAAAATATTGCCTATTATTCACCTAAGAGTTTGAGCCTGAAGCAGATGCATCAATTTAAAATGGGCATAGGACTTTGATGACAGAGGGAACTGGCATTCAGGTAATTTTTAGGGCTACATCTACACTGCAGCACTATTTCAGGATACTGGAGGTATCCCAAAATAGCTATTCCGCATCTTTTGCGCGCACCCATTATTTTGAAATATAACAGGATCGCTATTTCAATGTACCTGTAAAGCTCATTCCACGAGGAGTAAGGGACATTTCAGAATAGCAATTTATTTCAAAATAAGTGCTGTGTAGACAGCACCAAATTTTGAAATAAGCTATTTCAAAATTAACTCGAAATATGCTACGCAATTTGCATAGCTCTAATCGCGTAGTTTATTTTGAGCTAAGGGTGCAGTGTAGACGCACCCTAAGTGACCAGTTTAAGTATAACAAATAGTTGCTGCTCTTTAGTGGATTTGAAGTGAATTGTTGGATCTAGTCCAATTCGGAGGAAACAAGATACCCATGTCAGCATTAGTGGTCTGAGCAAGAGGCTAAAGACTGAATGGCAAGAAGACTGAAATTTCTTTTCCCCTTAGTAGGTGAGCCCTTAGGGTCAGGGTTTGAGGGGCTGTATAAAGAACTTAATGTCCGAGGCTGCTCTGTATTGAAAGGGAAACAGAATGGCGGTTTAAACCAGGAGCTCTTGGAGAAAAGGTGGCTGACTAAGCACACTGTTTTTCCATACTCGCCATATCCTTCCTTCAGTTAGTGCTTTGTTTGGCGCACAGAAAAGCAAATGCGTTTGCAATCTGTTTTACTTTTGAATTCTCTTTGTGATGGCTCATAAAGCTGGGATATCACTAGTTAAAGCTTCAGTGGAGTTACAGACATGATTTTAGAACTCACATAGTTTGAAAAAGCAAAACATGAAATGACTCTCCTGTCTCAGGCTCTTTTATAGAAACAAAGGTACTTAAGTGAGAAAAACTCTGCTGGTGCCACAGTTGGAGCGACGCCATGATGGAGTCTCTGCAGGTCAGAAAAGAGCCTTGGTAGCGCTAATGGCAAGGGTGAGAACAAATAAGGAGCCCCAATTACTGGAGGAGGAGCTCAGATATCTCTCATGATGGGAGGTCAGTAAAGAGGCAGGCTGAGAGGAGTATTGGCAGTTCCAACGAAACTCAGTCTATGCTTCCATCTCTCAATATCGCAGACATGGCCTCCAGCTTGATCCTTGCCTCCACCTCAACAGCAGTGCGCTGTTTGGGGTGACCCAGCTCTCTCTCGTAACACTCAGCAGCACTTCAAGGGTCCAGTAACAGAATTTCTTGACAGAATTTCTTTGCTCCCAAGACAACTCCTCGGCACCAGACAAATGGACACAAGGAGAGTTACCAGTGCAACTTGAATGCTCAAGCTTAATAGAAGGTGAAACACATAATCAGATAGTCAAAGGTATTTAGGCATCTGTAACAGGGGGTAGACTCACACTGTGGCGCCTTCTGCTGGCCACTCCGGGAATTAGCTCAGTTCTTATGTGCCCTCTTTGGGTGGTGTCTCAGCCATTGTTACTCTCGTTGTCGCCATGTGTTGCTTCTGGACAATGGCCTTTTCTTCTGGACACAGCCCTCCAGCTGTGTCCCACTTGGTCCCCTCTCCATTAAGGGGGACTGACAATCCTCAGCCTTGCCACTTGCTTTGGTAGGAAACTGCAGTTTTGGTCTAGCCTCTCTTGTCAATGGCACACTGCAATTTGTATGCTGGCCACTCATTTCTGTGACAAGTGTGGATGAGGAAGGGATCCAGTCCTCCCCATTACTCTAGGTCCTGACCCGGGGACCCTCTAGCAGCAGCCAGAGAGTACACTCCTCCACTTCTCCTGGACCTCTTCTCCATAGCCCTAGCACTTTCTCTGCAGTGTATCCAGGCACCATTCTGGAAGCCAGCCAAAAGCTGATTGTGCCCAGTACTTCTCTGTCACGCTAACCTCAAGCAGCCAGTCCTTCTCCCTTGTCCTCCAGGGACAGATTGAGCTCTGCTCTGCTGAACAGCCCCTTATATTTGGGCTGCTCCAGCAAGCCTTCCCCTGATTGGCATGCCTATAATAAGTTGTCTTCCCATTGGTTGGGTTCAGCACAGGTTTTCTAGGGCTGCTCTAGCCGCCCTCTCTCCCCCACAAAAAAATCAGGCAGCTGCCCCTTTACAGCACCTATTTTCAATGGAAATGAGGAAACTAAAAACCTTTGTGGGCCTAGTCTAAACTTACTGCTAAGGAGACAATTGGAGGGATGAATGATTAATAATAAAATGCTTCACACTATAATACTTTTCAAAGAATTTCACAGGGCTTTACAAATACAAAGATTTGTTCACAGGAATTCTGATTCCTAGTCGTCTTCTTCAAAGTAAGTAGACAATACTATTTGCTTCTTCTTTTTATTGCAGAGTATTAGTGCAGGCGCAGGGAGCCATGCAGTATCACCATTCATTCCTATCTATGGATTGCTCCTCCATTACCCTCAGTTTGGTCATATGATGTCCCACCTGGTCAGTGGTCAGCATCAGTGTCCTCTCTATTCTTTCCCATTAATGCGCAGATGTTTTCCATCCATCTACAAAATAGTGTTTTCTGTGTACAGAAGCATAAACGACTGGGCACCACCAGTAGAAGTAAAAAACCTAGCTGTGGGCATTCTTCTAATCAGCTGGGCAGCATTTGAATCTCTTCTGAATGGCCAACATGGTCACACAGCTAACAGGGAACATGATCAGCATCCTGGTTGGAATGACCTTGGTTGTATATTCATTATATTCTTTGGCATCCTAACATCAGTTTATCTTCTGCTGCATCTCCACATAATATTTTCACTTGTAGTCAAGCCTGTGCCCTGATTCCATAATTTACTCAAACTTCTATGAGTTGAAGAATGTTTTCCCACTCATGCTTAATGTTTTAAAAGAAAGTTAATGGAACTACTAGATTTCTAAATATTCACTTTTGGTGCCATACAAGGCTTATTTTTGAAACGCCATCTAAAAATATTCTGAGGGACCATTCAACTGATTGAATTAAGAAAGCAAGCTGATACAGGTAAAAAACAAAAAATGAATGTTTGTCTTTACACTTCTAGGATGGGGTGAGTATTTGCAACAATAGCTTTGTCATGTTGTTGCAACTCATCTCAAAGGATAAGTGCTTAGATCATTTTAGGAAGCTGGTAAAAAAAAACTTGTCAGAAACTTTGCACAATGGAGATCTCTGAAAATCTTTTCCAATTGACTATTTTTCCATAAAGAAGTCAATTCCTTGTGTTCTCCAAAATTGTCTGATTGCAAAATTTTCAGTAGGAATGTATTATTTTTGCTCACAGGGTCTTGGAGGCTTTATGTTTATATCTGTGTCCCCACTGTGTGTTGTCTATTTGGGGCAACAGTTAATGCTTATTAATGTTACTTATGCTGATAATATATGGCATGTTTAGAATGTCTTAGTACTCAGCGGCAGCCAAGAATGCTGCTTATCATGTGCACTTAGTAAAAAGTCACAGAGGTATTGACAAACTGGATCAGGAAAGTGGCTCGTCTAGTCCAGTATACCTGTCTCTGACAGTGGCCAGTGCCAGCTGCTTCAGAGAAAGATGAAAGAAACATCATAGCTGACAATTATGGAATAATCTGCCAAATTCAAATCCAAATAAATATGTCTGACCGCATGATGTTCAGTTGAGATCGCTTACATTTTCTTCAGCTAACAATCTTACAGTTTTTAAATGTATTGTTTTTATCATGCTTAGGTTCACGGTGATATGTTCTTCCCCATCTTCTTTCTCCCTTTATTTTGCATTGAGTCCTACCTTTTCATTTTTTCTGGGGGTTTTCTGCAGTTTGCTTATTAGCATTCTCTTTGTTGTGTTATGTCTTCATTCATGTTCCACTCTCTCTGTGTCTGGTATCTTTTTCCCCTCCTTCATTTGCCATTGATGTTGCCCTTTTTCTTTGTCTGTTCTATGTTCCTTTTCCATGTGTGCTTTTCATTCTCCTTCTATTGTGATTAAGATTTTATTTTTATGCAAATTTCAAAGCCAAATATTGTTACTCCCAAATGCCACACACACACACATTCATATCTGAATGAAACCAAGGCATGCTTCAGCCTTTACCTTTTGTTGTAGCTTTCCCCCACCTTGCTATGACGGTGTCTCTCTGTCTCTGTGTTAATCTCTCGTTTCTTTCTTTGATGGTATTTTCTTTAATGGCAGAATTGTTCTTCTTTGATGATATATTAAATTCTTTTTTCTTTATCAGTCTTTTATGTTCGATTGATGTTGGTCTTCTTTTATAACTGTTTTCTTTGAATGTCTTTTTTATTAGGCTTTGTCTACCCTTAAAAGTTTAAAACACAGCCATGGAAGTGTCTCAAACTGAAAGTGTGGCCATGGCACAAGAGAGATCTCTGAGCGCATTTTATATACAGCCTCCATGAGGGGAGCAGCAGCTCCCAGCACTATAGCCTGGTTCACAATGGCACTTTACAGTATTGTAACTTTCTGCACTCGGGCGGGGGGAGGAGGGGAGGTATTTTTTAAACCTCTGGCCCAGAAAATTGCAGTGCTGTAAAGTGTCAGTGTAGACTTAGCCTGAGTAATTTAATTCTTGGTCCACTGCTTCATTTGTTGCACCCCCATTTTTCTTTCATTCAGAACAGTCCTAGAGTAGGGTACTCCAGGGGAGATATCAAATTCTGGTATCCAACCCTGTTCTTTCCCTCCAAATCCACAAACACTAAAACCAATATATTGAAAACTTGAATTACATTATGTGAGCTTTTGATTGAATCAAGAACATTCCCAGCCTAATTGTCCACTACCTTGCATGTCATACAGCTATTTATACCTCTGCAAAGTGATTGAAAGTGGGTGCATTCTTATTTAGTGCCCTGGGAACTGACCCCAGAGCTTCTGACTTAACCAGAGAAATAAGTTTTATACCAATCAGAACATACGACATCCCTCTGACAAAGCCACTAGGTCGCTAATCAACACACTGGAGCACTGTTTTTGAACTTTTACTCCAGCCAGGAAAGCCACAGAATTCAATTTTCTAGCATGCAATGACAAATGCAAGTTTGTTTTAAGAGATTCAGCTCTGAGAAATCAGCAATCCACAAGACAGTAATTAGATATTAGCTCCAATATTGGAGCTACTGACAGTTTTGCTCTCACACTCAGATACACTGGGCACAAACTCATGTATGTTATTGTAGTTTGGCAGTAACTTGTCTGAAATCAGTGGAGTTACAATCTTGCAGGCAACCTTTGAAGAAGGCTGAGACTGTTGAAGAATCAACAGTTTTGCTCCTAGAACTAAGTGCTCCAATTAGTTGGTAGATACACTCAAATGGAACTCAGCTCAGTCTTTGAGCTCTTACAGTGTAAAACTAATATCATCTTTACTGGAATTTATAGCACAAAAACTATTCTTACTGAGCTGATCACAACTACATATAGTGGAAGTGTTTTAAGAAATTAAAACAAAAAATCAATCCCAACTTAGCCCTAGAATCCCAATCTACAGAAATAAATCTACTCATCTTCATAATTAAGCTCAGGTATTTATCATCACACAGATGATAGGTAGCCTTGAATTACAGATTTCCGCTAAATAATGTACATTTTTGCACTACTGCAATTTTCCTTATGGTAACCTATGTATAATGTAGTCATTGAAATTGTATTGGAAATGTTTAGCAGGATCAAACCTCAGACCTTGGTAACTTAATACATGAGCCTCTAGTATGTGAGCTAAAAGCCACATAACTCTTAACTACGGCTATAGCAAAGGGATCTTGGGGACAGAGCACTACACTAGGTGGAGTGTGGGTTACATAAGTACACTCACATTATCTGACTAGAATCACCTCTATGGGAAAGGAGTCTGAGTGAATCAACAAGTCTACTGACCTCTGTCCTCCATCACTAAGAGAGATATATGCTGACATTGCCCTTTAATCTCTCTAATACATGCCATACAGTTACCACAGATATTTATTTTACATGTAGAGGGAACTGTGGTATTGTAGAGTTACTGTAACAACATTTTTAATGGTGACTACTGTATTTACAATATATAAATGTCAAATAATGGTGTAGATACCCACTCACATAAAAAGAAATATAATTCACAGACACTATTCTGCCAGTTTATTATAAAAAAGTTTAAAAACCAACACAGACCTAATGAATAAAGAAATACATTAAGATAACATTAACTTTGAGAGTACATATTAATACTTAAGAAAAAATTAAAAATCCCAGAAGAATGATATAAATAACTAAAATCAAGCATTAAAAAATCAGGTTAAATGTAAAAGAAATCTAAACATGTTAAAGAACGGAAATGCCGTTATGTCACCCAAATCACCTTAATGCTACCCTGATACCAGACAATAATCACATAACTATAATCAAGATATTTTAATGGTATTGATCATAGTCTAAAACCTGATTTTCAAAAAGGCTTTTTCGTATTTGTTTTTCTTCATGGTGCCACTACATGACACAATTAATAACAGTGCATTTACTAGCTGTGTTTTTGACCATCATCTGGAATTCAATTATGTAGCAACAAAGGATTGATTCCCCTTTAAATTAGAATTAACCATCATTTTATTCTATAGGGGTCAAAACATGATTTAAAAAGTCAGATTTACGTGTGTCCTAAGTTCTTGGTTTGGGCTGCACCAGTTTACTTTCTTAGGACAGATCTCCACTGCCCCACAATTTGGACTATGGGGGTGGGAAAAGCTAAAGTATTGTTCTCTAATTCCCCCAAGCAAAACCTGCAGGCATGAATTCAAAGGGTCCTAGTTCACGTAAGTGTAATTCTATGAGGCAGTGTATATAAACCTTTAGATAGGTTAGTGGCTGACCCCAGTGCTGCAATGACTGGTAGTCAATAAATACATAGAGAAACAGGCAGATTCATCCATATTCCACTAGATTAGTTTCTGTTTGCTGCAGTAATGTTTATAGGGCTATTCCAGATTGAAGTTTTGCATACTTTTGGTTTTGAACTGACTTTGACCCCCTTAAAATTGCAATAATCTCACAAAAATATTTGAACCACCGAACCCCAGCAAATATCAGCAAGAAAAACAATTCAGTCCAATTTTTGCTACTTTTATTTACTTGGAGTAGTAGCATCCTACAGTAAGATGGTACAATAAACAGCATTATCATGCATTATTTTGTTTGGATATGTGCGCTTCCCCAAGATTCTTCTGAGTACTTTGGAATTCAACCACTGTGCTGTATCTTGTACGCTGAGATGAAAGTCCTGTCTCCGGCTTACTCCTTTCTTCTTTCTGATTCCCCCTCCCTTTTTTAGAAAACTAAACTCTACTTATTTCTCACAGCGTTCCCTTGCTCAACAAAAATACCAGCAAACACTACTTGTTTTATTTTTGTATCTCTCAGCAACTTCTAATAAAGTAAATTGAGCAATATTCTTGGTTTATTGTATTGATAAACAGACTGTAAAATGTTTTACGATATGCTACTTCTTATATGAAAGACAGTAGACAAACATAAATTGCGGTTGTAACTGTAAAGTATTAAAATATATTTTTCCTTTAGGGCGCTGAACATAGAATAAAATAAAATAGACTTGTTTATTGTGTATATTTTACTGTAATTAAATGTTTCTACAGTTTCCATTCAGAGATTAAGTCTTACATCCCCTCCCTCAAACAATCTAAAAGCTTACAAATACCCTGTTATGGCTCTCTAATCTGTTCTGAATTGTAGGTGGAAAAAGTAGACTGTTTCTCTGCAAATTGTATTCAGAGCTATTTACCTCTCACTGCCCACAGCCCACAATAATTTTAATCCTCAAAATGTATCAAGTTAAAAATATTGGTTTGGTTGTTTTTATATTTTAGGAATGGTTGGATCTTCCTTAAAGTCCCACTAGTACTACATACAGTAGTATCCAGTACTGCATCCAAGTGCAAAACAAATTCCTGACCCAAAGTCCTGTGAAGTCAATGGGATTCTTTTCACTGGCATCAGTGGGCTTTGAATAAGATTCTTAATGATCACTGAGCAGGGGCCACAGGAGGAGGAACACCATTGTATCCATTATTACAACCCAGAGCTTTTATAGTAGCAGCAAACTCTGTGCCACCCTCATCCAGAGATGGAGTTCAGGTCAGGACTTTTGAATTGCTGCAAATGCACTGGCTCTATACCTTCCTGCTGCAATGTACTAATGTCCTGAGGCACATAGGAAGCTGAGGAGTGGGATTACTACAATTCTGATACGTCGCTGGTACATCTAATAGCATGCTTTGGTCTCTTGGTGATAGTGTTTAGTTCTGTTACTGGCATCAAAGGAGAAAAGATGGGAAAAATGTAGGTATGAACACAAGCTGAATGTTAGCATATTGCCTCTTAATCCTAAATCCCCTGGTTGATTCTTCTGGGCTCAATTCTGATCTCTCTCGCACCAGTGCAAACTGAGTTCAGTGGAATTACAGTAGTGCAAAAAATAGCATAAATGATGCTGGAATCTGACCCAGTATGTTTGGTTAGTTTAGTTAAAGTTTAGTATGTAGGTTCCCTTCAGGTTCTGCAACTCCTTGCCATTTTAGTGTTGCTCTCCCAGCCCTTTTATTCAGAAAAAAAAAGAAGCAGCAGCAGCCGCCCAATGATGCTATTGAAGTGTTTCTTTGGAGAAAAGATGATGGTAAAGTAATGGACATTTGTGTGATGGGACGTACCCTCCCCACACTGAAACCAAGGGAATGGCCTTGGCCCAGCTGGCTGAGAAGGGCCCACCCCCACAGCCCTGCTGGGCATGCTCCCACTGGAGACAGACTACAAAAGCCTCTGGAGCAACTCACTCAGGACAGACCGCTGAAAGGGAAGGAGGTGATGAGAGAGCTCCAGAGATGGAGGAAGGAGTGAAGCCAGACCATCCAGTGGCTGCCAGACCAAGAGGAGCTACTCGAGGAGCCCCAGAACCAGAGAAGTAGAGAAGGTAGACCATGGAGAAGGTAATTACTAGAGGACGGTAGGAAGTAGACCAGGGTGGGGAATTGTTTTCTGGGTGCTCAGCCTGCTGTGGCAAGATTTCCCGCTGAGCAGGTAGTGGATTGTGCCACTGCCAACGGGGCCCTGGGCTGGGACCCGGTAGCGTGGGAGGGCCCAGGTCCCCCTACCTCCTCTGAAGCTAACCCGTGGGGGTGAAGTTTTTCAACAGACCTATGGACGAGGCCTCTAGGCCGTATTACCCCTAGTAAAGGGGCTTGTGCATAGAGTGTGGCTGTTATGCCATGTTACCCCTAGTAAAGGGGATTCATGTAGAGACTCCAGCTGCTAGACCATATTACCCCTAGTAAAAGGGCTTGCATATAGATTCTGGCTGGTATGCCATATTACCCTTATTATGGGGGATTTGTTTGTAGACTCTGGCTGCTAGGCTATATTACCTCCAGTAGAGGGAACTTGCTCTTGGACTGTATTGCCCCTAGTGACAGGACTTGTGGTAGACTCCAGCCACTAGGATGCATTACCCCTAGTGAAGGAGATGTGAGTCGAGGGGGTTCCAATGATAGGGTGCCCCTCGACAATTTGAAGCAAGAATCCCCACAATAAAGTCTGAGGCAAGATATTGGATCTGAGGAATAAGGATAGAGGTGAGGTAGTCCAAGCTAACTTCTCACTCTCCTTATCAATTACTTTCTGTACAGTTCAGGGCAGCTATTTATAGACTCATAGACTTTTAGGTCAGAAAGGACCATTATGATCATCTAGTCTGACCCCCTGCACAATGCAAGCCACAGAATCTCACCCACCCACTCCTGGAATAATCCTCTCACCTATATCTCAGATATTGAAGTCCTCAAATGATGGTTTAAAGACCCCAAGATGCAGAGAATCCTCAAGCAAGTGATCCGTGCCCCATGCTACAGAGGAAGGCGAAATACATGTTTCATAATAAGCAGTAAGTTGCAGCTTCTCCATTACACTTTGACAGTTTGTTCCACACTGAATAGAAGGGAGAATTATTGAGGCACAAAAACACTTCCCGGAGAAGCTGAAAAGAGCTTTAGTGCACTCAGACTGAAGCTGTCACAGTTAACTTCGGATTCTTCAGTCACAGTTAACTGCACTGAGTAGGGCTCTCCTTTCAGCACAGACTCTTCCACAGCTGGACAAGACTTGGGATTGCACTTCTCTGACAGTCCAGCAGCTCACCCAATGAAGAAGAAAGGTCCCCCAGTTGCTCTGAATGGCCACATGTCACCCCGTATCCTCATTAGTTCCTGAGTCTCGCTTCCTCTCATATTTCCCAGAAAGGTGCGACTGGTCCTTCAGATGGGATCAGTGACCAGCCTCCCCACACCCTCTGCAACAGTCTAATTTGGATCTGTTCCTGCCACGGCAACTTTGAACATACCACACCCGCACTTTAAACAAATAAACACGTATGCCAAAAGTATTGACTCATTATTCCACATGCCTATGTTTGCATACCACAGGCCCACCAATGGAAGGGGGCAAAGAGGGCCCAATGATTTGTAAGAGTCCTGGCTCCCAGCTGCTGCTGCCACTACAGTGGCAAAATTGCAGCGTCCAGAGCCCCAGGGCCTTCAAATCCGTGCTGGAGCCCTGAATGGTGCTAAAGAATTCAAGAAAGGGGAACCAAAAGTAAATTAATGAAACAAATAATGTCCTGTTTACCAAGGTCTCAGGAAATATGCATAAGAATGTGTAATGCCCTTACTGTAGAGCCTTGTTCAGAGCTGCCAAAATTTTCATTAACACAAGTCTGTTGGCTTAGTCAGGCCAATCCCCTGTAGTCTGAGAGCGATTTCTACCAGCCTGGGTTCTAATCCTCTCCCTGCCTAGATTTCTTCTCCTGTTCAAACAGTTCAGCTCCAGAGTAGGAAGGGGATCTCCTTGATTACACCCAAACTGTTTGTGTTGTGGGCTCCAGACTGTCCCTTAAAGGAGTACCATACTTCATAGGGTTCCCATTTGACTGGCCTGGATTTGCCAGGTGCCAGAACAACAAATTAATCTGCCAGGGGCTGTTTTATGCAGGTCCAAAGGTTTGCATTATCATCACGATCCAGTGGGATATCTAATGCTAAAAGTTTCTGTGCCCAGCTAAACAGGCTGCTGTTTCTCCTCTTCTGCATTTTAAGCAATTACAGATCAAAACTGTTGAAATTACAGCGGCTGTCTACCCACCAACATGCTAGCATACCACATGTGAGAGAGAGAAGTTTGAGTCAAATGAGAATGAAGAGACATGTAACACTGTCAATCTTATCTATCTGTGTTATCTCTCTACATACTAGATGTTGTTGAAGATGGAGTGCAGAGTAGTCTTGTGGTTGGGGATTGAGGTTATGGTAGGCTTGCCTGGTGTATGGAGAAGTGCCCTTTTTTGGCATTTCAAAAGGCATTAATGCTAGCACTGTGTTTGAGAAAGCAGCTTATTTACAACATTTCAGATTACAAGGGTGCTTATTCCCAAGTAAGTTTATTTACAAATGGGTTTGGGCATGGATACGAGTACCAGAGTTCATCTGGATTCTTACCAGATCCAGACATTTTTTCCTGTGCTATTTACAACAGCTTTTATTGATGAAAGATTTTCTTGGCAGATCTGTTGGATATAAACATCCAAGTCCTCAGTTCTTTGGAGGTATTCTGCAAAATACTGCCTTTAATAATGCACAGCACTTTTGATTTGTAGTTTCTTCTTCTCCCTGTAACGTACTTTCACACGCCTTGTGTACAATCTCTAAAATAGTGATGAGGGACACATCGGCCTGCAATATTAGCAATTTGCAAGTTGGAAAAAATAATCACTCTCTGATAAAGCCTGTGTCCACCTTTTGAGTTCTCACAGCTTCACAGTATTACCATATTCAGTCATATGGCCACAACCATTTGGAATAGGTATGACTACCAAAGCAAACATTAAAGTGGCCCTCAACAATCTAATTATTTAGTAAGCAGGGTAGACACAAATGAACCAGGAGACTTCAGACTTCAACGAGTGGAGAAAACAGAACATCAAAACATCACCATCAAATTAAAGACAAGATCCGTGAAGAAAATAAAGCATGAATCACTTCATAATTGTCTGGAATACCATTCCATTCACCACCTCCAGAACACATTTACACCATGTGTACATAAGTGTGTGCATGCACACATATGCAGGTTCGCATAAACACACACACACACTCATTCACTCACTATTTCTGCTGGTTGGCACAACAACTCAGTCAATGTTCTTTTTTTTTCCAGTGAAATGTAAACAAGCCACTCATAGCAAATGAAACTGAAAAGTCATTTCCTATAGTAAATAATAGATTACATGGTTGCATTTAGTTGTCATTGACATTGTGCTAAAAAAGAAGCATGCTAAATTATTTCTAGACCTAAGGCTGTCTCGTGATTGGATGCAACAGCCTACCTCTGTAGAATCTGGACCCCATTCCAGATCGTAGTGTTAACTGTATTGACTTCAACAGAATTACTCATGTGCTTAAAGTTAGGCACACGTTTCAGTGTCTTTCTGAATATAGGGTTTTGTCTATTGCTCTGCATATTTGAAATGATAGAACTGGTGCAGATGTGTCAAGACAATGAGCTCTAACTGGTAAATCCTAACTCTTATCTTAAATCTGGAGGCATCTGTTACAGCCATCCCAGTGAAAATGCAAACACCAAAGATCTAAGAGGCTATTAACTTGCAGGTTGTCAGATGCAATACCGATTTGGTGCAGCAGGGAGGTGGCTCTCTGATGCTGTCAAAAAGCACTTTGCTATAATTCTGCCAAGACAGAGTTAGGATTTAAATCGTTGAGTAAATAAACTGATCTTGGTGGTGTTTAGAGCAGACATAGTCTGAAGTAAATATTCAGCTTTTACTTGAAGTACAAATACATTTAATGGCAGCTTTTAATTATTACGACCTGTGAAACATCACTCATGTCATAAAATATCCTCTTTAAATAAATTAATGGGTATAAAGGTTCCCCCCTTCCATCCCAAAATCTCAACATCAAGTAAGCTGTGTAAAAGTTATAAAACTGCACTTTAGCAAATCAATGCTTGTATATGGAGACTGTATGAGAGGTGACATTTCCCCTCTTCTATTCTCCAGCATTGCTGGGAACTGAACGAATGCTGGTAATACAGCACATGGTACTATATATTGAAGGCAAATATTTGGCTGGCTTGATCTAGCCATTCTGATATTTAAAGGTAAATTGCAAAGCTTAGATAAAATAATGTTAAGTCTGGAAATATATGATGAATGTCTTCACTAACGAGGCTTGGAACTTTTCTGCACAGCATTGGTTTTAGTTTTAGTTTCTTTATTCACATTTAGAGGAATAAAATATATGTTACAAAAGAAAATCCATTAAATCTGCTCCAGTTTCTAGATTGTCTATTCTTCTGCATACGTCTTCTAGATTGTAAACTTTTGGGGGCAAGAACCCCACGTTATTTTTGTATTGTTGAGCATTGCAGAGCTAAACCATTCACATAAAATTAAAAGAGAAACGTATTTATTGTATGGACAAATATCAACTAGCTATCCTTATCATCAACATCAACCTACAAAACTTCTACTTCACTTTTATACAGCCATTGCATGCGCCCAAGTCTCCCTGACAAACAACTGGAGATAAAACCTCTCTCACTGTCTCTCTCTGTCTTTCACACACACACATATTTCTGAGCAGGTGCACATACATACAAAACTACCTCGAAAGGTTTCTCAGAGCCACACACCCACAATTGGAACAAGTTCTCTCTCACACACATGCACACACTTCCATTGGATGAATGCCATCAATGATGTCAAAGAATGGTGCATGCCATGATATGACAAAGGATTTCACCAAGGAGAAAATGAATTACTTTTGTTTAGCAAAGCTGGGCAAAATCTTATAGTAAACAGGAAGCATTTCCTGAGAGACCAGGACTATACATGGACCTCAGTTAGAACCCTAGATTACCAGACATTTAATAAGGTTAAAAGTCAACACTTCATTGCCATAACTTAGTTGTGTGTCCTACCCAGGTCTGAATAACTCTGTACTTTGGGAGTTCAAGATCCAGATTCGCATTTTGCTTCCCAAGCCCCCACTGAAAAGCCCCTTTTCCATTTTGTGTAAATATTTCAGCAGTTGAAGATTTATTAAGGCCCAATCCTTCAGTCTGAAGCAGAGTAATACAATCTGGAAAAGCTTATTAGGTTGTCTAATCCATCCTTTGCCCATTTCCAGCACTCTGACATCCTCAGAAGGAAGATGCTATTGAAGAAGTGTAACCTATTACTACTAATGTAATAAAAACTTGATTAGGTAAAGCCCACGTTCAAGTGGATTCAATTAAGCAATTTGAACAATAGTCAGAGAAGAGATAATGATAAAGTAAAATTAAGGAAATCTGATCTATTTCCAAGAACTAATGCGCTCAAATACTCACCTCCATGTCCAGCAAGCCTCTGTTTACCTGGTTTTAAAAAATTAAATACAATAAAATGCCTTCATAATTTCTAAAGCAAGACAGACTTGACTGTGCTTTCAAATGCACCAATGGCAGGATGCAGGGCTGCTGGCAGATCTGACTGCCCTTTGTGTTTGTTCTTATTTTCTTCTCCCTAGATACTAGCACTGTGACTGGATGACAAACAGTATTATTTCTCCCGTTTACTCTTTTTCTCCCAATATATTTTTTTCTCTCCTGACTTTACCTGCTTTCTCTTGGGAAGTTGTAGACCAATAGTTAATGCAGATGCCGACTCTATTAAAATAGATTACAATTGCTATGTACAGTCTCCACTTTCCCCTTGGGAGAATATTGTATAGCAGATGCTCTCTGACACTCTCCTCTCTCTACAGTTGGCCCCCACGTTAGCTCATGAGTTCATATGTTCTTGCAGAGCTGTAGAGACAGCCATACAGTGCAAGCTGCTAGATCAAGGGACACAGGGATAATGAGAGCAAGATATTATATCTTCCATTCCTTTCCTCCCTTGCTGTGTTACTCCAGGGTTTCCATGGCTTAGCTTCCTGCTTTGCAGTGGAAGAGAAATATTTTAGCCAAAATGTTCTTGAGGGGAGTCTTAGTATTTCCCTCAATTTAGAACAAATCTGATCCTCATTCCCAGAGCAATCGCTGTCATTAAGTTCATATCCGTTTCCTAATGTCTTCCAAGCAGTTCTGTTAACCAAAGTCTCCTTCACTTTCCCAGATAGCAGATCACTATATAAATGAGGAATCAAATTTTCTCCCCAGCAGTTCTGAGCCATTAGTCTTTCCACATTATTTAACCGTCTAATCATCCTAACCTTTTTCTCTGGGAAATATCAAATAATGCTCTAGTTGCAAAAAACTGAAAATAAGTTTAGTTCCTATCCCACATCTAGCCTACAGTCCTTCAAAACACTTGATATGGCTTTTATTAGCTAGTGAAAAATAAAAGCAGATCTCCCCTCAACCTCTTTCGATTCTTGGTAATCTCCACACCAAACTGAAATGGATAAATAAAGGATTGTAGGCCAGTGGAATTAATTAATTCACCGAGACAACCTGAGTCTTTTCCCATCACTCTCTTCATCTTGAGCTTAGGGGCTATCATGCAATGTAAGTAAATGCTATGCACTTAAGTGAGCTTATTGGAGTCCAAGCCACACTTAAAACATAACAACTAGAATGCCATATAAACAATGCAGTTAAAAAACCCATATGTTACAACAATCTTAACAGATTGATAAAGTTGGAAAGAAGTAGGGATAGAAAACCTCTCTGAGTTATAAACTCTAGGGACTCTGAGGCGTCCAGTGAGTCATCAGTATCCTTATTAGAAAGGAATCACCTCCACTCTTTCTCTGCCAGGGCCTCCCAACAGCAGGGCTCTCAAACTGTCAGCATGATTCACAATAACTCCAAGGTAGTTAGGAAAGTAATAGAAGAGGCAAAACACCCTACCTGGTCCAGCATCCTTTCTTCTCTCTGGGTCCACGGCTAGACTGTGAGGATCTACTGGAAAAAGATATGCAAAATATTCTCCATATTTTGCATATCTTTTCCCAATAGCTTTTGCTGAAAGAGGCTTTTCCAAAATTTGGCCCATCTAGACTGGGCCAAATTTCAGAAAAACCTCCTCTTTCAGAAGCCCCCTTCTTCCTCTTGGAATGAGGAATACAGGGGCTTCCAAAAGAGCATGTTTGCTCTTCCGGAAAAAAAAGCAGAAGAGCAGATGCGGCAGAGTTTTTTCGGGATACCTCTGGTATCCCAAAACCCCCCTGCAGTCTAGCCGTAGCCTATGCTATTTATAACAGGACAGTCATTTTAGTTTCTAGGCCTTGCCCCCTTTAAACAACTGATTTTCAGACCTAATTTTAAATCAGATTTCAGATAGGGTTTAGATGCAAATTCAAATGAGAGGGTCTGGTTATGATTCAGATTCAGTGACATTGTTCTTATGCTATGTAGATGTCTATATCAACTTTCCTTTTAAGATACCTGCCATTTTACATTAGAATTTCATGAAGGCTGTTTTCTTGGGATTTTAGCTATCCCGCCTGCTGCAATCAGAAATATGACTCCTCCTAATTTTGACTCTAACATAAGACAAAGGATAGCTTTTCAGCTCAGATTTAAATCAAATTTTTGCTGGTGATGGTTAAAGTGAGGAATGGAGGAAGCCTTTAGGTAATGAGAAAGGCGTATTAGTTAACCATCCCTCGGTATGTTGCTGTTTCCACACCAGAATGAGAATTGCATGTCTGGAAAAATCCGTCTTGCTTTTTCAGAGTTCAGCTCTAAAGAACAGAATCTTGCTTGGTATCAAGCTGACAGAAAATTATGTGTTTTGGACACAGATAAGAATGTATTCCCATGTCACACAGTGCTGACTTCCTCATAAATTGGCCCTATTCAACATTAAGCATGATTGCTAGATATTGAACATTGCTAGAAAACAATATAGAGATATTCTTTATTGCTTTAATGCAGAGAACTTTGTGGAATTCTGAGAATTAATTTGGCAGTCTAAAAGTTGCTGGGACGCTCACTTTGACACCTCTGTCAAAATGTATACACTTGGGTATTTTAGTTCCTGTGAGGGACCGTACAAATCAGTTTCCTTTATGTCCATTTCACTTTCAGATGTGTGCTGTTAATTTTTGTTTTGCAGATTCTGTTCATGCAAAACTTTATGCATGAAAGGACAGGAGGAATCAAGATAAGGGAAAATGTCAGGAGAATATTATCTCTTTCTCCATATACTTGTACTTTCTGACTGCCAATAAGAATCCCTATTATACTTAGCTTTTGTCTACCTTGTTATGCCTAACATTCCAGTGCAACAAGAATGGGGATGAAGGATAGCCTTGCTTGAAGCCTTTTCAAAATTACGAAGTCTTCAAAGTCAATCCGTTCAGACCGATATAGGTAGACAATACCCAGCATTCAGTGAAATTGATGAATATTACGCTGAATGCAAAAATGTATACAGCGCAACAAAAGAAAATGTGATGTTTCACACTGAAGCTTTCATGTGTCTTCAGTGCTTTATGCGACTTTCTGCCTTCACTACTAAATATACATACTTTTTCAAAATCTATTGAACGAGCTGCCAAACAGGTAATTCACATTTTTATGAGAGGAGAGAACAAAACATTTAATTATAGTGTTAAATATAGCAGGAGCCTCCTCTTCCCCCAAAACGTCCTTGTCATTTGATCAGTGATTTGGGGAGATTGTGTGTTTTGATTGAAACTGCCAGATTTCACTTGGTTCAAATCAGAACTGAATATTGGGGTTGCTAGCCACACACAAACAGAAAGAGAGAGAAATATGTTTCCGTATCCTTAGCTGGTGTAAGTTGGCATAGATGCATTGACTAGAAAGGAGTTGTGCTAGCCAAGGGCCAAGCCTGCTGATTTTTACAAGAATGCTGTCCTTTCTTAATTCTTCTGTAAAATGCAGGGCCAGAGCTTTAATTGCTTCTATAATTTCTCTCATCAACTTATCTGTACCCAATCATACTAACGTTTTGCTCACCTTCAACTTTTTTTAAAAAACATTTCTTCCTGGTTCTAAACAACATAAATTTGGTTTCCTCATCAAGAAGCTCATTTAGCTGCAGCTTGATTGCAAGTAATTTGCCCTAACTGTCTCCGTCTTTTAATTGTTTGTGCCTTTTTCTAATCTATAAACTGTAACTTCAGGCAGGCCATTTTTTGTCTTACCATTTCCTCTTTGGAAAGGCATATCTAATAACCCACCTCATATCCTGTGGCTTTAGGCATCTAAAATCATATGAACAGAAGGAATAGACTCTCCATTCAATTCCAAGTTCATTTAAAAAAACCCACAAAACAAAACAAACCCTCTATAAAAATCTGTGTTTTTGAAAAAAAAAAAAAAAAAAAAAAAGGAAAATTGAAACTTTAGCCATGGAATTTAGTTTCTCTTTTGTTGGAAAATAAATATTTATCATGATCAGTACAGAAATGACTTGCCACTCAGGTTCCACAGCATTTCCCTGTGACCTCTGAGATGTGAAAATCAAAACACCAATGAGGACACAGCTAAAATCTTTCAATTAACCAGAGTCCAAAGAATTTTATTCCCACACATCTGATTTGGCACAATTTACTCTACTGGAGACAGAATCCACAAACTTATTAGAGTCTCTGGACTTACTCAAGTAAAGCTATGCATAAAGTAGCCTTTTTAAAGTAATCTCATTAGAAGCTCTACCAAATATGGTATCCATGACAAATCTCTTTAATTCCTCCAGCCTAATCCTTTTTACCCCCAAAGTATACCACAAAATATTATCCAGATTAGAAATATATTCAGGAGTAATCCCTCCCCAAACAAGAGAACTACCGGTATATATATTTATTCGGATCCCCAAACTTTTGTTTGTGTTAATTACTCTAAAGTTAGTTGACAGAGTGAATATTATTTTCCCCTCTGGTGTGAATAGCAATTACGATGTTTGCATATCTATGTTTTCTTGTTACAAAATAAGGTGTTTTCATTGCTTTTTTCTGATCAAGCCCTAGCTGTCTCCAGTTCTTATAGTCGTCAATGGCAAAGCTCTCTAATGAATATTCTCAGATCTTCTTTTAGGTTATACGAACAGAATGTAAAACACAAAAAGGAATTGGACAATCTTGGGATAGTGGAAGAAGGCCAATGAAAATAATATTCCTACATATTAAAAGATAAAAATCTCAAGTCAGGGATGCTGTCATGTGATCTCAAGTTTCCGGTTAAGTATTGAATTTTGTCTGATGAGTGCTGGGGATTCTACCTAGCAGAAAATATTCATAAAAAGTAATGAGAAGTATTTTTTGAGGGTGATGATAAACATTTGGAAATTGTATCACTGCTTTGAGATATTTTCCTTTTGATTATTTAAACCTCTAAAAATAACAAGGCTAAATTATAAAATGAAAATTGTTTTAACATAGCTCAGCTTTGTTGTGCTGTTTTAACAACAAGTCTTTGTATCAGATTTCTGTGAAAGAACATACTTACATTTAAATATATAGGCAAACACACGCACATGTGTATATCTATATCTATATATAGATAGATAGATAGATATCTATCTATCTATAGTGTATGCTCATATCCACCACAACAATTCATTTTCTCAATCATTAAAAGAAAGCAATAAACTGGACAGATAGAAGACTTTGCCATTGTCACCACCACTATGAAGCTTTCTGGGAAGAGGCTATATTGGCCTTGAAATGGAGTTTCAATTTTCAAAGCTGAATGGCTTGGTCCAAGTCAGATAAGCATACCAACAGCCATATGATAACTGAAGCTCATACACAGTCTACCTCAACCTCATTGATCTTGAAATCATGGAAGAATTCTCATGTTGACCAAGTTGCCACCACATTGTGTGCAGGTCATTAGGCTCTGTAGTATGCAAGATCTACTTGAATGAAGGAGCATTGAGGCTCATGCACATGTGTGTGTGCGCGTGCACATGCACACACACATTTTCCAAACCTTTTTGAACTATGAAAAAGAAACAGTTTAGTTCTGAGCAATTTCCTAGCCAGTTCTATTTTATCTGAACCAAGCCTCTCATCTCTTACAGGTCCCCTTAAGGGTGTGTCTACGCAGTAGTGTTATTTCAGAATAATGGCCGTTATTCCAAAATAACAATGCGAGTATCAACGCAGCAATTCTGATATTTTGAAATACATTCAAAATAACAAACAGCTTATTGTGACTTCTGTAAATCTCATTCCATGAGGAATAATGCCTATTCCGAAAGCTCTACTGCTGCTATTTTGAAATAGCTCCTCTCTGGGGCCATTCAAACTAATTACTCCCCAGCGCCTTCTGGGGCTCTGCAAGTCCACATTAGGGAAGCCTGCCTCAGACTTATTTTGAGGCTTCCTTGTAGTGTAGACGTGCTATTTCAAAATAAGTATTTCTTCCAGAATTGCTTATTTTGAAATAAGTATACAGTGTAGAGATACCCCAAGATCAAAAATTCTAACCCTCTTGCAGACAAAGAGTTATGTTTTTAAAAATGCCTAAGTGACTTAATAGCTCATTGACAAAGGGCACAGTGGTTTAGGGACTAAGGAGCCTAACATCCATTGAACATCCATGTAATTTAGGCTCCCAGGTATCTGTGGTTATGTTTACACTGCAGTTAAAAACCTCATGGCTAGCCCGTGACAACTGACTCAGGCTTGTAGCTGTTTCACTGCAGTGTAGACTTCAGCCTCAGCTATGGGACCCTGCCATCTCACAAGGTCCTCTAGACCAGGGTCCAGTCTGGAACCCAGAAGTCTACACTGCAGCCCAAGCCCAACAGTCCTGAGTCAGCTGCCATGGGTGTCTTACTGCAATGTAGGCATACTCAGAATCTCCTTTGAAAAATGGGACTTGTACTTCCAAGTCACTTAGGTGTTTTTATTCCAAATCTCCCTTGTAGCTGAGGGAAGATTTGTCTTTGCTGGGAATAGCAGGGTCAGGTATGACTTCAGTGCTAAGTCTAAAAGTGCTGAGTCTTTGTCATTAAAGAGAAAGAATAGTAAATAGGTGAATCAAAACATAAAATGCAGAAAATGGTACTATAATGCTGGGTGGGAATAGTGTAACCTGCTACAGCCATATGCATCAAGGATACTATTACATATTACTAACCCTTCCAATTTTCCATATTTCCGAGCTTTGATCGCAGATAGTAATTTTTCTCTACAGTAACCAAATTGTGTTCTAATGAATCCCTGGGGCATCCTCCCCTTTGATCGTGTCTATATATCCAAGTAATCACCCTATGCGGATCCATAAGAAAGTGACTCTCTCACAGCAGATACATGCTTATATGAACTCCCTTCTTGCAAGCTTTATTAGGCTCATTTGGCGCTAGTGTAGCACATTCAGGATTAGTGGGCTCTAGCTGACACTCCTACAAGCTGTAAAATCATTAACATGAAGCTGAGGGAAACTCATAAAATGCCAGAAATTGTCTTATGTTTGGAAAAATTAGGTTTTTTTAAAGAACCACTTCCAATCTGGTTCTTACATCAAAACACTCCATTGATCAGTGTAAGTGAAGGGGAAACACATCATCAGCAATGAAAACTGCCTTTTGGAAAGTGAGATTTGATCTTCCAGAACTGAGCAATCATTCCAAGGGGGTGCTTTAAAAAGAGGGGTGAATTCCTTTTCCTGCCTTTGAAAACTTCAGTGAAAACCAAATACAATTATTTTCCCTATTCACCTTATCACTAATCAATAAAAAGATCCATACATGTAGGGAGACCCAGGTTTCAGAATGAGGATATATTTGGGCATGTCTACACTAGCTCGGTAGTTCAAGCTAGGTAGGCAAATGAGGGCAACCGGA
>CM057845.1:137878623-137895856 GCA_030068395.1 Apalone spinifera | reverse complement strand
TCCATTCGAATCAGGGGTCCTCCTTTCTTGCTCGTTCCTCTCTGCATTTCTTTCCAGTATCTGACTGTCCCACTCCCCTCAGGGTTTTGGTCACCGTCCCCCGATGAACCTAGTTAAAAGCCCTCCTCACTAGGTTTGCAAGCTTGCCCACGAAGATGCTCCTTTCTCTCTTCGTTAGGTGGATCCCATCTCTTCCTAACAATCCTCGTGCCCGGAACAGAGTCCCATGGTCAAAGAAACCAAAGCCCTCTCTGCGACACCACCTGCGCAACCACGCATGTACGTCCTCAATTCGACGATCCCTGCCCAGTCCTTTCCCTTCAACAGGGCGAATGGACGAGAACACCACTTGTGCTCCGAGTTCTTGGATCCTTCTTCCCAGCGCTACATAATCTGCTGTAACCTGCTCATGGTCATTCTTGGCCGTATCGTTAGTTCCCATGTGGAGAAGCAGGAAGGGGTAGCGATCCAAAGGTTTGAACAGTTTGGTAAGCCTCTCAGTCACATCCTGAATTTGAGCTCCCGGTAAGCAGCACCCCTCTCGAGATTCCAGGTCCGGACAGCAGAGGGATGGCTCAGTCCCTCTTAGGAGGGAGTCCCCGACCACCACCACCCGTCATTTTCTTTTGGGGGTGGTGGCTGTGGAACCCCCATCCCTAGGACTACGCATCCCATGCCTTCCAGTAGATGGTGTTCCCTTCCGGTTTCTTCCTTGTGAGGTCCCTTCCAAAGCATTCAGCACTGCAGAGCCTGTGGAGAGCCTGAAAGTGATTACTTACTTCTGTAGCATTGGGGATTCCCATGCTGGCCTTTTCCCCCTTCTAGATGTTACATGCTGCCAGTTATCTTCCTGGTCATGTACAGCCCTCTCTGGCTCTTCCGCCTGCTGTGCCTGAAGGATTAAATGCTGCCTTCTATCGAGGAAGTCTTCATCCTCTCCGATCGAGCGTAGGGTCGACACTTGGGCCTCCAGTCCTCTAATTTTTTCTTCCAAAATGGCGACCAGCTTGCACTTAATACAGATGAAATCCATTCTTTCTTCCAGGAGGAAGAGAAACATGGCACACGCTGCGCAGGTAACAACAGCAGACCTATCACCATCCATCGCTGCTGTCCTGGAGAAGGGATTTAAAAAGAAAGGCAAGAGAACCTCACCCCCCTTCCCTTCCAAATTCCCTCTCTAAACTCCCTGTTAGCACTCATTAACAGGGAGTTTAGAGAGTTAACTCCTTGGTCACTTGCCCACTGCCTTATAAAGCCCTGGAGTGCCTGAAAGTCCCTCCCCCTACCAAGGCTCAGCCAATCAGCAGAGGCTTCTAGAATTCAAACTGTGAAAAGAATATAATGAAGTAGCAGATCAAATTTAAAAAGTAACTAACCACAAAGCTTTTTTTTCTATTTTTCTCAAAATAGTTTATAAAGAGATTTCCAAAGCACAAAATCACTCACGGAACTAGGGAGGCTAATGAGGGCGACCGAAATTGTTAATGAAGCAACTCCACAAGGAATAACAGTTAATTCGAACTAAGGGGTTTATCTCGGAATCCCGCTTCTCTGCCGCATGTGGATGCGGGCAGTTACTTCAGGCTAGTCAGTTTCCAAAATGGCAACCGGACGGGATTATACTAATCAAGCACAGGATATTTAAATCCTGCGCTTCATTAGCAATTTCGGTCGCCCTCATTAGCCTCCCTAGTTTGAACTAGTGTAGATGTACCCTCAGTGCTCTCAAAAGGATTCCATTTTGCCCTTCCTCCTCTTCACAATAATATATACCCTTCTGCAGCAATCCAAAATGTTAGTAAATATAGGCCTTTTCCTTTTGGGCTAATTTAATTAAAAGCGATTCGGCTTCGTATTGTGCCTCCTTAAAATGCTGTTGTTCAAAGTATGCTGGGGAAACACTCCCTCGTTGCTTTAGAACAATGCGCAATTCTGGTAACTCACCACACAGTTAGCAGTGCAGGCTTATCCTAACTACTTGGCAGGATGCCATACCACAACCTAACGCGTCTCTTTTTTTTTTTTTTTTTTTTCTTAACTAAAATGATGAAAGCCCAGTGGATGGGGATAATATTTTATGTGTGGTTTCTGACACTTTTGAGAAAACTGAGCTCCATTGTTTGCACATCACTCATTAAGCAACCTAAGCTCAAACATACACATAATTGGCCAGTGCATTTGAATGTCTGAATTTGTAATTTATAGATACACAGAGAGCACTGGAGATGCACTGAGTATGGATGAGGTTAAATTTCAACCTGGAAGCGTATTCAGCAGAAAAGCCTGTGTGTGTTATTGCTGTATAAACCAGCTCAGAAAAAAAAATATAGTTAACATTTATAATTGAACACTTCAGATGAAATATGCAGGTTCATAGTGATGTGTAGAGTATATCTATTGCTTTAACTTAAATGAGAGTAAGTTCCAGCATGAATAGTTATAAGTCAATCCTTATAAATAAGAGGGAATTTCTAGTACCTAGAAACTGTCACTACAGCTTCAGAATAGAGTCAATTTGTGTCTGGACATCAAATGTGACTGAAAACCATAGTATTTGCTCCAGCTAGAAGTAGAAATAAACCACCTTGACTTATGATCTTCATTTAATGAAAATGCAGTTTCTACACATCATCATATTTACTTCAGTTTACTGCTACATAGGTTTGGTGCCATAAGCTAACTCCTGGAGAAAAACATGTTATCATCTTGGGGTGGAGGAGAAACAACAGCTCTTCAACCCTTTTTTTTCTGCTGACAATGTTCAGAAGAAGAAGTATCTGCATGGTACACATAATTTGTGCTTCAAAAGGAACAACGTAGACTAAATTTATAAATATGGGACAAATCCTCAAAGGCACTAAGTGCTCTTCACCTCTTTTTAAGTTTTTGGGAGCTTGGGGTGCTTGCAAGATTCCCAAGTTTGGGCCTAATATAATTGATTTCAAGGACATTAACAATAAAAATGCAAAGATAAATCCAATTATCTAAAAGGCGAGAGCCTTCATAGTAAGGACAAAATTGTAATATATGAAAAGATTTTTCTCTTTGATGAAATGGAACACAAGTGTTTCAAACAATTTTGACTGCTACTCTTTTTCCTGCAGACTTTGAGTCTGATCTAGGTTAATATATTATCCCTGTTTGATCCCTGTTTGCAATCAAATCTACAGGAGAATCAGACAGTTTTCTCAATTGCTTTTAAGCTGAAAAACAAAGATGAAGACCAATCATTCTTGTCCTTCTACAAACAATGGGCACATAGTCCTGTGATCTCAACTTAAGCCATACTCGGACAAAACTTCCATTAAACCCACTGTGAGTTTTGCCTAATGGTAGACAGAAAGATCAGAACTACAGCGTTCTGCAATAAGGGTCCAAAATATTGTATATGTTATAGTGTTACCAAAGAGACTGAAACACCTGAAGAATTTAAAAAACAATGAATGGTCGAGCAGCACACTGAAGACTAACAAAACATGTAGATGGTATCAGGAGCTTTTGTGGGTACAGCCCATTTCTTCAGACAGACTTGGATCTTAAACCATATAAAAATCACAATAGTCCTTTATGCACATTGACCTGAAAACCAACAATGTCCTTGTGATCAAAATGAGGCAGGTATCTTGGGAATGGAGCAAGACCTTTCTGACTAAGTTTTCTTTCCACGTCTGCAACTAACTGCACTGTTTGTCATTCCCACACTTCTCCTGTCTCCATCTATTGCTTATAGGAGTGTTTTTGAGTGGTTATGGCACAGAATGAGAAGGCAAGTTTCCTGTTTCTCATACACTGACTCATTACATGACCTTCACTAAGCTACTTAACCACTCTGTGCCTCGGTTCACCCATTTGTAAAAAGATTATAATAATAATACTTACCCAGCTCATAAAGATGTTGGGAGCATTAATTAATGTTTGTAAAGTGCTTTGTGATTTTTAGATGACAGGCATTCTGTAATCCATTATTATTATGCTATGGGCTGAGCTACAGCCAGTGTACCACAATACAGAAAAAAGTCCATCAGTGGGATACCTGATAAACTTGATATGTAAGTGTAGGGAAGGGCAGCTTAAATGTCATTCAACTTCTACTGCTAAAGCTATAGAAATGTAGGTAATGGGCAAGCTATGTATGTGTTCATTCAAAGAAAGCACTATGCATTATTTTTGCTCCTAGGCACTTTCCCTCTATTGAACAGACTTCAGTAATGTGATGGACTAATGACATGTTGTTTCATCACAATGAGTCACATGTCCTTCTCCATCAAAAATACTTCAATAAATAACCAAAGCCTGGATCCAGCTCACTGCACCTCTTACATACTGTCTAATTCCAACCAGGGAGGGGGTGCTGGGGCAATTTGTCTAGTGTGGGTGCTGAGCGCTACTGAACCAAACTGGACACTCTGTGTTTAATGGAAGCTGCCTCAATCCACAGGGGTTTGAATATCCCACCACATCCCTAGTTCCAACACTTATGACCCAGGGGAGAAGTAAAACACTGGATACAAGCTGGTAGCACTTGTCTGTGCAGGAACGTGCTCCCATTCAGAGATCGCTTTAGAACATATAGCAAATTCCCAGAACAATTTTCTTGAAATTTATGTGTTAACTTTTGTTTCTTAAATCACAAAAAAAGCGCTTTCTGTTGAGAAAATATGAAGCTAATAATTCTATTTTTCAAGACTTCCTGCGTTGCCTCCCTCCTCTGTCATTCACATACCATCTGCCAGGAAAACAGTGAAACAATAGAATATAGAGACTTCAGGCCAAGGGTCCAACCCTGTGAAGTGCTGAGAATTCTCAACTCTCACTAAATCAATGGGCCTGGTTTAGACCTTAAGCATCTCCCAGCAACAGTTCCTGAATCCTTGTCTATATTAGCCTTCAGGGGAGCGGAATTCTGCTACTTCTCATTTACCGCTATTGCCAATCTAGCAGCGCTGGAAACAGTGGGAGTGTTAACATATGGAAATGATAACTTTTCTCCCCCTCAAGGATATGTCTAGAGTGGAGTTGGAGATATAATTTCCAAGACAGACATACCTGCGCTAGTTCTGATTATTCTAGAGCAGCATAACTGTGGTTGAATGGGCAGTCGGATGGGCTGGCTGCCCCAAGATAAATCCCATCCTAGCCCCTGGTCCCTAACCAGGATGGTTAATCCGTCTCCAAATATGAACTTAAGGTCTTAGAAGGCACTGAACTTGGGGTGGCCAGGCCATCCCACCACCCATGCAACCAAACTACACTGATACTTTTAAACTTAAAAAAAAGAAAATAGTCTGCTGGCACTTTAAAGACTAACAAACCACTGCCAATGCAGATAAACTGCACAGATTTTTAAAAGAATCAAAATATATAAATCCTTGATACTAAGTACCACCTAACCATCTATTTTACCATTTTCACATAATACAGCTCTCTACCATCTGTTTTCTAGGGAATACACTGTGTGTCACATGGCACAATATGGTGACCAAATGACACACAACTGTTTGAAATGTAAATATTCAAATGTCTCTCTGTCTAGATTTCTGCACTCTCCCACCTCTTTGGAGAGAGCTGAAGCATCTGACTGCAGCTTTGAACTGACACCATTCCAAGAGGATAGTGCTTCTTGAACTGACTTGACAATGTCAGCCAATGAGCATTTCTAATGCTATGTCATTTCCAAAAAGGCATCCACACAGTTAGCATTACTGCCAGAAGAGACATCTGAAAAATCTGCCAATGTTCACTTTGCGCTTTCAGTTTTGCAGGTGAAGTATCACTCAGTGTATTGATAGGCAGTGTAACATACATACTTGTAAGTACACAAGTCAGTTTTATTTCCATGTATTAATTACCATTGCTGTTTACGGCCAGATTTGGCACCTCTTACTTCTGTTCAACAGTATCTTATTATGTATGTAGCCCCATCTAGTTTAATGGGATTACCCAATCATTAGTGTAGGGACAAATTTGAATGCAGTATCTAATTGGATATTAAGGTCATTTTATATTCCAGGGTAAAAAAAAAACCCAACAACAACAACACATTTCTGCCTTGCATTCTAGACACGGCAGCAAAGACATAACGGTGCCAGTAACACTACCGTGAAATGTTTCACATGTCTTGTGACAAAGGAGGACACTTGGCATACATGAAGAGGAAACTGTTCCAGACACAAGGAAAAATAAGAAAGGCTAGCTTGGGTGAAGGAGACAAAAGTAGTAGTCAGAACTGAAATGTGGACAAGCCAATATGAATGTGAGCAGTGCAAGAAGAATTACTGGGAAAATGATTGTTCAGGCTCTAGCAACAAACTGTTGAAAATAAACAGCACACAGGCATGCACTACCTTGAAAATGTAACATCTACTTGAACAAAGCATCAAGCACAAAATCAATCAGTATATGCAACCCAGAAGTACTTTAAATTGTTTTTCATGGAGATATTCATGTGCTGCTGCTGAACATTCGCTTTTCCTATTTTCTTAGGAAGAATCAGTGTCAAAGAGCATGGCATAAAACTGGCAATGAACTTATGACCTTTTTAGTCATGTTGTCATGTGGGGGAAGGCCGAAGTAATTTAAAGCAGGGCCACCTCAAATTGGCAGGGAACAATGGTCCTGTTGTTGCATTTGGTTGCACTTGTCCAGTAATGGAAAAGATTCGCTGAATGATGTCAAGACCTTTTTAAATGTCAAGTGCTTGACTCCAGGCACTTATGTCTGAAAGCTCCTTAAAGAATGACGGGGTCTGGAATGCAAAGATGGATTACTGGCTACTTTCGGAAGAACTTTCCTTTGTGAGAAACAAGGAGAAGGCTAGGGGGAAAAGAAGCAGGCATGCCTGGGACAAGGTATATTTGTAGTCATCTATGAGACTTTGTTTGCTAATTATTTTGAATCATGCAACTAACCTGACCAAACACTCCACTTACTTTATGAGCTAAACATTTAACCTACTTGATACCTATGGGTATACGGAGAGCTCTGCCCATCGGGCATATGACAAAATGCACAACAAATGCAGAGCAAGATTACCCCAGCTGAAGATTGACTGGATTAGTATAAGCAAACGAAGTATCGGACACTTGCAGCCCACTTAATTAACTTCATTAGCACCACTCCTACAAATTGAATACCTTTTTTTCCTGTTATAAAATACTTGGCTTCTATTCTTCAGATGATGAGCTGGAGAGGAATAAGTGGGTTTTACTCATGAAAGCTCAGGATACAATATACATTTTGTTAGTGTCTAAGGTGCCACAGGACTACCCATTGGATTTGTATAGTTTCATCAGCTTCAGGAACACTTTGCTGGCATAAAGGCATCACCTTCTTTGCATACACATGCTTGTGGGAGGCAAAGAAGCTAAAAGGAGAGGAATGAGGGAAAAATTATATATGTTTCATGACGAGTTGAGCGGGGGAAGGGAGGGAGAGAAATACTAGATCTGTGAAAAACTATTCTTTACAAATAATAGTCCTTATGAATTTAGGTCTTAAATCCAAAAGGGGCTGAACTCTCTGAACTCCTTTTGGGTAACACTGGTAAAAAAAAAATCTGGAATGTTTAAGTAGGAAAAAAGGGTCCCTTTTTTTTGGTTGATCAAACTTTAAAAGTTTTTGACCCTGCTCTATAGTTAATTGAAAGTTTGGATCAAACTTCTGCAATAGTGTAGGCAAAATGTACTTCAGTATTAAATCAAATTTCTGAGAAAAAGTTCATTAAATAAACCCAAAGTCAGAAAATATAAAGCAGCTCTATCCACTCACATTACAGAAAGTTCAAGATACTTGGTATGTTACAGAACCTGGTATCCTTAGCGTAGTAATACTCAAAAGGTGGCTTACAAGCTGCAAGTGACTCTAATGTGCGACTCTTTGCAGTACATGATATTAAAACACTATAGGTCCATCTACACAGCAGCATTATTTCAGAATAACTGACATTATTCTGAAATGAAAAAGTGCATGTCTACACAGCAAGCCATTATTTCGAAATAACTGCTGGAGGACTTCTTACTCTGACTCCTGTAGCCCTCATTTTACAAGGAGTAAAGGAAGTCAAAGGCAGAGTGCCTTGCCTGTGACTTCCTGCTGTGTAGACAGGGTCAAAAGCCAAATTAAGTTATTTTGACTTCAGCTACACAATTGACATAGCTGAAGTTGCATATCTTAATTCAACTTTTGCCCTGCAGTGTAGACGTGCCCGATGTGATTTAATTATTAACAAATCTTAGCATCTAAGATACTATCCAATCAGGGTGTTTTTCCTAGCTTGTTAACCAGCTAAGTTATCAACCTGCACAGTGTCATATATACAGATTAAATATTTTCCCTGTCAGACTGTTTAAATGAAACAGCCCTGCGAGAGGCTAAGATGGATGACAGGAGTGTGATCACGTGATGATTACCTGTTTTATTCACTCCTTCTGGGGCATCTGGCCACTGTTGGAAGACAGTATACTGGGCTAGATGGAACTCCGGTCTGATCCAATATGGCCATTCTATATTCTTATGTACAATGAATTCACACTACTGTGGCTCTTTTGGGTAATGCTGATTGCTAATTTGGCTCCTGCACTACTGAGCATCAGTATCACTCTCAGCCTTAGACTTTTTTTTTTATTATTTTTATTTTTTTAAGAATAAAGCAGTGTTTCTCAAAGTGGTTCATGAAACTGGCTGCACTGGGGTGTTTATTTACCGGGGCCCTGGAGCCTCATGGCTCCCATTGGCTCCGGTTCACCATTTTCAATGAGCAAGGTCCTAAAAGATCTTCTGCTTCTCCAAATGGGAAGTGGTTGGAGAAGATCCCTCCGAGGGTCTTACCCATTATACGGTCCCTTTTCAAGGCTCCCTCTTCTGTCTAGCTTTCTAGAGAAGGATTATGCTTTCCCACAGCCCCTTTCCTGGCCTTCTGAGCTCCCTTTAATCTGCTACTCCCAGTCCAGTGGAACCTTCTCAGCAAGCCTGCAGGGGTGGAGCTACTTGAATCCTTTCCCTTCAGGCCCATGTGCAGCCAAGGGGAGTCACAGGAAGTGGTGTAGGTTGGACCGCCACTTCCCACGGATCCCCTTGGCTGCAAATGGTGAACCAGAGCCAATGGGCACCACGAGGCTCCGGGCCATGGCGCCAGTAAGTAAATACACTGGTGCAGCCAGTTAGCAGCTTTTTCTAAGTGTTTTTGTGGACCACTTTGAGAATCACTGTAATAAAGCTTTTTTTTTTTTTTTTTTTAAACCAATCCCAGGTTTCCTTAAATGTATTAGCATTTCCTGAAGAGCACAGGAAAAATAAAAGTTAGACTTTTTATACGGCAGTTATTCACAGAGTATGACTGACACCTACATCACATGGCATTGTTTCTACTAATCTGACTGGATGACTGAAACATATTAAATAGAAGAATTTCTCACAGTGAATTACGTACTCCCCGTTCTGATTTTCACATGCATGATCATTAATGCTAAAGCTTTGGGAATTTCAAAAGGATCTGGCCAAGTCATGCATGGATTGTCTGCAAACTCACAAGTAAACAATATGTCATTAGGCATTACAGAAAGAGGAATTTAGTAATTGTATTTATGATGCACTCAACCTGCCTCTGATGGGGGATACTACCCCTATGCCTGGGCCTGAAGGGAAAGGATTCAAGTAGCTCCACCCCTGCAGGCTTGCAGAGAAGGTTCCACTGGGAGCAGCAGGTTAAAGGGAGCTCAGAAGGCCAGGAAAGGGGTTGTGGGAAGGCTGTGGGAAAGCATAATCCTTCTCTAGAAAGCTAGACAGAAGAGGGAGCCTTGAAAGGGGACTGTATAATAGGTAAGGCCCTCAGTGGGATCTTTTTGAACCACTTCCCATTTGAAGAAACAGAAGGTCTTTCAGACCTCACTCATTTGTGAGATTATTGACTGTTTTGATTACAGGAGCTCTCCCTGCCCCAAAACTGAAGGAGCATATAGGTTGGAAGTGGTCCAGGGATGAGGAATTACTCTTCCCTGAAGCAGCATTATTTCCCACAGGGCTATGGTGGTTGGCAGGGTTGTCAAGCCTACAGGACTGGCCTGGAGTCCTAGGGAATTAAAGATTAATCTGTAATGAAAGATACCATGTGATTAAATCTCCAAGAATACTTCCAACTGAAATTGTTAACACTAGTGGAGAGGGAGGGCCCCAAAGATGCAGTGGGGAGGCCCAAACCCCCTGACGTGGGAGCAAGGACCAGGCATGGCTGTTGCCCCCTGACAGAGAGACCGTGGGTTGGAGGTTAGCCACCTTGCCCTTCGAACACCTTATCATACTGCCCCTCACTGAACTCAATAGGGGTTGTGCTACTGACTGTAGTGGAAGCAGGACCAGACTGTTTACCAAGTGAAAAAAGGACAGTTAGTGTTGTAAATCAAAATTCCAAATAGCGATAGCCTTTCTTTAATGAGAGCCTTATTTAAACACACAGACCCAGCCCTGCCTTTCAGCATTCCTGTTGATGTCACAATGTATGTTTGTTTTTCCCTCTGTTGAGAGTCTCATTTCATCTGTGTTTAAACAATATAAACCACAGCCATGTGATCCACACACAGGCATGAAGGTTGAGGGAAGAGAAAGGAATGGTTCTAGCTGACCTCTGAAGCCTTGCCTGGCTATACAATGTACCCAAGGAAAGATTTCAATGGTCAAGCTCTGTGGGCTCGATCCTGCAAATATTTACTACATTATGTAGATGCTTACTGACAGTAGAAGTCCAACTGGCTTTGACAGGTTACAACACAGTACCCTGTATTAGTAAGTGCTGCGTATTTGCAGAATCGTGTAATTTGCAGTAGTAGCACAACAATCGGTTCTGTTCTTGCATTCCATCTTGTGTTGTTAGCTGAGCAATTCAAAACATATATCAAAATCCATTACATGCAGATAAATGATACAACCATGTCACACGGGCTGTCTCTAGACTATAGGATCTTTTTCAAAAAAAAGTGGCCTCTTTTCAAAAAAGCTTCACCTCCGTCTAGGATTGCCAGATGGTTGAAACAAAAATACCGAACACCCCCCCTCAAAAAAACGGGAAAAAATTCTTTGGGGGGGGGGGAGGAAGGGAACCCACTAAAGGGGAGAGGTCGAGCACTAAGACCAAGGGGAAAGCATTGCTTTCCCTAGGTCTTTTGGCCGGCAGCCATTTTGTGCTGGCAGCCTTGGGGAACCAGGTAAGCATTGGGGCTGGGGTCAAGGGGCTGGGGGTGTTGGGAGGCGGGAGGAAGGCTCGAGGGAGGTGGGGGAGGCCGGGCGCTGAGTGTTTGTAGGGTTTCTAGGTGCCCAGCATTTTCGCCTCCTGGCCGGGGAAAAATTCAGAAAATACCAGACATTTTAGGTTTCTGGTATTCTCTGAATTTTATTTCCAGACAGGAGCCAAAAATACCGGACTGTCTAGGTGAGTACTGGACACCTGACAACTCTACCTGCGTCTAGACTGCCGCTGTGTTCTTTCAAAATTAAATCGAAAAAACACGGCGGTTCTTTTGACAGCAGTAAACCTCATTTTACGAGGAAGAATGCCTTTTCTTCAAAAGAAGCATGTAGTCTAGACGTATTCACAGTCACATTTTTCTTTGAACCTCATACCGGTTGTGAACTTCTATGGAATGAGAGCAAATTCAGACTTTTTTTTTTTTAAAAGGAGGAGCACTCATACCACACATGAAAGAAAAATTAGAACAATATGAAGTCTAACAAGTCTAACTCTAAAGCATTGCTTCATGGTTTGGTACTTTCTAATCGTGAATCAAAGCTAGAAAAAAAATAAGAGGAAAGGAAAGATCGGAGCAACTGTATTCCAGTGAAGATATCCTACTTGACTTGCTCACTATTCACTCCCCAAACTACCTAGACAGCCAGCCCAGGATTCAGAACCCAGGAATAGTTGTAGCTCAAGGGATGAATGTATATTGTTTTGAGAAAACGCTTTCATCTATGAAACTGCTGTCTTCAGGCACTTATGCCTAAAGGTGAGGAGTTTTTTTTCAGAAAGTTATAACTTTTTCACATTGTTCTCAGCCCAAAGGAGTTTCTAACAGTTCTCTTTAAATGCTTTGAGAATTTTTTTAAAGAATTAAAAATGAGTTACATATGTTCATTTTTGTAAACTATTGTATGTATTTTATTTTATTCTTTATTTTCCTCATCCAAACTTAGAGTTAGAGAGTCAGAATCTTTGCTTTTATCAATTCATAGCTCATTTGCCTTCTGCTAATTTGTTTATTTGCTATTGCTAGATTTGATCATTTGTACAAGACAATGAAGCAAGACCACCAAACCCTCATATCAAGTCTTTGTGGGCTAGGATATACTTCAAAAACAATGGAATGCATACAAAGAGGTGATATTTTGTACATGGTTCCTGCTAAGTAGACATCCATTTATTGTGACAAGATGGCTGAGGTAATATCTTTTATTGCCCCAGTTTCCACTGGTGAAAGACAAGCTTTTGAACATGCACAGAGCTCTTCTCTTTCACCAACAGAAGTTGGTCCAATAAAAAAATATTACTTCACCCACCATGTCTTACTAATATCCTGTAATAACACAATTATAGCAACACTGGAGACCTCAATTTAGTTAGACAATCACTTTGTTTTCATTCGTAATCTATTTTTAGTTATATCTAGAGCAGTACTTCTCAAGCTATGGGTCAGGACACTGGGGCTGAAGCCATTGGGGTTTGGCCTCCCCCTCCTGGGGCAGTGGGGTGCAGGCTCTGTCTTTGATCCATTCTCTTGGGGTCATGTAGCAATTTTGTTTGCAGAAGGGGGTCACAATGCAATTAAATCTGAGAACCTCTGATGTAGAAAAAGATAAATGATTTACAACAAATAAATTAGTTCTGATTATTTTTGCATCTTCCTATTTGCAAAATGGCCACAAAGGTATTGTGATTTTTTCCCCCCAGTGTTATATTTTCCATAATTTCAGAGTCACTCTTTTGGTATGTAAATTGTATGCAAACAGTTCATGATGAGCAGGGCTGAAGTGAGGGGCCCAAAGGAGGAACAATTGTACCTGGGCCCTGAGTTCAAAGGCCTCCTCAAAATGTCTGTAATTGGGATGAAATGGAGCGGATGGGGTCCCAGCAAACATGAGGTCTCTCCAGGCCTAATTGCCAGTACCTGATACTTGAAATTTCAGATGCTCTGACTGGAGTCAAATCACATGGCTCCTTTCATATCCTGGTTGGAAGGGTATAACTCTGAGGTTCATAATTCAGTGTAAATGCTCATCATTAACAATTCAGAAATCACATTCTGCAATATTTGTTGGATCTTCAATTAGATGCAGAACATTCCTGGAACACCGCTAGTATATGCACAGTGAATGTAAAAGCGTAATGAAAGTGAATTTGTTTAAAAATTATAATGAATACTAGCAAATTATTCTTTTGCTGTAATCACCCAACTCTAGTTATATTTTAATAGCAACCTGCACTCACTCATGGGTCTCAGAATGGTTTTATGGTCCATCACGGACAGTTGGTCACATTTTTTCCAGTCTAATACACTGCTAATCAGTGTTAGTGAGATTACATCGCAGTTGGCTCAACAATCCACCTAGAATAGGTCATTGACCTAACAGCATAGTGGTAAATATGGCATTGGCAAAATTGGCAGCCTTTTTCTGTCATGCATGTCCACTGAACATCCTTGGTGGTCTAAGTGACTCCAAGCTGCCTGCTTACTCTGTTTCTAGCAGCTGCTTTGTTTGCTTGTTAATCACACTCTTCAATTGGTCTCACTAGACTGACCACTTTCATTAAGTTCCACCAACTGTGAACTGGGCAATAACATGAAATGACTCCAGGCTTCTGAAACTGAATTGGTGCTTTATTAAGAGAACTATGTACAGAGGGGCAGCAACCGGAGCTGACACTCTGGCCAGGAGTACATACAGTTTGACTTTCTTGTGCTTCCTCCAAACAGTTCCCCTCTGCAACCTGAGTTCTTCAAGTTCCAAGAAATATGCAACGCTGTCAGTTATTACACTGTGACGAGAAACCATTGATTTAGAGAGAGAATGTATTTTGTTTCCTTTAATTATATATGGAATTTTGGATGGTCTAGAAGTTCTGTTTGGATAAACATTTAATGAGGCTTATTCAACCTAGCCAAACATCTTATTTCTGCAAAATTAAGAAGAGAGTCTTCTTAACATAGGTTCTTTCATGAATTTTCTGGTGCAGGATATATCACAGCAACATTTATCATTGTATCAAACAACTCATTTTCCAGGGCAATCTGTAGGTCTGGGCCAAATGCATGGTCACCCTTGAACATATCCTTTGAGGGCTCTAAATCTTTTGGCAACTCCTATTAGCATTTAGATCTGGCCTCCAATGTTTATGAGGCATGTGGCAATTCTCCAAAAAGGATTATATATTTGGAGTTTAATGTACCTGCTCTACACACACCCAAATCACATATGTTTTCAAAGCTTATTTTATGTATGTTTAGATTAAGTATGACGTGAAGCTGTCAAGTGGTATTATAAGCCTGCAGGCTAGGTGAAACCACTGTACCAAAATGAGTGTGTCATTTTTGCCCAGTTCCAGAAACACTTAAGGATGATTGACTACAATTTTTACAGTTAATTTCAATATCTTAATGTGTTATTTATTGGGCAAATCTACCAAATGACACTATGTTAAAAGATTTTTATTGGATTTGCATGATTAAGTGTTTTTTCTTCAGAAATAATTAAGCTGTTTAACATGTGGCAAATATGGTGAATACCAATATTTTGCAATATAGTATCTTGGCATTTCCACATCCCATATTCTTAATTGCCAAAGTATTTCATGAGTGATTATAACAGGTTTCTGTATTCTCAGTTGAAATTTGCTGAGCAGCTTAATATCAGACTGATGGCTATGCACCAGTAGCAGTAGATGGAATGCCATGGTTCATGCTGCATATTGGGTGAATATAAATGCACATGAAATCCTAATGTAATACTTCTCCATTTGTAAGCGTTTGTACAGACAATGTAGCACCTAGTCTGCCTGACAGAAGGTCTTAATTTGTAATTGCCTATGCATACAGTACTAGCCTTTCAAATGGTTGAGAAATGAGCTTTTTAAATTCAGTGTTAGAGATCACACACCGCTTCATACTGGGCTTTAGTCAAAGTGCCCATTAAACAAAAATGGAAAGTTTGATACTAACATATAGATGAAATTTAGCACACGTGTGTATATTTTTTCAGAATGACAAATGGCACTGGTGGTAATGCTAACAATACACTGGGAAAATTTATTTGTTATAGGCAAGCTATAGTTTATGAAGATAGAGGACACGAGATTACATAAGAGAGAGGCTCTCCACAAACTTTGAATTACGATGTGTTACTTGTCAGCTGTTTGTGAAGAACAAATGGAAGGATTCGTAGGAACACACAGCTTCTTCAACTTCCTCATTCTCAAGAAGCACACCGCTTCTTCAACTCAGTCAAGAAATCCAGCATCAGAAAACATTTGGTGACAAGGCCAAGAAGAACAAATGTAAGTGTGGCAAGGGAGGGACAATCACAGCAGCTATCAATCCAGTCTATCAATTATTTTCCCCAGAGCTCTGTTTAAAACAAGATGCAGAAACGCTGTTTCAGTGGCACCTGTCCTTAGTTACCCAACAGGACCAGGGCCTATGTCCCTTGCTAATGGAACAATGAGAAGAACAGACAAAACCAAATTAGGGCATCAGCTGGAAGCTCAAGCAGAAAGAATCCATGTGTTAAGAGCATGCAACAAAGAAACAAGTGAACATCAGAGATGCCATGGCTGTCATACAAATGATGACTGGAGACAAATTCCACATATTTGATGAATTGGCTGCTAAGTACTTGAGGCAGGTCCTAAAAGGATTTGACAAAGCTAATTCTGTAATCAAAGTCTCTGACAACAGTAACTCTGTGAAAATTGCAGCAGGACTGCACAGGACAGGATCTAAAGTTGGATATAAGAAATCCCAGGTGATTGATGGACGCCTGCACAAAAACAAAGTTTCTAAATGTGATATCTGTTGAGCAGGCACATGTGAAATTCCTCCTAGAATATGTAGGCGCACACAGCGCGCACACACACATAATCCTTCAACCCCCTGCTCTGATCCCACTTGACCCCTTCCCCCAAGTCCCCATCTGCCCATTCCACCCAGTTCTGCCCCCACTCTGAGTGCAACCCATTCCCACTCCTCCTCACAGCACCTCCTTGCATACTGTGAAACAGATGATCATGGCAGGCAGGAGGCACTGGGAGAGAGGGTGAGTACCAGTGGATGGGAAGCACAGAATCCGGGGAAGGGGAGCTGGCTGTCAATGAATGCTAAGCACCTCCCATTTTTTTCCCCCATGGATTCTCAAAGACTGGTGCACTCACAGAGTCAGTGCCTATCGCTAATATGGCTTTTGAGGCTCTCGGAGTCAAACACCTGGGCTGCATCTAGACTGGCATGATTTTGCGCAAATACTTTTAACTGAAAAGTTTTTCCATTAAAAGTATTTGTGCAAAAGCGGGTCTAGATTGGCACGGAGTTATCATTATAAGGATGCACTTTCGCGCAAAAGCACGTCTACATTGGCGGCGCGCTTTTGCACAAAAGCAGAAGCCCGGAATCATTTTGCAGAGGGCAAAAGGGCACCAGCCCTTTCCGGGGGCGGGGGCTGGAGCTCCTTTGAGACACGTGCTTAAAGGGCTCTTCCTGGACAGCCGTTTCTCTCCTGCTCTGTGCTTTAATATCTCTTGTAGGGACTGACAGTCGTAGCAGTTTTGGTGGTTGCCCTCTGCCTTTTGGACACCACTGTCTTTTGCCACCTAGTGCTTTTGCCTGTTTTTTTTTTCTTTTGCCTTGTTTTATCTGCCATGGAGCCAGGGGTGGCCATGTGCCTGCTCTGGCCCCTGCTGGCCATTTTGGAGTGCCTGCAGCTGGTGCTCCAGGCTGGTGCCCTCCTGTTCCAGGACCAGGAGGTGCAGACTGCTTTGGACTCCCTCACCAGGGAGGCCATGGTGTCCCTGTGGTATCCCCACCCCAGTGTGGAGAGGCCACCGTGGATCCTGGACACCAGTACAGACTGGTGAGACCAGCTGGTCCTGGGGCAATGGAACGACCAGCAATGGCTCTAGAACTTCCGCATGCGAAAGTGGACCTTCCTGGAGCTGTGTGCCTGGCTCGCCCCTGCGCTCCAGAGAGCCACCACCCGG
>CM057845.1:137840777-137878523 GCA_030068395.1 Apalone spinifera | reverse complement strand
GGTTACCAGGAAGTCCAGGGAGCTGACTGTGGCTATGGAGTCTCCAAGCGTCCACAGGGCTTTTTTCCGTTTAGCCTGCTTAGTTGCCTGTCTACACTGGCTCTTTTGCGCAAAAACATCTGCGCAAGAGGGCTTTTTCCTGAGCGGGAGCGTCAGAATATTTGTGCAAATAGATAGAGTAGATTTGCGCAGAGTATTTGCACACAGTAGAGCGTCAGTGCTCTTGCGCAAATTCTCTCAGCCAGTGTAGACAGCTAGCAAGTTTTTGCGCAAAAGTGGCCGCTTTTGCACAAAAACTTGCCAGTCTAGACGCAGCCCTGTAGTAATCAGGTCACCTGATACAGCAGCAATTTTGGTCCTTGTTATTCACTCCTTCCAAAAATGGAACACAGAAATAATATGTGACTTGAAACAGGCACCATTACCTCCACAAAGGACAGGCACTACTTCATACCCTGCCTGGATACTCATTAATGGATCTCAAAGTCACCGTACTGTTTCAGGCCAATTCCACAAGCCAAATACACAGGGAAGCCTTGGAACTTAACTTCATTTACAGGTTTGATTCCGATCACAAAGGTATGAATAAAGACATTGGCTGGATGGCCCACTACATTCCACATCCCAATGACATAGAAAACCCAAACAATAGGTACTTCAGAACAATTTGCAACTTCTCTGTCAGCTTCATGTAGCATGGAGACTCTACGGGTGTGTTTTCTTGGAATAACGGCCATTATTCCAGGAAAACAATACAAGCGTCCACACAGCAATTGCATTATTTCGAAAGAAAATCAAAACAACAGAGGGCTTTTTTCCGAGGTTGGTAAACCTCATTCCATGTTGAATAATGCCTCTTCCAAAAAAGCTCTTTTGGAAGAGGGTATGTGTGGATACTCCACTGATGCTATGTCGAAATAGCTCCTCACCAGAGCCATTCTAAGTTATTCCTCCCCAGTGCCTTCTGGGGCTCTAAATCAAGATAATGCATCCACATTAGGGGAGCCTGCTTCAGAGTAATTTGGAGGCTTCCCTGTAGCATGGACACTCTATTTCGAAATAAGCTATTCTGGAAGATATCTTCCGGAATAGCTTTTTTTCTGAAATAAGCTTGCAGTGTAGATGTACCCTAACTGACTATTTTTCCCCACCCCATTTTTCCTCTCCCCACCCCTATTTATTTTGTAACTGGATCTTTAATAACGCCATTCATATGAAGAAGTGGGCTGTGCCCACAAAAGCTCACGATACTATCGACATGTTTTGTTAGTCTCTAAGGTGCTGCTAGACTATTAGTTGTTTTTAAAGTTTTTCCAGTTACAGTCTAAAACGGCTACTCCTCTGAACCTGGTATTTGTGACACACACTGCAGCCTTCTGTAACATACTTCCTGCAGTACATGCATTTACAGACTATGACTCTGTGTTTAATGCCAAAACCAAGGGAGCTTACAATTCAGTGATCTAGCCAAATTGGGAAACAGTGACAGTTAAGCTGCAATTCCTGCAACAAGGAAGTCGATAGCAGTGTAGTATGACTGGAGTGAGAAAGAAAAGGAGACTCACCCAGAGATCTGAATTGCATGTGCCTCAATCTAGCCATCTAAAAGGATAAATCACTGGCCAAACTCCCTAGTATGTTTAAAAAAAACCACCCCACAATCACCCAGACTAGTAAACAAAATTTGGATGTCTTCACACATAGGCATACCAGATAGTTGATCGCCATTGCAACATGGATAGGAGAACGTAGGTAGCAGGTTTAAAAAAAACCAAAAGGAAGTATTTCTTCATGCAGAGCACAGTCAAGAAACCGAAACTCCTTGCCAGAGGATGTTGCAAAGACCAGGACTTTAAGAGGATTAGATAAATTCATGGAGGATAGGTCCAACAATGGCTATTAGTCAGGAAGGATAGGGATAGTGCCCCTAGTCTCTGTTTGTCAGAGGCTGGAAATGGGTGACAGGGAAGGGATCACTTGATGATTACCTGTTCTGTCCATTCCCTCTGGGGGCCCTCTGCATTTGCCACTGTCGGCAGACAGAATACTGGGCTAGATGGAACTTTTGTCTGACCCAGGAAGGCCATTCTTATGTTCTTAATGTGGATGATGAGCTACTTCCTACCATCTAAGCTTCTACAAGAGGTTACTTGAATCATTCCCAGTAGGGGTCACTGCACGATCAACTGTATCTGAAGTTAGAATAATCTTACCTGAATAGAAGTGGGAACATGTCAAAGCAAACGTGACTGTGGGAACTGCTGCACTCTTGATAGAGATCATAATGAAGAACAAGATGATGGCAACGTTCCTTAGAATGTAAACAATGCTACTACTTTTCAATGACACCTAGACAAGCTTATATTGTATTTGTTACACCCTTCAGATTGTGTTGTGATGCTTTGAGACCACACAGTATAATGACTCTATGTATTATTTCAAGATGATTTTATTTCTAACAGAAATAAATACAAATATTGGGCCACTTTAACATGTCGTTGGTGTAATTGTTTATTTCTGTTTCTATGGTGATGGCCTCACTTGACGACTCATACCTCATCTTAAAGCAAAGCAGATATAACGACCTTTTAACTATTTGTTGGTGTATAGAGCGTACATTAAATTAATCAAATCGACGGTGCCTGAAAGGTGTATTGGGGTTGTCCCTGCCAATACTCTTTCCAGAGTTCCTGTAACAGGAAACCAGTTGCTCCAGCTTTAAAAAAAAAAAAAAAAAAAAAAAAAAAAAATTCACCCTTAGCCTCCTCATGATGATTTTCTCCTACCAAACTGCAACCTTTTCACCGACCTCTACTTGCTTAGTGGGTTACTAATGTCTGCCCACATTATTCACATCTTACTTCAACAGCCAGCCCCACAAATCCCTAAAACCACTACTATCTCACTCAGAGCATGAGAATTTAAAAATAAATTAATCATACTTACTTTGACAAGAGACAGGCTCAAATTAGAACTCTAGATTCAAACTGCCTCTTGATTGAGAGTTCAGCTCTACAGCCGAACTGTGTACTTATCTCTTCTTCCTGTAACGCGCAGAAGTGAGTCTTCAGCTCCACACATGCCTCTAAGCTCTCAAACTTCTAATTTAAATCTCAAAAAAGATTGCCCAGTCACCCCAAGTCCTAGCTTTATCTGCCTGAGTTCCAAAATACCACCATCCTTCCTCTATGTGACATGTCTGAACAATCACTATTCAGCAATGCAGCAGTATTGCAATATTTGTTATCAAGTCACAGAATTTAAAAACAAGCAAAAACAAATGAAAAGATTTTTGTTGAATAAAATTGAACAAATAGATAAATTTGAAGAAATGACATTCTTCTTCCATGAGCAGAAAAGGTGGCTACATTAATTGAATAAATTATGCATTGTAACTTATTTGCTTAGCTCTAGTACTAGCTCTCTTATCTATTAAATTCCTGGTTTCTCTACTGAAATTACTAACAAGGGTACCAATTAGTGCCAGTGGCCTTGATGATTTTAATATAGGAGAAAAGCAATCCATTCAACTCTGTACTTCCTGGTATGAGCTGGGACCAAAAGTTAAAATATTAATAAAAAGGCTTTGGATTTCTTCAGTCCACTCAAAACCAGAAAATACTAGAAATCTGAAAAGAAAGCCTGTTTGCAGAAGATACATAGCTAAACTCTTTTCATTCAAAGGAGTTCAAATTCATTTGAATGAACATTCAGACTTTGGGATGCCTAACTCAGCCTCCAAATGTTTTGATGTGTTCTGGTCCCTCCTTATAAAGTAATGAAATAGAAATTTGTGCCCTGCAACAAAGAGATCTCCAACCTACCATTTTCCTTTCCAACATATGTATGTCAAAAGTTTTATAAATCTGTCTATGGCAAAGGAATAAGGTGTATCGAAAGCGTTGAGAAAGATACTTTCTCTATAGTAACGTGGTGAGGACTTTGGACCAATCAAAGTAAAGATAGGCACAGGAAAATCCATTCTGAATTTTACAGAAGACTCAATGCTTAATGACTTCAAGAATTGTAGCCAACTTTAGCCAACTGGACGGGTGTACTACAGCTGCCAGTTCTTTATATTCTTACCAGACTTTCAAAATGTTGGGAGATCACTGACACAGGAAAGCTAATGTCTACCTAGCTTATTAGAGATGGACGGCTAAAAAGGATGCATATTCAGAGAAGCTCCTTGCTCAGTGTGCACATGGAAGCACAATCTGAATGAGCTCTCCCCTGACATCTAGTGATGAGCTGGGGAAAGAGCCTTCAAGGAGCAGACTGTTTGCATAGACACACCTGTTCTGGCCAGGCACGTGTTCTGGCCAGGCATCTGCATCTGTTTTGCCAAAATGATCTATTTTGTCTGGTTTTGGGCTACAAGGCACTCTAGTATTTCAATGCGGGGTGATGCAATGTTATTGTGCTTATTGCACAAGTAAAGGGCAGCAGAACCTTGCTTAGCCTGGCCTGCAGGAGGGAGGGGTATCATCCTAAACTGAACCTCACTTGCTAAGCAGGGGGTAGGGATGCCAAATCCCAGTGAGAGGGAGAGCGGGTGTGGACGGATGTTCTACCTGGTGATGTGGACTCCTACACACCATTTGAGCTGCTCCACTCCAGTGTTTCATGTCAGAACTGATTTGACTCCACTTAAAGGTCATGATTGATGTTAGCGATTTCTGGAGCTGACACCAGTGCTGAGCAGGTGTAGAGGCTAGGTCTCAGAGCTTGTGTGAGGGCAGTGTTGCAATGAAAGGGAACACAGTAAGTGCCTGCTGACATCACAAGAGGTTGGTTACATGGTGGAACCTCAGAACGTGACCTGCTGAGTGTGATGACAGAGACACAGCAGCAGCAAGTCACAGGAACACCAGTGGCAGAAAAGAGGGCTTGGGGAAGAGAGGCAGCAGCAATGGCCAGGCCCACAAACAAAGGGGGCAAAGTAGCCAGTTGCCCGGGGGCCCAGTGATTGAAAAGGGCCCGGGGCTCTCAGCAAAGTAGTGCTGCTGCTGCTACTTTGGCAGTGGTGGCATCTGGAGCCCCGGGCTCTTTAAATCACCCCGGGCTCTTTAAATCACTGTGCAGCACACTCTGTGTGGCTCTGAGGGCTGAGCAGGGGGGGGGGGGGAGTAGCACAACTCACTCTGGGTGGCAGGGAGGGCTGGCTGCCACACCCCCACCCTTTCTGCCTGAGGCCCAGCCCCTTCTGGGAGCACAGAACTGTGCCTCCTCCCCACCTTGCTCAGTGGCTGGTGGAGGATGTGAGCTCCCCATGTAATGACAAAGAAGCAGCTATGAGCCCTTTGCAAAAGCAGCAATTGCAGAGTCATTACTCAGCACCCCACATCCCAGGGTGAGAGGTGAGCCTCCAAGAACATGCCTCTGAATTCTGTGTCTTTGCTAACCAAGTTCCACAGACTGTGAGCGGGGAGCATCAGAGGGGGAAGGGGAAAGTGGTGTGCTAACAGACAATCGTTTGTCAGATTTTCATAAGAATGCAAGGGGAGAAACAGAACTAAAGGACACTGCACAACACACTGGGAGTGTGTGTTGGCCTGTGGTCACATGCTTTCGAACTGTGGTTGTGATGGTTTCCCAAATTAATGCTGGGGTCTCCCATACCCTTTTAATACAAGTTTTATTTTGTTGCACACGCACTTACTGACAGAGAGGGGAAAATACTGCCTCTTAGAGACACCCAGGGTTGAGTTTCATATTCCAGATGGCTGGTAGTTAAGGTCTTAAAATTCACATTGGGATAAGGTCTATGAGAATACACTCCATCACTCTGTACTGCTCCACAGGACCCGTGCAGCAATAATCTGCAATGTTGCTGCTCCATAAAGAGGGCTGACCACAGCCCGTCAAAAGAAGGGAGTGGCTGTTGATCAAACCATAGGAATTGATGTCAGAAAGCCTTATAATCTTCTTGTCTTGAGCCTTATAATGTAGATGTTCCCCGATTTCTCTCCATATTTGTCTAATCAGACCTAATTCTCAGTCGCATACAGCAGAACTTGCCAGGAGCAGCTATGGAAAGAAGAGAAGTAGCCTTATACAGTAATAAGGGATAAGATAACATGTTTGTCCCTCCATGGGATTTATGGGTCTCCACTTATCTAAATGGAAGAGGCCATATTGCTCCAAGATCTTGGAACAACCAAATTAGAGACCGTCAGGTGGGACAGAACCATACAGATGTCCAGCCAAGCTGCTGTGGTTCAAAACAAGCTTCGTTGCGATACCATTCAGGCTCCCTGTGGTCTGAATGGTATCGCACTGACTGCTGTCCGCTATTTCCAAGTCAATTCTCTGAACTTGCTTGGTCCTTCTTTAGTTAAGTCTTTTATTTTGCAATCCAATAAATTGAGAAGTTGGCATTCTGCATATACTGGTGGTTCATCAGTCATCCCTATAAATCATGTCCTGAAAAGTAATAAACACCATGGTTTGCACTGTATGAACAGGAAGTAATAAATAATGCAGAGCTAGAAAGATTGCAATTCTGTAGGTTACTCTGCATGACATAAATGCTTTCAAACTCACTTTATGCACTTTTAATTTGTTCTTGCACATAGATTAACTTGCTTGTTACTTTACTCAGCTGCCTCATACCTGTAAACATTAACAGGTAAATTTACTACTAACATGCACACACACACACACACACACACACACACACACACACACACACACACACACATATATTTACAACTACAAGTGGGGGAGGGAAAGGAAGAGGGCCACTAATTAAATGACAGTCAGACATGTCAAAGGATTCAAGGACAAAGAAGAGGCAGCAAGGATACAAATCAGTGAGCACAGAGATTTGCATTATTAAATTGTCCCCCTTTTTATAATCACTGAGCTACATAATTGTTTTTCATTTAGACGAGAAATGACAGATCCGTCATCCAGAAAAATTCAGTGGTTAAAAAGCTTTTTGAAATATAGACTTGACACAAATATGTGATAAATGCCAAACCGCGGCTTCTGTTTAATTTTTGGACTGAAAGAAAAATGATTTTTGAATGAAATTTTAGTTGAAAGTGCCATAGTTTTATCAGCTGAGGATTTCAACCATCAAGGTTACATGAGCTGGCATTTAGGGGAGCCACATTTGAAGGCTTGGTCAGAAAGAGCCAGCTACTCAGAGTGGGAGAATTTTTCCTAGGGGGATAAGAGCACCCTTGGAGTCTCTCTTCAAATCCAATGTAGGGCTTGCCAGAGATCAGGAATCAGAAGAAAAAGTTTGGTTCTCAACACATTGCCATTTTCCAATGAAAAAACATTCTGTTGAAACATTCCAGATGGAGTGAAGTCAGCCGTTTAGGTGTCAAGTTGCTGAGGGTGGATTTCAGTAGAGTAACCATTTTCAGACCTGGGTGCTTAATGTTAGGCTCCTAAATTTGTATTTAGACCCCTATATAACAGGGGCCTGAATCTCAAATGGGTTGAGCCATAAAAAAAAGCTTGATTCTCTTCACAATGAACCACCACCACCCCCTCATTTGTGTTGTATCTGTGCTGTGTAGGGGAGATACAATGGATGTATTAGAGGGATCTCTTTTTTATGGCCATGAACAGGGAAGCTGGAAAGATTAGGTTGGTTTGAGGACCTGTCCCTGGAGACTGTTGGAATGTAATATATAAAAATAAATAGCTAAGGAAAAATAGGATTTTTCCCCCTTTTGGAGTGTTGTCTGCAAACAGGGCTGGCCTTACCATGAAGCGAACTGAAGCAGTCACCTCAGGTGCCAGACTGCCACTAGGACCCAGAGGCTACATCTACACTGGCGGCTTCTTGCGCAAGAACAGCTGATCTTGCGCAAAAACTTGCCAGGTGTCTACACTGCACACGCGTTCTTGCGCAAGTAAATTTATAGTCTAGCGTCAGAAAACAGGGCTTCTTCCAGAAGAGTTATTCCTTTCCCCACGAAGAATAAGCCCTGTTGCGCAAGAGCTCTTGAACTTCAAGAGCTCTTGAAGGCAACATGAATTTCTTGCGCAAGAAACCCCTATGGCTAAAATGGCCATCAGAGCTTTCTTGTGCAAGAGAGCGTTCACACTGCTATAGACAGTCTTGCGGAAAAGCACATCTCCTGTGCAAAAGCACATGCCAGTGTAGACGCGCTCTTGTGGAAAACTTTTTGCGCAAGAACTCTTCCGCAAAACAGTTCTTGTGCAAGAAGCTGCCAATGTAGACGTAGCCAGAGTCTAGAAAATTGTGTCTGCTGCTGGTGCAGCGAGGAGGTATGGGGGAAGTCATTTGAGCTCCCTGCCTCAGGTGCCAAAATGTTATGGGTCAGCCTTGTCTGCTAAGTTAAATCAGAACAGATTGAACTTTTACAAGAGTAGCCATTTTGTGTAATGGAAATAAATGTAAAAGAACCAGAGTTAGGAGGTGGTCAAGAGTAGATGTGGATCAGGATCAAGTTAGCATTCTGGTTTCAGGTTCAAGGTTGAACCAAAAGCCATGTTATGGCTCTGTTTCAATGGTAAGGAACACTCATGAGTTGTATTCACAAGACTTCTCCCATCTTGTGACAAAAGTGAACAAGTGAACAGATTTGCAGCCAAATCAGAAATAAACCAGATTGACAAGTTAGGATCTGGGAATTTGAATACAACTGCCCTCCAAAACTCAGACGGTTCAATTTCAAGATCCCAATTTTGGCACATCTGAAATATGTAATGTAATGATGAAAAATTGCAAATGATGAGCTAGAAATGGGGCCAATACAAGAGGGAAAGGGAAGCAAATGTTCTCAATGGTTAGCACACTCTTTCCCGCTCCCCCTCCAAACACCTTTGTCCTTTACTTTTCTTCTCTCGCACACACTTCTGTTTCTGAATTCAGTCATGGAGATCCACTGCACTGTTGACTAATCTGAACATTTCCCATGAGTAGGTGGACAAATAGAGGCCAGTGTAAGACTAAAAAAAGACTCCCCTGAGCTGATGTCAGGAAAGGATCTATGACTCAGGAAAATGCTCAGCTGCAAATATCAGGCTGTGGCAGCCTCTAAAAATACTCATCTAGTAACTCATGAGAGGTCAGGCCAGAGTTTAAACCACTGCCTGAATTAAGATATCAGGTAGGTTTTCTAGACATGCTCAGTGGAGAAATCAGCTCAGCTGAGCTCGTATACTGTTGTCCAGAATGGAGACTTTGTTCTGCAGAAAGGGGCAGCTTGGAACATCCAGTAATGCTTCCTGAGGTCACAACAGAGGCATCTTTCACCCACATAACATATCTCTACCCACACTGTGAGAGTAACTGTTCTAGCTGAAGCCATGTATAAATCAGGTTGTTGCTAGCAGAGCTCCAGAATAGTTTTCTTGATGAATGTGGACTGGGAATTATTCGGAGAATGGTGCTAGCAAAGCCATATGGGTGTGGTAAATATACCGAATAAGAGTGTTTTATACATATAGGAGATGGGAAGCTGCAGCAGCACCTCGCTCACAGACAGGTTAATAGTTCAGTGTTTAAAGGCACATAAACAGGAGTGGATGAGAATTGCTAATGAGTTAAGAGAAGCCACATTCAAGGCCTTGTGTTTATTGTACTCAAGAGGGTGGGGGGGAAGTGTTCTTTTGTGTCTCTCAGCAGTTAGAAAAAAGGGGATTAGCCCAGTTCTCCAGCATCCTGAATTACTTCACCAAGGTACGCTCAGCACTGAGAATCAAAATAAGGGAGAAGAGTTTGTGCTGGACATCTATATGAAGTGCAGCACGGGAGAAGGGGCGCCATGGTGGCTTTAAGTCACTTTTGTGCCTTTTCGATCCTGAGGTGCTCTGCAGCCCGGAAAGGTTTTTGGCATAATTTAGTCAGATGCAGGCCCCCGTCTATGTCACAACAGCCTCCAGGGGCTGCCCTATAGGCCAAAACACAGTGCAGAACAGAGCTATGGTCTACAGCACCGCCCCAGGCATACCTCCGTGAACAGGGCCTGCAAGAGGGCTCTTAGAAAGCATCATGTGGTTAATCTGTGTAGTAATGGCCTGGGGAAAATTCACACCTGGTCTAACCTAAGGCTTGTAGGGCCCTTTTACATTACTCTGGACCTTTTATCTCCCATAAAAGGAATTAGCCCAAAACTCCAGCATCCTGAATCACGTTGCCAAGGCAGAGCATGGCTGAGGCTGGAAACAACGTGCATATTATAAGCGGGAGACACTCGGAAGCAATAACTTTAGTTGGCATCCATTTCATTTTTCTCCTAACAGCACATTCCAAAATCAGGACACTTTCTGCACTACTCAGTGCAATACAATTCTACACTCATGCCACAGATTAACACAATTCTGAGACCAAAAAAAACCTTTGTGGCAATGGTCTGGGAACTCTGATAGCAGCAATGACGTCCTTCACAACCTTTAAATCAATATGGTCCCACATCAAATGAAAAGGGAGCCTCATATAGCCTGCACAATTGCAGGGACTCATGAAGTTTCATAGGCCAATGTGGAGAGAGCTTTATATTACAAAGCTCTAGACCACAGAGTCTGACATTATATGCCAAGTTCCATGTAGCAAAAGTCACCTGGCTTCATAAAGTGCCAAGTGGGTGTTAGTAAGTGACTGGGGTTTGCTGACAAAGATGGCATTGACCGTACAGAAAGTAGCTGAAGTTAGTACCACCAGTGGAATGAAAAATGAAGTGGTGCAGGACAGCACATTTAGCAAGAGCTAGACCTTTCACTGATGGAGACAGCATTGATCCTATAAAATTAATCTGCTGTATTTGTGGGGGTAGGAACTGAAGAGAAAAGGGAGACAGACAGACTGCAGATACTGTAGCAATAGAATACAAAGATGTGCCTGGGAATAACCACTGCACTTCCTTCCAAGTAATGGCTGCGGAAACAATTGCAGGCTTCTAGAGAGGCAAGCGTATCTGCTAATTAGCAATATAATTTGTGTCTGGTGTTTGTTGGCCTTAATGATGGCTTATTCTCTCTGGCTGCCAGCAGAAGAAAACAGGAAGGGCATTTGGAAACCTCATGAAAAATATCCGCAGTTTTAGGGCATTTGGGCTTGAAAAATGTATAGCTGTTGATGGATTAAAAAACATAGGCACACACAACTCTGGCAAACATGCAAAGAATTATAGATGGAAGGAAAATAGGTAATAAGAAAGTGAAAGATTTTGTTTATAGACTTGACTAGTTGACTGGGATATAATAATGGGACCTGCTTCCAATCCATCCTATGTGAAAATAATTGGTGTGTACAGGAGAAGGATCTGCTTGTAATAAATGGATCTCTTCACATTGTAGCAGAATGATATCAGTATGAATATACTGGAATGACAGCATAATTTAACGGGAATGATACCAGAGGTGGATGTTATTAGCTTCAGCATTTCTGAAGGCAAGTTACACTTGCAAGCACAGCTTACCTCCACAAAAAAGGTGCATGAGGTAAAAGTAGTGGCAGCTCTATGGAGCAAGAGTTCCAATTGAGTTAATTAGACTGTACTCTCCTGCTGCTGCCAAAATGTGCTGGGAGCTGGGAAAGGGAGGAAGTCAAATGCTGCAGTGACTTTAGCCCAGGCAAAGAGAGGGGCTCAGTGCAGTTCTTCAAGGAAGTAGTAAAGAATTTACAGAGATTACGTGAACTGGAGCTGAGTCAATGGGGGAAAGGAGGCAGGGGATCAGAATAGAGGGCTAGACCCCGCCCTCAGTTGCCCTTCTCCTTTTTGGAGTACCTCAAATTCCAGAGATTGGAAAATAGAGGTAATATCAGACCTATGCTTGTTCAGGATTTCCCTATATTGGAAGAATTCTCCACTGCTGGGTAAGCTATGCACTTATGTGGTCAATCAGGAGAGATTCAAATGCCACCCAGCTAATTAATAGAGTGCCCACACCTGGGTTTCCATTGGCAGTGCACATCCACATATGCCCTGGTGCACATACGAACATTTATTCTGCACATAGATGGAAAAAATCCATACATTAATGAAATAGATGAGAGGGAACATTGTTTAAGGCAGCTCTAGAGTCCTTTTTGCATTGCCGACTTATAAGTGGCTGAAAATGTTCACGCCCCAGAAATTATATGACTGTCAACCCAAGCCAGATTTGAATCCCAGGCTCCACACACAGAGCTGCCTGGCTGGGGGGAGGGGCACTTCTGCCTCAGCTACAGCAGCAGCTCCTTCTTTAGGACATAGCAGCGAGTCTCTGACAGGGTCTCATTAAGCAGCTGCAGGGCTGTGGTACTGCACAGCTTAGAGGAAACATGGACAGTTACCATTCAAAGGCTCTTCAGAGGCTGTTGTGAAATCAGTCACTCCTGTCATTCAAGTTCCTTGTTTTGAGAACAAGGATTCTCTTCCCTAGAGCCACGGCTTGTTGACCATCTGAGCAGAGAAGTCCAGGTTTAATAGGATCATAGAGATGGAATTGCACATGGGGTGGTCTCTCTAGGTCAGCAGTGAGACAGATTAGAAGGACATCATAGAGTCATAGAATACTAGGACTGGAAGGGACCTCGAGAGGTCATCGAGTCCAATCCCCTGCCCTCATGGCAGGATCCAGTACTGTCTAGACCATCCCTGATAGACTTTTATCTAACCTACTCTTAAATATCTCCAGAGATGGAGATTCCACAACCTCCCTAGGCAATTTATTCCAGTGTTTAACCACCCTGACAGTAAGGAACTTTTTCCTAATGTCCAACCTAAACCTCCCTTGCTGCAGTTTAAGCCCATTGCTTCTTGTTCTGTCTTCAGAGGCCAGGAAGAACAATTTTCCTCCCTCCTCCTTGTGTCACCATTTTAGATACCTAAAAACCACTATCATGTCCCTTCTTAATCTTCTCTTTTCCAAACTAAACAAGCCCAATTCTTTCAGCCTTCCTTCATAGGTCATGTTCTCTAGACCTTTAATCATTCGTGTTGCTCTTCTCTGTACCTTCTCCAATTTCTCCATATCTTTCCTGAAATATGGTGCCCAGAATTGGACACAATACTCCAACTGAGGAAAACTAACATCATGTCAGTTAATGCTGATTCTCCATATTTTTTTCAAATCTGGAATCTTTCACATTGACAGAGACTTCAAAGATCAAAAATGGATGGCTCAGATCTCCAATGTGCTAAAGATTATATTGGCTGTTGAATAGACATATGAGAAGCAACAGGACTAAGCCATTTATGCTCATCTCAGGATGATAAAAACATCGATACCCATCATCTGACTCTAGCGGAGAAAAAGAACACAGGGCCTCTGTGGGAAAGATACATAAAAATATATACTTTGCTGAACAACTGTGGTGAATAATTTATGTAATACATTAAAGATATTAAAGTATATAGGCATTTTTTTAATTAAACCCCTAACTCTTTATTTTACATTGGGGGGTCTCCATCAGCCACTTCCAATTCTAGGCTGTTAAGTCCTGCAAAGGTTGGCACAGATCAGGGCTATAACTTATATTTTAATTCCTAGCATTCTGAAATACTTGCTCCAATTTGAATTAATTAAGAATAACTAAAAGGGTATGTCAGAGGGACAAACCTTGTCAATGGTTAAAATAAAACTCTGCTTGCCTCCTTGTAGTCTCATATACAGAGAAGTCAGGTTAATCTCTGGAGGATTTTCCCTGAAATCAGTGGAATGGCACAGGGAGAAATTTGGCCTGTGATTTTTCAGTGCTACTCTAGAGCACCATTTTGTGGGTAAATATTTTGATTTATAAAAAGATCAACTATATTCCTGTTTTCAGCTCCTTCTGGTGTGCTGTTTGTGCTAAGCAGACTGCTGCTTTTCTACTGCAGAGTACCCAGTCACACTAACAGAAAACTAGCAAGAAATTATTGACCACAACATCCAATCATAGACATTCCTATATGAGATTATGTTTGGAGGATTTTCTTCTTTTCCTTTCCCTCCTGCCCATCTATTCCAAGCAGCAACAAAAAGCCAGCATTGATCATGAAGTGACCCGCCGCTGGAAGCAAACCAAATCTATGACCAATGCTCAAGAGTCTCAAATTGGGGTGATTGTGAAGAAGAATGCAATTACCAATTGTGTATCAAGCTGCCATCAAAATGAATGCCTCCTTTCTGAGGAGTCCATCTTCCCGCCATCAGTAGCCTGCATTTGTTTTTCCCTCCAGCAGCTGGACCTTATATTTTAAGTCCCGTCTTGACAAAGTCCTGGCTGGGTTGATTTAGTTGGAGTTCGTCCTGCCTTGAGCAGGGTGCTGTACTAGATGACCTCCTGAGGTCTCTTCCAGCCGTAGGATTCTCTGATTCTATATTGCCTTGTTTTACCTAACACAGGCCCAAGTCCTTTACTGGGACCTTCATGGAAGTGCAGTATCTCAACATAATGGGTGGGGTGCTGTCTCTTTCAGGGGCTTTACTAACCCCAGGATATCATGGTAATAGAAACCAGGAGATGGAAGAGTCCCACGTGAAGATCACAGGAGCTTTTTTCTTGGTAGGGAACCTGGAATGGTGGAACTACCTTTCACCAGAAATCAGCCTGGCTACATAAGAGAGCAATTTAGAAGATATGGATCTTGGCAAAGCCTTCTCAAACAGAAACAAACTTAAAGGATGGTCCTGGCAGCACTTTGCTGAAGAGTGTTCACAACCTTTCCAACATAGAAACTAATATAAATAATTAAACATTAAAAAATGTTTTTAAGTAGACAAATGACAAAGTACAAGGCCAGTGAAGGAGATTACGGTTAGAGTCCTTTAAAGAGATTGATGCTCTGCCCTAACATTGTGAGTGCATAGATGCCACCACAAAGGGATGCATTAGTAAGCTAGTGTAGATATATAGAGCAAAGATAGTGTACAGAAATAGATATGTGGGTAGAAAAAGGGATATGTGTATATCTTCTGCTTTCTTTTGCATGTCATATTTTGCTTAATGAAATGTCAAGAAAAAATAACTTATTTCAACATCAATCACTTAGCTTTCATGGGTTGAGTTTGAGGCCTTTTGTCTAGGGTTTCTGCATGCCCCTAAGCAGGGTAACTTTACAGGTGCATGTCTGAGTTCCGTTTTGTATTTGACAAGTCTGATCAAAGCACATGAGCCATTTTTGTGTTATATTACTGGAGTGGGAGGGGAATCCACATATATTCTAAATAGCTTCCAAATATATGGGACTTGAAGGTTCAAGACTATTTTCCAGTCCTCACTGAAGAAGGAAGCCATAGAATCATAGAATACTAGGACTGGAAGGGACTTCGAGAGGTCATCGAGTCCAGTCCCCTGCCCCCATGGCAGGACCAAATACAGTCTAGACCATCCCTGCTGCCATCTCAAGCCATCTCAAATTTGAAAAAAAAAATCAGTAAAACATGGGTCAAACTTATGCCTGAAGATTTGTTCACACGATAAAATGTTTTCTTTTGGTTGTTGTTCCCTCCTTCCCCCCTCCTCGTGCATCAGTGTTTTTAATTCTGGATCAGTTTTGAACATTGGTCAATGCAGATATGCACAACTTTGCTAAGGTGCTTTTTTATTAAAGATACCTCAAATAAAGATTCCTGCATTAAGGATGAGTTTGTTAAGTATGCCACAATGTAACATCGCTCCTCATCCTCTCTTATATTTTGAAAATTACATACAAAAAATTGTGTGAGTGCAATGGAAGAGTGACAATCCTAGCTCAAAAGTGTCAGAAAATTAAAAAATGAATCAGCCTGATTATCTAATGCTTTGTGTCTTGTATAATCATTTAGATCTGTGCAAAGTGATCTGAAAAGAGCTATCCTCTTGCAATCAACTACATCAGTACCAGTAAAAAAATAAAAATTCTGTAATCAGAATTAAGCTCATAATTGTGTTGGTGTTGCATACAGCAAAAAAGAATTCGGATCATTCTTCCATCACTATGTTCTCTCTGCTGAGTCACGAGAATGGAAAATATGTATCTGTTACGTAAAGCGAGAAATACACAGAGAGGTTCAAAATTCCACTCTTGAGCACATAAGTGAGGGAACTCAGTGTCCAAATTTGCACATCAACAGTCTCTAAATCACAGGAAGTAAGTATATTATGTAAGAAAGTGTTTTCTTTCCATCTCTAGGCACTTCTCTTTAATTGTCTCTCTCCCCTAAACTAACAAGAAAAAGAGACATAACCATTGCTAATACTCAAGTTAAATGAAGTCCATGCTTTTTTTTTAATGTAGGAAAATAGCTGTGTCAACTAGTATTTTTGTCGTTGCTGATATTTTTGATTAAACACCATACAGAGTTCCTTGATACATAGTTTCAGAATGCTGCAGAATAAACACATACAACCAACATAGCTCAAACAGAAAGCTAGCAAAAAAGAACCAGCAGGTAAAGAAGACAAGGAGACACTAATACATGTAAATATGCTAACGTACAGAAGAGGTGTTGCGGAAGAAACAAACCATACCATGACTCTGATAAAGCTGTCAAGATATAATTGAGGCAGCTTCCAGGAGAAATACCAATCAGAAGTTTTAGATGACTATATTATTTACTCAGTCTACTATAAAATTGAGATTGAGGCTCTAGGTATCTCCTATGGAGTAATGACCAACAAGGATGAGTAGACAGTCTGGGGATAGCCTATGGGCTTTGCTCTGCAGATGTTGCATGAGGCGTCAGGATCCTACCAGATCTCACAAGCCAAGCTCGGTTAGTAGTTGATGGAAACCTTCAAAGAATACCTATGTTCTGTAAGAACTGGTGTTGGGGATTCAGCAGGCCGGAATACATTCCTTTTGAGTCAATACTGAACTATTATTCCAACATGGTGCTAGGAGGAGACATTTTGCATTTGAAGATGCTGGCTTATGCACATGAAAGCCGAACTACATAATAATTTTCATAAGAGTAAGCTGTAAACTCTGGCATCTCAGCCAGATTCCATATTGACTTACTACAGTTAGCCCATGAAGATTCTCCCAAAAGTTTCACATTCATATTTTATGCAAGTTCTAGACTAGTATCTACTAACCAGCTACTTCATTCTAATCTAATATTCCTTCTGTGGCAGGTGGAATGACCCTTGTGCTCAGAGATAGATATCATCATCATCTAATGATAGTAAAGTCTTGGAGGTAGTTGCATGAAAAGGTGCTATGGGCATGAAAAGTAGTAAACTGAAAATTAAAACAAACAAAAAATAACCCTTAATTGTAGGGACTTTTTTTTTTTTTTTTTTTTTACAGTTACAGTTTCAAGTAGTCTGCACAGTGAATTACACCTTCTGTAGATTAATCACACTGATTGTAACATCTTTCAATATTGCAATCTATTTACAATAGGCTGCATTCCAAACATACCCAGCAGTGATCTGTTAAGAAAGAATGTTTGAAAAGATATATATGTATTATAAACCATCAATGAATTGGTGGGATCTTTACAGTACATTTAACAGCTCTCAAGCTTTTCTGAGAGTTATTCATGACTTCTGGTTCTCTGTCTGGGTGCAAAGAAAAACTCACTGGTGATTCACAGCATCTGCAATCAAAAAAATCTCACAATCATACTTTCTAATTTCTCTAAAGAGACACACCTGGGGGACATACCTAAATAGATATATATTCCCTGTCTATAAAGCCACATTGGATTCCAGGAGACAACTGAGTGGGGGCTTTAAAAACATAAATAAATATTTAAAAATGAAAAGTAACTGAAATTCTGAATTCCAGGTCTGCTTTCTACAACTAATAAACAACTATTTTTTACAGCAGAAGATAATGAAGATATTGACTGATAGCACATGCATACACATACACATACACAGAGAACCATGGAGTACTCCTGACAGCCTTTGAAAAGCAGAGCTTTTAATGCTTTGTTTTATAGGAACCTTTTGGAATTCACCATGAGGTTATATCTGGACTCTGGTTGGAGATATTAGGCTAAAAGTTAGCTGCTTCTTTTTTGCCATTTCTGAGCTCTTCCCAAAAGCAATGCATTTTGGTAAATCCTAATATGTTTCCAAACTTGAGAGCAATTCAAATAAAAAGGAAAGCCCTCAGAAAAGCTGTAGCATTATAGTATGTTCCCTGTATTCAAAAAACTTATATTGCAAATTTTAAAAAATTATCCAAACCTTTATTTGAAGGTGAATTAACAATTTGTTGCAAATAAACCAATCAGTCTTTACACATAGGAAACATACATATTGCCATGTCCTTGGACTACTCTCTGAATCTATGGTTTGCCCCTCCACAAAAATAAATAAAGAAAAGAAAAGAAAAGAAAATCTCCTTCTACAATCTAGAAGACTGCTAGATCTATGTGATAGTCCTGAATGCATTCAGAACTGTTTCTGCAGAATGTGGATCCTACACAACTTCTTAGCTCTACTGTGTCCCCTCAAAAGTATTTGGCAACTTTTTTGAGCGCCTATACCTATCATAATCTGAATCTGTTAGTGGGCTAAAACAGTATTTGCCTCTCTCTGGAAGACGTGGTAGCTATCTGTCTCCCGCCTCTTGGATGAGCCAGTTGCCAGTTTGGCCCCTAGCATAAGATAGAATAGTCCATGGTTGGAACACAGGTTGAATACATTATAGAAGAAAAGAAGTAAAGACGAAATGTCCTCACCAGCCACAACCAGGCTTTCAGCAGCCTACGTGGCTTATTAGCCATTTCTTAGGACCTGATCCTGCCTCGTGGTGTATCTGGGCAATTGTGAAAAGCTCAGTACAAAGCCACCCAGTTGGTACAGTAGTTTTAAGAGGGAAGTGGATTCAGGATACCAAGGTTCTATGCTAACCAACGTCACTGCTTTGCTATGTGACCTTGGGCAAATCACCTGACCTCTCTAGCTCTCTGTTTAATGAGTCTGATGATATTACTTACCTCTCTCACAGGAGTGCTGTGAAGAGTGATTAATTAATGAGTGCTTGTAAAGCATTTTGTGATCCTTGAATATAAGTTGTTCTGCAAGGACAATTTTTGGGGGAGTGTGAACATTTTTATTTCTGCACTTCTAGTTGGCACAGAAGCAGCAGCTGGTGGCATTGTCATACTTACGAATCCATTTGTCAGCCTCTTCACCATAAACCTCCCTATTTTCAGGTATTCACAACCCAAAATAGAAATGCTGCTTCCTCTTTGCTCTCCTACAGTAGTTGTATTTTGAAGCGTCTTTAAAACCCATTTTTTTTCCTTTTTTAAAACACAATGGCTGCGTCTAGACTGGTAAGTTTTTCCGCAAAAGCGACTGCTTTTGCGGAAAAACTTGCCAGCTGTCTACACTGGCCGCTTGAATTTGTGCAAGAACACTGACAATCTAATGTAAGATTGTCAGTGTTCTTGCACAAATACTATGATGCTCCCGTTCAGGAAAAAGCCCTCTTGCGAAAATGTATTTGCGCAAGAGGGCCAGTGTAGATAGCTAAAAACTGTTTTGCGCAAAAAAGCCCCGATGGCAAAAATGGCGATCGGAGCTTTCTTGTGCAAAACCGCATCTAGATTGGCACAGATGCTTTTCCGCAAAAGCATCCGTGCCAATCTAGACACTCTTTTCCGCAAATGCTTCTAACGGAAAAACTTTTCTGTTAAAAGCATTTGCGGAAAATCATGCCAGTCTAGACACAGCCAATCTGATTAGTAGGAACGGGAAAACCAAAGTTGCATATAAGGTGCTTAGTATAATATAAGACCAAAACAGATATTTTGGTACAGCTAAAGAAAGTAAGGTACATTTCCAAAGGCAGCATTTCTCTCCCCTCCCCCCGCCACACACGTACACCCCCAAATACTCCCTTCAACTTCCATCTTTGTCAGAGTGTAGATCACTGTGGAATTATTAGACCATTCTTACCATGGATAAGAAATAAGACCTCTGAGGGAGATACATTGAACATGAAATCTCCACAGCCTATCAGCAAAAAGTTATTTAGCACAGGTGTTGCTGTAATTGTGAGATACTGTGAAAAATCAATATTTAATGGAAAATTCCTAATTCCACTCTGGCAATGCTCTCCTGATAGTACCAGTGGGCTAGAATTTAAAACACAAAAACCAATATTGGCAGAAATGTGTTACCTAAAATGTTTATTGCCTACTCACAATGCCCCATGTCTTTGCAAATCATTATTTCTGTAATGGATAATCATACCTTTCTAGCCTAGATTATAAATGTCTACCTGAAAGAACATATTTTTGTACAGTGCAATGCACCCACAGTATGTAGCTGATTGGGCCGGAGTCAGTGTTCTCTGTGAGCTGAGTGCTTTAGTGGCCACCCAGGAGAGATTAAAATGCTGCCCAGATGATTAGCTGAGCACTCACCCAGCCCACAGCCAGTAGCATGTTCTTCTACTGGTGGTGTAGATTTGCACATGCCTTGGTGTACAGATTTTATTCCACACATGGGTGGAAAAATTTAGCGGGAACACTGGCCGGAGTATCTTTTGGTTCTGTGTTTGTACAGTGTAAAATGAGGACCATTCCTAGACACTATAGTAATACAAATAATTAAAAATAGTTATCAAAATCTAATGTTCATGTGAAAAATTGCATAGCCATGTTGCAGATTGCATTAAAGATGAACTGTGACTTGCCTCTCTCATTAATTTGTCTGTACCAGGATTGTTTCTAGCATTTTACAGTTCTGAGAATTTCAAAAAACACCAATCAATAACATAAAAGGCATGTGATTTGTTTTTTTCTTTTCTGCTCTCCCAAATTGCACTAATCCCAGGCCCCAAACAGACACTATTATACTATTATTTTTATAGTTAGTCAGGAAATGTTATATTTCTCCAGGAAAACACTTAATTCTCGGAAATATTCCAGTTCTTTTGCAATTGAAACAACCTAATCCCCATTGTAGACAGTGTTAAGTCAACAGGAGAACTTACACATCAGTGTAGGCAGGGCGAGCCAAACCATGGGAGGGGACAATTGCCAGATGATTAAAAAAGACCTGGGTCTCCCAGCTGCCACTATTGTGGCAGCAGCAATGCCCAGAGCCCCCAACTCCTTAAAGCGCTGCTGAAGGCACACTCCAGGTGGCTCCAAGGGTTGAGGGGAGGGACATGGCATGCTCTGGGTGGTACTAAGGGCTGGCTCCCCCCCAGCCCTGCCCCTTCCAGGAGTGTGAAGCTATCCCCCATCCACCTTGCTCAGGGGCTGACACAGCTGTGGGCTCCCCTGAGGTAGGGTCTTCACTGTACTGCTGAAGCAATTTAAAGTTGATCCAGCCCCCCTCCCCACACAGAAATAATCTTACAATCTATTATATAAACAATACAAGGGACAGATTTTAGGTACATTTTGTAGGAGTCTTAAAATTATATTCATTGCTATTTACCCCCTACCCCAGTTTCCCATGGTAACCAAAGAAGTCTGGAAGTTTGACAGGAAGACAAGATGTACAATCAAATGCTTGTAAAACATGCTAAAATATTTCTAATATAGTTTTTTTCTGTAACATATGTGACATATACAAAATGATGACGATGATTATGATAGGGATATTCTATAAAGATGCAGATAACTCAGTAATGGCTTTACTGCCCCTAATTATCCAAAATTCATGTTAATCGAATGGCTATAGCACACTCATGAATCCTCTCACAGAAACTGTGTATCTCTGTGTCTGTGTGCGCGCAACGGTATACCGCACACGTAGATTTTACAACGTTAGTGAGATTTCTACATGACATCCAAGAGCTTTACCAACCACCCGCAGGTGTCTGCACCCGCACAAAGTGGTAAAATGCAATTTGTACGGATGTGTCGACTGATCCGTATCCATCTGTATATTCATCCCAGGATAAGCACTCCATCTGCTGCAGTTCTTGCTACTACGGTTTTGCTATATCAGCGTTACAGATGCAGAGGCAGCTACAAAATGCCGAAAGCTCTGGGTAAGCTGGAAAGTTAGCAAGGATAGGTCGGTGGCATAGAGGCCTATAATTAGGTCAGTACTACAGCACTAGAGCTGTGTGAATTAGTCTATTTTAAAATGGAAAACGTGGCGTCAATCAGCAGCAGATAAAGCTTGCTTATCGTCAGTGACCCTCAACAGATTCAGGAGTGCTTGCATGAACAATGTCGGGGACAAGGACAACGACCTCTGTTGCTGCTATATCTATTGTTGCGGCATTCTACAAGTGGGATTGCTCATGTGGTTTTCCCATCTAAACTCTATATCCCGCCTATCTGCTCCCTCTTCATTCCTCCTCACATCCACCATGCTAAGTGCCAAGCTGACAAAAATATTGGCACCCTTTACTGGTGTTCTAATCTAGTGACTGAAAGAGGTGCGTGGGAAAGATGGCTCACCTTGCACAACACAGATGGTTCAGCTGTCAGATACATGAATGCATGTTTGTCACAGAGCCATTGTCAGAGAAGAAAACAAGAAAAAGAAGGTTAAATACTGAAGCAGCAACTGTAGCATTCAACAGCACGCCACACCATTCTCTACAGTGCACCCCAATTGTCAGCCTAGCATCTGAAAGCATTCCAGTAGTGCATTAAGCAAAGTGACTCATATTGGTCACATGTGGTTCAGTCTCTCTCTCTCTCTCTCTCACCCTGCAAGAAATTCACTGTCGGTGTGGGGGTTGTTTAAAAAAATCCTCCATGTAATCTGTTAAAGAAGCTGTGGGAGGAGGTAGATGACTAGCTGACCTGCACCATCGCCTGATTCTAGGTTGGTGGACCAAGACAAGAGGCCACTGCTGACCTAATGGTACACAGTGGTGGGTTTTTCTACATAGTCTATTTGGCACAGTTGGTAAATTTTTATCTGTGACAAAATTTCTTATATTAAAAATAATTAAAAAAAATCCAATTCTGGGGCACTTCTGCTTGAAAGTTTCACATGCTGAATTTTGAAGTCAGTGTTGCTTCTGAGGATTCTAACATTCTTGAATGAGAGAAACAAAATCATAGGACTGGAGGGGACCTGGAGGACTCAACTAGTTCAGTCCTCTGCTCTCATGGCAGAACTATGAATTATATAGACCCCTGGCTCTCAAGCTTTCTAGACTACTTTACCCCTTTCAGGAGTCCGATTTGTCCTGTGCGCCACAGGTTTCACCTCATATACAAACTACATGCTTACAAAATCAGACATAAAAATTCAGAAGTGCCACAGCACATTATGATTGAAAAAAGTTGCTTACTTTCTCATTTTACAATATAGTTATAAATTAAATCATTTGGAATATAAATGATTGTACTTACATTTAAGAGACTAGTACATTGAGCTGCGTAAACAAGTTATTATATGACATTTGAGTTTGTATTGATTTCACTAGTGCTTTTTCTGTAGCTTGTAGTAAAACTAGGCAAATATCTAGATGAGTTGCTGTGCTCCTGGAAGACCTCTGCATGCCCCTGGGTTATGAGAACCTCTGTTGTTCGCCATCCCTGATTGATGTGTGTTTAATCTGCTCTTAAAAATTTCCAGTGATGGAGATTCCATAGCCCCACTGAGAATTTATTCAAGTGGTTACCTACCCCAACAATATGTTTTTGCTAATGTGCAACCTAAACCAAGCTTCCTGTAGTTTAAACTTATAATTTCTGAAGATAGGACAAACAACAAAGGAGAACAGTTTTCCCCTCCTTGCAACAACCTTTTACGTACATGAAAACTGTTATGTCCCGACTCAGTCTTCTCTTCTTACAGACTAAACAAACTTATTTTTTTCAATCTTCACCATTGGTCATGTTTTCTAGAACTTTAAATCATTGTTGCTCTTCTCTGGATTTATCTAATTTGTACAAATCTTTCCTGAAATGTGGTGTCCAGAACTGGACACAATACTCCAGCTAAAGCCTAATAAGCATGGATTTGTGCAGAAGAATTACTTCTTGTGATCCAAGGGGGGGGGGGAGAGGCGAGGGGAGGGAGAGGTATGCTGGTGCAGTCAGCTGACGGAGAGACCCTGGAGTTCCCAGCTGCTGTGGGTGTCAGGAGGAACCTCAAAGCCCACAGCAACAGTAGGTGCTGGAACCTCCTCTCTCCCCATTTTGTCCCAAGTATTTTTAGTAAAAGTCAGGGACAGGCCACAGAGTTTGGTGAATTTTATTTATTGCCCATGGCTTCTCAGTGACTTTTAGTGAAAGTAACCATGACACTATCTTTGCCTGCTATCTTTCTTGGTGAAAACAAGTGAAAATGTTTTTTAGCAGTTGTGCCATTTCCACATTTTCTATTATCGTCCCTTCCCCCACCTCCAACTGAATAACAGTCTTAACTTTTCATTGGTTTTCCTCTGGCTTCTGATGTATTTGTAGAATATTTCCTTGTTGGCATTTACATCTCTACCTAGTTTTATCTTCTTTTATGCATTGGCCTTTCTAATTTTGTCCCTGTATACTTGTGTTAATTATTTATATTCATCCTTTATAATCTGATCTAATTTCCCCTTTTTGTACAACTATTTTACCTTTCAGATCATTGTACATCTTATGGTTAAGCCAAGGTGATCTCTTTCCATACTTGTGTCTTTCCTATACAGCGGGATACTTCGCTCTTGTGCCCTTGATAATGTCTCTTTGAAAAACTGCCAACTCCCTTTTAACATTTTTTCCCCTAAGACTTGCTTTCCATGGGAACTTACCTAGCTTGCCAAAGTTTGCCTTGTTGAAATCCATCATCTTTATTGGGCTCCCCCCGCCCACATACACAGACCATTTCTTAGAATTGTGATCTCCACTATTTCATGATCACTTTCACTTAAGCTGCCTTCCACATTCAAATAGTCAATTCCACTGAATGAAATGAAAAAGTGAAATCCCCAAGGGCATGAAACCTCTTGAAATTAGCATGATAAAAATCATCACTATTACATAACTGTAAGAGCTAGCATTGTGTGGTATCACACTGAGATCTTGGGGACTTACACACATCCAATTTACTAAATTTCTTCATTAGCAATTAGCAGTTCACAAAGAGCAAAGTTCCAGGGTTTGTTTTTTTACAGACCAAGACACACTTGTCTTAATTTCATCATCAAAATCTAGAGCTCCATGATATAAGAAGAAACAGCCTAGACTCTGTTCAGAGACAGCCATTCCAATATTTTAGGGTTCCTATATTCAATAGAATTTAAAAGAAGTAGGTGAAGGGAGACTATAAAATATATGAACGCAAATAAACTTGTCCCCTTTTTCAGTTACTTTCACATATAGAACAATATGTTAAAGCTGGGAGGATCCAGTTTAGCAGGAGTTCTGAAAGTGGAAAGCTATTACATACAGTAGTAGATGATTACATTTTCCTGGGAAAGTCTCAAAAATGGGATTATTATTAAAACTGAATTATTTTAAATCTTTCTCCGCAGCTTCTTGTATTGATCGGGTTGGTTTTTCCTCAGTCACAGCAGCAGTTTTGTGCAGGAGAAAACGGAGTGCTGGAGTACACTGTATGTAATTGCCTACAGTACCTCTGATTAGAGGAATTCTAGCCTACATTGTAACATTTGGCAAGGAAATGTGGATGTTTATTGCAGTCTGTTTGCAGGTAATTTCCATTATTTACTTTCTACACAGTAGTTGACTTATTATCCAAATCAGATATACACTCCTTGGCAAACATACTAATAATAGTGGACAAATCAACTTATTTGTGTATATCTGCAACATTCTCTCATCTGCCTTCTTGTTAATGTTCCATATGCATTGTGTTATGCAGTGTTCAGCATAGCCTGCTGTGCAGCATAGAAAACAAAGTAATAACCTAAGAACTCAAGAAACAGCAACCAGTGGTGGAATGTTCTGAACAAAATATACTGAACTCTCAAATATAGAACTAGAAGATTTACCTGGTGTTGCCTGAGTCCTTAACTCAATTTTTATTTTTTGGAAAATAAAATAAAAATGTATATGCTTTATTTAAGCCACTGCTCTGGGGTGGGGCTGGGGGATGAGGGGTTCAGTAACAAAGTTTCCTTGGGGAGAGAGAGACATCTCCCAGCCCTCTCTCACCACAGCAGCTTGGGGCCAGGTGGAATATACTCTGGTCATCTGTAGAAGTGGGTTGTGCCCACGAAAGCTCATGATACCATCTACATGTTTTGATAGTCTTAAAGGTGCTACTAGAGAATATTTTTTAAAGTTTCTAGTTACAGACTAACCCAGCTACCTCTCTGTAAGGCTTTTGATAAGAAAACAAGTCTTCTGGATAAGGGGGAAGCCATTCTCACTCACCCTGGGCTCTTGCCGTCTCTAAGCCTACCCTGAGTCCTCTTTCACCATTTGCTCAGTTGTGTCACTTTTGATGACTGTACTTGATTAGGTGATTCTGTCTTATTTCTGAATGGTTTTATGAGAAGCAGTCCCATTCCAGGCACATCCTGTCATCCTGGAACAACTGAACCCTTGCTTTAAGTTAAGATAAGAGGAAGCTGCATACTGAATTTGGTGGTCCTGGCTCTTACTATTTAGGAGATCTTGAATAGACAAACGGACAGACAGACTCTCTCAAAAATATTATAGACTAGTATTCCTGGCTTGTTTCTCTGGATTTCCATAGTAAAACATTCATTGCCTTCAGTAGTACAGGATTGCGTACTTTCTGAGGGGACAGCCGTCAAAAGTTCTGAGTTTATCGTAGAAGAGTCTTCAAGATGGGAGGCTTCCTCTTCGGAACTTTTTGGTGCTTTTGTGGCTGCAAAATTGATCTGTGGCTCTCATATAAGATTTTATCGTTTTCTTGTTTTTGATTTGGTTGAGAACACTTCAAGAAAGAACAGCCTCTTATAATGCCAGTAGACATCACCCAAGTCAAGCTGCCACTGCAGGCAAAACTTTTGTGTGCTGCCTCCCTACGCATAAGCCCAGTATGGCAGATTTGGCCAAACTGCCACTCCACCGTGGGTTGCAACATTGCTGTCAGGGATAAACGTGAATGAGTGGCATTGCAACCTGGTAAATTAAGTTGCAGCACCACTAAAATTTGGCTAATCCACCAAATTTGAGGAATTTTGTCATGGAGGAATGGCCAGGCCAAATCTGCCACCCTACATAGCTGCCTACTTTGCCTATAGTTATATCAGGCTGCCATCTATTGCTTCCCAGCTAGGTATAGGACATTCAGAGGGGGTCATGGAGGCAACTCACAGCTCAGGCACCTTCCCCTGGTTGCTTCAGGGAATAACCTTCCAGGTCCCATGACACTTCCTACTGCTTGTTGTATGCCCTACCACCTCTCTCTCTCTTACTCTCTCTGAGTCAAGATGCTCTCCCTTCACGGTTTGGCCCTTTTGGTCAAGTCATCATTGACCTTCTCTTCCAGGTGCCAAAGGCCTTCTGTGCAAAAAGTCTCAGGCATTTTTCCCATTCAATGTTCAGAGAGTGTCACCTCCTCAATGGCTGGTAAGGGAATCTAAGCTTGCCCTGTAATCCAGGTTCCAGGTCAGGGACCCTCTAAATCAGCAGCCAATATCTTTTCCCTCCTAAACCTTGCTGTCATTTTCCCTGAGCATTTACTTATATTCACTCCCCCTGTGTTTCTTTTCTTCCCTTTCTAATGTCTAGAAAATGACTGCAGCTCCATTTTACCGCCCTCTTCCTGGCTTCATACTATCCTTGCATGCTCTCTTTCAGCTGGATGCTATCATCATTCAGGAGCTACCTATTTCATCTTTGCTGTGGCCTGTCCAGTTAATCGGCCCCTTCTCAGCCTTGTTATTCCCTTCTAAGTAAGCGTGGAGTGACATTTCCTCACAGAGGGGCATAAAATGAATGGCAAGGGGAACAAAAAGTCATCTTAATATTTTTTTAAATTCAGCTACAGTTCTTATTGAATTTGGGATGGGAAACAACCACACTGAGACCAAGATATGCAGAGTGCAGTCAATTGAACTAGAATTTAAGTTTTAGTATATTACTCTTGTAGTTAATGAGTTTAGGACTGTGATTGTGAAGTAGCCCCTCACACCATGCTAAGGAACTAGATCCAAGAATTTGCTCAAAAGAAAGAGTTCTACTCCTTGTTCACAAAACCACTTTCTGTTGCACCTTAGGGCTGCAATAAAGATCTCGCATCCAAGTTTGGAGTGCGCATTTGTCTGACTCCCAGGTACATCCTTGGGCACATACAGCCTGTCTTACAACACATGGTTGCCAGCTATATGGGTGCTCTGGGGCTGGAGCACCCACAGGGAAAAATTAGTAGGCACTAAGCACTCACCCACAGCTAATCTCCTCCTTTCTGCCTCCACCCTCCCCTTCCCCGTGCCTCTCACTCACTGGCATCCCTGCTGATCAACTCCTCCCTCACCCTCCCAGTGTTTCCAAAGCACTGCCAACAGCTGAATTGTGGCATTCAGGGATCTCCAGGAGGGAAAAGAAGGGGTGGAATAGAGCGGAGGCAGAGCAAGGATGAGGTTTGGGGAAGGGAATGAAATGGGTACATGGCCTGGCAGGGAGGGTAAGTCAAGCACCACCACCCCAGCTAAAGAAGAAGTTGGCACCTATGTTACTATACCTACATTGCACAGAGCCAGGGTGGATATGTCTACACGAGATGGAAATCACAGCCCTCGATCCAAATGCAGATGCAAACTCAGATTCATCTAATCACAGCTTTCAGATATGGAAAAAATCTATTAGGTCATCTAGTCCTATTTTTTTCCTGTGCAGAAGTATCCTAGTTTTAGTAATTTTGGTCCTGTCTAGTTTTAAAACATGTCAACTGATGAGGCTTCCCCCACTTCCCTTTAGCAGGGATATTATTAGGCTAATAAATCTCACTGTCAAGAAGATTTTCCACAATGTGCAGCCTAAATTTCCACTCAGCTTCATCCCATTACTCCTAGTTATATCCCTCTTACTATGCTAAATAATTCCCTTCTTGGTGACTACAGCCTTCCAGAAAGTGTAGATTTGTGCATTCACTCAACCACTGCTTAAGCAAAATATGAGCTTTTTGTTTTCTTTTTCTCCCCCATAAATCAATACTTTTAGGCACGTAACAATGTTTGCTGCTCTTTTCTGAGACCATTTTTCAATATTCTTTCTGATAATAAGATCAATGAGATTGTATGGGTGTCAGAGTAGGTAACTTCTGTGCAAAAACATTTTTCTCCACTTATGAAATTAAGATTTCACGCGCCCTTCACACCAACCCAAAATTTCTTCCTTTTAATGTATAGGTTTCATTATTACAATTAAACCCAATAATACCTGCAATTTGTAGTAAGAAAACTAATTTAAATTGCTCTATTTTTTTCTTTACTACCCATTTTACCTCTGGCCTCAACAGCTTTTGCACTGTGAAATGGGGAAAATATCATCGCTTAGGTGGTGTAAAGTTACCCAAGCTCAAAATGCCGAGGGAGGGGAAATGTTATTTTTATGTTAGAAGGATTCTGATATCCTGTGTCATAAGTGTTCACAGAAAAGCCATGAAATTGCAGGTGCAAGCTGTGATTCTTGACCAATAGTTGAAATCATCTCCAACTCACAACCCAGTTGCATACACAGACATATTTAATTTGGTGTTTGATCCCAACACAGACTATTGCCAGTCAGAACTGAATGATTGCTTTGCAGAAGTTATGCCTGAAAACCATGAACTTCCTGTTTTACAATTCTGGAACAATGCGAGAAATGGCTTCCTGCTGTTAACTTCAGCTGCTGTAACATTGTTAAGCATGCCATGTGGAAGTACAGATGTTGAATGAAGCTTGAGCAAGCTCAGATACATACAGCAGCCAGAATTAAGTTCAGTGTATGAAGCGACTCTAGCAAAACAGATGATTGTGTAAGTGAACCATAATATTTATAATTGGGCAAATTACAATGTCTTTGTTTCTCCCTATATATTATACAATTCAATGATGATAGAACTGAAACACATGATTTAAACCAATACAGTAATAAAAAATTGTACCAAGCTTTTATGACCTGAATCTGAAAAAGATAATAAAACCCAAGAACCACATGTCCTACTTATCACAAATAGGCAACTAGAAAAGGCTTCAGTGTGTGCATTCTATCTCAATACTAGCACCGAAGGAAGTCTCGGGTTTCCTGCTACATCTTCCTCCTTTGATCCCTTTCTCTTTTTTTTTTTTTAAACACAATATACCTGAGACATTTCCCTAACAGGAAACTCTCAGCTCAGTGTTAACTCAACTACATAACTTGGCCAGCAGGAGTGCTTTCCCTAGTCCCAAGCCTGGGCACAGTGCTTCAAAGTGACATGCCTGAGCAACTAACTGATATAATGAGAGATCATCTGTAATGCTATAAAAGAGTGGAGGGGGGAGCAAGGGAAGAAATTGTTACCGTAAAAGTATTGACGTGTGGATTTTGGGTCCACACTGGATTTTTACCTCATACAGTCCCCTGCCAAACTTCTATAGTTATACAGACCATATTGGTTAGTTATCAGTTCTCCTTATCCCAAACCAGGGACCAAACCCTGAGGAAAACTTGTAGCTCGTGTTTAGTTCAAGTCATCAGCAGTTGTGGGCTCAGCATTGGTCAGAATTTAGCCTAGTCTCTTTAAACACATTTGAGAGAGGCCCACGGATGGAGGGGGGCAAAGGACGCATTTGCTCCAAGGGGCCCTGGTGAATCAAAGGGGCTCAGGGCTCCTGGTTGCCACCGCTGCTACTGAGATTGTGGCGATGGCCAGAGCCCAAGTCCTTTAAATTGCTACCTGAGAGCCACACGGCTCTGAGGGCTGAGGGAAACTAGTGCCATGTTTTGGATAGTTCTGAGATCTGGCTGCCCCATTGCCGACCCTTCTGCCCACAGCTCTGCCCCTTCTGTAGACAGGGAGATGGGCCCCCACACACAGAAACCTTGCCCTGGGCACCACAGAAGCTCCGCAGAAGCTGTCAGCCTCCCTTCTTTGAGATTGAATGAAGATTCCAGATTATGAAAAATATTAAAAATAAAAAAGGAGAGACTTCTTTTTAATAAACCAAAACATTTATTAACAACTTATCAAAAAGGTGTGAAAAAGCTTCTGTGTCAATATTTATAGTATATTTATAATATTTTTCTGTTAGTGAAACAATAAAAATGGTTGCTAAGTAGATACAATGTTAAACATTCTGTTTTGAAAACATCTTTTGACACAAGTGTCTGCATTTTCCAAGTCAGTGGAAGAAACAACAACTTTGGGGACAGATTGCGTTTGTTTTTAATCTTTCTTAGGGATTTTCTTATTTTACTCAAAATGCAATTTGTAGTATATTTAGAAAAGAAATAATGATATTTCTGTCAGGAAATGTGTTTTTATGGTGAACAAATTTAGCGCAGATGAAAGGGGCCAGAAAGACCAATTCCGTCTCCAAGGCTATCAGTTTAACCAGACAATAAGTACACCATATGCACAGCAGCAGTGCTTTCCTTACACTGTTCTGCTAATGTGCTATGTTCCAGACATGAAAGTGAGAGGCTATTTTCAGTCTCCATGAACCAGCCTCTATTCTGAGATTTCCAACAAGAATGCCAATTAGTGTCATATGTGTTGGAGATGTTTCCAGTATAGAGACCTGTCCCTGCAGGAACCAAATGGAGAATTTGCTGTAGATTATATATTCACAGCAACCTCACTAGCTAGAAAATCCCTTTTATTTACTCTTTGTTTCATAGGATTAGATGGCTCAAGATGCTTTTCTGAACATTTAAAGCTTCTTAAGCCCTGTGGGCCAGAACTTGATCCACACTAAGTTCCCTTTGTAGTGCACTGAGGACTTCAACTTACCCTATATGGAGAGCTGGGAATCCCTCCAGCCTGTATGGTATGGGGGAGGCCAATGGATGGCAAAGAGAAAGCACCAGGAGCTCTATGACACCCTGTGCTGGGCTCAAGTCCGTGGTGCAGGAGATGTATTAGGAGCAGGAGAGTATGAAGCTGTACCTGGCTGTGCTGCAGAGCGGTGGGGGGATGATATATAGAGAGCACCAACTTTATGTCTCATTGGTGCACTAAGAACAGCTCTGGCATGTCTATGCATGGAGTCCTGCAAATCCAAAAATCCTCATTTTAATTAACTATCCCAAAGTATTCGAAACATGAAAGCAAAATTTTCTGTTAAACTGTAAATTACTAACTGACCCCCCCCCCCCCCGTACTATTTACAGTTGAACAAGGATGGGACCAGAAGACTAGATCACCGACGGGATTTAGGAGCAGCAGATAAACCATTTCCCCAGTAGTGACTAATAGTGGTTGCTATGTGATGCCTGTTGGAAGTTAACCTGCCACCACAGTCCTATAGGTTTCTAATGGGCACGGTGTTTGCTTCCCAGCTGCTCTTCCTGCTTGGCAAAGTCAGCAGGGACACCAAAGCCAGGCTTGAAGACAGTGTCCCTCAATGAATTCCTCAAGAATGTCCCATGTATGGGCCCTATTGGTGAGGCCTGCTGAAGGTAGGGGGCACTTACATGGCCGCTGCCCATTGCTATGCTTCTGCATGCAGAGCAGTTCAGCTTTCACTAGCACTACATTCACTTTAAAAACAAGCATAAGACGCGGTTTTATTTTAGCATAAAACATTAACCGACAATTCTGTTATGACAACGATGCAGAATGCAGCCAGACAGCCATCTATCATAGAGCTTCTTTATATCACTGCTACTGAAACAAGCTACACATCTGGGTCATTACACAACTCTAAGAGATAAATGTGAAATAAAGAAATCAGGCCACATTTGTCCCTGGTGCAATGGAATAACGCCAGAGATTAATTTAGCACATTATGACTGAGTAGTTTGACATAGCATTAGCTCCATAGAGAACAGTCACAAAACAACAATCCAAGTCCACAGATCTGGAAAATCCACAGACTGAATCTCCTTCTTGTTGCTTATTAATTGGTATTAGAGTAGCATCCAGTGGATACGGAAGCCTGTGTGTGCTAGGTTTGGTATAAACATATTCAAAGATAACTCCATCCGTCAAGTGCGTACAATCTAAATCTTTCCGACAAAAGATTACACGGTAGTCTGTCTTTCATTAAAAACAAAAAGCTCACCTAACTGGACAACACAGTCCCTACCTAAATTACTTTGTAAAGTCTGCAGATGGGATAAACTAAAAAATCTCCCAAGGAGTGTGTGATTCTCTCTCTCACCCTACCACTATTCTTCTTAGGAGACTATAAATTGAAAGCATGATGTCAAATTCTGACTTTTGGTGAAACTATAACCTTGTGGAAGTCAAAGGCACTACTATCCCCATCCCCATTGACTTCAGTCATTTACTTATTGCATACTCTGGTGGAAGAAAGCACAAGCCAAATTAAAATGGCTTCTGACGACACACCACAGCACCAGGGATCAATTCAGCAAAATAAGAAATCTGAAGAAACACAATATAACTATATGATGAAATCCAAACACAACATGACATGAGACAAAAACATCAATGGGAGCACAATCAACACCTTAGGTTCCTTAAAAACACACACCCAAGTCTGAGACAACTCAGTTTGAAAAACATACATTCATGAGAAAAAGGCGTAGTGAAATTTCTATTGATATCTAGGCCTTGGTGTGTGCGTGTGTATATATGTATATATCATGCCTATCTTCAGCTAAATGTCCTAGCTATCACTGAATGTTCACCAAAGTTCCACAAAAAGGAAAAAACAAAGATGTACCAAAATCATAATTTATACATTAATATTTTGCATGGTTTTATTAGGAAAGGTCAGTGACTTAGATAAAGCAGACACCACATGCTGGTAACTTGGTCCTTTGGTCAGTGATATTGCCAGTGATGCAAGGTTGTGGGGGGAAAAAGAGAAAGTGCAGCAGGAAGGGGGGAGGAGGAGAAGGTGCAGACATGACAGGAGAAGAGAGGAACAGTAAAATTATCACCACAGAAGAACAGGAGAAAATGACAAAGCATAATGACTCAGGGTGAGAATGAAAATAGAAAGAGGGAAAAAAATGAAAAGGAAAGAAGAAATGACCTGGGCAACAAAGCAAATAATCACTCAGCTTTAAAATCAATATATTTTAGTGTCAGAAAAGGGGAAGCTGAAAGGAGGATTGCATTTGAAACTGCTGAAATCACCCTTACTCCATGAGACCCATCTCTTAGTTTAGTTTGCTTTCAACCTTAGGTTCAGAGAAGCATCTATGTCTTCATGAGGATGTATAAAAGTGATGTAAAAGTCTCTCCTAAAATTTAATACTTAACCAATCTAGCAAGGGCTGACGGACAATTTCCCTATTCTTGATTAGACATTTAAAAAGTGTTACATTACATTGAGATAGATGAAGATAGTTTATACTTTCTAAAAATACACCTTTAAATTGTAGTCTAGAGAAATCCTTAAATGCTTATACACATCAAAACTTCAAACCTGAACAGGATAAGTCAATTATAAACATCTTTAACAGAGATTTCCATTACAATGTACAACTGAGAAATAGTGTTAACTCTGAGGACTCCTATAAAAAGACATTGAGGGTGAGAAAGAGAGCAGAACTCCCCCCCACCCCCCGAAATGTTACCTTATATCATTTTGGCATTATACTTAATTCCAGTACACTGGATATTTCCATTCTTTACCTCCTGTCTTCTAAACTGAATATTCAGATGGTTAATTCAGGTTAAAAGACACTTTATTTATAGCTCTCTCCCATTGTGCTATAATTTCAGAGGGTGGAATGGTTAATGCATTTTATAGGTTTCTTTCAGTGTATTACAGGATGTTGATGTAAGGTCACTGGCCACACTAGCAGCAGTGAAAAGGCTGTGAATCTGCATTATTCCCAGGTCACTGACTGAGTTGCTATAGGAGAATAGGTTGTGATTAGGTAGTGGAATGCTCTCACTATGCTGCGTGATGCTGTGTGTGCATGACCTTCATTTTCACTTATGGCCATACATTTGGTGGTGGATTCCGTTCCATGTTCACTTATTCTCTGTGATATTTTATTTTTCTAGACTTAGGCCCTTAAAATGCCCTCCCTGCAGTGTGGCATCTTCTTAGGAGTGCACAGGGGTTTGTTCAGTGCTGTTTTTGCCTTGTGTTTCTCTCCAGCTGTAGTCTTTCAGACCCCTACCCATTATAATCTTTCAGCTGTTATGCTGTGACCACAGAACAATTTTCATTATAGGACTAGAATAACCTACGGTTCCAGACTGTGGCAAGCATCCAGATCACACGGCACAACCCCAGGTGATCCAGCCACTGCTGATGCGATTTCTTCAAAGCTCAGTTCTCAGCACCTTTCAAAAGTTTGGATCATCCTTGAAAAAGCGTTGCTTTTCACATTCTCTTAGCAGCAAAGAAGGTTATTGGCAATAAAAATAGTTGAACACACGGCTGCAATGTATAAAAAGAAAACACTGATCTACTACATGTTCTACCTCCCTTAACCAGAATTCTCTGGTTCAGCAACATCCCTGGTCAAGCAGGATCACAGGTGTTCCTGGACCACAGAGCCCAAGGATAGAGAGGTCGGGCTGTGGGGGAGGAGCATGGTGTGGGGGGAGGGCTGGAGACACAGTTGAGAGACCCATGGGGGGCTCGGGAGGAGGGACTGGGGAGGGAAAATGTGGAGGGGCAAGCTGCATAATGGAGAGTTCTGCCCCCTGTGGCAGAGCTTGCGGTTCGCCAGTGGCCATGGAGCTCCGACCCTGGCCATGGAGCTCGGGGTCTGGCAGCAGCTGTGGAGCTCTAGCCATGGAGCTCAGGGTTCAGCAATGGCTGCAGAACTCCTGCCCTGGCCATGGAGCCTGGTGTTTCACAGTGGCTGCAGAACTCCAGCCCCCACGGCAGCTAGGGAGCTCCAGCCTGGGGAGCCCGGGCCAGACAGGCAGCAGTTTAGCATGGGACATGCTGGGAGGGACCTCCCCTGGTCCAGCAAATCCCCTCATTGTGTGCCAGACTAGGGGGGTCCAACCTGTATAACCAAGTAAAAACCCCTAGTAACTGTTGGTCTAGGACAGGGGTGGGCAAATACCAGCCCATGGGCTGGATCCGCACTGCCAGGGTTAGCCCTGGCAAGCTGTCACTGCTATACTTACCTATGTCTCCGCAGGTACAGGCGAACACCGCACTCATTGGCCGCCAATCACCCCATCCCAATCAATGGGACCTGTAGGAAGTGGTGTCCCAGTCCACATTGCTTTCCGCTGCTCCAATTGACAGTGATTTGCAGCCAACGGGAGCTGCGACTGTCATATCTGCAGAGGCGCAGGTGAATATAGCGATGGAGGCCTGCCAGCGGCTAACCCTGGTGAACCACCACGGTTTTATTGCCCACCCCTGGTCTACAGCCAATATGTGACAGAAAGAGAGCTCACCCACATTGGGGATGCCAGTCTTCTGTTTTTGGACTTACACCAATACCTGGCCTTGCTTCTTCTTGTCTATCAATACCATTCCATAGGCCATCTGTCCTTTTCAGACTGCTTTCTGGAGATATTGAAAACAATACTTTATCTAACAAACAGCAAAGAGATAGATAAATTAGGAAGTTTAGGGTGAAAAGAAAAACAGCTAGAATCAGTGTAAACGAGAAAGAAGAGATTTGGATGCAGAGGAGATTTTGCATTTGAAGGCAACTGTCGGATGAAAAAAGGAAGCAGATTTTCCCAAGGTGGAAATGGTAAATCTGGAAAAAGAGAGTGAGCTGGATAAGTGAAAAAGGAAATTAGTGGTAGGGTAGACAAAATAAGGGTATTTGGAAATGAGGGAGTAGAAGAAATTGAAGATCATCTGATGAGATTTCTAATTCCTGATGGTAAGAGTTGTACTTTTCAACTAATAATGATAATAATTAATACTAACCACTAACAATTATTTTTGGAAAGTATATAAAACTCCATGTGTCATGACTTAAACTAATCTCTAACTATAAGGCTATGCCTTATACAAGTTTTTGTGGCAGAAAATATGCTAATGAGGGACTCATTACCATGAGTCTCAACATCATTAGCATATTTTCTGCTGATTCTTTTTGCGTAAGGGGTTTTTGCGCAAAAAGAAGCAGTGTAGCCACTTCCGTTTTGTGCAAAAAAAAACCCTTTGCTCAAGATTCTTATGCCTCTCCAGGACAGGCATAAAATCGTGGAGAAAAAGGGGGGTTTGCACAAAATGGCCAGAGCCACACTGCCTGTTTCTGCACAAAAAATCCTAACACAAAAACAGAACGAAAGAGAGTATGCAAATGAAGAGTGGGAAAATGTTAATCTGCGCTTCATTTGCACAGGCTCTTGCAGCAAAACTAATAGTGTAGCCGTAGTCTTAGTGATTCAGGTAAGAGCTTGATGTTAATGGGAGGTGCAAGGTTTTTTTGCACCTACCTCCTATTTTTTTATCCTCCTAATTTTTGCAATAATGGTAGAACCCCACAACTAGTAGGAACAGGCTCTTGTGCCATTTGTTCCTTTCCTTTTCCAAAGATCAGTCAGCAGCCATTTCCCCATCCCCACTAAAGGGTGAGGTTAATCTAGTTCATCTCTAAGGAGTAACACCCTTTACTAGAAGACCAAACAATACCAGAGGTTGGGTGTAACAGTATTTTTGTCTTCATGAAAATTTTGGTTATTGGGCCTAAAATCTTCTCCTGGGCTACACCCTCCAGATATGTCAGACTGAACATTTTCTATCACATTTCCTACACATTGGCATCTGAATTGTTGATCTATAATTCCATAAACTGTGATTAGTTGTGATACCAAATCATATTTTTTCAGTGATTGCTTGGTCATGAAAGCAAAATAAGGTTTTTATCAGCTGACACACATTAACATTTCCCCCCCAAGTATCAGAGGGGTAGCCGTGTTAGTCTGAATCTGGAGAAGCGGCGAGG
>CM057845.1:137821202-137838272 GCA_030068395.1 Apalone spinifera | reverse complement strand
GTCTTTGCCCACGAAAGCTTATGCTCCAAACACTTCGGTTAGTCTATAAAATCCCTAAGGAGTGAGTCAGAAGAGGGCAAAGAATAAGGAGCTAGATCATCTAGAAATAGCTCCGGTTCTCTAGCACAACCTGGAGGTAGCACTGCTTTTGCTGAGGTGGATCTTTGCTCTGACAGATTCTGCCCTGCGATTCCCCATTTGCTCATGATTGATAGAGAAAAAAAGAATCCATCCGTTCCTTGCAATCATAACACAGACAAACTTAAAAACAAGAGAATAAACAGTTTCAGAAAAAAAAAATACAGTGTTGTTCACCAGACCTGGGGGGAACTTTTCACAATACTTCTCTCCAGGCTTTTCTTCCTTAAAACTTTCCCTGTTTTGAGTGCAAGCGCTGCTGCTAACATGACTATTGATTTAGGCTGCAGAAACAAGTCATGGCATGAGGAGTTTACCCTTTGAACTTACAACACCTCACTCTCTCCCTCTCCCACACCATCATCTACAAGTCTCACTTTGCATCAAGAAAGGCATCCTCCCCAAATGCCAGATTCTCAGGGCCATGGGAATCTAATTGAGTAAAAAGGGACAAAGAACCTGGCTCCAAGCGTTTATCAAAAAATTCCCAGACCACATTTCTCAGAAATGAAGAACAACATGCAGAAAAGGTGGCCAAAGGTTTCTTTCCCCTCACTCATTCCATGAGGTGAAAGTTTTCCCTCACATAAAAATAACTCCACTGTCCACAAGTTCTGACAGAAAAAAAGTATTTTGATTTAATTTTCCTTCTAACACACTCCAACTCTATTCCTTCCCCTGCCCTCAAATCCTGTCACCATAGCAACCAAAACATTGAAAATTCCCCTGTCCATTCGATAATTATTTAACAATGAAAAAATTAGGGGAGCGAGTGGGAGAAAATAACTAAGGAAAATAAAATTTAGCATCAAAAACAAGAAAGGGCAAGAAGTGCAAAGAAGCAGCCCAAGTCAGTTCCCCCACTGAACCTGTGCATTCTTCCTGATAATGGTTTAAGCCTCTCATGATGGACTCTCAGATGCCATATATTTTCCAGACGTGCCCAGTGTGCTGTGTGAAATTTCCTTAAAATGAAGAGACTTGCTTGTAAAATGTCCAAGTTGACCAAAGCTCTCAAGATGATCCTTAGCAATGAAGACTTGATGGTGCTCTTTCAATTGTGGCCTGTCTTGATGTTGGCTAATTCATCTTGGGTAGTCCAAGAAAGATTTTTTTGTACAGGCTGATGTAATACTTCAGGAGGTATGCCACTGCCTTTCAACAGACTTAATTTATTTTTTTCTAGGGATGACGGTTCTATGGATGGTAGGGAGGGTGGATAGGATACGTAAGTCCTTTCAGGAGGCTAATACCACATCCAGCACTAGTGGAAGCATTGCTAGCTCTCCTCACTGAATTTGTGACTAGCATTCCACATGGGACAAAGGAAGACTCCTTCCACCTTCTCTCTTCCCAAGCACTCATGAAGCACAGTCCAGTTCTAAGTACAGTGGAATTTCCCCAGAGGATTGTGGGATAGCATTGGCAGACTCTCCAGACCCGAGTCATGGCAACCCTTACTTGAGCTGCATCCAAACTTCAAAATGTCTGGGCTCTGACCCCTGTCACAATGAAACTTGGGCTTTGATCCACCCCACTATCAGGGTCTGTGCCTGAGTCTAAACTGGCCCAAGTCAGATTATTTTCCATGTAGACAGAAGCAGTGTTTGGGTTTGAACCCGAGTCTGATCGCAGGCTCAGATTACTGTATAAACATACCCAAAGTCTCTCTTAGAAGTGTGCCTCAGTAAAGCATTAAGGAGCACAGCTGCCAGCGATGTTGCAGCTAGGATGTGACATAAAACTGGAGGCATCAGTAATTCTGTTTCAGTGTCAGTAGACAAACACTGCACTAGTAATTTAGATGCCCCATGGAGAGATATACTTACACTCTGTTCTTTTTTGTTGCTGCTCGCTGCACTACTATGAAGTAAAGCTACATGTTGTGCTGCATCTCTAGCATAAGCCCTTCTACACCTAAGCACGGGACATATGCTTCTCATGCCCTATGCACATCTCCGACTGTGGGTAAACTGAGAACCTCGGGCTTCAGTTTCAAGAACAGCTCCTTATTGTACACAAATATTAATCTCTTTCAAAGAAAATCAATCCATATGGGCTGGCTTTGGTTCATTTATCAGAACAACCAGGTCAACATATTAACAGCAGCAATAACAGCATCTTTGTAATTAGTGTCTCTCCAGAAGCCATAAAAGCAGTAAGTAATCAGACTGATGATGTCCAGTGCTTCCTATAAGCTGGAAACCTGCATCTATCTTGGCATCAAAGTTTACACTAGTTTCTTTGTTAAAGTTTGCTGATGAGGAAAGGAAACTTAACTCCTTGATTCTAGAAGTCAAAAGCATCCCACTTCCATTACAACTTCAGTTTGCTCTGGAATCCTGAAAATGACCAGAGGCTGTGGTAGCCATGGCAGAGGTGCTTTGAGTCCCATAGAATAACTTTGGCTATTCACACTTGCCACAGGTGACAGAATTTGCCCCTTTATGAATTCCTCTTATAAGTATCTATAAGTATATCTGCCAGATCGACTATCTGAAGGAGTGACAGGAAGAGACCTTTAAAAGTGTCTGAGCTGAAAAGCTCTCTTTGCAAAATGGAAAACAAAACATCTAAGCCTAGATTGTTTGTGACATTCGTTATTTGTTTTTAGAGAGCTTTGTTTTTATTTATAGGCTTTTTTTATAGGATTCGCCATCATCTCACAAGCCATAATGAATGACTCTCACAACAACCCTCAGAGGCAGGATAAGTGATATTAGTCCTATTTCACAGAAAGGGAATGGAGGCACTGAGACTTTAAGTGACTTCACTGAGGTCAGATAAAAGAATTGTGGCAGAGTCCAGAATACAGAGCTTGAATACACAATCCAGTTTTTCTACAGATTCTCTCTCCTTCCTCCCCCCATTATAAGGGTTTTATTCTTCTTGTTTTATGAGTGTATCTCAAACAGAAGCCCTAAGCCAGATCTACACTAGACCTGGAAGTTTGGCTTAAGGTACACAACTCCTGCTTTGTTACTAACAGCTAGAGTTGACATATTTTAAGCCAAGTTTGGCACCATCTTCACAGTGGGAAGTCAACAGGAGCAAACATTCTCATTTACTTCCCTTATTCCTTAGGACTGTGAGGAATACCGGTGCCAACTGAAGGTATACTCAGCATTTGATTTAGCAGGTCTTAACTAGACCCGCATAATCAAATACCAGAAGATTGCTCTCTGGGACTGTGCTCTTGGTCAAGCTGGGGCTACACTCTCAGCTGTGCCAGCCCAGGCTGCACTCCTGGCCACCAGCCTGGTCCCGCTGCCACCAGCCTGGCTATGGCTGCACTCTTTGTTGCCAGCCTGAACTTTGCCAGCTGGGGCTCTCTGGTCCAGCAATATCCAGACCACAGATGTTGCCAGACCAGAGTGTCCCAGGTTTTAGTCGTTCAACCTGTACAAATGATCATGGCTTGATAGAAAATGACGACTCACATTTATGAATGCACATTGATTTCACTATTACATTTGCTTTTCACTTACTGTATCTCTTCTTTGAGAGTCTTTTTGAAACACCTCCCACAATGAGTTTCCTTTTGCCAGCATTGAGAGAGGTGCCCATAGTGACAAGGTATCTCATATTTAGAAGTAATCCAGCAGTCCTTATTCACCACAGACTTGCTTAGCATACCTAAGGCCTATTAGATCTGAATTGACAAGAGCAGTCTTTTTGAGCTGTGAATGGCTTAATGGCTTACGTGAAATTGCTTGCAGTGGTGGTTTGTGCACCCTAAGTTTTTGCTTTCATTTACAAATCAAACTAGACCTGGAAATCCAAACAGAAAATCAGCCCAAATTTCCAGGTTTTTAATATCATCATTCATCAAAGCTCATTGCTTCTCTCTGACAGCTATGAGCCCCACTGTTTCATGGAAGAATTACATCCCCCCCCCCAAAAAAAAAGGTCCTGGGCTCACTTTCTCCCAGAACTCAGACAAAACTGAGCCTAGATTCACCAAACAATTTTGTAACAAATCTGGCCAACATTTGTTTTGTAACAAGTCCCCAAACTAGGAAAGTTGAATTGTATTTGGAGGTTCATGCTACACACTGTGTACATCCCTGTTTCTATCACAAATTTCTGGGTAACGTATGTTTTCATTTTTCTACTATGAGTTTCTCTAAGAGCAATTTTCCAGGCACGTGCCCCAATAAAAAGGTAAGCATTTGGCAGAGGCAGAATTTGCTACAGAATTTTCACACTTACATTGCATTACATGGTGTTTCAAGTATTGTGGCAAGAGTCCCAATAAGCTAATGTATGCATGAAATTAGGTGTAATTTTCACAAACTGATGCCAGGTATCTCAGTATTCAAGGCATGATAATTTCATATTCTTTGTTACCTGATCTATAATAGGGTATCTGCTTCTACACTGTTTTAAACTCTGTCCTATTATTCTTTTTTGGATAATTTTTATTCCTTTTTTCCCCACCATCTCTGCAGTCTCACCCTCCTTAAATCCCTACTTTCACCCTTTCCTGGAGTCATGAGAAAGAGTACATTCTGGGATGAAGTCATTTTATCCTTGCCCCACAGATTTACAATTGAAGTATGTTTTATATTCTTTATCTCCTATGAAGATTGCATTGTAAAATGCAAAAAGAATCAGGAGACTGAACTGCCCTTTATCCAATGGCTAGTCCACTGCTTCCAACATTACACTTATCTGTTCACTGGTTATCTCCTACTTCCACCTTCTGATTTAAGTGCCCAGAAATCCAGAAGTTCAATAGTTAAAACACTGGCGCTTCTTTAATAATGAAAAGTAACTAACTGTCTTGTAATGCAGCTGCTTGCTGCTCCAGTGGGATGAAGCAAAATAATTAACAGCAAAAATGTCTGACATTTAACTGGTGCTAAATTTAAATAACTCGTTATTGTTATTTTGTAATAAGACCATTGTCCATTAAAATATGAACTCTTATTTCAAGTAATTATTATTACTACTTATAATTAAAAAGACTCTTCAGCTCTTCAACACTTAAACACCTTCCTTTCAGAAAGATTCCAACGTGCTTTATAAATTGCATTTTTGCACAGCACAAATATTTCCCTTAGCCCACCACTGAAATGCAGCCATTTCTGGGGGAGAACATTACTGTTATTCCATTAAACAGGTTTTAGCAGAGGAAGAGAAGAAGAGCTCATTCATTTTAAACTATAAAGGGAATTTAGATAGGCAAAATGTAATTATCAAATCTGGAATTTGTCCAGGACACTGAACCTAACATCCTTATGTAGATTAAAAACTATTATTGTTAATAGGAGTGTAATTAATCATTTGCTCTTTATATAATGGATCACTAATTACATAGCAACTTAGCTCATCTACTTGGGGAACAGTACCCTGGTATTTTTACTCATACCTCTTATTATGAGTGAAATTATATTATAAATCAATTGTCACAAAGCCCATGTTATGATGTAGTGTAATATAAAGGAATGCAAGAACTATACATATTGACATGTTTGAGACATCTAAGAATAAAAGATTAAGCTGAAAATGCATTCTTCTTTTTTTATCCACACACAAGATTTCAATAGAGAAAAGTTTTCCACTTTTATGGCTCATGGCTGTGACAGATGAAATGACTATACAGCACATAATTTATTTTTCTAGCAGAAATAATGTTCTAACAGTTGTGCTAGGAGATGGCAAGTCTTATTTGGACTGAAAACATCTGCACTGGATAATATAAGCTGCTGGATCACATGTTAAACATCCTCATCATAGATTAAATATGGCTGCTTTGACTCTCTTGTTTTCTCTTCTAGTATACGTTAGGCATAGTAGCATGACACTAGTAGTTAAAGTTTCAGCACCATGAACTAGGAATTCATTTGTAGTTTCTAGTAGGGCAGTTAAACAATTTAAAAAATCACAATTAATCACAAAATTAAAACCTCGTTACAAGAATTTTCAACTCACCTCACACTAGCATTATAGTTCAATCTCTTTATCATGAGAGTGCAATTTACAAATGTGGAATTATTTTTTACATAGCTGAAAAACAAAACCATGTAAAATTTGAAAGCCAACAAGTCCATTTAATCCTACTTCTTGTTCAGCCAATCACGTTAGAAAAATTTGTTCATATTTATGGGAGACAGTGCTGTCTGCGTCTTTTTTTACAAATTCATCGGACAGTGAAAACAGGTAGCTTCTACTTGAGAACAATTCAAGGCAATAAGGAACAACATACATTTATTTTCATAATCTGAGTCACATGGACTATTTTCATAATCCGAGTCATCAATAAAAAGTTGATTTTCTTTTTGGTAGCAGTTTGGCTTCTATAATTTCCACATTGGAGTGCTGCTCTTTTAAGATTTCTTTTTGTCTTTTTTACAGTGAAAATATTTGTAATAAAAATAATAATATAATACAAGCACTTTACCCTGGGTATACTGTATTGTAATTGAAATCAATAGATCTGAAAATGTAGAAAAATATCCAAAATATTTACAGTACAATTAAACTGGTATTTTACTATTGTTTAACAATGTGATTAAAACTGTGATTACTCGTAACTGTTTTTTAAATTTAGTTAATTTGTTTTACATTAATTATTTGAGTTAACTGTGATTAATTGGCAGCCCTACTTTCCAGATTTTCAATCAAATAAGGGCCTGATTCAGGAAGATATTTAAATACATGAGTCAGTTTAAACCTGAGAATGAGATCAGTGGGACTACTCACTTGCTTGAGCTGGGGCTAAATGATTAGAAACTGAATAATCTGGATTTGATACGATCAACTGTGCCTTGAAATTATAGTTTATCAGCCTAATTCAGATCTGACATACCAATGTAATATTGTATAAATCCAAACAGAGTCAGGCCTTACATATATTTTAAATTTGGTTTAGACCATTACAAATCCTATTAGCCTTCAAATTTGAGACTCCAGATTTACTTTACATTAATATTAACTGCCATATTTATTGAGTATCAGTCTAAAACACCATAGACCTCATTCTCTTTTTAGTTACACTGATGTTAATCAGGAGAAAAAGAGTTACACCCATATAAAACCACTATATGAGAAATCTGGCCCAGTTCCAAAAATCTTGTCATTTTGGAACCATGTGTATAGTCCATGCCAATAAAGGGTTCCTGAATTTAAAAGAATTGAAAGGCCACAGAAGTGAATGATCTCTTCATGCAAAGGATGTTATGTAAAACCTTCATTTTAATGGGAGCAGGTTTCCAAAATCTAGGGCACAGGCATGGATGTGATCTTATGCTACCTATGCTGTTTAACTGGAACTACTTCATTACAAAATATGTGCTATGTTTATTTTTATTCCACTAAATCTAGACAGTCAGGTTCTTGTCCTTAGGTATTTACATCTTGGAATGACAACATTCAAGTGAACAAAGGCTAGTGTTTAGAAGACAAGTCCCATAAGCACATATCTTACCTACCAGATCTTAAGACATGTATCTGTCTGAAATACCTAAGGTCCGTCATCCTGGTTTAGCCCAGTCCCAACTATAACATTTTGCAATATGTAGTACTACACATACATGGAGTGAAATATTACTATACCAGTTGATCCAGTTTAGATCAATTCATATGGATTGCCTTAATAATCCAGAGTTCCAATAGCCACTCTCTATATTTATGGATTGATAGGCGGACTGGGAATAATTACAAATGTTCTGGGAGTCTGAACTCATTTTCCTTAGTTTGGTCAAGATTGCCAGAACTGACACATCCATATTTATGATTTATTTTTAGTGTTGAAATTCATTAGTTTAATAACATTATACCCTCCAATGACAAGGCTTTATTCATTTATTTTGACATTTCCATAGACTTTCATTGCAATTGTTCTGCCATCTCAAAACATATCATAATGAGACTCAGTAGGGGAGCCCCTTGGTAATCTTGTATTATAATTAAGCATGCCATACCTAGACTTCTACTTAACCAGATCCAGAACAAGCTATAGCATATCAAGCAGTTTACACATGCCTCTAACCTATAAGTCATTTTCACCCAACTCTTAAAGAACTCAGAACTGTTTGTTATAATCAGATGTCACCAGTAGCTTGATGATAATCTCTGCTTGTTATTTCATATGAACCAATACCAAGGCATCTTTTCCTCTTCTTGATTACATATGGTTAAAAAGTTCAGTTGCAAATAAATAACTGTCCTCTCCTCCCTCCCCAGGCATCATTTTACACTAAGTAATACTGGAGTTCTGTTCAACATATCATATAACCCAGTGAAGCACAACATAACCTGTCCTAGCCTAATATAATGGGATAAGATGCACTGGAAATCATTTTCAAAATTTTCTCTCTTTCAGCATGGGTACTTGCTATTGATTTAGGTGGAGCCCAATACCGAATTTGTGTTTTTCAAGGAAAACATTATTTGGATGTAATAAAGACACCCCTTCACTGCACCCACAACCTTTATTACTTACCTGCCCGACTGTGACTTGTTAGACGTGCTAAAGTTCATTGTTTTCCTTCCAGTGAAATAACTTTCATATATTTTTTCATGGATATTACCAGTTGAACCTCTGTAGTCCGGCACTCTGTGGTTTGGCAACATCCATAGTCCAACATGATTTTAGTGACCCAGGTGACCACTAATCATGGGTGTGGCCAAGTTTCCTGTAGTTCCATAAAGAGTGTCTACAGCCACTAGTCTTGGCTCAGAGTTCTGTGCTGTTACTCAGCTCTAATTTACCCCAAAATAACTTCTAAGAGCCCAGTAAACAGTGGAAGTGTTGGTAATGCTGCTAGATGACATTGACCTCCCATGGTTCAGCAAATATTTTGGTTCTGCACTGATCAGATCCCAAGGGTGCTGGACTGGAGAAGTTCAACCTGTACTTAAGAATGCGTTTACTTAATTCCTGCACTTTCATTGAATTGAACTGAATATTCAAATTGGGAGTTGCAGTCCAGCCCAAATGACAGCTAAATGATATGGAAATAATAAAAGGAGCAATCTCCCTGTAAAGTTTCAAGTCACTTAGTATATTTAACACTGCTGCTTTCTAAATTCTGTGATGCCAAATATATATATTAGGAAGATGAACAAAAAACCTTCAAGTCCATGATTATGTGTATGTGTCTAACAGATGGACAAACTGGCATTCCTAACAAACCATAAAGCCAGCAGAGATGCTGTCTAGCCATTAATGCATGTACCATGGCAAAGAAAGGGCAGCATAATTTACTGGGAATCAGGGCCAGATGAAGAGGCCCTATGCTATGTCAAGTGTAAGAGGCCCCACATCATTACCAAAATTGTGTATTATTCTAACAGACAGGACAATGAAAAATAGAAAAAATGAAGTTTTGTATTTGCATATATACCAGTATACAGGCAAAGACAACTAAAAACTAATAATTTTTTGTAGTTAGAGGCCCCTCATAATCTGGAGCCTTAAATTCTATCATACATCATTTGTGCATAAATCTGGCACTGCTGGGGGTCAAAAACTGTTTCACTAATAAAATTTTGGCACTGTAGATTAGGGAGAGAGATATAGATTTTTACCATGTCATATTGACTAGGGAAGGGGAGTAAAATAAGGTAATTTCTCTGCTACCTAATTATGAAAATACAGATAATACAGAAGGACAGAAGCAGTATTAACCAGGACACAAGGGAGAGCTATAGTCTGAACCAGAAACCTGGAACTGAAAAGCCTGTGAAAAGATCCTATGAAACAGATGATGCGGCAGACACATACACTGTTCACAGGTTCTCTGTATGTTTAGTGTAATATTTTGCTATTTTTATCACGATTGACAGTTTCCAGAGTTATAAGCACTGGCTGCATTATTTTTAATATATATATATTACAGTGATCTAATTATCCTTGTGATCTTTATCACTCTGATTACCAAAGAATTACTGTACATACTGTTTCAGTGTCATCATAAAATCCTGGGTTTTTTCTTCAAATATTATTTGTCCCTCCACAGACTGTCAGTGCCAATACCCATATGCCCAAGCTGAACACCATTGGAATGCAGCTCTCTCTTCCAGAATGGGCTTTGGACTAAGCTCACCATGCCATCAGAGCAGAACGTCTGACACCATTATGCCATTGCAACAGATGCCTCTTTGAAAGAGGTGCCACACCATCCTTGCTGCCTGCTCTCCTTTGTTCTGTGTGTGTGTCACTAGTTTGGGATTAAAGAAGAGATCCATCTGAGAATGTCATTAAAAGCAGTGTGTTTCCAACCACTATCTGCACAAACAGCTAAATACTCCTCAAATGCCTGGTGGCTCATGTGGAACTTGAGTACACTACATCCACAGAGAAAAATTGTGTTACCAATTATACAGGTGTAAGTCCAAAGTAATTCCACTGACTTTAGAAGGCATACAATTTTATTCAACATGAACCTCTAATCATAGCATTCCTTATGCAGGTTGTACCTCCAAAACCTGGCATTCTCTAGTCCAGCAACATCTGTTGTCTGGCAGGGATGCTCCTGGACCAGAGAGCCAGCAGCCTGAGGGCAGGAGGGCCTGCCGGGGTAACAGGATCAGCAGCTTGGCTGGGAGCAGAGATGGAGTCCTGAGGAAGCCTATAGAAGCTCAGCTGGGGGCAGGGCAGGGCTGGGCCGGAGTCCCTCTGTAGCATGCGTCAGCACAGGGCTGGAGCCCTGTGGGAGTCCCCGGGAGCTCAGGACTGTGGTCAGAGCCCCACGGCACTGCGGGACCAAAGTCCTCTGGCAGCTTCCTCGACCACAGGGCTGGAGCACTGCAATAGCTCCTGTGAGTGTGGAGCTGGATCTGAGACCTACAGCAATGCAGGGACAGCAGCCCCCTGGAGCACAGGGCCAGAGCAGGAGCCCTGTGGCTGCCCCTGCATGCGTGGGGCTCGAGCCCCAGAGCAGGAACTGGAGCCTCTGCTACTCAGGAAACCAGCAGCTGGGCAAGCAGCTCAGCCAGGTTGGTGGGGGGAAGGGTGAGGCAGGATGACTGCTAGAGCAGCCTGCCAGCAGAAGCAATGTGTATGGGAGCCAGTGGCAGGAAACTTCCCCTGCCAGCAAATTCTCTTATTTGGGACCAGCCAGGTCCCGATGGTGCTGGACCAGGGAGGTCCAACCTGTAGCAAAATAATTGACATTTAGAAGCAAATAGATATGCCACTTCCATTTCACAGAAGTCTAATTTTCCAAAGATTGATTTTTTTTTTCTTCAAACTGAGGCATCTGGGAAGATGTAGTCCAACCCAAGAAGAGCCAGACACACAAACCAATGGGCCTGTTCTGAGGCACCGTGGCAGTTTACAGGATTACAGATTAACATTGAACCTACCCAAATCAGAACATGTAAATTCAATTCAATGAACCAAAATATTTCAAATTGAAACAACCTGGCTTGAAACAAACTATTTCATTTTGAGTTTTCAGACTAGACATTTTTCCTTTACAAAATTCTGATTTTGTGGAAACAATATTTTCCTACATAAAAATTATTGTAATGGATTTGTTTTTCAGGCAGCTCTACTAGATCTTCTTTGAGAGTCTTGTTTGCTTACCAATTAAAACAAATTTTTATTAATTTTTACTCCTGTTAGTACTGCAAAACCAATATAAAATGAGCCAAATTCCTTTTGGCCCATGAAATTATTATAATAGTTCTCAGATAATTTCTATTTTAAGGGTAAACCTCTTCCCTCAGTTACATCTGTAGTAGCCCTTTGGAGATAATACCGTAGTACGGTGGTGAGCAGTGCCTGTGGGCAATCAACATAAGCAAAATGTTCCATGGTCTACAATCAGATTAGTTTAATGGACCACATACAGCTCATGGGCCACAGGTTACCCACCATTGGCGTAGCAGCAAGTGGTGCAGCTGAGGGGAGAATTTTGTCTATAGATTATTAGTCATTATGAGGATTGAAACAAAGAACCTAGCATGTCTTTTGGATCCTGAATTCAGGTTTCAAAGCTGGCAGTGAGAAAACTATTTGTAAACTGTGTATATGAGATGCAAAGTCAACGAGACACACTCAATATGGAACATCAAGGTGTTTTTTAGAGAACTGCATGAAGAAGCAGATGGTATATGAAATGGACACTGTACAGTTTTTATGAAGTCATATGTTTTTTTAAATACTGTTTTCTGTGCTATATTTTGTAATTGAATGGTCAAAGAAGGCTTCATGAAAGCCTTCCTGGAGATATAAGGTCCATTGCCATATTACTAAACTTTCATAATCTAAATTTGAAACTAAATAGATCTCTTTTCGTTTTGCTAAAGCAGGACATGTCTTGTTTTTCCATGGCTGTGAAAAGAAATCATCCCCATTAACTTCAATATACAATGACCTCTCTCGACGCCTTTTTTTTTTGGCTAGATTTTCATGATTGTTTTGTATGTTGGTGGCTGAGTAGACAATGTGTAAATAAATAAATGTGGCAGACTATGAATCAACATTTGAATAATGAACAACTTCAGTATCAAATTAGCTATAAGGCAAAGGAAAGGCAAAATCCACAGCACCAAAGATAAGCACTAATCACCACTTGCATAAAAGATTGATTCAATTATAAAATATGTACTGACCTGTTTCACACCCATTAAATGAGTTATACTATCAGGTTACACAACCACACTATCACAGGAGGGGTGCACACCCTCTTGATTTATATTGATATGTTCCACTAACTCATCTTTGTTCACAGCAAAGTTACTGAAACCAAAAGCAAAATGAAATTCTGAAACTAGACCCACGCTATGTTTCTCATTTTAGAAATAAATACTAATCAACACTTTTTTTTTTAAACCAGAAGCCCATTCTCTTTTTTCATGGTTTAAAACATTTCACTTATCCAATCACAGTGCATAAACAATATCATATGACTTAGGTGACCAACCACGCGGCATAAATTATGAGAAAAATCAAAGCAAATAGTCCCTAAATGACTTTTAAATTAAAAGTTATTCATTGAAATTACTTTGTGAACACATGTAAATAATGAGTGCATTCACAGAAGCCAAGATAGGTTCATGAATGATTCACAAATAGAACAAAGGACTAAATTCATAATTAATAATTTTTAAATTAATAGTTCAATCATTTCTAATAAATATTGCTTTTACATGCATGAACAGTAGTGATCTGAGTTACTTACCAAGTAACCACATAATACAAGATGGTATTTTATAATAAACCCAAGGGAAATTATCATAATCATGTAGCAAAGCACATTGCTGCTGTTGAATTATCTCATGAATAACATGATCAATAAGCTGTTTCACCACCCTCTTTCATTTATATATAATTTTTTTTCTTCATGCGGTCAGGCAGGTATCTTTCCTGAGCGTGTTCATTGATGGGCTCTTCAAAGTATATTTCCTCACGCTATAGGAGTTGGCTAGAGGCAGTATCTGGCTGATAAAGCTCTTACAACTCTAAATGGAGCTCTCAGAATAGCCTCCTTTTAACTAAAGCGGGTCAAAAATTTCCCAACAGAACATGTTTTCCATTGGAAAAAAAGGCTGATTCAATGAAACTGAAACATTATAGTGGAACATATAGATTTCATTTCATTTTAATAGGGTATTATCCAAATGTTTTGTTTTGACCTTTTTCAATTTAGTTTAGATTATAATACAGCAAATAAAGTTGAAATTATCGCAAAGCTAGTGACCAGGGTGTGATGTCCTCCTGCCTCCAGGCTTCCCCTCATCAAAACTGGCAGCTAGGTTGCACCCCTGGTTGGCACCTGAGGGAAGTTGGCAGCCGAGGTGTATGCCCCTACCCCCGTCTTCCTTGGTCCCCTCCCCGCTGCTGTCCCTGGGTCAGCCCTGAGGCGAAACCATTGGCCTGGGTGCATGCCTCCCTTTGGCCAGCACTGGGAAGAAGCTGGCAACCAGCGTGTATGCCCCTCTCCCTGGTTCTGGGCTGACCCAGGGAGAAGCCCACAGCCAGGGTGTGCAGTCCCACCTCCGCCCTAGGCTGGATCCAGGCAACACTGAGAAAAAATTGTACAATGTTTAAGATGAAAACACTCCTGGTCCTATCTGCCTAATTAAATTTACTTACTTATTTATTTACTGCCAAAGTAAGCCCAGTTGCCTGTTGCAAATATTAGAATTTGTAATAAGTTTAATAAGGTTTTCCAGCATCATCATTCAGTTAGTGTCTTAGCTTAATAAACAGCCAACTAATATTAAATTTGTACAACAAAAGTATACCTCATACAGTTCTGTTATTTCCTTTCCTTTTTTTCCCAACTCAGGTACGTACTTTCAAACAACCGTTTAGCTTAAAAAATCCCAGCCAAGTTGTCATCTGAGGAAATAGAAGACAATTCCTTTTGCTACATATCAGTTGGAACTGGCATAATGATGTGTTCTCCTGCTCAGTTTTACAGTCGCAATGACTAATTTCTTGAGATAGACAGAAAGTTCATTCAGGTAATTTTCATTCAAGACATTGACAGCTGTATTCTCGTTCTCTGTCTGTGTTTCACAAAAGTCTTCCAAAACAGGATGTCAAAGAAACACAATTAATAGGATGCTTGTCACTGAGTAAACTCAAGTTGTTACCAAGCAGGGGAACTCTTGCTGGATAGGTAATAGCAGTTCCCCTCACAATCTCTTGTCCAGATTTTTCAGCTTCAGGAAATGACATAGTGAAGAAAACAGGGCTTTTTACATCGTTTCTGCCAGGGAAAAGCCTCATTTCTCTTCTTGGCAAAGCTGGTGTGGGCCAGTCTTTAAGTAACCCATATTTCCAGTGAAGATTTGAAATTTTGACGCAGAATGTGTGTTGTGTCCTTTTTCATCCAGTCACAAAAGAAGGTGCCATGTGGCATGTCCCACAAGCTGGAGAGCCAGTTGCTAAGCCAATGCTGATTACAGGGAGAATCCCTTCTGAGACAGATAAGATAATTTCCCTTATAAAGAACAGTTGGAAACTGCAGGGATGGGAAGATGCTCAGTGAGAACTGCTAAGAGTGGCCAGGCTCCAGCTGAGTCCTTCCAACCAAGAAGGGCTAGGAGCAGCCTGCTAATGCAGGAGAGACCCTGATGTGATGGGAACAGAAAGTGAGCAAACTCTCTCCAAGCAGGGGGCCATAGGAGTAGGAAGACAAATGTTTGTTCCTGAGACTGAGTTTTATTTTTAATTATTTCTTTGAATAAACCTACATCCCATGGAAGGTTATTTTCACTCCATAAAAAGTGGATGGTGTCTGTGCAAGGAGTCCTTTGAGGGAGAAATATTAGCAGGACGTAGCAAAGGCTACTTGAGCCATGATGCAGCCAAACCTGCATCATGCCCCCCCCCTCCTCCTTTTTTTTTAAAATCCTTGAAGCTTTATCTCTGGAAAATAATCCATCATATTTGTGCACAACAACTTGGGCCATAAATTATATACATGCTGGTTTATCTCTGGTCAGCAACCTACCTTTGTAAGTTGCATTCCTTAGGCTGCTCTCATGGCATATCTTTGAGCACCTTTACATCATCCTTTGGCAAGGTGCAGCTTCTCCCTGAGCATTCTCTGCTGCCAGATGAAACATTATTTTTGAAGTCAGACTAGAGAATGCAAAGACTCTTGGTGGGTCTCAGACATGTGGTCCAACAGCAACTAGTTAGTAGGTTCCTTTGGTATGGTAAGCTGTCTCTGCAACTGCCAATCAAACAGCTATTCATCTTTATGGTCACGTAAGTCTTGGAACATTTGACAGGGTTCCTCTTAAAGATTTTCACTTTCCAAGGGCTCTCTCAACATACCAGCTGAGAATTGCTTTACTACAAAACATACACCTTGTTAGAACTTTAGTGTCAGATAGATATTCACAGTGATCACATTTTTCTATTTAAAACTGGATTGTCTATACTATTTACAAGACTTTTGAGTAGATTGCCATGGCAACTCAATTTTTTCTAAATGAAGGAGTCCAGTACAGAAAACTTTAAACAGCTTTTCAATTTTCCAAATAGTTTCCTAGATTTTAACACCTCTCTCTCTCTCTGGTATACAACTATAGCTTGGTCCCTGCCAAATTCATGGCATGAATAACACATCATAGATAATAAAATCTAGCCTCCCTCCTCTCATGAATCTGGTCTTTTGTATGCTTTTGCACTATACTATACAGATTTCAGGGCATTTTTAAAATTGGGGGTCCTGACCAAAATGGGAGTTGTAGGGAGGATCACAAGGTTATTTTAGGAGGGGCCATAGCCTTGCCATCCTTACTTCTGTGCTGCCTTCAGAGCTTGGCAGCTGGAGAGTGGCCACTATTGGCCAGACACCCAGCTCTGAAGGCAGCACCCTACCGGCAACAGCACAGAATAAAGGGTGGCAATACCATAACGTGGCACCCCTTACTTCTGCACTGCTGCCTGAAGACCTGGGTAGCCAGAGTATGGTGGCTGCTGACCAAGGCTATGTCTAGACTACAAGCCTTTTTCGAAAGAGATCATCTAGATAGCGACCACATTTAAAAAAAAAAAAGAGCTGCTTTTTCGAAAGAGAGCACCCAGGCAGTCTGGATGGTCCAAAAGAGCGCTTTCGAAAAAAAGCGTTATTCCTCGTAAAATGAGGTTTACTGCGGTCAAAAAAACTGCTGCTTTTTTATTTAATTTTGAAAGAACGCAGTGGCAGTCTAGATGCAGGTGAAGTTTTTTTTTTTTTTAAAGAAAGGCCACTTTTTTCGAAAAAACCCTGTAGTCTAGACACACCTCAAGAACCCAGCTCCGCAGGCAGCAGTGCAGAAGTACGTGTGGCAATACCATACTGTGCCATCCTTAATTCTGCCCTGCTGCTGGTAGAAACTCTGCCTTCCAAGCTTTTTTTCTGGCCAGCAGCTTCTGCTTTTAAGATGCCCAGCTCTGAGGGCAGTACAACTGCCAGCAGCTGCACAGAAGTAAAAATAGCAATACTGCAACCCCTCCTACAGTAAGCTTGC
>CM057845.1:137756341-137776837 GCA_030068395.1 Apalone spinifera | reverse complement strand
GCACATCAAAATACATAATAAATAGCACATTTTATCTCTGAAGCAGACGACTTAAAAAATTGTAGACCAGTGTTATTGATAATGTCATTTCCTCTTTTCAAGCAAAATTTTACAAAAAACAAACCAACCCAAGCCTATAATTACCAGAACAGAGATGACTGCAAAGAGAGGCCTGCTGTACCTGCCATAATGCTGGAAACTACATCACCCAGAGAGGTAGTAAGAGATTATTGAGCCTAAGGAATGTGAACCCCTTTCCTTTTGCACAAGTCAGGACATTATATTCTGGTTGAGTACGCGGATTCACATATTTCAATATTCCCTTGTGCCTAACAGCCAGACTGAGATCCGTCCTTTCAGAACTCTTGGATGAATTCCATCTGGTCCCGGTGACTTGTTACTGTTAAGTTTATCAATTAATTCCAAAACCTCCTCTAATGACACTTCAATCTGTGACAAGTCCTCAGATTTGTCACCTACAAAGGATGGGTCAGGTTTGGGAATCTCCCTCACATCCTCAGTCGTGAAGACTGAAGCAAAGAATTCATTTAGTTTCTCCGCAATGACTATCATCTTTAAGTACTCCTTTTGTATCTTGATCGTCCAGGGTCCCACTGGTTGTTTAGCAGGCTTCCTGCTTCTGATGTACTTAAAAAACATTTTGTTATTACCTTTTGAGTTTTTGGCTAGCTGTTTTTCAAACTCCTTTTTGGCTTTTCTTATTACATTTTTACACTTAATTTGGCAGTGTTTCTGCTCCTTTCTATTTACATCACTAGGATTTGACTTCCACTTTTCAAAAATGTATTTTTATCTCTCACTGCTTCGTTTACATGGTTATTAAGCAACAGTCGTTCTTGTTTAGTTCTTCTACTATGTTTTTTAATTTGGGGTACACATTTAAGTTGGGCATGTATTATGCTGTCTTTGAAAAGTGCTCATGCAGCGTGCAGGGATTTTACTTTAGTCACTCTACCTTTTAATTTCTGTTTAACTAACCTCCTCATTTTTGCATAGTTCCCCTTTTTGAAATTAAATGTCACAGCGTTGGGCTGCTGAGGTGTTCTTTCTTCCACAGGAATGTTAAATGTTATTATATTATGGTCACTATTTCCAAGCAGTCCTGTTATAATTACCTCTTGGACCAGATCCTGTGCACCACTCAGGACTAAATCGAGAATTGCCTCTCCCCTGGTGGGTTCCTGTACCAGCTGCTCCAAGAAGCAGTCGTTTAAGGTATCAAGAAATTTTGTCTCAGTCTCATCTTGAGGTGACATGTACCCAGTCAATATGGGGATAATTGAATTCCCCCACTATTATTGAGCTCTTTATTTTGATAGCCTCTCTAATCTCCCTTAGCATTTCATAGTCACTATTACTGTCCTGATCAGGTGGTTGATAATAGATCCCTACTGTTATATTCTTATCAGAGCAGGGAATTACGATCCATAGCGATTCTATGGAACATGTTGATTCATTTAAGATTTTTACTTCATTTGATTCTAAATTTTCTTTCACATATAGTGCCATTCCCCCACCCACACAACCTGTTCTGTCCTTCCGATATATTTTGTACCGCTCTTCTCCCTCACTCACAAACTGTGTTATTTACTTTATCAAATTCTCTCTTTTTTTTTTTTTAAGAAAATCTAGTGATTTATGTTTTTATCTATCATCCTCACTGCAGAAATCATCCTACTCACTCTCCAAATCTTCCTTACCATGGTCACATGAATGCTCCAAGTGGAAGTACCTGTTCTTGCACAAAAGAGGTTTCCTATCTTTCCCATGCTCATGTGAGCATTCATGGAAACACCACATTATTATTTAAAAAGATAAACATGCTCAAATCCACATCAATTTAGCATTTGACAGATTGAACCCAGATTTTTTTTTTAAACACCATTTTCCCAGTTTTAGTCAGGCCTCAATCCTGCATGTAGCCATACTAACATGGATACCTGTGCGTATGTGGATTCCCATTGGTGGCATGTATGTCACCTACCGACCTTTTTAGGACCTGGTTGAAGTTGATCTGACTTACCACAGGTGCAGGATTCTGTGCTAACACATCTGATAGAAGATTGCAGCTTTAGAATGGAAATCACTTTGAAACCTTAAATTACAGTAGTCACTACCAGCAACAACATCGTTTATGAATGCTTGCTGAGCTAGTCAGTAAAATCATTGTTCTGACTAGTACCAACTGCTGCCTTTGAATGAGCTTTTAAAAACCGAAATCTATCATTTCTCTTCTGAAGCAATAATTTATCTGAACTTTCCATCCTTTCAACAGAAAAAAAAAATTCGTTTACAAATCCAAAACTCAGCAGAGCAGGCAATCAGGAATCCAACGGTTGAGGATTTTATTATTTGTAAAGAACAATCTTCCAAACAATTCAATTTCTCCTCCTTCCATAAAACTCAGCAGCATGTAGAATTGAACCAGTTTAGAAGTTGCCTTATCAAGTACATTCTTTCTCCCAGAAAAGAATATGAAGAGCGGCATAGCTGAAGATCCATAATTTTTTTTGTTTATAAACCAATGAACATATCTTTTATATATACTTATTATTTAAAGATATGTGCAATGTATAGATATGTTTTGGGTAAAATACAAAAGATGCCGAAGAACACCGACTGAATAAGGAACACTACTTACAAAGTTCTATTGGCTGTATAGTCTTTTCAACTGTGGGGATGTGATCAGTCTCTACTTTTCCTTCCCAGCAAAATGCCTGTATAGTTCAAGATGTCTTCAGTTTTGTGTTGTTAGCAGTAGAAAGGCTGAAATATACTAGGAGTAGAGAAGACATGCCACCTTACTGAAGTTGATCCTTTTAGGATTTAGAAGTCACATCCAGGGTATTACCATTCCTTACCCAAAACATTCCTTATTTGATTGCTTTGCTTAACGCAACTGTAATCACTGCTTTTTTGAAGACTCTTGGTGAATACGTGTTAAAAGTTCAGGTACAACTGAAGCTTACTGTCTGGCTCGTGTGTCCTTAGTGATAACATCTAGTGAACACATGGCTCCTCTTCTCTCTCTCTATTCATTTCATAACAGTAGTGAGGCACGCCGAGGCCTGCCAAAAGGGAGCAGCAAAGGGGGCAATTGCCCCAAGGCCCTGTGAGTCTAAGGGACCCGGGGCTCCCAGCCACCTTTGCTACAGCAGCAGTGGCAGCAGCTAGAGCCCTAGTCCCTTAAGAATTGCTGCTAGAACAACAGGCAGCATGCTCCAGAACCCGCACCATGCACTTCAGCAGGCTCTAAGGGGCGGCAGGAAGGGCATCATATTGTCCAGGCATTGCTGGGGGTTGGCTCCCCCAGCCCTGCCCCTTCCTCCTGAGGCCCTTTCCCTCCTGGGAGCATGGAGCTGCCCCCACTCCGTTGCCCAGTGGCCCAGCAAGCCTCTTGGCTCCCCTGGGCACTTCACTGTATTTATAAAGGGTTATTATTGAACTTCGTGAGTAGTTATATTCACTCAGCCATTGTCTTTGTGCCTCACCTCATAACACCATCCAGCATCTGTAGAATCCTGTGGAGACCCATGTAAGGGGATCAAGCTGCAAATTGTTACGGGTACTACAAGGCTCACAAAGAGTGTAAGATCTCCTCCTCTCATCCCACCATAGGGGCAGACCTTTTATGCTATCCTCTCCAGTATCATTAATGGAAGGATTTGTTGGTCATGCCTCATATTCTTAACCCTTCTCTCTTGGTCCCAGAGGAGGGGGGAGGGGAGGGAATCAGCCTATATCTTGCTGAAATTAACTCGGGTCCCCCAAAGGCAGTCATTTGTCTTGATCTGAAAAGCTAACCCCTAGCTATGTGCATATACACACACATATGTACAATGCCTACTTATGTGCATATTAGGATCCTTCATCAAACAGCAAATTATTTACCCCAGACATTTTCATGCAGAGCTCTGTTTTGGATGATGTTAAGCAATGAACTATTCCCAATTGCCACGACTACCATTACCTGAACTGTGACAAGGTCAACAATTTCCTTTCATGGGATGAGCTGTGACAAGGCAAAAGGTGTGGGAAGAGGAGAGGAGCGTCTTGAGAGTCCTTTCCTGATTTCAATGCAAGGGCATTCACAACTCTTCAAAGTGAAAGTCTTGTGACAATTTTCACGTTTAGCCTGATTTATGGTCAACTCCATGTGGAATCATTGGGTAGGTCTACACTGCAATTAACCCCCCACAGCAGATCTATGCCAGCTGACTCTGGCTCAGGATGTGGGGTTATAAAACTGCAGTATAGATATCCAGACCTGGGCTGGCGCTCGGCTCTGGGATGGGATTGGCAACCTTTCTGAAGTGGCGTGCCAAGAATTAACCCTCCTGCCCTGGGCCGTGCCACTCTCCCAGGAAGTGGAGAGGGGCTCTCTCCACCGCACACACCATGGACCACCTGACTCAATGAAAACATTTCCACAGACACCCAGTTACTAATGGAAACACTTAATTACATAATTAGACCTGAACCATTTTACTAGTGCTGCAGCTAGGGGTCCCGGCAGGGGGATGAGGTGAATGAGGGGGGTGGGAGGGTGTAGGCAGTGTGTGCATGGTGGTGGGGCAGTGGGTGGCAGAATAGCTAGAAACTGCGTGCTACCAGAAGCCAATGGTGGGGAGAAGGCTGCTGTGCCGCATGAGGATCAATGAACAGAGCCATTCTTCCCATCAGCTAGTGAAATATCCAGTGGGTCTTTCTGGGATGTATGGTCAGTGTAGATCCAGCAGGGAGGCTCACATGCCAGTGAAAATCAGCTCGCGTGCCGCTTATGGTATATGTGCTATAGGTTGTGGATTCCTGCTCTGGGATATCACAAGGGGGAGGGTTATAGAAGCTCAGGCTCCAGCCCAAGTCCAAACATCTACACTACAGTTTTACAGCCTGAGCCCCATGACTCAATCAGCTGCCATGGGTGTTTAAATACATTGTAGAAAGACCCATCAACGGTTGCACAGATTCTACTTCGAACACAAGAGCTCAGGTTTGCTTGATATTTTGTCCATGGAGGCTAGCATTTCAACACAGCACCCATGTTTCCTGAAACGCATGTTATATTCCCACAATGTAAGAACTAGGAGTCACCAAATGAAATTAATAGGCAGGAGGTTTAAAACAAACAAAAGGAAGTTTTTCTTCACTCAGCACAGTCAGCCTCTGGAATTCCTTGCCAGAAGATGTGGTGCAGGCTAGGACCTTAACAGGGCTCAAAAAAGAGCTAGATAGATTCATGGAGGTTAGGTCTATCAATGGCTATTAGCCAGGATGGGTAGGAATGGCATCCCTCACCCATTTCTCTGGAGGTGGGTGACAGGGGAGGGATCACGTGATGATTACCTGTGGTATTCCCTCCCTCGGGAGCATCTGATATTGGCCACTGTCAGCAGATAGGATACTGGACTGGACGGAGCATTGGCTGTTCTTATATTCTAAAGGTGTGTGAACCTTGCTAAGTCTGCAGGAATTCTGAGTTTGATTTCAACACCAGTCAGATTTTGATAGGAATTGCCATCCTTCCCTAGGTTGTGCCATCATTTCCCCACTAATCCACAGGGGTGGGCTCTTGAATTTCACAAATAACCTCCCAACACATTTAGCTTTAGAGGTCCATTAGTAAATTTCCATTCACTACCATCACAATTAATTGCATCCTATAGCCAAGAACCACATGCATCACCTAAAGTCTTATTCAACTGACCATGCTTCAAGACAACCATCTTTCCAGCCCGTGCTTCTAGAGACATTACATCCATAGATGAAATTTAAAGGTGCATTTGTTTATAACTATGAATTGCCTATCCTTTGATAAAGTGTTTACAGGCTCTGACCCATGGCAGCTGCAGCCATCTGGGTTGATTTTCTGTCTCTTAACTTTGACCTTATTCTAAATTATCAGAGATCTCTCTCTCACAGCACAAATAAGCGCTAAATATTTTTTTCTTTATTTGCTTCATTCCTGTCAGACCTCCAAATGGGCTATCCAAAGCTTCCAAGACTCCAGACAGACTAAAAATGATCATGTTTGCACCAAGAAATGCCTTGCTTTCCCTTAGTTTTTCTGACTTATCTCCATAGGTCAACATCTATGCATAGATATTCTCATGTTTAGGACCTAACAAACACAATAAACACGTTCAGACAGGTGCTGTCTAATGTGACAGGAGTTTTCAAAAGTGGTGGAGTTCAGGATCAGCATATGTGCTTATCAGATGCTACTGCAAACATCTGAAGCAGTGGGGTTTGCTAAACTGCATTAACATTCTTACAGAAACTAGCTGAATTGTGAGAAATTTTAGTGCATCCAGTTTCGAGAGGAGGCTGGAAATAAGATGAGAAAGAAGCACTCTCAAAATAGTTTGCCACAACTAAAAAGATAAGAAGTTACTGCAAAATAGTGTAGATATCAAAGCTTTTTGAACCTCAAAGACATTCTGGTTTTGTTCTAGAAGCAAAGTGGGACTACTCATTGCCATGGGAGAGCTACCCAGATAATCACATCATTGCTAATTGCCAAAGTCTTAGGATAGGGGAAATCATAATACTGACCGTGGAAACCAGGTAACAAGAGAAAGCAAGCAAAGAGGGCTCTCGTTTTTTGTTTTTGTTTTTAAAGAGGCAAAGTCTGTGGAGGCATTCCTAATTATTATACAGAATGTGTGCATGTAGAGGAAGAAAGGCATTGGTGAGCATGTCCCCCCCCCTCAATTTTCTACAAATAGCGAATAGTGATGTAAGATGCAAGGAGGCTGGCTTAACTGCATGTGCTATTGTTGATTTCTTGCCTGTACGACAGACCCACCAAACCTCACCGGATACACCTGAAGAATCTAATGCTCATTTACTCAGTACCATTCTTAGCACCAATCTTAACATTATTAAGGAGAAGGCAGAATGTCAACAGTCATCTGAAAGATAGAAAAAAAAGTGTTGTAGAGGTTATTTGACTCTTTGCCCATGCAAAACAGAAGGCTTTTTTGTTAGGAAATTTCAACCGAAATAAATACTTGCTTAGGATTCAATAGGTATATCTAACCTAATTGGACAAAATCACTAAGGGTGAAATCCATAATTGGTGGTGAGAGCTGGCACTGGCCCCCTTATCAGTGTTAAGGATATTGGTGACCTGTGGAGCAGCACAGAGATCCAAGGGGCCAACAGAAATGCCAGGCCCCTGGAAAAGGGCAGGAGGTTCCACCCTCCCAGAAGGGGTGGAGCCTCAGGTGGAAGAGGCAGGGCTAATGGGCTAACTTCCCCAGTCAGTGCTTCAGCCATTTAAAGGGCCCATGGCTCTTCCCATCAATGCTGCCGCAAAAGTGGCAATGGTGGCTGCTGGGAGCTTCAGGCCCTCTTGAATCACAGGGTCTCAGGACACTTGTCCCCTTTGCCCCCCTCAGCAGGCCTGCAGAGATGATTGTCTATTGAACAGAAAGGATTTCCTTGTGTGGGTGGATGCAGAAGGTCAATACAAGGACAGCACAAACATGGTCCTGAGGATCCATATTTATAGATTCAAATACCCTAATTCTGTCATACAAACCCAGCAAGTTGTGACCAACTGCTATGACTAGAATAGCAGTTGTAAGGAAACCTACTCACAGCCCAATGCTCTTTCCCTGAATTGGAGACAAAATGTCCCTCCCCACCCCTCGCACTTATTCAGACCATATGTGGATGAACTGAAGAGCATTTTACCTTATAGTCTTATTTTTGATCTAACAATCAGCAATGAATCAGTCACCCATGCAAGCATTTAAATAATCATATGTAATGCCCTATTAAACTTAGAATATTGTGAAAATTGCAGATCTTGTAATATTAGGCTTGCAATTTTGACAGTGGGAGCCCTTACTCTCAGCCCTTGGTGGCTTTGACAGTGGAAAAAAAATCAAGGAAGAGTAATAAAAGGCTTTGTTATTGCAAATAACAAGGTCCATTATTATTTTTCTGCAAGTTCCTATGACTTGTCCGCAACTCAGCTGTAATTTTTTGACAAACATCCCACAATTGAAGTGCAGCTTCAGTCATGCATTTTATGTAAGCAGCCTCTTACGATGAATGGGAGAAGCTTAGGAAGACTCTCCTTTACGCTACTGGTTCAGACTATCTGTTGCAGAACACAGATTCAAAAAGGAAATCAGGCATCACTTTTCAATAAGGAGGTATGTTATTTTTGCATGCAAGAGGATTAGAAAAAATTATTTGTATTCATTTCTAACACATCAGAATATATTAAGCAGTAGAAATGATCATATTTTGTCACACTAGTTTAAAGAAAGACTTCAAAGAATTGGCCAAAAATGTTAAGAGAGTTAAATATGTAGACGCTTAATAAACTTTCCAGTGGACTATCCACCATTCAGGCTAAGAGGCTCTGTCAGATCAATAGAAAAGGTTGTATTATCCCCGGAGATTTTCATTGACATGAAAACACTTGGGCAGAAACAACCAAGTGAGTGAATGAAGAAGGGACGCTATCCTTTTTGTAAAGCTATATGTGAAATGTAGCCTGTTTGTGTGGATTAAAATCTATTCTGCAAGCATACAGAATGGATAAAAGAATAAATTGAAGTAGAAATCAGAAAACAATCACATTTCAATAATACTGTACTTCTCAGCTATCTTCATTTTCTCAGGCCTTAGTTTCTGCCAGAGTCCCCTGAGGTGCTTTGCCAAATTCACTTCTAACAAAAGTTGTTTCACTGGGTCAGAATGCCGGAAAAATGAAATTATACTCAGGTAGCACTCCCTGCATCACTTGGTAAAAAGCACTATAATGCACATATAACAGTGATTCACATAAGGCCTGATCCTAAAGTCTTTAAACAGGTATCACTCCTGGTTGAAGGCAATACAGGATGTGGATGGATAAGGAAGGAGGCAGGACAGGGTACAAAATAATTCTTCTCAAGGTCTTTGTCTCTGTAAAGCTAAGCTGCAACAATATCCAAATCACTTAGCCCAATCAATAGCCAGAGACAAAAGCCAGCGGGAGCGGTCAGCTAGTAAACTCGTTATCAGGCTGCCTTCTGCAGTTTTATCTCTGAACATTCTCTCCCCTGCACTGGTTGTTTGCTCCAAACTCCTCCCCACTATTCCCCTACAGTGTAATGAACTCAGCCTTGCTGCACCTGCTCCCTTCCCTCCCCTTTCTCTTCTCTCCTGTCCCACCCCTTTAACGTCCAATCTGCCTTCCTTTGCCTTTCCATCTAGCTAATTTCCTCTTAGCAACACCCCATCCCCAAAATATCAAATCTCCCTGAAAATATTGGCAAGATCATGGCCTTTGCAAATCATTGCTCTTTGTGTGTTACATTCTGATTCCCTACTTCCGGTCTGTCTGGTCTATTTAGATTGCAAATCATAGAATTGTAGGACTGGAAGGGACCTGAAGAGACCAGGCATTTGTATGGTGCCTACAATAATAGGCACAGTTGGCTCCTGGGCACTAAAATTATACAAAGAAATAACATCACTGAGTTTCAGTCCTGGAAATAACACCAGCCAAGTTTTGTACAAGCTATTTTTGACTCATGAAGAAATAAATATAACCACAACCGTTATTTTATTTGTTAAGGATTTCGCTGAGCACTCTCTCTTCGTACTATAAATATCAAAAACAATTTAAAATACCCACTGTTGAGCTACTACACATGGTCCACTTAAAACTGAAACCAATAAAAGCAAAGAGGCTCAATACAAAATAAGGGGAGAAGGAATGAGAGAGAAATATGAAGTTAATCTAAACACATTTGGAAAAAAAATTTTCAGATGCTTTTTAATACAGAAACAAAATTCAGCAAGAGTGGATTCCACATCTACCAGCACAAGTTCATGAGTGCTTTTCAACCCTCAGCATGATAGTAAGATAACTAAATGGCAGGTGGTATGCAGTCACATAGGTCCAGCTGTGATGAGGGTTAAAGAGGAAGTCTGCTATATAATTAAGGCCTACATCATGCAGGTTTAAAAACCAACTATGAACAATTTACAGTAAATCTGCCACTTTGCAGACAGTGAACTTTAAAAATACAGGGCAGGCATAATATGGTAACATGATATCACATCAATAAGCAAACACATGCTGTTTTACAGAGATCTTTCAAATGTGATGCCCCATTCTCCTAAAATGTCCTAGAGCATGTGAACACAACTCTCCCGCCTCCAGAAGTGTCCAGGCTCCAGTTCTCTACCAGTCAGTTTCTTCCACACGCATATAGGTTGCTATAGTGCTTTCGACCTTCCAGAGAAATCACAAGGCTTTCGCTTGTGGGATTGAAGAGTCTTATACAAAAGAAACCCTTCGGCATCATTTCTGCCAGCGTTCCAACCAGGCTTTTACCCCTTCCTTTCTTTTTTCCTCTGGGGGTTTCTCCTCACCACTTCCAAGTGGAGCAGCAGAGGAGTTGGGTCCCCTCTCTCTATCCTGGGCCCCATTCCCCTACGTCTACCTAAGAGTGGTTATCCATTCTAGCTTGACTATTCTACTTCATGTCTCATCACAGACAGACTCATGTGAGTTTAATCTCATTGAAGAATTTGGCTTTATATAAATGGAGAGATTACAAAAGGCATCTTGTGAAGCAACTCAATTGTGTGTGTAGTGATCTTATTGTTTCACAGTTACATTGTACCGTGACTTTGTAATGCACATCTCATATTTCAGAGAATTGGTAAATGTTTTTGATTGCTTTTTTTGTTGCCATCTCAGTGGGGTTTTGATTGTTTTCTTTTTCTGTCCTATTTATGAATACATTTAGCTTGCTCAAAGGCATCTCCGGAAGCATTAAAAAGTTAGGACAAGGGATCCAGCCAAAATGAGTTGGTGAATGAAGCTTTTTCCTTGAGCTGGAGACGTATTTGAAATCAGTACAATTTCTAATCATCCGCTGGAATAAGAAACGGCAGGCAGCACAAGCTAATTATGTGCTCAGAATTGTCTGCAGTGAAGTTACAAATACTAATAAAGATTAAGCTAACCCATAAAAATTATATTACATAAGAATAAATAATGCTTTGCTGCCTTTAAGGGATGAAGTAGTATATTTATTTAAAATAAACTTAAATGCCATTATCAACTTTCAGCAAATCCTTTGCAACAGCACAACCAATCAGGAAATTAGCATGCTAGGCTACGAACTCCTTTTAAGGTGGAGCACTGCATGGCTCAGGATATTTGTAGTGGATTATAGACTGCCACACCACTAATCTAGAGCCTATCCAGGCCAGAAATGGCTAAAATTGGGAGAACAATCTACAGGGAACAATTTACACAACAAACATATCCACATCTGTCTGTCTGTGACTTGTCCATGAATTATTATTTATAATTATGCAATTAATGATTTATGCATTGATTCAGCCAATGGGATGCATGTTTCTATTTGCTATTTGAGTTCACATGGAAAAGAACTATAAAATGTAATGATACCTTTTCTATTGGCTTTTTTGGAGCCTCCTATAGAATGAAATAGAAACTTCTCCCTCTTATCAAAATATCCCAAGACAGTATTATGTTGAAAGTCAGTCATGGCTGCCCTTAAGAAAAAATTTGATCCAAAGAAAATCAGAGACCTACCTCGCTAAACACTGTGAGTTTGTGACCACTCTTGTCAGGGTAATTAGTAGGACTAATCAAGTCCCTTCATTGAGTGAGGCAGCTATAAACAAACAAAAAAAAAATCATGTTGCCCAAAACAATGAGTTGTATGTCAAACGCTAATCCAGCCAAAGTAACAGGGGTTTCTGTGATTGTAGGGGAAAGGGCTAGGAGTTTGGGCTCACATTCTGGGGAGTCAGTGACAAAAAAATCCAGGAAAAAGGCAACAAAGTGTCAGATGCCAGGATGACCATGACTGAGCAGAAACAGAAAGACAAAGCTGTTTGGGCACAGATATCACTAGAGAGGCAGGCTTCAGGATTTTTGAGCATGGAAAGTCCCTTCATGTAGTTAATAATGGAAGCTACTACCAAGAGGTATGTTGCATGGCAATGTCATAACTAAGACATGTGGACTGCATTATTTCTCTTGCTGCAAGTATAGAGAAGACTAGGGTATCTGCTTGTAAACTGTGGTGTTGGAGGTAGAAAGTCTGGAGAAGAAATTGTCAAGAATTGTCAGTCTGACCCTCATGGGAAGCAGAAAGTTTTTTGGTCAGAGTTCACTGGAGGGATAGACTTGGATATGTCTCAGCAAGGCAACTGGCTGCTATTGATTTTTGCTGTCGTGTTCAGGGAACAGGATTTTGCTACATTTTGCAAAGAATGAAGAAAGTAATACCTGACTTGTATCATCAATTTACCCTCTTAACGGAACAATCCAGTAAGGCCCTGAACAGTGGCTAATTGCTGTGGCTAATAGTATAATCTTCTGTTAAATTCTATAGGCTTTAAGAGTAAGGTCTATTAAATGCTATTCGTTTCATTCCTATTACATTCAGCTGGCCTTTTCCATAAGGGACTGGTCATCTAACTCACATGGGGGTGAAATGTCCTCAGATAGAGGGCCTGTATAAGGGCTCTTGAATCTGATCCAAATCCTCTACTGAAGGACTAAGTGGTCGACACTCTGCAGGAGGGTCGAGTTCCATCTACAGTTTAATTTCTACTCAATGAGTGAATGATTCTCAAATGTACAAATAGCTTTCAAGATGGCTACGAGAGTACTCATTCTATGAATACTTACACAAAACATATTCATCCAATTATTTGTGACACTCTTTCAATCCATGAATACACACGTGAACCATATTTTGTTTATTTGAAGGAATGTTCATGGAAAACCATAGGGGTCACTGATACATTCAAAGAGAAATTACATTTTTAGCCTAACATTTAGGAAAAAACAAAACAGCACTTCCCCTAGCTGATGTAATGATAAGGTGATATCCCACAAACGTCAATTCGGCTGGGATTGCATCTCAAATGTTTAATGGTTTGCCATTGGCCTATATGAAATGAATTTTTCATCTTAGTCCAGTTCCAAATGGAAGGATAACATAACTGAAAATGTGTGAAAGAATCATAACATAAGCCAGCCTGAAATTGAAGGTTTTTTACATTTCATTAGAAATTAATAAATGGGCTGTCTTTTCCTGAAAATGTTTAGGCACTTTTCCCCCCCCAAAAGCCTATTTCCTAGCAACAATGGGAAGTTATCAACTAGTAATAAACCTAGGTTTTGAGCAAAGATAGCCTTTTGCATCAAAAAAACAGACTGCAATTCCCTTTAAGCAATTTTTTCATTGTGAAAAATAGCTATTTGTCTGAAACGGTGAGGGAAGTGGGATTTGGGAGAAGAGGGGGAAATGAAAAAGTAAAACAAACAAATGAAAAAGCTGCTGTCAAGGTCCATGAATCTCATAAATTTTGCACAGCATTAGTATAGGAAACCACAATGTATGAGAACTGTAACTATTTGGCACTTTTGCTGGCAGTTTTCAGAGTAGGTAGATCAATGTCTCTACACATTTCAATTAACTTCAATGGGCTTTATATCAGATTCACTTCCCTGAAAAGTAGATTAACATTTTATGTCTAGAGGCATCTCCTTGTGTTACACCTGAGGCACATTGGTGGGGGCACTTGCAGAAGCATTTATTGCCACTGCATGAGCTGTATTTGTTCTCTTGGTGAAATGAGATCACTTGTTTTTTCGGAATGACACAGCATGACACTTTCTGAGCAATATCTGCAGCTCTGCGCTTAAAAGTAAAGGCTCTATAACAGTGACTATTAAATGAAGAACTCAAAAGTGTATTTTCAATATCATACTCCAGTCTCAGTACAAAAATATTCTTTTGAAAGCTGATTATAAAAAAAATCAAGGGAAAAGAAACGAGCTTAAAGCTAGAATAAGAAGGGAATGTGACTTGCTGTCTTGAAAGGTTAAAAAAAAATATATCCCTCCAAATTAGTCAAATAGTACAAAAAGTCATTCATTAATATAGTCACACAAAAAAGGCTGCCAAGTTCTCAATTGTTATTCATGAAGATCCTAATTTGATTTTAGGTAGGGTTCAGATCGGCACCAGGTTATTTGTCAGAAAATTTGTGACTCCCCCAAAATTGCTAACTGAGGGCATGCAAAGAGAGCTATGAAAGAAATTCCACAGTGGAGCCATTTCCCCTATTCGGGAGACTGCAATGAAGCCAGCCAAGTGCACATCCAATGGCTGCTGTAGCCACCAAGTCAAATCCCACAGAAGCATCAAGCAGCCCCTTGTGGGTATGGCTCACAGCTTGAGGTAGCCAGGTTTCCACACCAACAGGGTGCTAAGATCTTGAAGCTCAGTCTTGTCCTCCCTAGAAATTCCTAACCCCCTGTACCCTGCAGGATCCCCAAGAGAGGGGAGGAATCCCTTGCCTTGACCCAGAACTTGGCCGCTGAACTGCTCCACATGGGGCACCACCTAAGCAAATTGCTCTGAGAGAATATCTAGTCCGTGTCCCGCCAGCTCATACAGCTGTCGGCCCACCTGCTACAGCAGGAAGCAGAGAGGCTGTCCGACTGTGGCGCCATCTGGATAGGCTAAAGAGGGAGGGTTGGTTGACTGCTGGACACCAGGAACTAAGGAAGTGTCTCTAAGGCACATTGCTCTTATGGCTTCAAGTCTTGTGCGAATCCTGTGAAGCCTCACACCTATCCTGACAGAGAGAGGCTAGAAATCTCACAGACCCCAGACTAGCCAGTCCTCCCGACCTCTCCTAAGGGGGATAGCAACTAGATCACACCCATTGCTAGGCTTGGGGCCCTCTTGTATTCTCTCTCACTTTTTTTTTTTTTGGTCGTCCTATCAAATGTATCTGAAAGTCTTCATGAACCATATAATTGCCTCTTTTTTTTATCCTAACAAATAAATGTAAATGAATCCTCCTGAATAACAAATTCATTTAGTTGAATTAAGATCAATTTGTGAATGATTGGCAAACACACACACACACACACACACACACACACACTAAATTAATCAGATAGGATTCACAATGAATAATTCAACCAGCTGTACTCCAGTATTTTGTTTTTGCCACAAAGGAAGAAGGAACCTCTGGAGAGCAGGGTGACAGAGACAAACCCCCAATTGAAGGAATAAATGGGAGAAGGACTAGGTGCAGTTTTGGTCAGCAAGGAGATTAACAATTCTGGTTAGATCTAGTCCTGGAAATTTAATCACATGACAAATATTTAATTAAAGATTAATCTTTAGTTCCTGGAGATTTCAGACAAATCCTGGAGGGTTGGCAACTCTAGTTAGCAAAGCTGGGTAGCATGGCTCTCCGGACTGCTCTGTAAAGAATCACCACCATTCCAAAGTTAAATTGGTAATCAACACTTGACAGTGAAGAGAGGTATGTGTGTGTGTGAGTATGAGAGTGAAAGTGTTTGAAAGTCAGTACTGTTAATTGGTTGCTTAACTTGAAGTGTTAACTAGGCTGTAATATAAACAGAATCCCTGTCAAAGGAGGCTAGCATTTTCTTGTGGAAAATGTAAGTAATGTACCCATAGATCACTAAAGCTACTCATACAGTATTTCAGAAATTACAAAGGAATGTATCACTTGAGAAAGCCAGTTCTCTCATCAAAAGCTTACATATAATTCCAGAACCAACTTGTAGTGATTCCACCACAGCCAGAACTATGGTGTAAAGAGGGGGAAGATTACCCATTTTTATTTTTGAATAAAACTGAAGTGTTTTGGTTTCCTCTCTGCCTGTTACTATGTGTAGACAGACACCCCACAGTGCACTAGCAACAGTGGCACATAGAAAAGATTTGCTGGTTATTAACTATGTGCTATGTCCACATGAACTGTGATTATTGCCAGTTTTGTTTCTAACTGGTTAGAGGAATGGTAAAAAGTTGCTGTGTGGAAGAACACACTATAGCTCTCCCAAAATGGAAAACAGTTATTGTTTTATTAAAGAAAATGGATTTCCTTTGATCACTGGAAGCCGGGCTTTGAATTAAAATAAATCTGGTGGTTCTACTTCAGTGCCCTATAGTCATTTGTTTATGCCTTACGAATACTATACCACATCCACTACAATTTGTCAACCTCATATAACTGTCAGTCTCTGAGAAACCTCAGAGTAGAGTAACAAGGGATAAGGGATTGCACCTCAGATTTGCATTGGAGGTGTAAAGATCTGTGGGGAAATGTTCATGGTTCCTGCTTATATGATCTGCATCTCTAGCCAATTCAAATAGTTACTCACTCATAAGCAATACATTTAAACACAAATTATTCCCAAAACCAGCCTACATGCTTATTTGAATATTCCTACACACATTCTAGGTGTTGGCAAGCTCTTATCTGAACAAAAATGGTATTTCCTAATCTTGTGTTTGATTCCCTCTACTATGAACTAAATCCTGCTACCTAGATGGGTTCACACCTAAGTAAAATGTAATATTTGTTTTTGTTAATCATGTATACCATCTCCAGTTCAAAAATAAAGTAAAAAAATCTGAGGAAAAAAATCAGAGGAAAAAAATCCTGAAGCCCTCAGATTCATCCTAGCAAGTAATAGCACTAGATGAAATTAGCTCTATTCTAATAGTCAGTCTGTTGTCTTTGCCAGAAATTACTTTTGGCCCTATTGCTTATAGTGTGGGAAACCCCATGAAAGAAGCTTATAGGTCAATAAATATCTACAAGGTTTTTCTTACAAATATTTGTCTCCTATTTCTAGGGTTGCCAGATACTTTCACAAAAAATACCAAACATGGAGGGAACCCCCCCTCAAAAAACCCCAAAACCACCATACAAAAAATAGTCACTGCATCTTTAAATCCCTATACTCCATGCTCCCGCCACACCCTACCTCTTCTCCCCCCCGGAAACAGCAGGGAAAGAATATCCCAAGTGGCCTTCCATCCAAGAAAAACAGAAAATACCAAACATTTTATATGTCCGGTATATATAAACTGGCAGAGGCCGCAAATACCGGACTGTCCGGGCCAATACCAGACACCTGCAAACCCTACCTATTTCTGTTCTGAAGGCTTGGAAATGCCTTTCCCCCCCTCAGTGGAACTGGCAGCATGGCTCATTCACAAGTTGTTCCGCTCTCCTCGGATTCTTGTGGAGATTCTGTGATCTCACAGCACCTCCTATGGCCCATTATTGTTTTGGTCCTGCTGCTTACTGGTGTGGCTCTAATAGTGTAGATGTAGCATTAGTTCTTAAAGGACGAGCCCCTTGCCAAGATGAGGGCGAATAGAAAAATATATCTAATCTCAGGAATTGTACTACTTTTCTGCCCCTGAACTGCTCAGCAGGTGGGTTGGGACATGGAGCACTTCTTTGGCCTTCCTCCAGCCCACCCTCTCCTACCCTGTCTGCACAGCAGAGAAGATCCATGCATGGAAGGTATTCAATGCATTGTGACCTTTGGGGGTTATGTCTATACTGGAGAGTTTAGTGCTGTGCCACTGTAAACTCTCTAAAGTATCAACTCAAAGCCAATGGAGGAGAGCTTGCCTGTCAAATTAATCCACTCCCAATAAGGGATGGTAACTATGTTGGCAGAAGTAGCTCTTCTGTTGGCATATCACCGTCCACATTGCGGCTTATGTGGGTGCAATTTATGTTGCTTAGAGGTGGTTTATTCACACCCCTGAGCAACCCAAGTTATGCCAACATAAAGGGTGGTGTAGATGTAGCTGAAGAACTAACGTTACCTGTTACAGTGGTACTAGCGTGCTTAATTGGTTACAATAATCAAGGACCAGATGAGGCATCTAACCATAGTTAATGTCACTTCCTAAAACAAACAAAAACACAGTCACAGTCCTGACTGTAGGCATCTGCTTCTGTAGGCTAGAATGTCCCAGAATGTACTTATAAAAACAGACTTAGGCAAAGCATGCAGTATGGTCAAAAAGCCTAGCAGCGACAGCAGAAAAGCTGCTGTTACAAACCACACCTAGTTACTTTTGAACAGTTCAGCCCTCCACTGATTTTGCAACTGGTTAGAAGCATGGAGTTTCAAAGTGGGTATCCCATTAGAATTTCTGGCATGCCAATCTGCAGCTAGCTAAACGGTTCCTGTATTCCCTCCTGCCTTCCTCCCCCAGTCATCAAGGGAATGAAGCGATAAACAGAATAGCCTGCCAGCTGATTCTAGGCGTGATCTCATCCATCACTGCACCCACAATGTCAGAATAGGAGGTTTTCATAAAGAGTTGTTGTATGCCAGGTAAATTAGTGACTCACAGTTCACTGATCCTCTGTGTTACAAAAGCTCAATGTCGTATCATCAGTTTCCTTGATAGACCATTGCAGCAACTACTTATTAATTCCTGCTGTGGAAAGCCTCCCTTGGAGGTGACATGGTGAAGCTGGAATTGCTATTCACTCTGACACATCTGTTGATGGGGCTTAAAAACAAAAAAAAAATTAAGTCACTGGCACTTGTGCGCAGGGAATGAATTACTGTACATAGAGGCTGTGGCACTGGTAATTTTAGGTGTTAACATTCCATAGATCAGTGAACTTTTACCAGCGGGCATATTCCAAGAGAGCCAGAGCACATTTTACTGTTCATCTATCTGTCACTGTAGATGTCATGTAGCTTTGTTTTATAAGGAAGCAGGTGGGAAAAAAGGTGCTGAACTCTCTCATACAAAGCAGAACTATGTTTTTAAGAAGCGAGGGACTGTTGCCCTACAGAAATCTGTTAAGCTGCAGAAAGGAATTAGCCTGTAAATTGGAATTATTTACAAAAAAAGTTGTTTTTAAATTGGTGGATTGCTTCATGTCTAGTGTATGTCTTGTGTGTGTGGATAGCAACTTCCTTACAAAAATAAACCTGTACATTCTTTGGTTTGGGCCTCCAGGATTTTAAGAATCTGGTTAGTTCTTTTCCTATTTAGTGCACTGCATTTTTCCATTTAGTAGCATTCTCTTAACTTATTTATTGGCCCGTGATAAGTCAGGCTTATTAAAGAAAAACTTTAATCTAATTAAGCCATTAAAAGCTTTAGACTCCCTTGCATTTTTACAATATTCTTTCCCTTATTTATCTGAGGTACTGCACTACCTTCAGTCAAATCAAAGGGAAAATGTTCATATTCCAGACAGTTACCACACCCATCTTTCCAAAGATGCTCTAATGATGAGGAATGTCGTTCACCCTGCCCTACATGGGTATGATGGTATCAAGCACTGCAATACTGTCCTTCATTGACATCAAACACATGCCAACATATGAAATTAACATTATAGGAAATATTAGTTGTGTGAAAAATTGAGTCATTTTGATATTCCAAGCTTTTTCCTTGGCTGTTTTTTATGGCACACTCAACTTTTGGTCTTTTAAAGGCTTCTCTTCTGCTTTTGACTGTTTATAGATTTTGTGTGAACTGTCATCTTATCAACTCTCAAAGTCTATGGGGGAGGGGAGGGAGTTTTCCACTTCTCAACCCCTTCCTGCATTTAGATGGGGCTTGAGCCAGGTGACCCTGATTTTTTTGCCTCTTCTTTATTTCATGGCATTCATATGAATTCAAGTCTTTTCCTCTTCACATTTACATCACATCCTTTTTAATATTCTTCCTTACTGTCATCTTCCTTCCATCCTGTGTTTGCTAGTCATTTTTCCACCTGTGCTCTCCAGACTATGCATCACTGAGTATCCCATGACAACATATCCCCTAATTTCTTCCATACACACTGTCTACCATCCCCCCCAGTTGCCTTGCATTCTAGGGTTCTTCAGGCTCAGTCTTGAGACTGGTTCTGTTCAATATCTTCATCAACGATTTAGATAATGGCCGAAGGAGTTTATTTATAAAGCTTGCAGATACCAAACTGGGAAGAGTCGTAAATGCGTTGGAGGTTAGGGTTATAATTCAAAATGATCTGGAAAAGCTGGAGAAATGATCTGAGATAAATAGGATGAAGTTTAATAAGGACAAAGGCAAACTACTACACTTCAGAAGAAACAATCAGTTTTATACACACAAAATAGGAAGGAATACTGCAGAAACGGCTCTAGGAATCATAGTAGACCACAGGTGAAATATGAGTCAATAGCATGACACTGTTGAAAACAAAAGCAAACATGATTCTGAGATGCTTATGCCACTCCTGTTAATGTAAGGCAAGAGAACCAATTCTTCCTCTCTATTGTGCACTGTTTAGGCCTCAATTGGGCACCACATTTCAGGAAAGATGTGGAGAAATTGGAGATGGTCCAGAGAAGAGCAACAGCAATGATAAAGATCTAAAAAACATGACCCATGGGGGAAGACTGGAAGAATTGGGTCTGGAAAAGGGACAGAGGGAACAGAAGAACTTTCAAGAACCTGAAAGAATGGGACAACTGTCTAGGAAGGAGTACGGCAGAAAGGGATCTAGGGGTAATAGTGGACCACAATCTAAATATGAGTCAACAGTGTGACAATGTTGCAAAAAAAAAGCAAACATGATTCTAGGATGCATTAACAGGTGTGTTGTGAGCAA
>CM057845.1:137739050-137756241 GCA_030068395.1 Apalone spinifera | reverse complement strand
TCTAGAGAACATGACCTATGAAGGAAGACTGAAAGAATTGGGTTTGTTTACTTTGGAGAAGAGAAGATTGAGGGGGGACATGATAGCGGTTTTCAGGTATCTAAAAGGGTGACACAAGGAGGAGGGAGGAAAATTGTTCTTCCTGGCCTCTGAGGATAGAGCAAGAAGCAATGGGCTTAACTGCAGCAAGGGAGGTTTAGGCTGGACATTAGGAAAAAGTTCCTAACTGTCAGGGTGGTTAAACACTGGAATAAATTGCCTAGGGAGGTTGTGGAATCTCCATCTTTGGAGATATTTAAGAGTAGGTTAGATAAATGTCTATCAGGGATGGTCTAAACAGTACTGAGTCCTGCCATGAGGGCAGGGGACTGGACTTGATGACCTCTCGAGGTCCCTTCCAGTCCTAGAATTTTATGATTCTATGATAAAATGGTTCTACAAGGAGGAGGGAGAAAAAAATAGTCTCCTTATCCTCTGATGATGGGACAAGAAGCAATGGGCTTAAATTGCAGCAAGCCAGGTTTAGGATGGACTTTAGGAAAAAACTTCCTGTCAGGGTAGTTAAGCACTGGAATAAATTGCTTAGGAAGGTTGTGGAATCTCCATGAAGGCAGGGGACTGGACTTGACCATCTCTCAAGCTCCCTTCCAGTTCTAATATTCTGTGGTTCTCCTCAGTCTATTGTTTTCTACCTCTCTTTACTTTCTTCTTCTTCTTAAGATTCACTGTGTTCAAGCCATATTATTGGCAGGGATGAACCCAAACCAAAACAAACTTCAGGGAAAAGTAATTTTTTTGCCAATCCCACACTACTTCGGCTATTTTTTTCAGTGTCGCCCATGGAAACTTGTTAATTCTCCAACTCTCTCTCTCTGATAGTATTAGGTGTACTTCTCACATTCACAAATTCTTTTTTTGATTCAACTTCTCTCCTGAAATTTCAGTCAATAGCTCTCCTTTCACTTGAAGGATAATTTCCATTTTCTTCCTCTTCAAACCATGATCTTCAAACACAGATATCCACTCTGATACCATATTTACCATTGTTTTTTAGTCAGTTAAAAGGGCCAGATTATCAGCATACATTAGTTTTCTCTCTTTTACAGACTTGGTTATCTGCCTAATAAGCTCCATAATAAGGATGAAAAGAAATTGACTCAGCCCACTGTTCAAAAAAAAAAAAAATCCCAATGTGGGAGTCTTTCAATCAACTGCCATAGGAGTTGGATCAAGTGTTAAACCCAGAAGTGCCTACATATAATTAATGCTAATATGAGTGTGAATGCTTAAACATCTTCAAAAGTTTAAGTATGTTTAGTGAAGATGATTATGCTAAGATGTTTAAAAAAATCATTTCACTCAAATCCAATCTATTTTACGTGATTCTCAAATGCAAATTCAATGGATAAGAGTTTCTAGATAGATTAGATATACATTTATGACAGGATTTAATTTTGTTTGAAATAAACAAACCTTTTCATCTTCCCCACAATTTCCAATCCTGGAAAAAAATGGCTAAATATTTTATCCATAGAAGAACAGTCATTGGTTGAAAAACAGAGAAAGAGAATAACACTATAATCCAGTGGTTAGATCACACACTTGGGAGACCCAGGGACCAGTTAATTTGCTCTATTCATCCTTTCATTGTTTATGCACAATGGAACAGTTTCAACAGGAGGGACTGAGGGAGCAGCACTCTACAACAGAACATCACAAAGCTCAGTGGTTAGAGCAAATTCTTGATAACTGGGAGACTGATGCTCAGATTTTTAGCTGCTGTATGTTGTAGCAGCCCCACAGTTTTCAATAAAACTATAATGATTTATCCTAGCTGTGCCTCTGGCCCAACCTCTTTAAAGTACTGCAACTTTGTTTATTCATATTGCTGTGCTGAAAGGTTCTAATGGCTGCCACCAAGAATAGGTTTCAGATCCAAACAGACTGAGTTGAAGAAGCGGCTGTGCCAAGCCCCTCTTTAAGGCTCAACAAAAGAAGCAACCAAGCCTCTCCATATAGTGGAGATGGCTGCAAGCAACAGAGGTCCCCCATCAAGGACTAGGCTAACTGGCACTCAGAGCATGTGTAGACTGAATGTTGTCACTGGTTGCAAATATAGGTGCAGGGGAAGGGTGTACAATATTTATTTGCAACTTGCGTGTGTTGGAGGCTGTGACTGAATGTACCTCTCATGCTACACAGCCTTGTAATAATATTTACATAAAATATGCCTTATGAGATCATTGGAAAACTAATAATTTTCTGATCAATATTATTATGGTGAAATGTGTGTAGCGCAATATTTGTAAATTTAGGAATTCCCTTGTCTGATGTTGCTGTTACATGTTCTAACTATGTAATAATGGCCCGCCAAATTGTTAAACAGGCTTATCCTAAACAAAGAAATGTGTTTACCTCAATTTAAATACAAATAGTAAACAGGGTCCTTGGGACAGCAAGAGGGGTAAACCCATTTCTTTCCGAAAAAAGCTTACTAATGCTTCCAGTCTGGGGTCATCAATTGATTAACCTGTCGAGTGGACATTTGATAACGGCATGGGGGCAGGGAGAGAGATCTGCATTTTAGTGAACATGGACCAGCTTTCATCATGAGTCTCCATGTCTCCATCCTCATAATGGGAAAGAGCTTTATCTAGCTATAACCCCTACGGAAATGCATTTCAAAGGGTGACTGAACTATGAAAGTGAGGGGCAAAAACACCCCCATCCCTGCTCTCTCTCACCTGAAATGACAAAGGAACCAGACTTTGGACTTTGAGGAAGGGGAGAATCTAACCTGAGAATTTCGTCGGTAATGTTGCTGACACCACACTGAAAGGATTTACCTTGAACCAAATGTAGTTTGTTACGTTTTAGCCACTAGACAGGGTTTCATCTTTATTTGTCTTTTAACCATTTGAGCTTCAAACCTTGTATTTGTACTTTCTTAAAATCTGTTTTTGTACTTAAACTTGTATAATTTTGAATCGAAACTAATTCAATCTTTCTTTAAATTGAGCTGTTTTATAACTAATTAAAGTAGCAGGCTGTTGGGTATTGATCCCCTAAACAGATACAACAGACCTATAATACCTGAACTGCCCAAGAGGGGTTGGACTTCGCAGAATGGAGATTTGGAGAAAATCTGGGATGAAGAGAGTGTTGGGTCATCCTGCAAGTAGTAAGCAAAACTGCTGAAAGCCAGAGTGTGTGCTGATATGTGGCTCACAGCTCGGTCAGATTTGTTGGACCAGGATTACAGCTATGCACAAACACTTGGAGGTTGCAGGTCAGATGGTGACAACCCTTCTCTGATCTGGATTGCCCCCTGGAATGAGACAGAGGCAGAAAATCTGGAGGAGTTGTGAGAATGACCCTGTCAGAAAGCAGAACAACACAGCTGCTTGGGTACAGAGTGGAGAATTTCTGAGCAAGGAAATTGCCTGCTGTTGTTTGTCTCTACTCAGTTGAGGTGAACAGGACATTGCGTAAATATACAGAATTACCCTAAGAATTTACCTGACTTATGCAATTGACTTCTCATACAAATGGAAACAACCCCACGAGATTTCAAATTTTGGCTAACTGCTCAGGCCAAAAGGCAACTCTGCATAATAAGATTTAAACTGGGTCCGTGAGGTTAATATAACTCATTAAAGTAAAACAGCAGCATGGTAGTAGAGTTCACACAATTCAGGGAGTTGGGTAGCAAGGAGTGTGTTCAACTCTTCATAGTTATTTAAATGAGTTTTTAAATATATTAGGAATGAAAAAAATCCTGAAATTGTACTGGTTCATTACTGGATGGAAATGGTAGAATTACCAATATTTATGTAGAAAAGGCAGAAATGTTTAATATATTTTGTAGTTGGAGAAAACCCACATGATATAGTCTCATTATATGCTGGTAATAACACACTTTCTATTCCACTAGTGTTTCTGGAGGATGTTAAACAGAAGTTACTGAAGTGAGACATTTTAAAATCAGCAAGTCCAGATAAGTTACATCCAAGAGTTTTTGCAGAGCTGGATGAATACTTTCCTGGATCGTTAAAGTTGTTTTTCTATAAATGTTGGATCACTGAGGAAGTTTCATTAGACAGGAAGAAAGCTAATGCCATGCCATTGTTTTTAAAATGTAAATGGGGAAACCTGGATAATTATATAAGACTGTTAGCCTGGCATTGATCCAGAGCAAAATACTGGAGATGCTTTTATAGGACCCGGTTAATAAAAAATTAAAGATGATAATATAATTAATGCAAATTTATATATTTTAGGAAAATTGAATGTAGGCAATCATTACAGATGGGAAGCAGTGACTTTGAAAAAGATTTGGGGGTCAAGGTAGATAATCTTCTGACTCTAAGTTCCCAGTGTAACACTGTGGCCAGAAGAGATAACATGGTCCTGCGGTCCATATACAAAGGGATTTTGAGGAGAAGTGGTAAGGTTGTTTTTCCTCTCTAACATTGGTGAGACAGCTGCTGGACTACTGTGGCCAATTCTGGTGCCCACAATTCAAGAAGGATGTTGATCAATTGATGAGGGTTCAGAGAAGAGTCATAAGAATGGTTAAAGGATTAGAAAACATGCGGTATAGTGATAGACTCAAAGAACTCAATCTATTTAACTTAACATAGGGAAGTTTAATGGGTAACTTGGAAGTTTATAAGTACCTATGTAGGAAACAAAAATGTAATAATGGGCTCTTCAATCTAGCAGATAAATGCATAATATGAACCAATGTCTGGAAGTTGAAATGAGATGAATTTGGACTATAAATAAGGTGTGAATTTTTAATGGTGAGGGAGCGATTAACCATTAGAACAATTTACCAAGGATTGCGATGGATTCTCCAGAACTGACAATTTAAGCATAAGGGACTCTAAGATTGAACAATATTTTTTCTAAAAATATATGCCCTAAGAATTATTTTGTGGAAATTCTATGGCCTGTATTATATGCGAGGTCTACCAGACGATCACAATGGTCACTTTTTACTTTAGAATGTATGAAAGAAGGTAATCTTGTACATAATTAACTTAATAAGACTGCAGGATACTGATGTGCAATTTAGAGTCTAGCTTTGAAAAATAAAAATATATTAAAAGGTTCTAATTTCTATCAAAATCTTAGTGTCTCTGAGAATCAAATGATTAGAAAGAAGAGCAATAGGCAAACCCCTGAATGGGGATGGTGAAGAGGCTGGCTTGTGCCTCTTTGAGGAATATCAGGGAGGGCTGTGCAGAAGGTAAGAATCAGAAGGCACTTTAATGGGTAATACAGATGGTCAAAATGGATGAAACAGAGGCTGTTATAGGACTAGAGTGGATATAAGTGTAAAGAAGTCTAAAACTGAGGAGCGTCCACTCTCAGTAACAAAACCAGAGCAGCTGAATAGGTTAGAGTGAAATTAAAAAAAACACAAATATCTAAGAATCCAGCAGGTAATAGAGAAACAAGTCACGGATGATACTTTGAGAGAAAGGTGCCATATTCTCAACTATGAAGTGACTGCTGACACTAGAATCACAGCTAGCATAATGGAGAGAACATAAGGGCAAAGGTGAATTTGTAGAAGGGAGTAAAGTTGGAAGTGTTGCTGAATGAATTTGAAAATCAGAGTGAGGGGATAAGAGCGGACGGGAAACCTGAGAGTCGTGGGGTTTGTAACCTTGTCATTCAGGTAAAATGTTATTTTCCAAGTTGTTTTCAATACAGCACATGACAGTCTGTTGTACTCTGGAAATCAATGGGCTGCAAGCTTTCACTGGAATGTGTTTGGTACTTAAGAGTCTAGTAAAAGTTCCAGACAATGCAGTACTTTCTCAGATATCTAATGTGGGAGGGAAGTGGTTGTGAAGCTTGATTAATATTTATAAAATACTCTAAGATCATTAGCTGGAAGGAGAGGTACAGATGTAAAGTATTGTTGTTGTTTTTTATGTAAAGCACATTTAAATTGCTCTGAGACCATTATCCTCAATGTAGACACTCCTATAGGATTGCATGTGCATAAGCAATAGACTCTGTAATGTGACTGCAGCTCTGCATAGTAGCTTCCAGTACTCAAAAGACCTCATTTTCATCAATATGTAAATTTCATGAATGCCACCAGATTTTTGTCGGGGGGGAGGGGAGAAAACGGGGGGATGAATTTAAAATTTCACGTTGCCCTGTGTTGCGTACAGAAGAGATGAGGTGAAGTCAGCAACTCGTAGATAAAGAAAGAGTGGAGGAAATAGTGGATCAGCAGATGATTAAAAAACACAAGGAAAGGGTAGGATGAATTCATTTAAACCATTGTACATGTGTCAATAGCACATTAAGCCTGCAGGAAGATGCCACAAAATTTATAATGACTCAGAACCACAGAGTGCAGTTTGCACTATACAATTAAATCTACTTCTTTGAAAGAAGATTTTAAAACAATTACCTCCTGTATCTCTCAAGAGATTGTGTCCTCTGTTAGATGGTCAAAAAATTGCTAACTTCTATAAACCTGTTTCTCTGAACTCAGAATTAAAATTCCTGTCATCCTTTAATGAGATCTAGGTCTTATCTGGAGTACATTTAACAGAATTAGGTATTTAAAGTGACTCATTGATAATTTGACCTCCGATTTTGAACTCAGAACTGGGTGGGGGGAGGGGGCAAGGCAAGAGGGCAATGGGGGAATGTTTTGGGGCCAATATTTCTTGTAAAATAATACAAATTTTTCCTCTAGGAAAATGCAAATGAATATCTTGCGTGTAGAAAGGGAGCTTTTAACTTCAACTATGCAGAGGAAAGAGGATGTTCTCTAAACCATGACAAGAGAAATATCCCCGCAAAAATTAGATTGGAACAATGAATTGTATGCAACATAATTATATTAAATATGTTGCCAAATTCCAGAAGCATAACAGCTGTTTTATATCTGAGTTGTGGTAAATAGAGCCTCAGAAGACTCAGCCTGAACCCTGCAGAGGAAAATTCAAAGCTGGTATAGATGAATATACACCGCACATACATCAACCAAGTAAAACAATACGGACCCAGCTTGACCATTTTCCCCATTGTGGTTAAATGTAAAGTTTAAAATATTTTGAACCCTTCTCTTAGGTTCAATTTTCCCCAAACAAAAACAAGCTCTCTATTTTTATTCTTGCCTCCTCCTAAGTATTATACCCATTCTAACCCTAGTTAGAAGATGATATTGTAAAGGCTAGATCGGGTTTTAAAGTCACAGCCCATGTAAAAGGCCACAATGGGAGAAGCAGCAATATATGCTATCATCTCTACCAGGGTAGCTCTGCTGCCAGTGCTAATCACATATACTAAGGGCAGGTCTACACTGCAGCTGGGGATTGTCATTTTGATATTGATTCACCAATGGTCAATTCAGCAGGCCTGGTGAAGACCTGGCAAATTGACTGCAGACCAGTCTCCAGTTGACCCCTGTACTCTCCCCTCCCAACAAGAGCAGCAAGGTAAGTTGATGGAAGGGTTTCTCTTGTCAACCTCCTGGTGCTCTGTGCTCTGGATTGGCAGGTCTCTTTTCTATAGGATTAATCTATTGCTCACTTGAGTCATGAAAAAACACAAGGACTCAGTGGGAGGTGGCTTAGGCCATAGGTGAATAAAGTAGTGTTTGATGTGGATAAATTCTCCCAACTTTTCTTTGTATTTTTTGTTCATGCAGTCATATTCTGGTCTGCCAAGCTACCTCCCTCCACTCAAATCTGCCCCAAAAAGTCTTTTCTCCTGGAATATTGAACTAAAAATCCATTCCCGTGGGGGGGAGGGATTAAACACTTCACTAGGCATCCCAGTGCACCCTTTCTACTCTTGTGTGAGCTTCGTTTAAACACCTAACTTTTGAGGCTTCTGCAGAATAATTTTTAAAACTTGCAAAACAAGGATTGGGCAAAGTCAAATTGAGTATGTGCAGATTCCATTGTATGACAATGTACCCAAGGTTGGTGAAGATTAAGAAAAGTTGTGCTAGTTCACGTTGAAGCTCAAAAGATGAATTTTCCTCCTTGGGTAAATAGCCCACAATCCATTGCAGACTGCTAATTTTAAATAGGAAATAGAAAAAAAATACCTATATGAAAAAAACTTGCCTGGTGTTGCCCAGGTCCAGGGCAAACCCAGTCATTTGTAAATATAACTGTCCCCCTGTGATTGCTGCTCTCCTGTGGTCAAAATCCTGAGTATAACTGTCCCTGCTATCATACCCCTTCCTTTCTGTTTGATGCAAAACAAATCACAATCCACACACATCCCATTGTCCTGGCACAACGAAACTCTGACCTTGCTTTAAGTTATGATAGGAAGTTGCATGCCAAATTTAGTGGTCCTCGCTGTTACCATTTAGGAGGTGTTCTGAACTAATGGACGGAAGGACACACAGATAGACACACACAAACACCCAAAAATATATGGTAGATTGGTGATAAACTTTACCTTGATTACATAACCCAGATCAAATGTCTAATAATCATGGAGGTTTTCAACAAAGAGTTGAAAGCTTTAAATATAAATGTCCTTTAGGGTATGTCTAGACTACAGACTTTTGTCAACAGACACTTTGTCGACAAAGATACTGTCGACAAAGCCTCCTAGACTGTCGACAAAGAGCGTCTAGACTACAGCCAGTTCTGTCGACAAAGCAAGCCACTTTTTGCTCTCTTTGAAAAAGCACAGTGTGGATGCAATCGCGCCTTTTGTCGACAGAACTCTGGCGTTATTCCTTGTAGAATGAGGTTTACTGCTGTCGACAAAACTGCCATGTTCTGTCGACTTACTATCGACAGAACTCGGTGGTAGTGTAGACGCAGGTATAGTTTTGTCAATAAAACCCTGTAGTCTAGACACACCCTTAGTGCCCATTTCCCAAAGGGGATGCATGAACCACACTTGGTCCATAGACAGTGGTTGGTCACACCATGCAGGCTTCTCCTTTTTCCCCTCTGAACTGCACCAATATGTTCCCAATAATTCTTTTCGCCAGAAATAATTGTTTCAGTAGCCATAAGGATGCAATCGTGCCATGAACGGAAGGTGATAGCTGCCTTCTTGGCTGACATCATGATTTGAACCAGAGACCTCCACAGCTAAAAGCATGAGCTTCTACATTGTGACCTCAGAAGCCAGAGTTCTCTGGATCGAACTCCAACAGACTCAGATCCTAAGGAGATAGGGAGCAATTCATTAAATTAAAGACAACCAAATAGAACTCTTTTCCAGAATACATAGGTCAACGTTTGCTGGGCAGACAAACAGCAGCTGATGGTATAGCATCATTCCAAATACATATTTATTGTTTCTATTTGTCAATAGCTCTTAATTTCATGACAACGTTGAATAATGGAGAGCTGGAAGCTCAAAATAAGCATGTTATCCAAAACAACTTTATGGCCAAAAAAGAAAAAGGGGGAGCTTCTTTCTACAGCCTGCAAATTGCCGTCTTCAAGTGTTCCTGAGGTTTTCCTAGCTGCTACCGAGAAGTAATGTCTTCTGACTGACTTCTCTATATTCCTCAGGACATTTACTGTGCTGAGAGCGAAGAGAAAGGTGCTCTTTCTGGTGAGTGTTTTCAGTGTCAAACTACTAATACAAAAGGACAGTTGTATTACTGCACTTCAAAAATGCATTCTTTTCTGTCAGTTAAAACAAGGGTTATTTGAGTGTATTACTATTAATTACAGTGCATTACAAAATATTAGTATTACTACAGCATAATTAGTGGTAGCTTAACAGTACATAGGGATTTTTATTATAAATTAAGGGCTAGATTGTGCCGTTAGGTTCCCTCTGCCTGCCCGAGTAAAGAGCGATGGATAAGCTGCATTGCCCTAGGAGCAGCTCTTGGGGGAATGGTGACCTTTTCTTCCCAAGGCATCGCTCTTGCCCCAGGGAAAAAGGAATGATGTGTACTTGCCTCCAGCTATTCACCAATTCCACTGGCTAGCAAGGGGCATGGCACCATGGCTGTTACAGTTTGCAGACAACTTGCTTACGAGCAGGAGAAGTAGCTATACAATCCTGGCATGCTGCATGCGATCTAGATCCAGGATAGCCCTAATGTGACTATGCAGAGTGGGAGGGGACGGCCTCACTCCCTAGTATTCTCTGCATGGTTATGTTGGGCAAGGGTCAAACTAGTTCTAATGAATTGTCATTATTATGAGAACATACATGTGTTTGTTATAGTCATGGCATGCAAATAGAGAAGCTGGATAAATCATATTGTAAGCTTTCAGAAAAGGCATTTTAATGCTACTTTATGTTGCCAAACCCAGACTTCTAGCACATAAGTATCAAAAACAGAGAGCGGAAGCAGGCTGCTCCCCTAAAGTATAGGTCTATAAATTGAGCATGGAGCACAGCTCCTGCCGGCATCCAGTAACCCTCCTTTTGTGAGGAGTAAGGGAAGCCAACGGCAGTGTTTGCTCCCATTGGCCTGCTGCAGTGTGGATACCACCAAGGCTTGGTTTACGGTAAGCCAACTTTTTACATATGTGGAGTTGTGTACTTTATGCCAGCCTTCCTGGTCTAGTGTAGACTAGGCCCAGAGTCTAAGACAACAGGGAAGGGAACTGATTCTGACTCAGGCCTCCAAATACAAATAATACATAACAACTTTAGGGAACTTGAAACACATCAAGGTAAGTTTCTGACTAAATACCACTCTTGTACATGCCATTTAGCAAGTATTATTCAAAATATAATCCTGTTTTCTTCATTCTGCTTGCATTTCATTTTGAGCATTTCATTTTTACAAATAAAATGAAAATGATTTTACTAAATAAAAAGCCTTCCTGAATAAAAATGTTAAAGCATTAACTTTAAAAAAGGTCAAGTAAAATATTTAGATTTATTTTATGATTTTTTTATCCTAAAATGTTGGCAAAATTGACACATTTGTGAAATGTTTTGATGCTGCCACATCGACTTTTTTTTTTTTGCACACACACCCTCCAAAATGTAGCAGCTTCAGTTGAAAAATCTCAACAACTCATTTTTTAATAGAGTGAAGAGAAATTCAGTACCACTACAAAAAAAAGTAGAGCTCCATGGATAAATCTACTACTAAGCCTCTATGAGTTTTTGCCAAACCTTTGTGGCTACTGCTGCCTTAAATTTGTGGATCTTCTGTCGCATCATGTCTTGGAAAGATAGCCTGGAACGCAATATAATGCAATAATATATAATGTTCCTTTCTAGGACACTGCATGGCCTAGTGGTTAGCACATGAGATAGAAGTCAGAGACAGTTCTGTCACTGTCCTATAGTGTGATCTTGGAGAAGTCACTTAACCTCTCTATACCTCTTTTGCCCTTCCTTATAAAATGGGAATAAAAATACCTACCCTCTTTACACAGGGGCCTAAAGACTCAGATATGCTCTCAAAATAATTTTCACTAAGTACATATCTGTATCTTGTAAATTTTATAAGCAACGGGTTTGTGTATTCTCTCTCTTCTGGCTTTTGGTCAAGTAAAACGGAGAACCATAAGACTATGTTTTATAATCCTGATGTTCCTCGCTAGGTAGGCATGATAATTAGGTATCATCATGTTCTTCTGAATCTAACTGATAGTTGTTTCTTAGAAAACAAACATTCTAATGAAATACATTTTTATGCTTGTGTGTCAAACTACACTACACATTGCTTAGTGGGAGGGTGGAAAAACCATAATTAATGACCAGTTTAATCAGACCAGGAAGCTCAAAAAAGCTCACATAGCATTCACAGATTATAAGACAGCACATGAATGTCACACTCCTTTGCAGGCTGACACAGGCATGCTACGCAGAGGAGGACATAATACAATAAATCAAACAGCGTTCTATTGTTCTTGATCACAAGCCATTTCTGCAGATAGAGACAAGAACAACAGAGTCTGGTCAAGTACTTTCATCTACTCCTGTGAACAACATGGGGGGGGGGAAACAGTCCTCACACAACTCTGACAGAAAATAATGTGGCCTGCAGATACACCAAGTGGACTAATGATGGATTGGCTGGAGACAATCACCCTACCACTTAGAGTTTTTAAAACTCATGCCCTTGTAATTTTGTACACTGTTGGATAAATAGGATGATTCTCCTGATCGTTTTTTTTTCTTTTTAGCAAACGTTGCTCTCAATATTTAGGCTATATCTACACTTAAAAAAATTCAGGGGCACAGCTGTGGCGTGGCAATGACACTGCCAAGATTCAATGTAGACACTCATTAGAGCGACCCGTCACTGCAGTTAAACCACCTTCCCAAGAGGTTATAGCTACCTTGATGTAATTCTTCTGTCTATACCAGGTATTAGGTCAGAATAACTTCATCACTCAGGAATGTAGATTTTTTTCATACCCTTAAGAGGTATAGCTATGGAGATGTAGGATTTTATTGTAGATCTGCCTTTACTTACTCAGTATTGAAGATATACTATGTGTCATCCCCCCCATCCATGACATGGCAATTGGTGGGCACTTAAATTGCTAGCAGATCTCATGACAAAATAGTTCTGTCTAAATGGAGCATTGACATTTCCTTATTTAACCCTCTCACCCTTAGGGGAGTTTCTGTCACCAGGGCCATTAACAGTGATCTGGATCTAAATACTCTACTGTATTTTCTACATCGAGGTAGTATAAAAATGGAAATTTCTATGTGTTTCAGACTTGACCTTTGGAAGAAAACCATTTCTTCCCTTCGTTACAGCCCCAAGTACTATGAGGTGTTTCTTTTCAAGCATAAAAGCAAAATGGTGATTTACGATTAGCATAAGAGAAAAATAGATTGCCCACGAGTGTATGACAGTGTAAGTCTCTTTCCTCCATTATCACAATAAATCACTCTATTGCTACCCACCTATCTTTTCCTGGTTAATATACTAGGATGCCACTCTTCTCATTTTGTTTCATTCTCTTTTTAGTTCATGTTTTTTTAAGCTTTTCATGTATTGATTTTATATGCATTTTACAATCATAAAAACATATGCAGTAGTAAAACTCTCCTCTTTAATGGACAAAATTCTCCTTTTTCATTCACAGGTCAGAGTTTTCTTGCATATTTAGAATAGTGAGCATTGGCATTTCTGAACTGCCGCAAACAGAAGCAGAGATTTCTGCTCGGGTGGTGAAATTTATTTCTTTGCAGATTAATAGCACAAAGCTTATTCATCACTTAAATTCTCATAAACAGGGGTTAAGTAGATGTTAAGTGTTGCATAGACCTTGTACTGACTCTTCACAGGGGTAAACTTCTAGAAGATCAATTTCCACCGCCATACTCTTCTCAATGTAAGCATGCAAGACTTACTCAGAATATTCTTCTTCACTTTCTTGAATTGCATTTCAATACCGTGTAACGGGCTTCCTCTCCATCACTGGCTGGAATGCAGGTGAGTGTGGTTTGAAGAAAGGCTGGGAAATGAGAACTGAAACAAAGCAGTCCTCTGTTGGTAGGGGGTGCAACCTGTCCTTAAGTCTAGGAAAGGTAGCCCTCGCTGTGTGAGATTTGAGGATGTATATTATGTGTTTGGGTTATTTCAGACAATGTAATCTCATCTCATTCCTTTGGATACTCATGAGGAAACAATTACTTTCCCTATAGCTTCCTTTTCTCTGCTGCTATATTCTGGTGCTCTTATCAGACTCATTTCTACTTTTAATTAAATCAATAGGAATTTTTCCATTATTTCAACAGGAGTGGGATTGGGACCATTTAAGATACAACCCTACTTTCCATAACAAGTTAGCTTCATTGGGAGATTTATCTGCAGGATCAGTCCCTTAATTTCTGCTTCTAAGTGCAATCTCTTGAACTGATCATTCTGTTTGTCAAAGTTAGCCATCATTGAGCATATCAGCAAGGACCACTAAGAATACGGTATTTGCTATTGGACTGTGAGAGCCCAACTCTGAAACCTGTACTCAGGAAAATCTTCTGTTGATTTCAGGGAGTTTTGGGGAGGTGAGGATTTCAAAATTTGGATTCCAGTTGAGCAGGTCATCCCTAACAAGCCAAACATTTAAGGTCATGCTTATGTCTCAAAGCAGGTATGTAAAGTTAAGTACAGGGTTAAGTACCTTGCTGAATAGAGATGGACTGAGGTTAATGCTTTGCTCAACTGAAGTTTTGATCAGCTTTGTGCAAGTATAGGAGGATGTCAGAATTAGTGCAGATATCTGGGGTGGTGATAACCCGTTAATTCTTATTAACTCCCACTGTATGATAAAAATCACTGTTGCCCTGCAGTGTGTGTGTTTTTTTTTAAACAGGCCTCTATTTACTTATGCCAAAACAAACAAAAATGTGTCCTCTTGTGTTTAAATCACTAACACTCCAATGCTTGATCTTTGTTGTTCTCCATCCATTTTACTTGCTTAGATTCACATCTGTTTTAGCTCAATTAATTTTCTCTATGGTGAATTTTCCCAAATTCCTCTTCCTTTTGATATTTGTGACTGCACGAGGGCAGTGACCTACCAGTAAAAAGACCACTGCAATTCATAATTTTAGCTAAAGGAAATTCAAATGTAACTTATTTTTTCCACAGCTATACTTTCTGCAGAGACGCATGTGAATTCAATTAAATGCCTATCTATAATTTAATCCAGTGAACATGATTCTTGAAGATCACTTGTGGCATGTGACAATCATAATCATATATAATCAATGCGACTTGAAGGAGTCATTCTGTGCTATACACAACATGAGCGATGGGTCATTATGACAAGTGAGTATTTGTGTCCTTTCATTTAGTACATAATGATTTACATCATTGTTACGATGGAACAGCACCACACTGTTGTGAAGTTCTTGATGTAGCCAGAAAATGAGATATTTCTAGAAATACCATAAATAACATTAAATTATTTCTGCTAGACACAGTAGTTAATACTGTTAGTAAAATTAGTTTAATCAGAATGCTGTATAAAAACAGTGAGAACTCTGGCATATTTTCCCTGTTAGAAATAACATTTGGCACTTATGAACACTTTTCAGAAAGATCTCCAATGCCTTCAAAAAGTGAGAAATAGTTCTGATTTCACTTTAGAAAAGGGGTAACTAACAGAGTTAAAACTGACTTACTCAACATCACTTAAGGCAAATATATAGTTCTGTATTTACTCCTATCCTCACTTTCTAGCAACTTTTAGACTGATAATGTGATGTCCTACATGTGCTTTCTGAAAACAGCTGTCAAAGCTCTAACAAAATTTGAGCTTTACACTGGGTTAGTCAAGATGGTCCATTTAACTCACCCAATGGCTTCTTGTTTTGAATCATGGGTAAAATGAATTAAAAAGATGCATCCATTATGGTGAAATCCAAAGGTATCAGAAATAACATACGTGCTTGATTTACAAGTCCAGGCAAAATCATCTGCTGGTTGGAGCTAAATATAGACATTTGAGAAAAGGGTAAAGTAAATAATGTAGTGTCAAGCTCATTAGTGTGGAAATAGCCCTGAAGATGGATGCCATCCTGTTCAACTTTGTATTAGTAGTATCCATTATTCAATAAATTATTAAATTAATAGACAGACAATAACAATGAGTTTATGTCCTCATTTAATTAATTAATGAGAAGGAACTCAACTCATGGTTATCTACTGTCTATAGATTAAATAATTTATAGAATAATAATTTATTGATTCCTCACTATTTCTACAGGAGATAGAATTCTCTTTCAATAACCATCCATTATTGTCGGAAGCTATTATTACTATGTATTCTAGTAGCATTTCATGCTATAATTGCAAGATAGGCTAATTCTTCTGGGATTTACTTTCTAATGTTGAGTCAAACTCAGTACAAATTCTAAAATAACCTTACTGCTGCTCAATCACTAAAATGACCTCTGAAGAAATGCTTATGTGAAGGGAGTGATGATGGTATGTTCCATCAGTTTGGACGAAATTCACTGGGTTCCTTGTTGATTTATTGTGCTTTTCTAATGTAACAAAGCATTTAAAAAAAATCTGTATTTTTGTATGCTTCAACCTAAGCAGAAATGTTTTCAAGTCAAACAAATCTTCCAGGAACTCATCTGACTTGAGTTGATTTTAGATGGAATATGCAAATTATGAAATATTAGATTTAATTATTAACATGTAATAGCCATTTTCCCAATTACAAATTTTTAATTATTCAAATTATATAAAGTTCTTGAGAAAAATTACACCTTCCCTGCCTTTTTTAAATAGAGACATGTGTGACAGCTTGTTAAAAATCTTGGTGTGTATCAATTTAATTATACATTTTACATAAAGTATTTTCATACATATAATGCTATCAGAAGTTTGTTAGATGCCATTTATTTGTTACTTACTCCTAGCAGTAAGGAGAAAAAAAGGACTGAGTGGAAAAATGTGTTCTCCGTCCAATGTGACAGTTGTCAAAAAGGAGCACAATTTAAAAAAAAAGAGCACAATGTAATCTCAAAACGGGTCCTACGCTAAGTGGACTGAGGAGGAGGATCCCATTTCATTCTACCATTTTAAGAGGAAACAATCTCGTCAACGAAGAGCAGAGAGCACTTCAATGCTGCAAAATACTTGGAGGAGATGGGAAACAAGGTATAGAAGTATGAAAGATGGTGGGAGGGAGTGGGAGTTGGAGCAACTGAGAGCAAGGAGAAGAGTGATGACTTCAGATAGAATATTATAACTTGTTCCAACATCAAGTATTGTGCTCCTGGAGACATTGGAGTCCTGCTGCTCTTTTAGGTTCCAATTCAGGAAAACCCTTAAACATGTGCTTAACTTTAAGTCAGTTTGAAATTAAGGAGACTTAAACGGATGTTTGAACTTAAGCACATTTCAAAGTATGTTCCTCAGTAGGGATCAACTTAAAAACACACACTTTAGTCAGGAATACACTTAGGAATGTGTCTATCTTCAACCAACTGCTTAAATCCCATTGACTTCAATTTGACTAAAAGTTAGGCACGGGCTTAAGGGTTTTCCTGACTTAGGGACATTTCCAAATTGCTTTATAATTACATTGCACTGTACATCTTGAGGCACCAGAATAGCTGCCCCCACAAGAAACCTTCTCCTAAAAGAATTATTCCCTTTAACAGCTGAGAATGGTGCATAAAATAGGATGAAGGTAAATTTATTTAACTCTTATTTTATTAGCTCATTTTTCTGAATAGCCCTTGCAACCCAAGTGTTGTGGAGAGACAG
>CM057845.1:137719095-137735810 GCA_030068395.1 Apalone spinifera | reverse complement strand
CCCCCCCCCCCTCAGCCCCCTTAATAGGAGATCTTCTATTCCCATGCACTATGTGGCATTTAATAATCTAATGTTCAGATTGGTGCTAGCACATAATTAACCCTATGATCCAGAAAAAACAAACTAAAACCAAGATAGTGCTCATATTAGAACACTTTCCTGTCCCCATTCTTGACTGAGCAAACAGTGTATCTTGTTTTGTCACATCTGGTTCTATCAGGCACTATACGTACATCATGTTAATGCAACATGACTGATGCATGCAACCTGATGAGACACAGCATGACAGAATATAGCATTGCCAAAATGTAGTAACGTCCATTGTACCAAAAAAAAATGAATAGAGGAAAACAATCACCACCTGACGAAAGCCACTGACAGAAACTTTAGATCAGGTGTGTGTTGATTAAAAAAAAAAAAAAAAAAACACACACACACCACACTTTCAGATATTTATGATGGATTAACTACAGAAACATGGTTTTGGGTAAGTATTTCAGTATTATGAGACATGAGAATTTCCACGGATGTATCATCTCACCTAATAAGGTGATAGGGAACAGCCAGCATGGATTTGTAAAGAACAAATCATGTCAAACCAATCTGATAGCTTTCTTTGATAGGATAACGAGTCTTGTGGATAAGGGAGAAGTGGTGGATGTGGTATACCTAGACTTTAGTAAGGCATTTGATATGGTCTCGCATGATATTCTTATAAATAAATTAATCAAATGCAACTTACATGGGGCTACTACAAGGTGGGTGCATAACTGGCTGGATAATAACTACTCTCTAGGAATGGTTAACAGTTCGCAATCCTGCTGGAAAGGTATAACAAATGGGGTTCCACAGAGGTCTGTTTTGGGACCGGCTCTGTTCAATATCTTCATCTACTATTTAGATATCGGCATACAGAGTATATTTATTAAGTTTGCAGATGATACCAAGCTTGGAGGGGTTGCAACTGCTTTGGAGGATAGGACCATAATTCAAAATGATCTGGACAAATTGGAGAAATGGTCTGAGGTCAACAGGATGAAGTTTAATAAGGACAAATGCAAAGTGCTCCACTTAGGAAGGAACAATCAGTTTCACACATACAGAATGGGAAGCGACTGTCTGGGAAGGAGTACGGCAGAAAAAGATCTAGGGGTTATAGTGGACCACAAGCTGAATATGAGTCAACTGTGTGATGCTGTTGCAAAAAAAGCAAACATGATTTTGGGATGCATTCACAGGTGTGTTGTAAGCAACACACGAGAAGTCATTCTTCCACTCTACTCTGCCCTGATTAGGCCTCAGTTGGAGTCGTGTGTCCAGTAAGATTTTATTTGGATTCTATATAATCTTAAAATAAAAATCTCATTCATATGCACATACCCCTATGTAGTAGCATAAAGTGCTACTGAATGAATAAGAAGTTACCATAGTCTATTTAAATGTATCATTCCTTGAACTACAGCAGAGCCTTCACTGACACATTGGTCCTCCACAGAGCACTACACTCTAGAACATGGTTTATTTCATTTTCCATTCTCCTGGAACTTATCTCTACAACTCAGTGAGTGAAGGACAGGAAACACAGCTAGCTGTCAGGTTTTGCATGCCATTACATTTCCATGGGTGAACGGAGCATGGATTTACCCTCATCCCATACTCTGTAAGAGTGTAATGTTCCCCTCCATGTTGTGGTAAAAAGGAAGACCCACAAGACATTTGGTAACCTCAAGGCAGGAAAGGCCTGTCCCATAGAGCTGAGCTCCTTACTGGAAACAGGAAAAAAAAAAAAAGATACAGTGGAGTCGGAAACCTCTACACCTGAATGAGATGTGAAGGTCTCTGTTAATGTTCATCATCGTTCATGCACCATCAGTGCATCAGGCTGCAGTCAAACCTATCCTGGCCTTTTATATTCAGAGATAATAATAATGCTTCATCTCTGTTGCTATTAGCAACAAGGAAAGGGATTTATTGTCCTTACTGCCCTGTAACTTGCTGGTGTGGATGCCTCAACTGCCCAAAATGGCACCAGACCTGCTGTTGGGTCATCTGCAGTGGATAATCCAATACAATAACCTGACTTACTACAATTGCCCTGATATAGTCCCGCAGTTTTGTTTAGTTGCTAGCTCCTTACCTGTAGCTGCTGCCCCATAAAGAGGAATTAAGAGGAGGATAAAATCCTGTCCTTGTATGTGTGAATACTAGACCCTGATTTTCACATGTTAAATAGATCTTCTATATACTTTGGGACAGGCTATATAGAGAATATAATCACACTGCAAAGTGCCCCTGAGGTACAAGAGTAAGAGCAGGTAGGGTATGAAGTGGGAGACTCTTCCCCTTTGTTAGGTACAGTTAGACTGTAGACATGTCAAACCAGATAAGGGTTCAGTCACAGTTCAGAAGAAATCTGTACTAAGGATTGCCCTGCCCACGTTAGCGTAAGTGACTGTACCAGTTCATGCACTCACTGCTGTGGCATCTCCTGCGGGACATACGGGGGATTCTCTTAGTCCAGCCTCAGAGCACCCTTTCTGGTGGTATCTCACCCACTATTTCCCTTTTGTCTATTCTGCCTGGACCCATGTCCCTCCCAGACTATGGCAGTGCCTCCACACTCTAGGGAACCCCAACCTCCTATACCCACCTTGCTTCAGTGACACATTGTCAGTCATCCAGCCCCTGCCTCAGGGGCAAACTGCAGTCTGAAATGGCAACTTATCATTGGCAAGAGGTGTAGACCTCTGCCTTCTCCTGCCTCAGCTGCTCCTCTGCAGCTTTAGTACCTCCCTGGGCTCTGTCACTGGGCCTCAGCCTGGCATTTATTTAAGTCTGAGCTCCCCTGGCTCACTCTGTCTTCTCCCAGCCCAGCTCTATCCAAGTTACCCTGCTAGCAGGCAGCTAGATTCCTCTCCCTCCAGAGCTAGTTCAAGAATGAGCTCCTTCTGCCCAGCCATCTTTTTTATACAGCCCTGCTGGGCTCTGATTGGCTACCACAAGCCTTCTCCCAATTGGCTCCAAGCTTCAGCCCTCTCCTAGGGCTATTTTAAGCTTTTTTTATTCCAGTGCAGGGCAACCACCCCATCACAGTGACTCTTTTTGGACTCCATACAGTATAGTTCTATTCAGCTTCCTAAAGAAGCATTTCTGTGCTGTGCATTCTCTTCTACTCCCCATCTCACCCAGTGGAGCACATACACACTCTCTTTCATACAGTTAAACTCTTATAATTGGCATGTTCTCAGGTGCACAACACATTCCTTGGAGCTGGGGTTAATCTTCCTTGAAGGCTTAGGTTTTACTCCTGTTTAATTTTGCTCAATAAAATTTCTCAGCGTTACATAAAACTACATTGGCAATCAAGCTGTGATGTTCAATGCATATTACCATTGATTGGCAGAAAAATTCCCCAGAAAGTTTTATAAAACCCTGCCACCACATAATTCTGGGAGTACCTAATGTTAGTTTTCAAAATGCTTAAACAACTTCAACAGCAGGATTGCTTTTGGGTTGCAGAAGCACAAGGAGATTATATGCACTGTGTCTGAGTAAAGCCTTATTGATTTTTTGCACACAAATAGGTGAAAGCTTTAAGAAGTCTCATCTCCCCACATATGTACAGTGCAAGAATATCGCTAATAAATATGGAGCTCAGACAGTCAAAGGTTCATTTTAATAGGTCACAGGCTCTTGTGGCGGTTGGAGGAGTCTATGTGATTTTTATAAACATATATATGTTAATCTTTATGTTACATAGATATATGTATATTAATAAAGCTGTTAATCTTTCATACTGAATATAGCAAATACGATATTAACCATCAACTGCATGTACTTCATTCTGAAGGTAGTGGTTGGTTCAAGCAAGCCGTCTTGTTTCATTGCCCTGTACTGAAGATCATGATAGATTTACGTAGACTAGTCTGCAGCACATATGTGCACACAAGATGATACGAACACAAAACAAGAGGGAGGCATGTTAAAAGCCTGGCCTCCTGAGTGGTGACATTTTGCTCTCCGTAGCACCAAAACAGCAATTGAGAGCCAGACCAGTGGGTCAGGAGAGGGGTCCCTCGTACATCTTACTGGGTGTATCTATTTGGATGGGTGGACCCATTCATTCTCCTTTTCTGTTGCACACACAGTCTTCTCCTGTGGGAGGCTGGGGAGGTCTGAAGAGCAGTGGGTCCTAGAGCTAACACATTATGGAAATGAAGGCACTCAGACCTCACAGAACTACTGTTTCAGGCTGGCTTCAGACCCTGGCGAACATCCCTGCATTGGTTACTTTTGCTTCATGCTTTCATAATCAAGAGGCGTGGAAACTTACTTAAAAAAAAAACAACAACTAACAAAACCTGAAATTTGACACTATTCCACAACTCTAGAAGATTTAGATAGGGGACTCTAGCATTGTTACCCTTAAACCAAGGCCTGGAATCAAGGGTCATTTTAAGAAACACAGACTTTCACTCTATGAAAGTACAGCTATTATAAGGAAAAGTGCTACCCAGCGTGAAAATAACTCTGAACTGGAGTCTATGTTCACTAGTGCGTTCGTACTCCGTGCGACCTAAAACCTGATACAAGTATTATTACTACTACTACTACTACGAGAGACAGCTCACTTATTCTCATCTGATATTCTTATACCCTACCAGGGAGAACTGAGAAGAAAGAACTGCCACACATCTTTGCTTGTCAGACAAACTTGTGTTGAGAGCAGTTGAATAATAAAAAAACCTCACACTAGGATCATTGAGGTTCATTTTCTGCAAAGCCAAAGGTCCCAAAGCAGTTTGCAGATATTATAAATGAAGAAGAGTGAGACCGATGGGCAATCCTACAGAGGCTTCCAATCCCTCTGACAAAAGCAAACACAGCAGTGTAATCCTGAAGTTGATCTGGGTATCAGAAAGATTTTCAATAAAGCTACGTGCAATCTGAAGAGTCTGCAGTGGTCAGCCAGCTAGGCCCACCATAACTGCCAGAAATCTGCGTGCTCATCATTGAGATGTGTTTTTGGTACATTGGAAGAAGATCACCAGTGACAAGGGAGCAGGTGCCAAAGGGGCCATGTAAAATAATTCCTTGCAGGGACAATTTATCCACAGAGCAAATTCAGTGCAGAGAAGTGGAATATGAACATCGTCACAGCATCTCAATGTCATTAGTTCAGCATCTGTGCTGCATTGCCAAGTGTACAGTATTGTACAGAGCTAAGGGGCCACTATCAAACAAAGGCAACAGAAGTGAGCTGCATGGAGGAAATGGGAGAGAAACCTAAACTAAAACTGATTACTACTTAGGAAAAAGAGCTTTCAACCTCTCTTCCTGGAAAAACCTTCAATTTTGCTTACATCACATGATCCATCCATCTCAAAAGCACTGAGTGGTTTAGCACTAAACATCGCAATGAAATATGAAGTGCCATGATTCATCCTCTCTGTGCCCCACCTTTGGAAGTTTATTTCAGTAAAGAAAACCAAACCTCTTTTTAAAGAGAGTTGCCATGTAGTATGTCCAGATCAAAAAAGCCTTGATCTTAAAGAAAGCAACTCATTGATTAATGACATTCCAATAAATCAGATAAATATCGCTGAAGTCATTCTTACTACCTTTTAATTAAAATACACTTTTTCTTGTTTGTGCGCTTGATTATCCTCCCCCTCCTCCTAATGATCTGAACATTTGAGCCAGAGAATAACCCTATTACAGCATAACATTTTTTCTAATGCTGAAAGGAGTAATTTGAAATTGCAGGGAGACTATTGAAAAGTCAAACTTTTGTTTTACCTCTCTCTTGTGCATATACTCATCCTGAACAGAAGACTAAAAACACCTATTACTAAACAGGAAAAGAGGACATTAACCATTTCCTCTAGATCTTGGCTTCTTCTCTGGACCAAGGATTGTTCTTTTGAGAACCATTTCCTTCAGACTGACAGCTTTGTAGTTCTCTCTACTACTTGCTTGCAGCGATTGCAGCAGCAGCTTTTAGCCAACTTGAATAGTGAATAGACACATCCATGGGGGTGTAGGAAAACACAAGCTAAATTGAGTCAGATAATTTTAAAAATTAAAGTCAATCCTCCTTCCCTCCCTCCATTATCATCTTTTCAATTGGGATTGCTCTTCGTAGGAAACTTTCTCTTTATTGTATTATCCTTTCTATTTGGCTGTATTTTTCATCTTACAGATTATACAAACCCATCTGGAATTAATCTTTAAAAGATGTCTACATGAGTACATTAGCTACATTATACATATTTGTCCCTTCTATACATTACTGGTTTTGTCTGAATATAAAAATAAGCTACCTTATTGCTGTCAAAGTTCTAATACACTAAAGTATTAGAAATAATACATGCCAGCGAGTATCCAAAGATTAGGGGAACTTGTGATACTGCACAGAGTGAATACATAGGGGACATTTTTTCTGCTTCTTATCCTGTGAGCTAATCAATCTGGGACTCAACTAGCCATCACTCTCTGGGAAAGTGGTATTACAAAAGTTTCTTTATGCCACTAAGCTTAGCAGTATCTTTGGAGGCAAAACTGGTGCTTTATTAATATCATTGATACAACAGGCAGTCATTGAAGCTAGACATAAATGTTAGTGTTTCTCACCCCCCCCCCCACCATCCATTACAAGGGAAATCAGCTGTACAACAGCTGGCAAATGTTGCTGGGATTCATTTTCAAGTTTCTCCCAACAGAGAAAAGAAACTAAGCAGCTCATATCTGGAACACATGGCCTTGGTAGTACATTACACCTTGGTATCAATAGCTAAGGAAGGAGAACTGAGGGATAGAATGGTACTTTGGTCGTCTCAGTTGGGCACTGGCGAGCTCCAGTCTAATCAAATACCATGCCCATTCCTGAAGCTGGCAGGTTTGCTGTCAAAAGATTTACCATTATTAGTAGCAGATACACAGACAGTACACCCAAATTAGTGTCTACATTAGAAGGCAAAGGATATTGAAAGGTTGCACTCACGTGCACAGACTATGCTTTCTGTGCATAGGAAATGGCAGCTATCAACCCCTTTAAAACACAATTTTGGGAAGGGGACTATATATTGCACACACTTCTTCCTCTATATACATCTAATTTGTGGTGTGGGTACAAATGATACATCATATTAATTCAGCTGGAGCAGGAAAGTAGGTCCCACACATCTAATAGTTATGGTCAAGGGAAGCTCATGTAAGCCCCCTTTTTCCTCCCTGGGTTACTTGGGAGCAGGTCACGTGTACCTGGGTGCTTGGTGTTTTTAACATCAAAGGATATCTTGAGTACCCCAGTGGTGCTGTTGCTTTGTTGGGGATTCCCTATCCACCCCCTTGCTGCAGTCCCTTGCTCCCAAAGAATTTACAATGGCAGTGCCTCCACCTGGCAGGCCCTGTACACACTTAATGGTGTGCCTTGGGAGCCTCCAGGAATAAAATTATTCCAGTAATAACCTGGATCTAACTCCAAGATACTATCTAACTGATTAAATTAGAATTAACGTACCTTTACTTAAAGAAACTAGGTTTAACAGATTAAAAGTGAACAAAATCAATTAAAAAGCACACAAAGAAAGGAAACATCCATCTGGAATTTGCACTGCCACCATTTATCCTAACCCAGAGTGTGCACTCCTCTGGATTCAGATTCCCAGACACTTGATTGCATGGGCACACTTGAAGGTCTGTAGCTGGAATGGAAACAGCACTGTGCAGGTCCTGTCCGTGTTAGTCCAAACTGAGCAGCCAGCTGCAAAATCATTCTGCCACTGAGCTTTCTCCCTCCTCACTGACCAGTGGACCTACCCTATCCTCCGTCTTCCTCTTGCTTCTAATGTATTCATAAAAAGTCTTCTTGTTTCCCTTTATTCCCATAGCTAGTTTGAGCTCATTTTGTGCCTTTGCCTTTCTAATCTTGCCCCTGCATTCCTGTGTTGTTTGCCTATATTCATCCTTTGTAATTTGTCCTACTTTCCATTTTTTAATATGACTTTTTTATTTTTAGATCATGCAAGGTCTCATGGTTAAGCCAAGGTGGTCTTTTGCCATATTTTCTATCTTTTCGACGCAGCAGAATAGCTTGTTTTTGGGCCCTTAATAATGTCCCTTTGAAAAACTGCCAACTCTCCTCAGTTGTTTTTCCCCTCAGTCTCGATTCCCATGGGACCTTACCTATCAGCTCTCTGAGCTTACCAAAATCCGCCTTCCTGAAATCCATTGTCTCCATTTTGCTGTTCTCCCTTCTAGCCTTCCTTAGAATTGTGAACTCTATGATTTCATGATCACTTTCACCCAAGCTGCCTTCCACTTTCAAATTCTCAACCAGTTCCTTCTTATTTGTTAGGATCAAATCTAGAAAGCTTCCCCCGGTAGCTTTTTCAACTTTCTGAAATAAAAAGTGGTCTCCAGTGCAGTCCAAGAACTTATTGGATAGTCTGTGCCCTGCTGTGTTATTTTCCCAACCTATATCTGGATAGTTAAAGCCCCCCATTACCACCAAATCTTGGGCTTTGGATTATATTAGTTGTTTAAAAAAAGCCTCATCCACTTCTTCCACCAGGGTAGGTGGCCTGTTGTAGACTCCTAGCATGACATCACCCTTGTTTTTAAATCCCTTTTAGCCTAACCCAGAGACTCTCAACACTTCTGTCTCCTATGTCCACCTCACTCCAAGTGTGTTCATTTTTAATATATAAGGCAACACTGCCTCCCTTTTTTCCCTGCCTATCCTTCCTGAGTAAGCTGTACCCTTCTATACAAACATTCCAATTTAGGATGTTTGAAATCTGGATTGGATGAAAACCCACATTTTGAAAATACCACCATGTGCATTCCAGCAGGAATCAGAAGAGCTGTTGAATCATTTATAAAATCAAAGCACTTGGAACCAAATATTTAAAGGATATCAGAAATTTGATTGGACCCCAATACAAAACAAACCATTTATTCACACTGAATACAAAGAAATTTATGGCCCTTCATTATACAACCACCTTAACTCTGACCAAATGATTCCGTTAATAAATACCGTTGCTATCCTGAATTCAATATGTAAATATTTTGTTAAGAATCATGCTTAGGTCACAAATATCAGTTATTAAATGTATCAACTGACATAATTATAATGGGTTTTTCTAGAGAATAATGTTGAATATATTGCTTAAATCAAAAAAGTATATAATGTTATTGCTTTATAGTGAAATTATATACCCAGATTGGCAATTGAGACTGATTAAAGGATTACTAATGTGTACATACATCATTTAAATGTGTTTCATATAGATTTTTTGTTAGGTTTATATTTAAAGGTTTTCTTATAAAAATAGTTTTTCCTACTGGTACCATGCCTCCAAAACCTGACTTTTCTGCTTAAATTACAGGGAGATTCTACTAGCTATCAGCTATAGAAGGGCAATTTGTTCTTTCTAACCTGCAAACAAACAGAAAGCAACATGTATGGTCATATACAAGGGGCCCTAATTTTGCAGGGACTTGTGCATGTGTGTAACTTTTCTAGTCTGAAGTATCTATAAAATAAAGCTTGGGGTAAAGCTGAAATTGTTGTGAGGTAATGAAATATGCATTTCTTTGTACTTGATGTGAATAGATGAATAATTTATATTCATTATACGGACAGTGGAAAATTGATGAGGGCCTTAAAAATTCACGTTTCAAATTTTGTAAATGAAGCAGCACAAGTATAGAAATATCATTTAGTAACTTGCCCTTTTTTTTTTTAAGTAGAGATGAAGTCAGTTGCAAAATTTGGATCCAAGCCTATCTCCAGGTTTCAAACACCCCTCAAATTTTAGGTTATTTAATTAAACCAGTGGGACTGCTTCTAGTAGTAAGCTTAAGCATGTTCCTAAATGTCAGTCAAACATCCTATTCTGCTTCCACCAAAAAACGCAAAAATCCTCAGACTGATATTAATAACCATTTAAGCCAAAATCCAAAGGCAAACTCATCACTAATGTTTACTAAGTACCTTTGCCTCAGGATCTACAGTTGTTGTTCATTCTAACATCTTGGTACAGTATTTGCTTCATTTCTGCCCTTTGGCAGATCTCTTGTTGGGAGATATTTTGTTTTATGTTATTCAAAGAACTCTCAACTTCAGGAACTCAAAAGGTATATTTTTTATTTATTTTTTATTGGTGGAATGTATAAGAATAACATAAGAATGGGTCATTCATACGGGGTCAGATCAAAGGTCCATCTAGCTGATTTGTCTCCTGCCATCCTTCTCCAACCTCTGACAAAGAGGCCAGGGACACCATTCCATAACCCCTGGATAATAGCCTTTTATGGACCTAACCTCCATGAAATTATCTAGCTCTTTTTCAAACTCTGTTATAGTCTTAACCTTCACAGCCTTCTCTGGCAAGGAGTTCCACAGGTTGACTACACGCTGTGTGAAGAACTTTCTTTTATTAGTTTAAAACCTGCTACCCATTAAAAATTAACACACACCCCTACACATACCTGTGTAACAGATACAAATTCATAATGTCTTTAACTCTTTCTTTAAGACTAGAAGAATGTAGTAATGGGCCTGCATCACAGCTCTTCAGTGCCCTTTTGGTATTTATAAATGTTTATACATTTTGAATACATATCATAGTTGCACATGTCAATCCAAATGTGGTTTGCAACATTAAACCTAGCCAAAAGAAGAAATTAATGTTTGATTCAGTTCACCATACACATTTTTCTTCTTCTTACCAAAATATAGCCGATGCCCAAAACTCATATTATATGAGAATATAATAAGATGAAGATCATTTAATAACAATGGACTTAGATAAAAAGTACTATGTTTCAAAGTCAGAAAGACAATATGCAGTCATTTGTATTTAAATATTTCAAGCTCACATAGGGCATGTCAACACCACAGAGTTATTTCAAAATAACAAGGTGAATGTCCACACAGCAAGCCTGTTATTTTGAAACAGGCTTCTTATTCCAGAATAGTAAACCCTCATTTCATGAGGACTAATGCCTATTTGGAAATAGCTATTTCGAAATAGGGTGAGTGTGGATGCTCAGCTACACTTATTTTGAAATAATTCGTCTCCAAGACAAGGAAGAAATAAAGGAGACCAGCACTGACACCATGCCGGCCAGCCAGGAGGTAGTCATCATCCTGGAGCTGGAACCCCCCCTCCCAGGATGTCTCCCAGGCCTTGGGCGAGGCCTCAGAAGGCCCGTCAGGTGAAATCCATCATTCCCTACCCCCCTCCCCCCACGACACACTGAAGCTGAAAGGAGGAAAACAAATAAAGATGGGAGGAATCCACGTGAGAGTAAGATCTCAAAGAATGCATATCAATACAAAAAATAACTTCTCTCATTATGAATGTATTAGAAAACTGTAGCTAGTGGGTTTTTTCCTGAAAGTGTAAAATCAGTAATTCTTTCCTTTATCATTATAGATTATAATGACATGACTTAGGTACTGTACTAGTGGAGATCTAATTATCAACTGATGAGTCATACTATACAATTTTGGCTGTAATCAGTCATGTTCTAAATGGAATCCAAGCTACACAATGGTAATTATCCACTGTGGACAAGAGGCATGGTGATTTATTTTTCAAAGTGGTGGTGCCATCTGATATATACATGAAAAATGTGCAAAAAAGAGTTGGCTGCATGACAAAAATGTGTATACATTTTGAAAAGGAGCTACTTATCTAGAAGGCTAGCCCGATAAAAGTACACTATAAACTTTTATCCCCAATTCCATGCCAATGTATTATAAAGTTTCCATTGAAAACACGACAAATACACTCACCTTTTCCTCTCTTCCCTGGTAAACATGTGGCTCCTAAGAAGCACAAAGGTCCAACAAATTTATGTACCAAGTGAAGGCTTTAACGGCTGTTAGTAACAATTTGTAATCGCAGTGTTTCCTGGAGCAATCTACTATGAGAGAATGTAGCAGCATTGCCACTGGGATTGGTATCTGAATCTGACAACCCTTTGCATACCTGAACAAGGACCAGCCCCAGATCTGGCCTTATGTTACTAACATTTTGCAATACACAAAGCCAGGTCATCAGCTGGTACAGATTCATCAATTTTAATGGAATTAATTTACATCAGCTAAGGAAATGGTTCATAATCACACCTGAAATGCGCCATAGGTTATGAACTCAAGAATATTAACATTTGACATCTGAATGGTACCCGCACTAGAAGAGCTTTAAGAACTTTTATATTCAATCCTAAACTGAGAATTTCAATGCCAATATGAGGAAGATATTATATTACTCCCATTTTACTGATCTCCATCTTAGTAATAATAATGCCAGACCATATTCCCAACTCTTTTAAACAGGGAAGCTGCCTGTGTGGCCTTAGGCATGTCACCATCTCTCTCGCGGTTTCTCCATGTATAAAAGGAGAAAATAGCACTGCCCTACCTCATGGGTGTTGGTAGGATAACTACATTAAACATTCAGATGGGTAGCCGAGTTAGTTTGTTTTTCCTGTTACAGACAATAGTCTAGTAGCACCTTAAAGACCAACAAAACATGCAGATATCACCATACCCCCATCTACATGTTTTGTTAGTCTTTAAGGTGCTACCACAGTATTTGTGGTATTTTTCAGTTTTACACAGAAGATTGAGAGGCATTCCTATACTATGGTAATAGTGGTCATAACATACATCAAAACTCACCATTTTCAGTTTTACCTGACAACAAGTAGGTGTAATTAGCAAGAAGTGAGCCTAAAAAGTTTTGCACTGGTTTGGTCACTATTTTTGGATGCTCAGCTGGAATCCATTTTACCTTGTCCAGATGACATTAGCCTTAAAACTGGCCTACAAATGATATGAAAACAACCTGTTTTAAGGGTTTGGCAGTCAGCTTCAGATCATGTTTGAAACCAGACATTGCCAGAGGCATGTAAAAGAGGGTGAAGGAGGGGAAATGTAATCACATTGTTTTCAACACTGAAATAAGTTTAAGTTTCAGCCAAAATATGAGACCCATTTTCTCCATCTATTTTGAGCTTCTCTAATATAAACTCTATATCAAGTTTATAAAACAGGTATTATTATTTACTTAACAGCCCATAACAATCTCCAGAGAGAATTTATATTTCACAGATCATTGACTTGATAGATTGTGACAGCTCTTCTAAAGATGTTCTGGTCTACTGGGTCATTATGGACACCACGCATAGATAGTAAATTAATGCCCTAATTTTCTGAGCAATATTTTTGCTTACAGTATTTTATCACTCAGGGTCCAAATACAAAATCAAATATTGTAAATTTATTTTTAAGCAGCAAGACCAGATAATTTTCTTGCAAGCCTGTGGGGTTTTAAAAGGCATTTTATGAAAAAACTTCCTGCATTATGTTATTATTTGTATACTACAAAAATGTGCTAGGTCAGTGGCACTCAGCCTTTTCCGACTACTGTACCCCCTCCATGAGTCTAATTTATTTTGATTACCCCAAGTTTCACCTCAGTTACAAACTTCTTGCTTCCAAACTTAGACATGAAAATACAAGAGTCGCACAGGACTTTATTTACTATATAATTATAAAATAAATCAATTGGAATATAAATATCATAGCCAGCAGTGCCTTCCCCCTACCCCATCTGCCCTTTAGTTGCAGGCCCCCAATTTGTCTCCCCTTCACTGTAGTCTAAATAAGTTCCTGTTATGTAGAACAAATACAGTTAAAAGAACAAATGAGGTTAAGACAGTTTCTGTTTTACTGAAGCAGTGGAAAATCCCAATAATATTAGACAATTGTATTCCTGCTTATAAATATGTAGGAGAGCATGTGTGAATGAAAAACACCCAATTATAAGGTGGTTCAGCATGTGTTGCCTTTTATGGCTAAGGAAAACTCCTGCTAAGTGCTTAAATGGATGTAACAGGTGGCTCTCTCTCTCTAATATAACAGCACACCAAGCCCAGGAATGGACCAGAAGCAGTAGACCTTCTGTGGATCCGAAGGGACCCCAGGGAATCTCATCACCTCACAACTGAGTCTGTGGTGGGGCTGTCATCCTGTGAAATAGAAACTAACTCTCCTCACATACAGCCTGCCTCCAAACTGCCTGTATGAATGTGATGTGATGTGTGTGAGTTCTGCCATACCCTGAAGAATCTATGCTAATAAATGGCCCAAGTACTGCTCCAGTTCACCCTTTGTCTGGGTTAATTCCTTTGCTGATTTCAAAGACAGGCAACAAATATTGTACTTACACATGAGAAGATATAGAGCAGTATAAACAAGTGATTTGTATGAAAATTTTAGTTTGTACTCGCTTCTCTAGGCTTTAAGTAACCCATTGTTTACCTGGGCAAATATCTAGATGAATTGATGTACAACCTGGAAGACCTCTGCCTACCCCCAAGGTTATATGAACCCTTGGCTGAGAACCATTGTGGGAGGTAATTCACTGAAGTTATGTGATGAAATGGTCCCTGACTCAAAGACCTGCAAGATAAGGCCCAGATCCTGCAAAGACTTGCATCTGTCTACCACACAGTATGAATTCACCTCAGATTACCTAATCATGCATAAAATTATCACTTGGTTCCAGGCTCAAAATTCTTATCCACATTCATATCATCCACGTAATTAGTTCCATTGATATAAATGGGTCTACTCATGTAGGTAACACTGTTGCACATGCATACAGGATCACAACCTACATTTGAATGAGTAGCTGACTACAGTTCACAATCAGCAGAAAGGCAAACAAGAAGAGATGGGGTAGGGGAGGGCAAATGTAATAGGAAAACATAAGCATGTGCATGTTTAGTTAGGATGGGCACATCTTGGTAGTTCCTGTAGCTCTTTTGTTAAATTTAAATAGAGAAAAATAAGATAATTAATGTAATTGACTTTAAATTACCTCAAACAGGTGATGTATGAAAAAAAAATCACTTCTGGAAGTGATATTGTGATTGCCAAGACTCAACCAAAAGCAAGTTTTGGGGGCTCAAATTATAAGACACCAAAATTAATAAGGAAATACTAAGTCCTTGAACTATAGTGATGGTAATGGTGTCACTGTAGGATTTCAATGGTTAAATACTGTTAACAAATTCAGTTGAAATGTGTGGATTAAGTAAGCGGAAAAATTCATGATGAGTATGTGCAAATTCAAATCAAGATATTAAAAACAATGGCAAAAGGAATTTAGCATAGAAATGATCCCTAAGAAGTAAAGACAATATGCAAAAGAGTAAAAATCTTGGCCTACTAACATCAGAGTTTTGTCATGGACTTCAGTGGAAACAGGGTTATAGTCAATCATTCCTAATTTCGGAAAGCTTACAACAGAAGTCAGACCAAAAGGGCAAAGCACTAAGGCATCAATGATCCATTTTCTCACCATTTTTTAAAAAGGTAATACTTTGAACAAACCACTGCCTGGAACAAGAGGAAAGAGGAAGGAATTAAACCGCCCAGTAGGCACAAGCAGAAATGGCAGTAGGTAGGAGGTGTGGATGCAATAGAAGACATGGGGAAAATAGAAACACAAAACTGAATTATGGGAACTATGATAAATCATGCATATGAAAATTCAGAAGAAAGCTTGAAAGGACATGAAAGGGTGGGAAGTCTTATGATTTCAGTTTTGCCAGTCCCAGTGTGGTCAGTTCGCACTGCAAGGTCATTGATATGGCCAAAGTAGTTTGGGAAGCCTTAAAGATAACATACTATTTGGTGGCTCTCATAAAATAAGCCGGTAGCCTTAGTCAGGTTGATAGTTGACAACTACTCTAATTCAAATCAATGCCACTGTTTGGCAAGAGCAGAAAATGACAGAATGGTTATTGGAATCTAAAAGTCAGCCCCATACACTTATACAGTTACCGAACAAAGCCATCCATGTATTCAACGCCATCTATGTATTCATCATGTAAAATAGCACATCCATGTATTCAAACATTAGTTAAACCATAATTACACGCTGTGGCTACGTCTAGACTGGCATGATTTTCCGCAAATGCTTTTAACGGAAAACTTTTCTGTTAAAAGCATTTGTGGAAAAGAGCATCTAGATTGGCAAGGACGCTTTTCCAAAAAAAGTGCTTTTGCGGAAAAGCGTCCGTGCCAATCTAGACGCGCTTTTGCGCAAAAAAGCCCCGATCGCCATTTTCGCGATCGGGGCTTTTTTGTCCAAAATAAATCTGAGCTGTCTACACCAGCCCTTTTGCACAAAAGCTTTGCGCAAAAAGGACTTTTGCCCGAATGGGAGCAGCATAGTATTTCTGAAAGAACACTTACAATCTTACATGAGATCGTCCGTGTTCTTGCGCAAATTCAAGTGACCAGTGTAGACAGCTGGCAAGTTTTTCCAGAAAAACTTGCCAGTCTAGACACAGACAGTGAGTTTAAACAATATCCTTCTACACATGAGATCGGTCAGGGCAAATGATTTGCCCAAGGTCACACAGTGAATCAGAGTTGGAGCAGATTTTAGAATTTATGATTACAACGGGTCAAGAAATGGAATTTCTTTCCCATGGAAAATTCTGATATTTTGATGTTTGTTTCCATCCTAAATCAGAATTAAAATATCTAATTTTTTTGCACAATCAAAAGCTTTGAACAATTTTTACAGGGCAATATTGAAATGATTATTTACATTGTCAGACAAAACAACATTTCAAGTGGAAGTTCTGAATTCTCCGGGGGGGGGGGGGGGGGG
>CM057845.1:137702431-137719076 GCA_030068395.1 Apalone spinifera | reverse complement strand
GACAATTTCCCAAGGAAGAATTTAACAAAGCCACATTTTCCATGAGGAAAAAAAAGTCAAACAATTTCAAGCAGCTTTGCTCAGCAGTTCTTGCCTTCTCAAATCCAGTGGAATTCCTTCAGACTACAGTCTTTCAATAACCCAACTTCTCTGAAACCGAGGCCTAGGTTGCCAGGAGGTTAGAGCATATCAGAGAAATTAGTCCCAGTGTCAGAAAGAACGCAATAAAACTTAAAACCAAGGCAGTTTAATCATGTAAAAGTTTGCCATGAATAACTTATGCAACTATTCATCCCAGTCACCCAGCACAGACTTAGTGAGATTGCATGCAAATCTTGACACATTTGAATTCAGATATGCAACCTCTGGATGAGTCCACATTATTTGCATTTTGGTCCCAAACAAGAGCTGATCTGCTTTTTATACATAAGAGTGATCTTCTGAAATGTTACTAATCATTCACGTACCTTAGTAATTACTAAGCTTCTTCCTCTGGAGGAAAAACAACAGTATCTACTCACCCACCTATACCAACTTCTACTTAATTCAATGTATTTTAGGTAAATTTAATTGGCTGCCTAATTTAATGTAAGTGAGAACATGGGTGAGCTCAACAATTAGAAAGAGAATGTAATCAGCCAAGAAAAGATATAGTGTTCGTTACCAACTTCTGAATGTCTGATTTTGGCTAAAAGTCCATAAGCTTTCTGAGATCCTGAAGTGGATGAGATTAAAGTACACACATTAGGGTAGTAAAACAATGGAGAAATACACACTGGAAGAGAGGTCCTCTTTATTCATTTATATGGAATATAGCAGATCACAAGGACACTGACTAGAGCTGGGTGAACTATTTGTAACAACTGATTTATAGGATAGATTTATCCCTTGTTTCCATCTGTGAGTTATCCATGGATAGATTTCAAGTTGTACAAATCTGGTCATTACTCAGAATTATTGCATGTGAATGTACTTCAATTTATGGGTTATCTTCCTGTTCACCTTGAGTATGAGGTGTTCAGGAAATGTGATTGGTTACTTGAGACATGCTGTTTTTGCTCTGTGGCTGACTAACTGAAATCTAACAAACAGGAGAAGGGCTTGAAAAAAAAATCAATGGAGCTTTGATTATTCTTATAGAATGGGTGAGTTACCAGGAGGCAACAGACAGGGGAGGGTTGGAACAGTTTTTATAGTGTGAGAGCTGAGAGCCATTGAACCCAACTGTAAACCTTATAGCAATGGAAACCACTTCAAGCCAGAGGGTGCAGCCACGCACCCCTGATACCAACCACTATGCAAGCAGAGCTACGGAATTTAAAAAAAAAATTAAAAACTTTTCCTTGCCTCTTGATAACAGTGCTGTTATCCTGACTGTATAAGCAAATCCCAGTTTTTAAAATACCTGAGTTCCTCCCTGAGTCACACACACAAACCCTTAAAAGCAAGATTTCTCTCAGTTCACAATAATTTAAATTTAATGTTCTTGTCACATGCAAGTAATTGTTTGCATGTGCATAACCTGGACAAAAGAGGAGGTAGCCAGATCTCTGACTGCCTTTGTGCCAAAGCTATTGTCAAGGTTTTTTGCATGGTCATAGCTTTAAGAAAACCTTCTTTCCTACCCCTTCCAGCTCTCAAATTCACAAAGTGCTTTAAAGACAGCTGCATGGGCACTTCCCCCACTAATGCCCTCCACTACTAATTCACACAAAAAATATGAGTATTACTGAACTCAGAATTTTGCTTGCAAGAATATTCCCCCAAAGTGAATAAGAGTTTGTGAATACCATAGAATTGTATTTTGGTGGGCAAACCCCTAGGCAAGGAATCAGCAAACCAGAGTTCTCTTCCCAACACTACTGCCAACCTGCTGTGTGACCTTAAGAGCAAGTGTCTTCATCCTTTCAATTTCAATTGCTAGTTCTTCTGGCCAAATCAACCTCATTTCTGTCTTTGACATGGTTAATGAAAGGGGGAAGCAGTAGTCATATTGTATCTTAAGTTTAGTAAGGCTTTTGACAGACACACAACTTTCTTAAGGGCAAACTAAGGAAGCATGGTTTAGAAGAAATTACTGTAGGCTGATGCACAATTAGCTGAAACAATTATTTAATATGCTTCACCAGACCACATGGGTTTTTTTGAGGGGAAGGATAAGGACAATATCTGAAACTCAGGTCCCCTACATTGCCAAAAAGTTGCCAATCACTAAGAGAAGACAATGGATGGGAGGCAGGAAGAGAAAAGGAATTTAGAGAAAGAGGACACCTGTCCTTCATTCGCCCAGCAATGGTAGCTCTGATCCTGTGAAATTGGTTATGGTTTCCTGCTATCAGTGTTGAAACTTGGTGTAAAAGACGTTGCATCTGACGAAAGCTTATGCTCCAATACATCTGTTAGTCTATAAGGATATGCCTAGACTACATGTCTCTGCTGACAGAGGCATGTAAACTAGGCTACCCGATAGTCAAAGAAGCCGGGATTTAAATATCCCCGGCTTCATTAAAATAAACATGCCAGCTCAGCTGATCGTCAGCACAGCCTATGAGTCAAGACGCAGATCGGCCAACAGGGAAAGCTTTTGTCGACCGCTCCCTTATGCCTCGTGAAACGAAGTTTACAGGACTGGTCGACAAAGGCTTTCCCTGTCAACTGATACCCAAAGGTGCCACAGGATTCATTGTTGCTGGTGTAAAAGATGTATCACTCAAGTTAAATGCAGCTGTCCCTCCATCCACCAGCACTGTTTTTTCGCTGCTTTCATCGGTCTGTCACTACCTACTTGATGTCAAACTGAGGCAGGCTGAATACAGAGTTGCACGTTATAGCTAGGGACAGAGTTGTGACTGTATTAATACCAGTCAAGACAATATTGGCATTCTAAAAATTTTGACAAAATGGTATTGCACTCAGTGACTTGACTTCTATCTCCTGAAGCTTATCCTTCAACCAATAATGTTGATATTAAGCAATCCTGGTGGATAAAAAGGAGCTTCTCTCAACTCCCATGGAGCTAGGAACCATGCTGTGCATCTTCCATTCACTCAGGCCCAGATTTAGGTTCCTTTCATTTGTAGACTCCTAATGAATTTCCAACGGAGATACAGGTCCCTTTGAAAAATCTTAGTCTGCCACTGGGTGAAAACTACTACTCAGAGTTCTCTTCTCAGGGATGCCCAAAACTTGCCTGATATACTAAATCAAAGGCCTGAAGAAAAGTTTATAAAAGCAATGTATGTGACTTGATAAATTCAGCCAGCTTTATGTGCAATTTTTGGTGCTGACTGACACAGTACAACTTGTATGGGTAGCAAAATAGTCTCCTTGGGCATGCCAAGCCATCTGTGACCCCAATGGTTAGACTGAGTGTTTTAGGTGTTCATACTTGTTACTAGGTTGGAGAAATCCAATTTTAAAACATACAACCAATTTGGAGTTTCTGCTTTGCCTTTAAAGTCTGCCTTGAGGTTGGCACTCATGGTCATGACACCTAAGTAAGGACTCAAAATCATGGAAGAATATTTGTTATATTGGAGACTAAAACAAAACCTCACTGAGATTCCTGTGTTAGCATTTCACCTAAATCAAAAAAAGCAGAACTGCACATGGATTTCTGAGACGCACAAATACAATAATATTCCCAACCTCAAAAATATCCTGGTGTAGAGAAAAACCCCACATGCCACCTGTGCCTGAAGAAATCTTACCCAGAAATTGGCAGATGTATGTCGGGAACCACTGGAAAAACTCCATGGATCTTTTCAGTTGCCTGTTTTTACTGTATCATACTTCTCACCCATTTAGATGGATAACTCATCGCTTGTTGATTCTCAACACCTCCATTCAGAACACTATGAACACAGTAAACTCAATTACTTAATGTCTTCCTATATTGATGCACATCTATCCTTCCCAAATTTATCACGAGAATGTTTTGGGAGGGAATAAGGATCCTCCAACATATGAAGACCAAAACATCATATCAAGATTACAAGACAAGTTCAGAAAACTTGGTTGGCTTGCAGAGCAAAGGTTTGATTTTCCCCTGAAGATCAATGGCAAGCAAGGTAGAAGGATGCCAACATCCTGAACAAAAACCTCAAAGGATGCAAAGAATCCAGAAGCATATTACTTCCACAGAAAATATGGGCCACTTTGAACTACATCTGGATATGACATGGCAGATGAGCCTATCTCCTCCATAATGGGGACTGTGACTGTTGTGTTAAAGTTATACAAACGATGGTGGCGGCAGCCTATATGGAACTGCCTGGTAGATCATGTGGTCAGTCCCAGAAGATTATCAGAACACACACACACCACGAACAAGGACCAAGAGAGAGTCAGAAGAGACCATGAGGCAGCATTCAAAGGGCCTGAAACAGCAATAGACTAATTAAAAGTAATAATCAATAATTATTATTAATCAACTATATATTTGAGTGAATTTGTCTGACCAAGAACTCCTCTTAAATGTTAAGAGCTAGGACCACCACATTTGGATTCAGGTAATCCTCTCTCTCCAGGGCAGTCTGCATACTGAACTTCTCATCCCCAGCCCAGAGCAATAACAAGCCTTGTGAATAAGGGAGAAGTGGTGGATGTAGCACACCTACACTTTAGTAGAGCATTTTATACGGTCTCACATGATCTTTTTATCAATGTAGGGAAATACAACCTAGATGTGGCTACTATAAGGTGGGTGTGTAACTGGCTAACCATTTTCAGAGAGTAGTTATTAATGGTTCACAGTCATACGGGAAGGGTATAACAAGTGCGGTTCCGCAGGAGTCTATTTTGGGACTGGTTCTGTTCAATATCTTCATCAACGATTTAGATGATGGCATAGATACTACGCTTAACATTTGCAGATGATACCACGCTGGGAGAGTTGCAAGTGCTTTGGAGGAAAGGGTAATAATTCAAAATTATCTGGACAAACAGGAGAAATGGTCTGAGGTAAATAGGATGAAGTTTAATAAGGACAAATGCAAAGTGTTCCACTTAGGAAGGAACAATCAATCAGTTTCACATACAGAATGGGAAGCGACTGTCTAGGAAGGAATACTGCAGAAAGGGATCTAGGGGTTATAGTGAACCACAGGCTAAATATGCGTCAGTAGTGTGATGCTGTCGCAAAAAAAGCAAACATGATTTTGGGATGCATTAACAGGTGTATTGTGAGCAAGACGTGAGAAGTCATTCTTCCGCTCTACTCTGTGCTGATTAGGCCTCAGTTGGAGTAGTGTGTCCAGTTCTTGGCACCATATTTCAAGAAAGATGTGAAGAAGCTGAAGAGGATCCTGAGAAGAGCAACAAATATGATTAAGAGTCTAGAAAACATGACCTATAAGGGAAGACTGAAAGAATTGGGCTTGTTTATTTTAGAAAAGAGGGGACATGATAGTTTTCAAGCATCTAAAAGAGAATTACAAGGAGGAGGGAGGGAAAATTGTTCTCCTTGTCCTCTGATATAAGACAAGAAGCAAAGGCCTTAAACTGCACCAAGGGAGGTGGTTTAGGCATTAGGAAAAACTTCCTGTCAGGATGGTTAAAGACTGAAATAAATTGCGTAGGTAGGTTGTGGAATATCTATCATTGGAAACATTTAAGAGCAGGTTGGATAGACAGCTATTAGGGATGATCTAAACGATGCTTGGTCCTGCTGTGAGGGCAGGGTACTGGACTTGGATCACCTGTCAAGGTCTCTTCTAGTTGTATTATTATACGATTTAAAATGTTGCATATTCATTTTCATTTTATTTTCTAAAAACAGAAATTAAGGACCTAAAGGATATACTAAATCTTCTAGTAGTATAGTAGTAGTAGTAACAAACAGAGCATCATCAGAACAATGACACTATGGGTTTTTTCTGAAGAGTGTGGGGGCATGGTAGAGGTGATAGTAGCAAGAAAAGTTTCAAAACATTCTGTGGAACACAAGTGCCATTACATCAGGGATGATTTTTAAATTCCTTGAAGTAAGCAGATTTGGATTGGGCATGAACTCGGGACACACCATTTTCTAAAATTTATAGGATAAAATTGTACCTGTACAAGAGATCAGTATCAGTGTAGTAAAGATGTAGGGGAAAGGGTGGGTCAACCTACTTTGTTCCTTTATGTCATGCTTGGTTTTTTTTAGACTAACATCCCTTATGGAAAATAAATGTTCTATAGAACTCTGAAATCAGAGCATTCTGTGAAATGTGGTTTAGGATCTGTAGAGACTCAAAAGAAAAAATGGGCCAATTTTCTGTAGAGATTCTGTGGAACATCTTTTAGAAATTAAATGCAACTTGTGCAACTGGAAATCTAAAGTAATATTAAAGAAATTCTATAGACATTCTAAATCGAAATCATCATAAATTGCCTTTTGAAATGCAATTGGAAGAACATAATAATCCTCTATCTATAAAAGAGGCAAGAGGAAGAAATGGTTAAAAAAATTCTTAGTCAACACCTTGAAGAGGCACTGACAACAGCCATGAATAGCAGCTCCTATTTTGATCATTATTGCCGGAAGGAATCTTTACGAAAATGTAACTCCACCTCACAGACATTGACACTGATTTTTAAGGTGCCCCTTAAGTATTAGAGGAAACTTGAAGTTATTGAATAATGCAGAGTTATATTTGCAAATAAATGTATAGGTTTCTCTCTATTATGTGGAGGGTTATATTAGTCAATATTTGAAAGTCCTCTGATAACTTCTGGGTATTCAAGAAAATGTTTCCAGATCCCAAGAGTTTTAGGAATTTTAATAAAGAACAATGATTTCTCTGAACTTTCATACCAGATGCGCATTATTCATTTTTTGCTATTTGTTTTTTTCTGTTCTTCTGTATAATTAATTTCCATTCATTCCATCAGGGAGCAGAAACAATATCTTGTAACTCAGATAAACCAGCATCACCCCATAGATTGAGAACAGAATCCAAGTGTAAGAGTCTATGGTAGGGATGTTAGCATATACCCATTCACACGATAAACCAATAAGTCTGGGCTCATCAGTTAATCTTAATGGTTACACACCACCACCCCTTGCTGCCTCTGTAGCCCCATGCATGCCAACTCCTGTGCAGTCACCTTCCCATCCCCCCACTGTCTCCCACAGAGGCAATCGGAGGGGGAGGGGGCAGGCAGGAGCTGGTACACACAGGAAGCCGGCTTTCATGACACCTCCCCATGCTCCCGCCAAGCTGACTGCCCCTCCACCCCGTGCTGATGTCTCTGTGCCAAAGACAGCTGCATGGGGGAGGCATGCCAGGCGGGAGCCGATACACATGGGGAGCTGTCTTAAACCAGCTCTCTGTGCATGCCATTTCCTGCAGAAACGCCTGTCTCCTGCTTTCAAGCCAGCTTCCTGCATGTACTGATTCCCATGGAGCCGCCCCTGCCCCCGCACTACTGCCGCTCTGACAACTGCTTCTAAGCTGGCCCCCTGTGAACACCGGATGCCCCCCTCCCCCAACCCCTGCATGTAAACATGTAACTGCTAAAATATTCAGTGGTTTCGTGTTTACAAAAATTAACATTTGTATCTTCCACTATTGAGCAGGGATGTTAACAGCACCCTTTGAACTCCTCCTGCATAAGAAAATCCTCATGTGGTGCTGGGCTGACATAGCCCATCATGCTAGAGCTGGGGGAAATTGCTCAGCTGAAAAAAGGAGAGATTCACAGAAAAACATTTTGCACATTTGTGTCAAATGTTCTGAATTGCTTTGATTAAATAAAACCTAGAACACTCCAGAAATATCAAACTTCACTTTGACATTTTCACAATGAAACTTCTTTTATTTTGTTTTTCAGAACGACTTAATTCAACATCTTTCAGTTTTATCATAAACATGTTTTTTAAAAGTTCCAACCCAAAATGTTTCCTTTTGGTCAGAATAACTTATTTCAGTGCTCTGGTTTGCTGTACGTTCTGAAATTTTCATTTCAGATTGCCTCAACTTAAATTTACCCCTTCCCCAATGTTTGGGGATGCCTAGCAAACAAACAAAACAGTTATTTTTGCCCAGTTCTACATGCAACAAGTACAAGGGAGAGGCCTCAAGCACCTGAATCTTCCAGTAATGCCTAACTGCTGAAACGGCCCCTTTGGACCACAGATATCAGACACAAATTAGGACCAGACTCACCTCACAAAAAGAGCACAAGAAAGGTAACAAAACTTTGCCTCCTTGTGCGCTAATCTTGTGATGAACAGAACTATGGATGTTGGTTGTTTTCTGCCAAGAACAGAAAACATCATAAGAAAGTTTGTCCCCAGAAGCAGCAAATTATGGGACCAGTGCTACAACATACAGTGGACATTTAGGTCTCCACATCCATTCTTGTCTATTGCATGAGCTACCAATATCATGTAGTCTATGGAGAGTCATATGTCCTGTATACTGTCTGGTATGGTTGATTAACTAAATTAGGCCTATAATGGCATTTAAAGCAGTAATTTTTAACATTAGGGAGTTTTCCAGGCACGGTGAAAGGTATGTATTTGGACTCACCGGTACATAGTCTAGGACAGCCACAGTCCAGGATAAAACTGGGGGAGGTGGCTTTCGGCCTTTGGAAAGGGTGTGGCCTCAGGCAGATCAACTCCAGACTCCCACAGCCATGGCAGCCAAGATCCCAAGGCTCCAGCTGTGATTTGAAGGGCCCAGAGCTCCAGCCAGGCTCCAGCCAGTGCTGCTGCAATAGCAGTGTCCAGAAGTCCCAGGCATGTTTAAATCACTGGGCCCCAGGGCAGCTTTTCCTGTTGCTCTCTCCCGTATCTGCAATCAGTAGCCTCTGCCAGCCGTGTACTAGCGGCTGCTTCTCTACAGTACACCATATCGGCACACTTTCACCGGTTTCAAGGACATTTGTTCAACACTAAAATGAAAACTGCTAGCTGGGCTGGAGAGTATTTATAACCCAAGCACACAAGTTTATCGGAACATATGAGAGTTTTCAAAACTTTTTTTCTTCAAAATATGGGTAAGGTTCTTAATAGAGCATCCTTGGCTCTCAAAAATGAAGCCTCTTACCCAAAATGTTTTAGGGTATGTCTAGAGTACGTGGCTCCGTCAACGGAGCCATGTAGATGAGGCTCTAAACATAGGGAAATGAAGCGACGATTTAAATCACCACTTCATTTACATCAAAATGGCTGCCACACTGTGCCGATCAGTTGTTTGGCGGCACAGCGCAGTAGTCTGGATGCTTCGTAGTTGACAAGGGAAGCCCTGGTCGATCACCCTGTTATGCCTCGTGGAATGGAGAGCTTCCCTTGTCGACGGTGGAGCATCCAGACTACCGTGCTGTGCCGCCAAACAGCTGATCGGCACAGCGCGGCAGCCATTTTGATGTAAATGAAGCAGCAATTATTTAAATCACTGCTTCATTTCCCTTTTTCAAGTACACTAATCGACAGAGCCATGTAGTTTAGACGTACCCTTTGATTGCAAATATTTGCCAGTAATCTGGTTTAGGTGGAGAACTTGACTCATTTCAATAAAATCATGACAATGTATCACACCTTACTCTTACCTTCTGGGGTACTGAGCTATTATAATGATGAGCTCCAGAGAGGAATTGGTGATATTTTACCTGATCATAGTTCTGGTGCTGGCCTTATTCTCACCACTGGCTAGCTACAAGCAAGTCACATTGCATACAATAGGAAATCCTGTTATTCTTTGGATTGAGAACAAGGTCTCTGTACTGTATGTAGCTTGACCATTATGAATCAATTGAATCATTATGACACGTTAAAATCTTGAAACTATCATTATAGCACACTGGCTTTAAAACATTCTGATGGAAAATAATGTATGTTTTTGTTGATCAGATACACAATATGAACATCTATTTCGATACATGGTTACAATTCAAACTTTTGTTCAACTACATGCATTATCTTCCTGTTTATGGTATAGCTTAAGGGAACTATAATTGCATAATTTAAAAAGTCATGGATGTGTTTTTCAGCAATTACAGATGGATGAATGAATTCCTAAAAACACAGACCTCAAAGGTGGTCTCAAATCTTTAGCTGCACCAAAATTAAATCTCTTGTAGGCTTAGACAACAACATAATGGTCAATTGAACTTAGGACAACAACATAACCTAAGTTCTTCCTCCGGCTCTAATAGAGGATCCAAAATGCTGAGATAGCATCTCTTGATCTCCAACCATTGTGGTGACTGATCTATTGAAGATTATGTATTTATTTAATTTCCAGACTTTTTAAAGTGAAAATACAAATGTATTTGGATGGGGTTTTTTTCAAGACAAGAAATCTTAAGTAAAAACCAAAGTCTCAGGTTTTTCAATTTTCCACTGCAGGTAAGTATGGGTGAGATTAATCCTCATCTTTGATACCACACTAGAGTTTTGATCTGTGAAAAACAAAATCCTCCCTTAAAAAACTAAGATACAAATCACAACCCAAAATATACAATGGGAGAGACATTTCTCAATATCTGCTCAAATCACCGAAGTGGGCTATGGCTTCCTAAGGTCAGAAACATACATGGGCTAAGAGAAAGTGTTGGCTTCTTACTATTCCAGCTTGGTCAGAGAGCACAATGGTAATGCAGACACCGATTTAGACACACCAATTGAATATAGCTTGTCCTGAACCAATCAGCCCGTCTGTCATTGCCAGTTTTGGATATCCTTTTTCTCAGACTCCGTACAAATGGGGAGAAAGACCTGGTTATATTGGTTGATTGACTGCAGGATGACTATGAGCTGTCAATGTGATGTGGCCATGGAAAAAAGGCTAATGCCTCCTAGGATGCCTCAAGTGAAGTATTTCTAGGAGAGACAGGGATGTGTTATTAACATTATTATACAAGGCACTGATGAGACCTTAGCTGGAAGTCTGAATGAAATCCTGATCTCCATGTTGAAGAAAGATGAATTCGAACTGGAGTAAGATGCAGAGAAGGGCTACTCCAATGATCTGAGGAATGGCAAACCTACCTCATGAAAGGAGACTCAAGCTTGCCTTGTTTAGCCTAACCCAAAGACGACTAAGGGTAGAAGAGTTATTTAAGCACCAATAAGGACAGATATCAACTGGTCATTAGCAAGTTTAGGCTTGAAATTAGAGGAAGTTTTCTAACCATCAGAGGAGTGAAGTTTTGGAACAGTCTTTCAAGCAGAGTAATGGGGGCAAAATACCTTACTGGCTTCAAGACTCAGCTTGCTAAGTTTATGGTATGATGCATTTGCCTAGTGTGGCACACACAGCCAATCTGCAACTGCTAGCAGCATAAATTCCCAGTGGCTGGTGATGGGACGCTAAATGAGCAAGGTGCTGAGTTACTAGAGAATTCTTTTGCAGGTGTCTGGCTGGTGGGTCTTTGCCCACATGGTCAGGGTATAACATATCTGGGCTCAGGAAGGAATTTTCTTCCAGGTCCAATTAGAGACTCTGCAGGGTTTCACCTTCCTCTGTGGCATGAGGCATGGATCAACGCAGATTTAAACTAATGTAAACAGTGAATTTGCTGTACCTTAAAGTCTTTAAACCATGATTTCAAAACTTCAGCAATTCAGCCAGAGGTTAGGGGTCTATTACAGCAGAGGGTGGGTGAGGTTCAACATACAGGTCAGACTAGATGGTCACCATGGTTCTGACCTTAAAGTTTGAGTCTATAAAACTGAAAACTACTGACTGGACATACTAATAGAAGCTCTCCTAACATTAACATGGAAATCTCTCAGAGAGCAGGCGATAATGTTATCTCCAGATGCTCTATCTGTTTCAGCAATACATGCCTTGATCCAGCTTGAAATAGGTTTAGGTGCCTTCTAATCAATAGTTCTGTTAAGCTAAAGGAGGTAAGAGCTGTAGACCTCCAATAAGGTTGTGTGTACTTGTGATAGGAGAACACTTAAAAACCTGACATCCACTTTATGTCCTTCAATCTCCTTGGGACGTTTATAATCAGGGCAAAAAGGCGGCAAAGCCACTTCCAGTGACCTGTGGAAAATCCTGCTTATCTTTTTCATTAAAGATGCATCCATTCATCAGAAGCACTTTTAAAAAAATGGTACATACACAGATAAGACTCCATAGACAATGCTTCACATTCCAATAGTCTCCGAACTAATGTTATTACTACTAAAACTCACTTTGAGAGAGTGAAAATAAGTCAAAACAGAATGCAGTGGTTCAAATGGGGGTTATTCTCCCCTCTCCCCCCCATGAAAGCTCATGGCAGCATATTCGTTTTACTGAGGAAATTTAACTAGTACTGCAGCTCTAAGGAATCTTTGGATGTGGTGATGACTAGGAGTCACCTGTGGTTCCTTGCAGTTCTAGACAACTCCCATGGCAGCAACCTGTCTCTTCAGGGTATTGGACTTAAATCTCTTATGAAGCCCATCACATACGAATTCTAAGAAATCCTTTAATTTGTCTGCCTGGTTATTAATGTACATATTGTAGCACAAGGACTGGATTTATATACCCTTCTTGCAATTTCAGAAGATTATACCAAATACCACCAGAGCAACTCAGAGACCTTAGTTTTCCCCTTTCAGCTTCCCCACAGTTACTTTTAGCAGGTTTGGATACTGGATTGATCCCTGGCTCAGGATTGCTTTCCAAGTCCCTAGGATGGAGGAAGGGAGATATTTTCTCTCTCTCTGTATTACGGTCTTGAAACTATTAAATATAATTGCAATTAATCACAAGATTTAAAAAGTCATAATTAATCAGTTTTAATTGAACTGTTAAATAAAAATAGAATACAAATTTGAATTTATTCTACGTATTTTTTGGATATGTTTCTACATTTTCAAATACATTCATTTCAGAACCCAGAATATTTAATATTTATCTAGATAATAAGGGCAACCAGAGTTATATTATTAAGTATTACAAAAATAAGAATGAAGAGCTAGACATGTTCATGCTTCAGGTACCCACACACTATGTAAGTGTGGTAGGAAGAAACTTCCCCAGTGGGATAAGGCAGATATAATGCTCTCCTGTCTCTCTCTGGCATGGAGAGGAGAGCCCCTTACAGCATCTCCTTAGCTCTTTGACCACAGCTCAGGATTTCTCCATAATGCCCACTTCATAGGGGAGCCATCAATCTCACAAAGCCCCTGGGAAAGTTGAGCCTGGTGATCCTGGAAGGGGCACATCCTCAGGTAGAAGAGGTGGGGGCAGGAATAGCAAGCCCTCTGAGAAGTCTGGACCATACCCCTGCCTCAGCATTGCCTGGAACACAGCGCTCCAGTGGCAATTTCAAGTGTCCAGTATTCGGGGAGCCACCACTACTGCAATAGTGGCGTCCAGCACCCTGGGCACTTTTGAATCAGTGGACCTCAGAAGTTATCTCCTTTCTCCCCCTGTAAGCGGGCCTGCCACTTCAGGACTTATTATACTTTCCACTGAAGCATCTGGTGAGGTGTACTGTTGGAGACAGTACCAGATAAGATAAAGGTATGATCTGATTCAGTGTAAGAATGCCTATGCTCTTCAGTTCCTGTGCATATCAGATAAAAGTCAAGTTCTTGCAGCAAATAAAATAAGTTAATGATTAATAAAGTCAGAAAAAATGGAAAATTTTGACCTTTAGTCAAAAACAAAAAATTTCATCTGTAAACTAAGATTTTCGCCAAAATATTTTTGACCAAAACCTCAAAATTCTCTGCAGAAAGCAACCTCTTTTCATGGAAAGTTATATCATCAAAATCTCATTTTTTCCCCATTTAAAAACAGTTTTGACATAAAATTTATGTCAGCCCAACTAATTATCCACTGGGATTTGGGAAATTAGAGCTCGAGAGGACATTTTCTGCAGAAAACAGCTCAAATTTCTTATTTAAAAAGCACTCACTAAAACATAACTTGGGGGAAAAAAGGACATTTTAAAATGTCCAATACACATGTCACCCTTTGAAAGTAGTAGCATGTTGAATAGTATTCATCAGTCATACAACATGGTATTCTTGGCCTGTCACCTACTATGCTTTTGTGTGCAGGATCTCACTGAATGGTGTAAATTTTGATGTGGGAAGTGAAGAATCTAAAATGTCAGGGTCGGACAGTGTTTTTAATTCATCTTCCAAAAAAGTGAGATACACCATGAAGAGACAAATTGAAGTGACTTATTCAGAGACTGTTTCTTACAAAATCTGAAAATAAGCTTTTAGTGATTAGCTAGACTGAAAGCAGTAGAAATTGATGTCCACCATCATTAGGATAGAAGCAGCAGTGACAAAATACTGCTCACCAATGTGCTTCAGTGAGAAATTTTAGGGAACTTATCTTTGGGGTGAGATGGTGTGCATCAACAACTGTGTTTTAATTCCAGAACTTGGTCTTTGGCCTCTTCTCTGACAATAACAGCAATGTACAAATTAATGGCAGTTAAGAATGCTTTGTTTTGTGATGCATATCCAAAGAATTAGACTGAATAAAAATCATTTCACACAGAATGACGACTTTTTGGTTCCCACTCATCTAGTCTGTTTTCTAAACAGTGACCATCTAATGAAAGGCTTTGTGCTCTGGAAGCTCTTCCCTGTGCCATGCCATTTGTGCTCAGGGGTTTCAATCTGCTTTTAGCCTCCTTAAATTTTTATTTAGGTAATAATACAGGGCACATTTATTTTGTTCACTATTTGATTTTCTATTCTTGTTTTGTGTATTAATCTATGTAATAAAAGTTGCCATAGTAATAGGCCCTACAGAAATCAGTAAAATAATAAAAAATAGGTGTAGTATATAAGTACCCATTCTCATTAGGGAGAAGAGGCTCCTGAATTTGTGCTTTATAGAACAGCTGACAGCAGAACTAGTGATAATAGATCACACTGACAACTTTCGATTTATGTAACAGATTAATCCACTTTGCAGATTGGATTTGCGTATATTCTCAGTGTGAGAGTGTGGATGATATAAAATGTACTACATATATCCTACTCCATATGGTATGTGTATTTATAAATTTACACTTACCTCATTAAAAGGCTTATATACTGCACATGTATGTCAAATGCATGTGTGCGCGCGCACACACACACACACACACACTCACTCTGGAGGTGACAACCCTGTCCGATAAATTTTGGTCATCTCCATTAGCCTCAGTCCACAAACTCATCCTCTAGGACAGTGGTTACCAAAATTTTCGGCATCACGCCCCCATTGTTATTTGAGAAACCCTCACGCCCCCCCCCCCCAATCGCCTCCTAAATAGCAGCAAATCTTATTAAGAAAAAAAAATTGGCCTTTTAAGAGCAGAGCAGGCATTGCCCTTTTAAGGTGGCCATTTTGAAGTCTGCCCCAGCCAGCCCTAGTGGACAGACAGACCAGGCTGTTTCTTGGGGGGAGATTGGGGGGGTCCCCTCCTGGAATTTCTTCTCTCTCTCTCTCACACACACAGGCACTCCCCCCAGTTTAGGAACCCATGCTCTGGGACTTATTCTACCATTCCAAATCAGCTTCAGATGACTAGCAGGTTTCTTTCTTTCAACATGCAACAGATTGTACTTCTGTGATACGGCACGATTAGGACCCCAGAGGTCCTGAGCCAGGGAAAGTCAGACCAGGAGAAGTCAACGCCAGCCCCCCTCCTGCTACCGACTGAGTAGCTAGCTTGACCAAGCGACAACTGGAGACAGCTTTCATGGAAAGAGGCCAAGCTGCTTTTCTGCCTCTTCCCGAGTGCCCCACCCCAGTCCCCACTCAGTCAATGCTCACCCCTCTACTGCTACTGACTGTCAATCTGGGAATGGGAAGGTGCTCAGGGGGTGCTGGGGGGGGGGAAGGGGAGGAGAAGAGGCAGGATGCCTGTGGAGCCTTGGAGCTACAGCCTAGGAATGCAGCCCCATGGCACTTTGCAGCCGCCTTGCCTCTCCCCCACTCTCTCTTTTCCCTCCCTCCCTAAGAGTAAGCACAACAAAGGAGCTATTTATGCTCCAGAAGTTCTGGAAGGGTGAGGGAACAGCTGCTGAGTTAGGACTCAGGTTTTCCCCATGAGTGCTCCAGCACAGGATGACCTACAGGGATGCTGGATTACAGGTGTTGGTGGACTACAGAAGTTTACAGTGTAAAAATATTTACAGTCTCCACAATCTATGGAATTGCCCCCCAAAAACTGCCTCTTCATCAAGTTGGCCAAGATTCAGCTCTGGGCCACAGCAAGTTTTCCATAATGGGAACTGTCAGTTTCAGAGCAGGGATAAGACCAAAATTCAGAGCGAGCAAAGCATATTCAAACCGCCGATCATTTTCCAAAGGAAATTTTCAAAATGCCATGTGTATCTATCCTAGACACTTTTGTGGTCTTCATTACTATGGCCTTGGCTATGTAGGGAAGTGCTATTATCCTTAGAGAGAGTAAGAACAGAAGCAAAAAAAGGCTAAGTGATAAGCTCAAGGTTATAGAGGAAGCATCTAGCAGGAGCGGAGAACTGAACCCAGATCTCCCAAATCTGAGGCTAGTGCCCTAGCCACTGGATCATCCTCCCACTCCTGTTTTTTTAAAAAGCATTTCCAATGTAAAAAATTTGGGTTTCAGTTTAAAATTTCAATTCTAAAGAGCCACAGCTCCCTATTTTTTAATTAATTTTTTAGCTGATTCTTTTTCAGTTTCCATAGTTTGTTCTTGGGGGGGG